>OZ038519.1:20439009-20874009 GCA_964036315.1 Acanthosepion esculentum
CCCTTATGGGTAACAGTGAGAGAAAAAAAAGGAAGCATCTCTTGTTATTAATAAGACAAAAAGTTGTTGCAGGCTGATGTATGCACTGAGAAATAAACAGCTGTGTCTCCTGAAATGCCCACAACAAACATGGCAGACTCGGGATATGAGTCCACGTAAATAAGTGAAAAGAAATGTAAAGAAATGACCAGAACCAATAGAAACAAATGATAAAGTATTAACAAAGAATAGCATACAAGTGACAAAGATATGTGTAACAAATGAATGTGAAAACTTTTTGGGTGGAAAGTATGTGTAGTGAGTGAATGTGCATACATACATGTGTGTGTGTGTGCATGTATTGTTCATGTGCTTCCCAAAAGGGAATGTGTTCTCTGCAAGAGTTTACAGTTGATGAATAAGCAGATAAGGAGAGAAGAGAGTGTGAGAAATTATCGCAGAGTATTTATAATCCCGAGAGCGTCCCCTAGGAGCAGTTTTGAAAATTAGGATGCAATGTAGAGCTTTTGCAGAAAATTGATCACAGTGTTCCAATGCGGCATCTGACTGAGGAATATGGTGTCAGAACAACCACTGTACATGATTTAAAGAAACAGAAAGACAAGTTACTTCAATTTTATAGTGAAAGTGATGACCACAAACTGTTATAGTGAAAGACACCTTGTCTAGGTAATAGACTCTCCCACCTATTATAAGTAGGAGTCAGGAGTAGTCGAGAGAAGTAGTGTTCAGCGACCACAACTCGATTACTCTGCGTAACACTTTATTACAAGTTCCTAACGTTTCTGTACGTTTAACCCATTTAGGACACATTTAGTCCGACTACAAGTTCTATTGTGGAAATAAATCCACGACACAAACTAATGAATACAAGTAAAACACTACACATGGAAAAATAAACTACAATAACTACAGCTATTGTTTTTTTTTACCTCACACTTTGGAAACTATCTTACGCTAATGTCAGGTAAGTGACACTATTGAGCAGGTGCAGTATGTATATTTTAGTGGGCAACCAACAGACACAAGAGTGCAACATATATTTTTAGTTTATCATCTGATGCTGTTCACTTTTAAGTTATACAAGGCATTATTTGTCTGAAATAAATAAAATTTATTTGTTATTTATAAACTGTAATATCTGTAGTCTTTTTTTTATCCCTCTTGGTGTGAGTATTCATACGTTTTTGATGCAATATTGTTTGATTTTCTGAAAACTGAAAAATCTGAAAACCGAAACCTAACTGGGATATGGGGTTGTGTACCTGTATATGTGAGGCTCAAATCAATGTCATAAAAATATTGTCAAAATTAAGCCTGATGGTTTATCAAAAAGATACAAGTTTAAAATTTGCTTTCCAAAATTTGTAAAAAAAGAGATGATGATCAGAAAACCTGCCAATATAAAGTTTGTGAACTGGCATGGTTCAAAAATACATTTTGTGATGCTTTAACCAATGCAGAAAGCAAATTAAAAACCTATAGTATTAAATTTCTGATTCAATTTGGAACTGATTTGTGGCTATTTAAGAAGTCTGGCTTGTCAGACAGGTGGAAGGTATTTGGATTTCACAAGTGAAAGTTGTTGGAAGTTTCTGTAAGTGAAACTTAGATGAAGGGAAAGTGTTGCATCAACCGGTTCAGCAACTGGAAGTGGATTAGTTCCCTTGACTGACAATGGTTTTGTTACATACCTTCATGTACCAGTGTTTCTCATTTCTAACAAAACTTTCTGTTTCAAAACTTATGTATATACAATACATAAAAAACTGATGAACAGTTCCAGAATACTTGTAGGAACCTTTGTTTAAAGAAAAGCTGTTTTCTGAATATCTGGTTAATTTCTAAGGCAAAGAAACAGGGAAGAAAGCAAACATGAACAAACAGGAAGAAGAAGCTCATCACTGAAAGGTGAAAGTCACTTCTACTTCCTTCAGGCAACCCTTCTGGTCAGAGAGGCAATCAGTACTGTCGTGATAACAGGATCACACATAACTCTAGTGTGGGGGGGAGTCCATCGAGTTCCAAGAAGGCTCTCTCTCTATATATAGTGTAACCCGGATATAAGAGAAACCCGGATATAAGATAGATTTTCTCTGGTCCAAAATTAGAGCCTGTGTTAATAAAACAAAATAGACCAAACCCGGATATAAGATATTTCTTCTCCGGTCCCGACAACTCTCTTATATCCGGGTTACACTGTATATAAGGTTGTTATGGTCATGTAACTTGACTTGTCTTTCCTATTCCTTATTTTCTTCTACTTGGTTAACTGGATAATTTCTGTAAAGGCAAGGTTTTCATTGGTCCAAACAAAATTTTACATAAGCTTACAAATTTATTTCCTTCTTCTTCTCGGCTTATTGTTTAATTTCTATGAAAGGTAAGGCTTGCAAATTCTTTCCTTCTTCTTTCTGACTTCTTAATTTCTGTGAAAGAATCATCTGTGGTTATTATTAGGGGGTGGTAATCCCAAAATCATGCTACTTTGGATTATTGTTAGGGGATTATAATCCAATATCATGTCACCTGTGATTATTGTTAGGGAGCAATAATCTAATATCAGGCTGCCTTTGATTATTGCCAGGGGTCAATAATCCAAAATCATGCTACCTGGGATTATTGTCAGTGGGTAGTAATCCAATATCATGCCGCCTTTGATTATTGTCAGACAGTAATAATCTAAAATTACGCCACCTTTGATAATCCCAAACCATGCTACTTTGGATTATTATCAGGTGGCAATAATCCAAAATCATACCACCTGTAATTATTGTCAGTAGGTTGTAATCCAATCACACACCACCTGTGTCAGCGGGTGGTAATCTAATATCACACTATTTGGGTTATTGTCAGGTGGTGATAATCCAACACTGCTAAAAGATAAAAATAAGAGAATGCATAAAAAGAACAGCTTAACAACTGTGACATGTTTTGTTGACTTGTTTGACAACCTAACATAGAATTTGCCAGAGAAACTTTATAAATAGAGATCAACTGTACATTTGTTTTTAATTGGCTGTTTTGAACATTTTCTTTCATTAAATTCAACCAGAAAATTTTGATTATGATTTATAGAAACTGAAAAAAAAATATTGACATTGTAAAAAGAAAAAAGAAGTTGAATAAAAAGAATCTATCAAACTTATTTCTCCCTTTTTTTTAAGTATTGAGAATTTTTAGGCCAAATTATTACTCAAGTTTTATATTTATTTCTGTGCAATAAAAAAATATTCTAAATGTTATTTGCATCATTGCTAAAAATAATATTGGGCTTTGAAGTTTATTCTAACCACTCCCTTCATGTCATGTTGAATAAGTGATTAACAAAGGTGTGGGAAGAGTAACTATTTGAGGAAAATGAGTCAAACAAATTCTCCCAAGATCCTGACATTGATATTTCTCCTGTGTCATGTTCCTTCTGTATGTGGGTGATCCACAACTTCCTATTTCTTATGGATCTTTGTAATGTTTCTCTTTTTACCATCACTCCCATCTTTCATTCCACCATCTATTCACTCAAGTTTTTCAAATCCTATTTATCTGTGAGTATCAAATTTTCCAAGCCCTCCTTCCTCATTAAGTGTTCAAGAAATTTCTACAATCTCTTTCTGATGCTGAGTATATGTCCTTTTTATTTCCATTTTCCTTAAGATTTCTTTGTGGCTGCTTTATTCATCGTATTCTCAGAATCCTCCTACGGAACCATATTTACATTAGTCGGACTATTGTCCTCATCTTTGTCGCCATATTTGTCACAACGTTTCGGCCGTTGTACGCTCCGACTTCTTCAGGCGGTTGGAATTTCGAACCGAACCGTTTATTTCGATCACTGGGGTAGACAGTGATCGAAATAAAGGGTTCGGTTCAAAATTCCAACCACCTGAAGAAGGCCGGAGCGTACAACGGCCGAAACGTTGTGACAAATATGGCGACAAAGATGAGGACAATAGTCCGACTAATGTAAATACTGTACATAATACCTCATCTCAGAAATATAGACAGACTCAGAACCATATTTGTGTTACTTTCAGTCTCCTCTTCCTCTGTGAAGATATTGTCCAATATTCACTGCTATGTAATATCAGTCCTCCCATATAGCAATAGCAGTTCAGCATACTTTTTTCTAACAAAATTTTCCTGTTTCTTAATACTTTGCTTAACTTTTGGAAGGCATGTTTTGTTATTTCAATATGCATTCAGATTTCTGTGTCACATTTTCCATCCTCTGTTAAAACACTTGCCAGATATTTTATTTCTGCACTTCTGTGCAGTGCATTTAATAGAGTGCATTTCTGCACTTTACTGATGCTTGGACAGAACAGAAAACTAACCAATCTAATAGTCTGGGTAATTTTTTTTGTTTTAAAAAGCTATTTTTAGAATTTTAATAAAGACCATAACATATGGAACATGGAATGGAATTTATACATTTTTTTTCTAGAGAACTGACAGCAATAATGTTCAAAATTTTATTTGTTTATTTACAACATTATTAATTTATAACCTGTAATTAACCATTGGATGTGCATTGTGATCTCAACTCATTTTAACTAATGAAAACCTAGTATTCAAAAAGTTCATTGGATCTCCCTTACAGATATAAAAATAGAAGCCTACTTCTTCTCAAGGTCCAAAAACAATTTAAGAGGCCAGTTTGATTTACATGTGCATATATATATATATTATATATATATATATATATACACACACACACACACACACAGTGTAAGAGACGACAGCCAGCAGCCACCAATGAAGGCCTTGTCCACACACACATTACAAGGGATTAATCAGTTAACTGCTTACTAAACCATTGTTTAGGCTGTTATAAAATAAGTCTGTTCACGCATATCACACAGCACTGCAAACACTTAATTCATTGATAAAACAAATTTCACTGCAAGGAAAATTGGACATTTTATTGTTATTGTATATTTCTGAAAAGAATATATGTTATTTCAACTGACGTTCTGCATCTACTTTTCGTTCAAAATAGAACCATTTTTATGTTTCACTTAAAAGATACATTGTTGCTGTTGTTAAATGTTTGGAATCCCAACACTCAGATAGCAACAAAAACCTCGGTAGACAGATCCCACCATGTTCAATCCATGGTAAATACGTTCTGCTTCTACTTTTCCTTCAGAAAAGAACCATTTTTATGTTTCACTTTAAAGATACATTGTTGCTGTTGTTAAATGTTTGGAATCCCAACACTCAGATAGCAACAAAAACCTGGGTAGACAGATCCCACCATGTTCAATCCATGGTAAATACGTTCTGCTTCTACTTTTCCTTCAGAAAAGAACCATTTTTATGTTTCACTTTAAAGATACATTGTTGCTGTTGTTAAATGTTTGGAATCCCAACACTCAGATAGCAACAAAAACCTGGGTAGACAGATCCCACCATGTTCAATCCATGGTAAATACGTTCTGCTTCTACTTTTCCTTCAGAAAAGAACCATTTTTATGTTTCACTTTAAAGATACATTGTTGCTGTTGTTAAATGTTTGGAATCCCAACACTCAGATAGCAACAAAAACCTGGGTAGACAGATCCCACCATGTTCAATCCATGGTAAATACGTTCTGCTTCTACTTTTCCTTCAGAAAAGAACCGTTTTTATGTTTCACTTTAAAGATACATTGTTGCTGTTGTTAAATGTTTGGAATCCCAACACTCAGATAGCAACAAAAACCTGGGTAGACAGATCCCACCATGTTCAATCCATGGTAAATACGTTCTGCTTCTACTTTTCCTTCAGAAAAGAACCATTTTTATGTTTCACTTAAAAGATACATTGTTGCTGTTGTTAAATGTTTGGAATCCCAACACTCAGATAGCAACAAAGACCTGGGTAGACAGATCCCACCATGTTCAATCCATGGTAAATACGTTCTGCTTCTACTTTTCCTTCAGAAAAGAACCGTTTTTATGTTTCACTTAAAAGATACATTGTTGCTGTTGTTAAATGTTTGGAATCCCAACACTCAGATAGCAACAAAGACCTGGGTAGACAGATCCCACCATGTTCAATCCATGGTAAATACGTTCTGCTTCTACTTTTCCTTCAGAAAAGAACCATTTTTATGTTTCACTTAAAAGATACATTGTTGCTGTTGTTAAATGTTTGGAATCCCAACACTCAGATAGCAACAAAGACCTGGGTAGACAGATCCCACCATGTTCAATCCATGGTAAATACGTTCTGCTTCTACTTTTCCTTCAGAAAAGAACCATTTTTATGTTTCACTTTAAAGATACATTGTTGCTGTTGTTAAATGTTTGGAATCCCAACACTCAGATAGCAACAAAAACCTGGGTAGACAGATCCCACCATGTTCAATCCATGGTAAATACGTTCTGCTTCTACTTTTCCTTCAGAAAAGAACCATTTTTATGTTTCACTTAAAAGATACATTGTTGCTGTTGTTAAATGTTTGGAATCCCAACACTCAGATAGCAACAAAGACCTGGGTAGACAGATCCCACCATGTTCAATCCATGGTAAATACGTTCTGCTTCTACTTTTCCTTCAGAAAAGAACCATTTTTATGTTTCACTTTAAAGATACATTGTTGCTGTTGTTAAATGTTTGGAATCCCAACACTCAGATAGCAACAAAAACCTGGGTAGACAGATCCCACCATGTTCAATCCATGGTAAATACGTTCTGCTTCTACTTTTCCTTCAGAAAAGAACCATTTTTATGTTTCACTTAAAAGATACATTGTTGCTGTTGTTAAATGTTTGGAATCCCAACACTCAGATAGCAACAAAAACCTGGGTAGACAGATCCCACCATGTTCAATCCATGGTAAATACGTTCTGCTTCTACTTTTCCTTCAGAAAAGAACCATTTTTATGTTTCACTTAAAAGATACATTGTTGCTGTTGTTAAATGTTTGGAATCCCAACACTCAGATAGCAACAAAAACCTGGGTAGACAGATCCCACCATGTTCAATCCATGGTAAATACGTTCTGCTTCTACTTTTCCTTCAGAAAAGAATCATTTTTATGTTTCACTTAAAAGATACATTGTTGCTGTTGTTAAATGTTTGGAATCCCAACACTCAGATAGCAACAAAAACCTGGGTAGACAGATCCCACCATGTTCAATCCATGGTAAATACGTTCTGCTTCTACTTTTCCTTCAGAAAAGAACCATTTTTATGTTTCACTTTAAAGATACATTGTTGCTGTTGTTAAATGTTTGGAATCCCAACACTCAGATAGCAACAAAAACCTGGGTAGACAGATCCCACCATGTTCAATCCATGGTAAATACGTTCTGCTTCTACTTTTCCTTCAGAAAAGAACCATTTTTATGTTTCACTTTAAAGATACATTGTTGCTGTTGTTAAATGTTTGGAATCCCAACACTCAGATAGCAACAAAAACCTGGGTAGACAGATCCCACCATGTTCAATCCATGGTAAATACGTTCTGCTTCTACTTTTCCTTCAGAAAAGAACCATTTTTATGTTTCACTTTAAAGATACATTGTTGCTGTTGTTAAATGTTTGGAATCCCAACACTCAGATAGCAACAAAAACCTGGGTAGACAGATCCCACCATGTTCAATCCATGGTAAATACGTTCTGCTTCTACTTTTCCTTCAGAAAAGAACCATTTTTATGTTTCACTTAAAAGATACATTGTTGCTGTTGTTAAATGTTTGGAATCCCAACACTCAGATAGCAACAAAAACCTGGGTAGACAGATCCCACCATGTTCAATCCATGGTAAATACGTTCTGCTTCTACTTTTCCTTCAGAAAAGAACCGTTTTTATGTTTCACTTTAAAGATACATTGTTGCTGTTGTTAAATGTTTGGAATCCCAACACTCAGATAGCAACAAAAACCTGGGTAGACAGATCCCACCATGTTCAATCCATGGTAAATACGTTCTGCTTCTACTTTTCCTTCAGAAAAGAACCATTTTTATGTTTCACTTTAAAGATACATTGTTGCTGTTGTTAAATGTTTGGAATCCCAACACTCAGATAGCAACAAAAACCTGGGTAGACAGATCCCACCATGTTCAATCCATGGTAAATACGTTCTGCTTCTACTTTTCCTTCAGAAAAGAACCGTTTTTATGTTTCACTTTAAAGATACATTGTTGCTGTTGTTAAATGTTTGGAATCCCAACACTCAGATAGCAACAAAAACCTGGGTAGACAGATCCCACCATGTTCAATCCATGGTAAATACGTTCTGCTTCTACTTTTCCTTCAGAAAAGAACCATTTTTATGTTTCACTTAAAAGATACATTGTTGCTGTTGTTAAATGTTTGGAATCCCAACACTCAGATAGCAACAAAAACCTGGGTAGACAGATCCCACCATGTTCAATCCATGGTAAATACGTTCTGCTTCTACTTTTCCTTCAGAAAAGAACCATTTTTATGTTTCACTTAAAAGATACATTGTTGCTGTTGTTAAATGTTTGGAATCCCAACACTCAGATAGCAACAAAAACCTGGGTAGACAGATCCCACCATGTTCAATCCATGGTAAATACGTTCTGCTTCTACTTTTCCTTCAGAAAAGAACCATTTTTATGTTTCACTTTAAAGATACATTGTTGCTGTTGTTAAATGTTTGGAATCCCAACACTCAGATAGCAACAAAGACCTGGGTAGACGGATCCCACCATGTTCAATCCATGGTAAATACTTTGGTATCAAGGAAATGGGAAAGTGTCACAAAACTGACAAGTATTAACTGATATGAAATATTACCCCCAAAAAAATGATTTAGTTAAAAAATGTTTACAGACTATGACAACAGACTTCCAAAGAAAGCCAGAGGATATAATGGCTGAAATGCTGTGAGGGTGACAACCAAGATGAGCATGCTGGTCTAGATAGTAAGGCAAATAACAAGGGAATTTGTTTAGAATTCTTAATTAATTTTAATAAAGATTTTAATTCAAATAAATAAAGACAAAAAAAGAATACAAATGTATAGAAAAGTTTATTGACACAAGATTTTATTTCTGCTATTTTGAAATAATTCCATCATTTCTTCGATTCCTTTATCTGCATCCAACACCTGAAAAGAGAAACAAATACTTCAGATATCAAGAAATTTGGATATATACTTATATATACTTTTTGAGGCAAATACAATTAAAAACGACAGACATTTTGTGTCAATTAATCTTTTCAAATTACGAATAATCTCTCACTTATATGTTTGTGTGTCTGTGCACACACAAATAGATTATATATAATTTTTCCATATTTCTTGTACTTTTTTCAAAAATGAAATTTGGACAATCTTTGACGGAATTTCCTCCTTGTCTGGGAAGGATTATTCATAACTGCATTATGCGCTAATTGAATTTTGGTTTTAAAAATTTTAGTGTTCTGATTGAATGCACATTAATCAAGGGATTCCTGTATATATTTCCAGTGAACAGTGACTGACCACAACTAAAAGTTTCATGTGTTTTCACGTAACTGTTATTTGTGAAAATTGGCATGTTATACTCCCTTGGCAAGTTCAAGATGTTACAATGAGAAAAGTTGAGGTGTACATACTATGCACACATCAAGTAAACTCTTAAAAATATTTCACAAAAATAACTTTCTCAAGTCCAGTAGCTGTTATTGCTCTTTCCAGTATTAATGAGGGTTTCCTTCCTAATCTTTTATTTGAAGTAGTGTGGAATGTCAACATCATGATTATGTCATCATTTTCTTTTTGAGTTGCATGTGCTATCTATTTAGCTGTTGCAAGTCCTCAAATCCAGTTTCTGTTACTTGATACAGTTCGTTGTTTGTGATTCTGTAGCACCAGTCCACAAGGTTCAAAGACACACAGACTTCATTTGCTCAAAGCCTTTTTTAATCATTCATTTGAGAAAGTGGTTGTCTACAGCTGAACGCTTACATATTTCTACACATATTTGGTGCCTGAACTCCATATGAAAGTCATGATATGATGAGTCTTATTTGAGAACATGACTTGAGTTTTCGGGTTGATGTTTTGCAATTGTAGCAATTTGCAGTGTTGGGTGAAACTATCAATAGTGCAATCTATTTCCTGTTCAATTTCCTTTCTTCTTATATTAAGTTTGTTATAACTGATCCATATGCTGAGGTATTTCAAGTGTTTAGTATTTACTAATTCGCCATCCTAAATTTTTATGATAATACCCACCCATTATTAGTGTTTAAGCCTTTTATATTATATTCTTACTCTGTCCTGGACATTGAGTTCTAGCTGGATTCTATCCTCTTGGGAATTTATTTATATATATATATATATATATATATAGAGAGAGAGAGATCACTAATATTTTATATATATATATATATATATATATATATATATATATATATATATATATATATATAATATAATTATAATAATATTTTTAGTTTTTAAAAATATGACTCCTCCCCTACATAAGAGTTCTCATGTTTCAAAAGCGAGAGCCGAGACCCCTAACATAATTTTTTCAGTTATGAAGAGTTAAGGTGTCCGGACCCGCTTCCTTGTCAAGCGAAAATTTGGGAATAAGCTATCTTTTGGTTAGCTGGTTTTTATAAATACGGTATCGTTGGAACATTTGTTGCTATGGAAACGGCTAGTTTCGGTCGTTGAAGTTAGGTGGTTTAAGGGGCTAAGAATTAAGAATTAATTTTTATCTGCAGGCCAGTCCCTTTCCAAAAAAGCGTATCAAGTTACAATGGTAATTCTATGTCCAGAGTGGTTTTGGCTTATGCTAGTCAGACGGCGTCTTTTTTATTTATGGGTTTGCCTTGAGTCGTTGAGTGGCTAGAAGGTTATGTTTCATTATTATCTATTTGATCTGTTTGTTTATTTGTTTATTTACATGGCTTTTTTTATCAAAGGGTTTTTCTCAATAATTATTGGGCTGAGTTTTTTAAGGCTTTTAAATTATGTACTTAATTTGTTTAAATCTATTTATTAATTATTTAATGCGAAAATCATTTGATGACGACAGAACACCGTTAACTCATATCTATGGTTTAGTAACTTTTCACTATTTAGAAATCTAATGATATGCAGTTTTTCGTGTAGGCACAGAGGGCATGGGTCATCCCAGGTTTTACATGTTCTAGTTCTATTTATTATTTTCCATTT
This sequence comes from Acanthosepion esculentum, assembly GCA_964036315.1. Lineage (NCBI taxonomy): Eukaryota > Metazoa > Mollusca > Cephalopoda > Sepiida > Sepiidae > Acanthosepion > Acanthosepion esculentum. The sequence goes on from OZ038519.1 coordinate 20,450,142, forward strand.
TACTTTCGGTGTTTTCTGGCATTTAAAGGAAACGAACAAAATGAAATATATATATATATATATAGAGAGAGAGAGAGAGATCACTAATATTTTCTATATATATATAAATATAGATCACTAATATTTTCTATATATATATGAATATAGATCACTAATATTTTCTATATATATATATATATATATATATAGATCACTAATATTTTATATATATATATATATATATATATATAGATCACTAATATTTTATATATATATATATATATATATATATATATATAGATAGATAGATAGACCACTAATATTTTCTATATATATATATATATATATATATATATATAGATCACTAATATTTTCTATATATATATATATATATAGATCACTAATATTTTCTATATATATATATATATATATATATAGATCACTAATATTTTATATATATATATATATATATAGATCACTAATATTTTATATATATATATATATATATAGATCACTAATATTTTATATATATATATATATATATAGATCACTAATATTTTATATATATATATATATATATAGATCACTAATATTTTATATATATATATATATATATATATAGATCACTAATATTTTATATATATATATATATATATAGATCACTAATATTTTATATATACATATATATATATATATATATATATAGATAGATAGATCACTAATATTTTATATATATATATATATATATATATATATAGATAGATCACTAATATTTTATATATATATATATATATATATATAGATAGATAGATCACTAATATTTTATATATATATATATATATATATAGATCACTAATATTTTATATATATAGATCACTAATATTTTATATATATATATATATATAGATCACTAATATTTTATATATATATATATATATATATATAGATCACTAATATTTTATATATATATATATATATAGATCACTAATATTTTATATATATATATATATAGATCACTAATATTTTATATATATATATATATAGATCACTAATATTTTATATATATATATATATAGATCACTAATATTTTATATATATATATATATATATATATATATATAGATCACTAATATTTTATATATATATATATATATATATATATATATATATATATATATAGATCACTAATATTTTCTATATATATATATATAGATCACTAATATTTTCTATATATATATATATATATAGATCACTAATATTTTCTATATATATATATAGATCACTAATATTTTCTATATATATATATATATATATATATAGATCACTAATATTTTCTATATATATATATATAGATCACTAATATTTTCTATATATATATATAGATCACTAATATTTTCTATATATATATATATATAGATCACTAATATTTTCTATATATATATATATATATAGATCACTAATATTTTCTATATATATATATAGATCACTAATATTTTCTATATATATATATATATATATAGATCACTAATATTTTCTATATATATATATATAGATCACTAATATTTTCTATATATATATATAGATCACTAATATTTTCTATATATATATATATATAGATCACTAATATTTTCTATATATATATATATATATAGATCACTAATATTTTCTATATATATATATATATAGATCACTAATATTTTCTATATATATATATATATAGATCACTAATATTTTCTATATATATATATATATATATAGATCACTAATATTTTCTCTATATATATATATATAGATCACTAATATTTTCTCTATATATATATATATAGATCACTAATATTTTCTATATATATATATATATAGATCACTAATATTTTCTATATATATATATATATAGATCACTAATATTTTCTATATATATATATATATAGATCACTAATATTTTCTATATATATATATATATATATATATATATAACTAATATTTTATATATATATATATAACTAATATTTTATATATATATATATAACTAATATTTTATATATATATATATAACTAATATTTTATATATATATATATATATAACTAATATTTTATATATATATATATATATAACTAATATTTTATATATATATATATATATAACTAATATTTTATATATATATATATAACTAATATTTTATATATATATATATATATAACTAATATTTTATATATATATATATATAACTAATATTTTATATATATATATATAACTAATATTTTATATATATATATATATATAACTAATATTTTATATATATATATATATATATAACTAATATTTTATATATATATATATATATAACTAATATTTTATATATATATATATATATAACTAATATTTTATATATATATATATATATATATATATATAGATATAGATCACTAATATTTTATATATATATATATATATATATATATATATAGATATAGATCACTAATATTTTATATATATATATATATATATATATATATATAGATATAGATCACTAATATTTTATATATATATATATATATATATATATAGATATAGATCACTAATATTTTATATATATATATATATATATATATATATAGATATAGATCACTAATATTTTATATATATATATATATATATATAGATATAGATCACTAATATTTTATATATATATATATATATATATATATATATATAAAATATTAGTGATCTATATATATATATATATATATATAAAATATTAGTGATCTATATATATATATATATATATATATAGATCACTAATATTTTATATATATATATATATATATATATATATATATATAGATCACTAATATTTTATATATATATATATATATATATAGATATAGATCACTAATATTTTATATATATATATATATATATAGATCACTAATATTTTATATATATATATATATATATATATATATATATATATAGATATAGATCACTAATATTTTATATATATATATAGAGATCACTAATATTTTATATATATATATATAGATATATATATATAGATATAGATCACTAATATTTTATATATATATATGATATAGATCACTAATATTTTATATATATATATATATATATATATAGATCACTAATATTTTATATATATATATATATATAGATATAGATCACTAATATTTTATATATATATATATATATATATATATAGATCACTAATATTTTATATATATATATATATATATATATATAGATCACTAATATTTTATATATATATATATATATATATATATATAGATCACTAATATTTTATATATATATATATATATATATATAGATCACTAATATTTTATATATATATATATATATATATATAGATCACTAATATTTTATATATATATATATATATATAGATCACTAATATTTTATATATATATATATATATATATATATAGATCACTAATATTTTATATATATATATATATATATATATATATATAGATATAGATCACTAATATTTTATATATATATATATATATATATATAGATATAGATCACTAATATTTTATATATATATATATATATATATATAGATATAGATCACTAATATTTTATATATATATATATATATATATATATATATAGATATAGATCACTAATATTTTATATATATATATATATAGATATAGATCACTAATATTTTATATATATATATATATAGATATAGATCACTAATATTTTATATATATATATATATAGATATATATATATATATATAGATCACTAATATTTTATATATATATATATATATATATATATATATATATATAGATCACTAATATTTTATATATATATATATATATCACTAATATTTTATATATATATATATATATATATAGATCACTAATATTTTATATATATATATATATATATATATATATATAGATCACTAATATTTTATATATATATATATATATAGATCACTAATATTTTATATATATATATATATATATATATATAGATCACTAATATTTTATATATATATATATATATATATATATATAGATCACTAATATTTTATATATATATATATATATATATATAGATCACTAATATTTTATATATATATATATATATATATATAGATCACTAATATTTTATATATATATATATATATATATATAGATCACTAATATTTTATATATATATATATATATATATATATATATATATAGATCACTAATATTTTATATATATATATATATATATATATAGATATAGATCACTAATATTTTATATATATATATATATATATATATAGATATAGATCACTAATATTTTATATATATATATATATATATATATAGATATAGATCACTAATATTTTATATATCTATATATAGATATAGATCACTAATATTTTATATATCTATATATAGATATAGATCACTAATCTTTTATATATATATATATATATATATATATATATATATTTTTTTTTTTTTTCTATGTGTCTTGGCAGCAAATGTTTTTTAAGGAAATGTTATTAAAGAAAACAGACATTTTGTGCCAATTAATTTTACCAATTGACTTTTCCAAATTATGATTAATCATTCTCAGACAAGGTGGAAATTCCATCAGAAATTGTCCAAAGTTCATTTAAAAAAATATGGTCCAAGCTTTCAACATTCTTAAGTCATCATCAAAGTAAGTAGAACTGATGAGTGGAGTGTTATGATGCAGTCAAGGTGTGCCATGTGCGTATGTGTTTATATACAATTGAGGACTTAAATGTCTTAAATTAAAGGTGTTTTTATTTAAGAATTGTTGTTTTTGTTGTATGAGTATTGCTTCAAGACTTATGATTCTCAGAGCAATAGTCATACTGTAGCAAAAACAATACCATCAGGGTGTCCTAAAAAATTGGCATCGTTTTGTAGTCTAAAAAAACAGCCAATTCTCACTCAAATGATCTCTGTTTTTAACAAAATGTCTAAAATATAAGTCTTCATGGTGAGGAATGACATTCACTAGAAATAAAATGTTATTTTGTATATTAGAATATGCTTGAACACAGTCAAAATGAGCTTATTGCTAATGAGCCTGAACACTTAATTTTTCAACAGTCATAAGTCCATGCAGTCACCTTCCAGTGGGGCTCCACCTCACTGGAAGCTGACTGCACAGACATCTCAATGAGTATCTACCAGGAAGATGGATCAGGCATGCCAGTGATAATGACAATGTGCTGTTGAAATGGCCACCATGTTGACACCTTGTGATTTTTTCCTACGGGGCTATGTGAAAGGACAGGTCTATATCGCCCCTCTTCCTACAAGCCTAAAGGAACTTCAGCAGAGAATCACTGAGGCGTTGACCCTAAGAAAGCCACTGGTCCAGACAAAATTCTGTTGGTTAAGAACATCAACCCAGAATTATCCCCAATCCTAACAAAGTTATTCAACTGCTGCTTCAAGGATAAATCTTTCCCAAATCTATGAAAAGTGTCAAGCATATTTTCCCAGTTTTCAAGAATGTGAATGTATGACCTTTCCCCTCCAAGTACAGACCCATCAGTCTCCGCAGTATCATCAGCAAGCTTTTTGAGGCCTTAATCAATAAGAAGGTCGTTGCGTATGGGTTTCAGTCAGCCAGATCCACTGCCAACATCTCAACTACCATCACTCACAGAATCTGTAAGGCTCTTGATAACAAGCACACTTCGAGGACCATAGCACTAGATATCTCAAAGGCCTTCGACAATGTGTGACACAAAGGCTTACTACACAACCTCTCCAGTTATCACTGGAAGGGTCTTCTTGATTATAAAATCCTCCCTAACAGGCAGGTCCATGAAGGTAGTTATCAATGGCCAGTCCTCTGGAACCCAAGAGGCCAACGCAGGTGTCCCCCAGGGGTCACTCCTCAAGCCAACCCTATTTTTGATCTTCATAAATGATCAGCCTAAGAATATACTCAGATTATTTGTAAACATTTATGCTGATGATACGACTATATACAGGTGCACTTCTGAAACTCTTGATGGTCGAAGATTGGTGACCGATCTCCTCTCCGATCTTGCACAAACTACCCAATGTGGTAAAAACTGGCTGGTTACATTCAATGCCTTGCAGACCAAGCTAGTTACATTCCATCATCACCAATGTGACCCCAAACTACCACTAATCAGGATGAACAGACATCCTTTCGGGAAGCACTATGTGTTGAAAGACTGTTTGGCCTCAAATTCACACCCAATCGAAAGTAGAACTCGTATATGCGATCGATTGCTAAGGATGAAGGTAAAATGGTTGGCTCTAGTAAGAACCTGATTCCTCTTGTTATCCTCTACCTTCATAAGAGCCAGATCAGGCCAAAAATGAAGTACTGTTGTTATATTTGGGCGGGTACTGACCAGACCTCACTCCCCAGCTTTGATAGAGTTAAAAAGCATCTCTGAGCCCTTGTGGGTGATGAATTATTCCCCACCCTTGAACCTTTCTCCTACAGGTGGAATGTGGCGAGCGTCTCGTTACTCTACTGCTACTTCCATGGAAAGTGCTTGGATGAGCTACATTCCTTGGTCCTACCAAGGAAAACCTTCACAGCAAGAACACGCCATAACATTTATACAATAGCAAACCACCCACATTCCCTTTGTATTCCGTCGGTGAGAAGTAAGTTCCACTTGAGCCACTACCCTGTGGAACCAACTCCCAACAGAATATTTCCCCAATCACTACAATCTTGTTCAAGGCCAACGTTAACCGGTATCTTCCACTCTTATATAAACAAATGGCTCCCAAATGTAACACTACTTCGAGTGGCACCCCCAGGTCTTGTAAAGGGTGAACCTAACTGTAAAAAAAAAAAAAAAAAAAAAAAAAAGACTTTGGAGAATGTTACACAAAACATACTACAGCATGTTTGGCAGGAGCTGGACTACTGACCTGACGTCAGTTGTGTCACAGGTGGTATGCATATTGAACATTTATGAAGCTTTGTGAAATCGGTTATAAAATCTAGATCCTTTTGAATATCTTGTTTGAATTTTGATAAATAAATCTTTTATTGTTCAACATGAAGCCTATTTAATTTCATTTGCCTGGGATATGTAATTACTAAGATATTCACATTTTAAATTATGTCAATTTTTTGGGAACACCCTGTATATTAAAAAAAAAAATTTTTTTAGTAATGCAAATTTCTGATGTTTTAATATGGTTTTGGAAAATCAAATTGGAGATTTGAGAAAGTTGGACCTATGCAAATAAAAGATGAAAATGAAGGTCTGGTCAACAATAAGCCTGTAGTCTAATGCTGAAAAACAGCATTTATTTGACATAAATATTTATTCTTTAACAATCTCTTTTCTTGTCAATCCAAATAAGCAAATACTTCTCCATACATCACAACAGTCAATCTTTATGTCACAGTGTCATTGTCTTACCATAATTTCAGCTGGAATTCTATATTTCCTATGCAGAAGCCAGTCTTCATGAAGGACATGCAAAGACTTGAGAAAATCCTAGTGAGAAAAGAAAAAATTCCAAAGAATATGTAAAATTACTAGAAATGTTTAACCTTCATACCTGCAAAAAAAAACCCCAAAAAACAGTGTGACAAAAAAACAGTTATTCCCTTGACACTGCTATTACTATTGACTCCCTTGGCAATGTTTATTCTTTTAGAAAGCCATGACAATTAGGATTTTAATAAAACCTCAAAATATGAAAGTGGATTTATTTGTTTTCTTTATTTTTGAGAACTGACAACAAAGACTAACACTATTTATTTATTAGATTGCTTATTTACAAGAATAATTTTATATTTACAAAAATATTTTAATAGTTTTTTTTTTTTTTTTAAATGGTAAATAATAAATATTTCCTTATAGGTGGTTCACAGATTTTTATAATCTTGTACATCTAAAATTATTGTAATATTAATTTAACTGTTAAATAAATAAAAATAGATCACCTATTTCAAATATGAAGTATCTACTATAATAACATTTGAAGAAATAAAAATGTTAGAATATATATATATATATATATATATATATATATATATATATATATATATATATATATATATATATTAATCTAACATTTTATGCTTTGGTTACGCTACAAGATAATTGGCAAATGTTTGTTTAAAAAAATTTTGACTAAAAATATTGACCCTGAAGATGAACAATGATGTTCGAAAGCGCTAGGTCATCGTACGGACAATACTTATTTCGAAATCATTTTCAAATAAAGTCTCATTAGAGAATATGAGAAAATTCAAAAGAAAATATGCAAGACTATGTTGTCTTTAACATTCAATACTACATGTTTAAAGAAAAGTTGCTGCCAAATTACACACACACACACACATATATATATATATATATATGAGAGAGAGCATTCGATCAAAGAGAGAAATAAAAATTTAGTTCATATTTAATTTGAATAAAGTGCTTATTTCATGTATCATCTGTTTTTATGTATTTAAAATGTCTTCATTGTTCACATTTCTCAGTACTAGGCCCTATAGGTCCCCCTACTTGAGTCTTAGGGGGCATACAATCAAGGAGTTGGCCCTGAGAATCAACAAACCTCTGCAGGTCTACAGGTAAACTTCTATTTTCCAACACCATTTTGAATTCTTCTAGAGGTGTAACACTGATTAAACCCATGTTAATTCTTTTCACGATTTTTTTGTAAATAAAAATGGCTGCATCAATATCCAACAAAGACTTTATTCAGGATTTTTTCTTTGATTAGGACTCCGATGATGATTTTGAAGGCTTTACTTGAGTGGATATTGATGGTGAAGTGGTTCGAAGATGATAACCACACTAGTGATGTGGAGGAAAGTGATGATGACCACTAGCGGCTACTATCATCCATGCCTGACTAATTTTATGGAAGCTACTGGCGACCATCGATATATCTGATAGCCTTTCTGAAGGTGAATTATTTTGTCTATTTATAAACAATGAAATAACTTTATTCAACAAGACAAATAAATATGAGTCAGTTGAAAGAAAGCGCAAATAAATGCTAGTGTCTTCTCATATGTAAACATGTCACTTTTTTGACAAAATGAAAGCCTCCTTAGCAATTTTGCTTCTTATTGCACCCCGTGAACTCCACAAGGAGTAATAATAGTTAAAGTACGTTCAATTATTTATGTATTTGTTTTTTATTTCACATTCCAACTTTTTTGATTTCAATGTCATAACATGCATGCAAAACATAATGCATTACATCAAAATATTACTCATCCATTCTTTTATTAGTATACAAAAATTAAAATCCATATGCACAAAACAAAAAGTTATATCAATTTTAAAACAGTAGGGTGTTCATGTTTTCACACCCTCAAAAAAATGTAGTGGTAGGGAGAACAATTCTAGAAAGAAATTAGCGTGGTAATGGTTAAAAAGGGGAGGAAGAAAGGGAAAATTAAATAATAGAAGTGGTAACAGAACAATCAATTTTTCTTTTTTAAATCCTTTCTTGGTTTGATTGAGAACTTTTCAATGAGTCTTATATGCACGTACACACAAATATATGAAGCAATTGATACAAAAAATGAAAACTTTCCTTACCAGAGAAATATTCCTTTCTTCTCTTCGATTTCGTTTTTGGATCCTTTGCAGCACAGTCTCTGGACTGGTCCGAAGATACACTGCATTAAAGTCAAACAAAATAATTACTCTTCTATTTTAGATTAAAAAAAAAAATATATGAAATAAAATATAAAAATAAAATAAACAAACAAAAATAAAAAGAATTAAAATTAAAATAAGGCATTTGCACTTTCCTTTAAAACCCTTATCTCTTTCTCTCTGAACTTCTCTTTCTATAGTTCTCTCAAATTAATGAGAAGGCACCCCTCAAATAAAAAGAGGAAGAAGAAATGACTGAACACAGCCAAAAACGCTGAAAGTTTGCATGAGCAAAGCCTATATATTTGTGACTGGAAAATAACAAAAGACAGGTTGGCTCTACGCATAACTTCTATTATAAAAAAAAAATGAAAAAGAAAGGAATGCCGCAAAATAAAATAATTTTGGTCAATCAAAAAAAGAGATTTTTGATGTTAGCCAAAACCAATGTTCATGCCAAAGTCTCAGAGCCGGGTCAAAAATATAAACTGACACTTCTGAGCTAGAAACAGAAAAGATGGAGAGATGGATAAATAGAGATGCTACTGGAGAAATGCATGAAGAAACAGTTAAGAGATTTGCTAATGATATTTCTACCCTGATTAGAACTAACAAAAAACAGTAGATTGACACTGACCCATTTCTAAGATTACTACTATCTATACCATGGTCCGACTTCAAACTACTACTAACGGACATTTCTCCACACTGCTACCAATATCTACCTTATTAGCAAACTTCTTGCTACACTGAATACCAAAGGACTCACTCTAAAGAAAATAAATAAAAATATATTATTTATTTTAAACCCTTGAGTCAGTTCATTTAATTTCAAAGTTCTGATAAACGAATTACTCTCTGGCATACAACATCCACACTGGTGTCCTCCTGATGTGAACACACTCAACACAGATATAACACTTCCATTTATTTTTGTTTGAATTTCTAGGAAGAGGAGTCATTATTATTTACAGTCAGACTAATATCCTCATCTTTACCAATATGATGGTTACTTCCAATTATAAAGTTTATACTAGTATCAAGATTTCTCTAAGTTCTGAGTCATTTAGATAAAAGTCTTCAAAGAACTCCTTGATGTGGTCAGATGACCTTACTAAATGAAGGTTTTCATCCAGGTATTCACATTTGTTTGTTGGCACCAAAATTAAGTGAGTTGGCTGGCAAAGTCAATTGTTGTAGAAATCTGCTTCAGAGCAGTCCGTTTACTACAATTTGCTGACCTGACATGTAACCTATACCACAAAAACCCAGCAACTCCCAACTGAAGTTATTTTTGACATATTTCTAACGTCTTGCTGCTACACCTTTATGTTTTTTTCTTTTTTAGCCCCTGACCATAATCATTAAAATAAAAAGCCTTTTTTTTTGTTTGCTATAAAACTTTGTTGGTCTTCTTCTTGTTCCCTTTACTTCTCTTTATCTTATCTTCTTTTGTCACACACAACACAATAAATTGCACAATGTTGTGAAAGATGGCAAACATAGCAGTGAGAAAGACACATGGTAGTAAAAAAAATGTTATAGCTGTTATCTTTTATTTTTTTGCTATGATCAGAAGACTTATCTTCTCTTTCAAAGAATTTTGAATTAGTGTCCATTAAAAGACTATATTTTACTTTGGCATTAGATCTTAAATCTTGTTGATGAAGAGAATAGTAATTCGAAACATCTACCAACATTCAATAAAAAATATGTTATACAATTTTTTTACTAGAATTTTTTAAATCGTTACAGTATTTAGTATTGCTGAAGTTATCGCTAACATTTTTTATCAAGATTTACAAACTGTTTTGTTCAATTCTACAAACCAATTGATGAAATTTGAATAAGCTGATTTGTTTGGAAAAATACTTTGGTGAAAATGCTACTTTTTGGTTTTATAATTTCTTTAATTTAATTTTAGAGGACTTCATGGTAAACAATATTTTTAAGAAAATTTTTTTTTTCTTTTTAACAGCAAAGAATAAATTCTTAAGATTTCTTACTCTTGAGCATGCACCATACAACTGGCCATGTGTAAATATTTCTTTCTGGAGCCAAATTCCAACTTTTTTGAAGTGTTTGGCCTTGAGATTTGTTTATAGTTCTCACAAACACAGGGCAAACTGGAAACTCAAATCTTGTATATATTAAACTTAAAGAAAAGATATGCAAAAAAACAATATTGCATATTTATTAAATAAGTATTTGTTATTTTTTAATCATTAAATTGTTTTTAAAATAGTGGGACTATTTTGTTTGTTAAATAATAAAATTTTAAATTTTTACAAAAAATTAATGAAAATTTATTGTACACGCTCTAGTAAAACCAACTGTACCTTACCTGTTTGCACTTCTCCCAAAAATTTGCTTTCAATCAGTCAGTGTATGGCCATTTTAAATAGTGTAATGGAAGGACTAATGGACGTCATAGAATTTGATAGATAGATAGATAGATAGATAGATAGATTTTTTTTTAATTCCAAATGAAAAAGAAACTTAACTCACCAATCAAATCAAGATTTACATCCAAATTGTTGACAATCCAGTTAAACCATTCTGTCAGTATGTGGTATTCGACATCTTTCATCATACCACTGGTAATTGAATAAGAAAAATATCAAGAAACATTTGTCATAAGTTTTAGTCTTTAAGTATAGTGTGTTCCAACATTATATGCACATCAATAAATCATAAAAATTATAAGACAAATTAACAGAAAAAAGCAGAAATATATTAAGAGAGTCCAAGATAAAACAAAAGCTACATATGTTTCCCCAAACTATATTGGCCATGATCCTGGATACAGAACTTATTTTGTCTGACAGGACATATATACATGTTTTTTGTTTTTGTTTGGGGCTGAACGGGATTACTCTTGCACAAAACAAGGTGGATCCTGCCTAACAAAGGATTTGTCATAATGATGTGAGGCAAGCTTTTACAAGTTTGGATCCTCTTCAGACAGTTACAGTAGTCCAAGTACACCAAGTGTTTTATTGAGATACCATATCTAGGAAGGTTGCCAATTATGACTTCATCCTAGCCTTATATATATATATATATATATATATATATATATATATATATATATATATATATGTGACATTTTGTGTCAATTACTTTTGATGATCAACTTTTCCAAATAACAAATAATCCTTCTCAGACAAGGAGAAAATTTTGTCAGAAATTGTTTAAAGTTCATTTCAGAGGAAAAGTAAAATATATGTTGCTTTTAATAGCAAATGTTCTTTAAGGAAAATACTGTCTAAATACACAGAATATATAAATATATATATATATATATATATATATATATATATATATATATATATATATATATGTATGTAGGATTAATGTGAGTAAAAGCTTGTCACTTAGCTAATTGCTGTTACCTTCAGCATCCTGACTCCAGAGTTTCATAGGTAGACCTGTCTGTCTACTCTTCAGGGGGTATCAGCAATTTACTGTTTTATATATAAATAGATAGATAGGAGTAGATAGATTCACCTATCATCCAGTTCAAACTCCCCCCTGGTCTTTTGTATTCATTGTTTCTTGTTTAGGATTGCGATTTTGTTTCCTTCTAAAGTTTTTTAATTCTCTTTCACACCCAGTAACCACTTGTGGCTTAGTGACATTAGCACCGTGCTTGGGGTGAATTGATACGGCTACTATAAGCTCTTCACCCTTTGACAGGTTTTGTTTTTTGTTTTGTGAAGTGACATACCACCCTCCACACCAGCAGAAATGCTAGGGGAGAGCTGGTTTAGATGCCAAACACCCTCCTTGTGGCAGGTTGTACTGGGTTGGATAATTTCTTTTAGATTTTACCAATAAATTTTGCTGAATTTTACTTTAATGATAAGTCTTATTTCTTTAATAAAAGAAATCAAAGAAAAAAATTAAGTCCACATCAGAGAAGATCATATGAAACATCAACACCAGACGTGAGTCAAGGAATCATACTGTGTTTTTGTCAGGCACCAGCTGACTTGCTATTGTAAACTGGAATATATTAAGAGTTTTCATTGATATTATGCACAATTATCAATATTTTATAGTACAACATTTATATTTAATATTTGCACTATTTCTTTTTAGCATCTTTTTCTAATGTGTATTTTAGGAGTATTTCTAGTGGGTATATTTTTAGGAGTATTTTTTAAAAGGAGTATCCTTTCAACTATTTTGGGAACAGGTACTCTGAAATCATTCATAATAATATTCTGGACTTCTTTCTTAAATATTTGCACTTACAGAATAATTTTTTCCATCCCAAGAAAGGTGATAATACCACTAAGACACAGGGGATTACTGGGAGTGAAAGAGAAAACTTTAGGAGATGGAACAGGAAACCCTATCCTAAACTGGAAACGAGGAATAAATCTCTACTTCTGCTTCAAAGATAGGAAAGGAGTGTGAACTGGGGTTATAGAAAAATTTACCTAGAATGATAAATTTATTTAAAATACAAGTTAATGCCTGAATTAAAATTTATTAATTTTACTGCTTTCAAAACTCTTTTTAATAATGTTTTTTTTTTTCAAGAGTCTCCTTTCAACTATTATTTGGGTTGCAACCATTTCGGGAACCAGTGCTCAGGAATTCCCACAGAGTGACCAAAAAACAACAAAGCCTGATGATAACACAGATATTTCTGGAGTACTCTGGGTTAATAGCGACAATTCTGCAACTCCTAAACTATGAGTCATCATCTGATGAAAGCCGCAGTTACAGCAATAGTGGTCTGAAATCATTTGTCATAATACTCTGGACTTCCTTTGCATTAACAGAATAATTATAGGTAAATAATTATAGAAAAAAATTTACCTAGAATGAGAAACATGTTTAAGATACATGTTAACAACTGAATTCATTTTTTAAAATTTTACTACTTACTTTTTGTAAAGGTTTTCAACAAAAATGTACTTGGCACTAAATATTGAACGCTCCATTAACTTCACGGACTGAGTCTGAAAAAAAAATTTAATTAATGAAATTCTGATTATCATGCAGTATATATTATTTTTCAGATATTCTGAGTATTTGGAACTACATAAAAAACTGTTATTCTCATTTTCATTGCCATATTCACAATTTTTCAGCCGTTGTATGCTCCAGCCTTCTTCAGGTGACTGGAATTTCAAACTGAACCCTTTATTTCGTTCACTGGAGTAGATTGTTCTAGTTCCACATGCCACACCTCTTCCAGATGTCTCAGTTATTTCCCTTTAACACAAATCTCCGAGCTTTTTTTTTGTTCACCACTGCTGTAGTCTGGTATTGAACTCACAACTCTTTGGGTCTAGTCACTGTATCTAACCAACTTCTTTATCCACTGGAACATGTTTAGATCCAGTGACTAGACCTAAAGAGTTGTGAGTTCAATACCAGGCCACAGCAGTGGTAAACCAAAACTTGGAGAGTTGAGTTAAAGAGAAATAACTGAGACATCTGGAAGAGGCATGGCATGTGGAACTAGAACAATCTACCCTGGTGGATGAAATAACGGGTTCAGTTCAAAATTCCAATCACCTGAAGAAGGCTGGGGCATACAATGGCTGAAACATTGTGAATATGGCAATGAAGATGAGGATAACATTCTGAGTAATGTAAATAATGCAAGTAATCATAATACCTCATCTCAGAGATATAGACAGTTATTCATAATTTTTTTTTTTAAATCAGTAATATTTTAACAGAGGATGGAAAATGCAACACCAAGATCCAAATACACACTGACCTGGCAAAAGAGGCATTCCGAAAGCTAAGCAAGGTAATGAGAAATGGAAAAATTGTTAGAAACAAAGAAAAAAGTTTTGATTGCTGTGTGATATCCATCCCCTTATATGGCAGTGAGTGATGGACAATCTCCCCATGGATGAGGAGAAAACTAGAGGCAGCAGGAATGTGGTTCTACAGAAGGATAGTGAGAATTCTATGGATGAAGCAAGTAAGCCACAAGAAAGTCTTAAAGAAAACAGCAACAGAAAGAACGCTTTTACTCAGAATCAGGAAAAGCCAGCCAAAATACTTGGTCACATAATGAGGAAAGATGGCTCGGAAAACTTAACCCACATGAGACATAATGAGGGCAAGAGAGATAGGGAAAGGTAGCAAGTCACTTACCTGACACACTTGTGTGAATGGATGGCAGAACAGGAGAAGTGAGCCTGAGCAAAGGTAGAAAAACTAAGGGTCACAAGAGATTAGAAGCTGTGGACAGCCATAATCGACTATGCCCTAAAGGGACATGGCACATAGAAGAATATTTGATGTGAAAATATTGAATTATTTTTATGCTTGTGAAATCATTAAATTTTTTTAAAGTATTTATTTTTATTAATCTAATATAATTTTAAACTGATGTGGCAAAGTACCTGACTAGATACTTCAAGTTCAGATGTTCAAAACTATAATCTAGGCTGATAAAGTAAGAGAAAAAGAAATGAGAAGAAAACAAAAGAATGAAAATAAAGGAAAAAACAAATGGGAGAGAAAGAAGGCGAAAGCAAAAGGAGAATGAAGGAGAAGGAGAAAGCAAAAGGAAAAGACAAAAGGAAGAGAAAGAAGGAAGAGACAAAAGGAAGAGAAAGAAGGAAGAGAAAGAAGGAATAGACAAAAGGAAGAGAAAGAAGGAATAGACAAAAGGAAGAGAAAGAAGGAATAGACAAAAGGAAGAGAAAGAAGGAATAGACAAAAGGAAGAGAAAGAAGGAATAGACAAAAGGAAGAGAAAGAAGGAAAAGACAAAAAGAATGAGAAAATGAATGGAGGGAAAAGAAGGAGGAAATGCAAGGAAGAAAAACGATGATAAAAGTTGAAAGGAGGAGAAAATGAAGATAAAGAAAAAGAAGAGAGAGCTATGAAAAGCTGCTGAAAAATTTTCAGCCCAATTAAGAAACCTTTCAAAATTCAGATTTTTTATCTAATTTTAGGAATTGCCAAACAGATATACTGGGATAAAAAGGTGAAAGGGTAAAAAAAAAAAAAAGAGAAAAAAAAAGAAGAAAAAATAATATTAATAACAAAAAGAAAAAAGAAAGAAAAAAGAAAGAAAAAAAAGGAAAAAATTTTTTTTAAATTAACAGAAGAGAAAAGAAAGGAAAGAATGAAGAAATAAATGATGAGCCAATAGCAAAATTAATAAAGAGAATGACCTAGAAAAAAATCTCCTTAAAGGGGCTGAACAAGTTAATATACCGGGTAAGGAGAGGAAGAAAAAAGGGGGGATAGGAAGTAAGAGAGTTACAACAATTTGTCTAATAAAGTCATGTCATTTTAGACACATAATACAATCGTCATTTTAAACTAATAATAATATCCAACATAAATAAAATAATATAATAAAATTGAGCTCCAATTGGATTAAAGTCTTCCTTGGAATAAACCCTACTAATTACAAATTGGTATTTATATATATGTTGTCAAAAAATATATATATATATATATATATATATATATATATATATATATATATATATATATATATATATATATATATATATATATAGCATGATGAGAGGCCACGTATACTTTCTTGATTTGTATATAATATATGGATAAAATAACTGAAAAAAAATTGGGTGTTTTTTTTTATGTAAGTATTTATTTCTGTGTTTTCATATATATTTAATATTTCAGACCACCTCGGTCCTTCCTCAGAAATCAAATGAGATACTGTGTTTGTGCGTTTGTTTACAGCGTTTGTCGTGAGGCGTGGACGTCACGTGATGTGGAATGCGACTGTGTTTGAATTTTTGGCGGAAGACTGATGATAGTGTTTTAAATGTTTAAAAAGGTTTTTTGACCATATCTAAAGAAATATTTTTAACTGTTGAAATATTTATATAGATTTAAAATGTCCACGTGTTTGTTTAACCCTAGTTTATATGTGTCTAATTAGACACATATTTGATTTCTGAGGAAGGACCGAGGTGGTCTGAAATATTAAATATATATAAAAACACAGAAATAAATACTTTCATAAAAAAAACACCCAATTTTTTTTCAGTTATTTTATCCATATATATATATATATATATATATATATATATATATATATATATATATATATATATAAGTTTGTTGAAATTATGAAAGACCTTGTTTTCTATATCGTTTGTATAGCAGTTGGATAAAGTAGCACTCAAAGGTGAGCCCATTGCTATCCAAGTTTTTATCCATTACACTACACATACATCCAAGCTTACAGCACCTGGTATTTGTCACTGTCACTTGCAATTTATAGAATCCTTTACTTAAAACAGTTTTTCAAGAAATTAGATTTATCAAGTCTAGTGTTATTGCTCTGTTTTCCTTTACTTTTTTTTTTTTACTAATGTTCACCCAATACAAGGCCCAAGAGTTGCTCAAGGTAGAGGGTTATGTATGTACTTATATTAGTGTAGGAAAGGACACAGGTTTGGAGTATAAAACTGAAGCAGACTTTAGAAAAAACCAGGAACCCAATCCTAAACAGGAAACAAGGGATAAACTTCTACTCTTGTTCAAAGACTGGGGAGGAGTGTCAACTAGACGATAGGCGACCATGTATACTCCTATTAAATATTATTCTAGTATTGATGGGAGTTTCCTTGTGGAAAGACAACATTTTCCCTATCTGTTTATTTCTCTGAGATGAAGTATTATGATTACTTGCATAATTTACATTATTCAGACTGTTATCCTCATCTTTATTGCCATATTCCTAACATTTCGGCCATTGTACGCTCTGGCCTTCTTCTGGTGATTGGAATTTCAAACCAAACCCTTTATTTCGTCCACAGGGGGTAGATTGTTCTAGTTCCACGTGCCATGCCTCTTCTGGATGTCTCAGTTATTTCCCTTTAATTCAACTCTCCAAGTTTTTTTTATTCACCACTGCTGTGGCCTGGTATTGAACTCACAAGTCTTTATCTACTGGGTCATGTGTCCTCAAGGACCAGTAGATAAAGATATTGGTTAGATCCAGTGATTAGACTCAAAGAGTTGTGAGTTCAATATCAGGCCACAGCAGTGAACCAAAAAACTTGGAGAGTTAAAGGGAAATAACTCTGGAAGAGGTATGGCATGCAGAACTAGAACAATCTACCCCGGTGAATAAAATAAAGGGTTCGATTTGAAATTCCAATCACCTGCCAATGGCCGGAGCATACAACGGCCAAAATGTTGTGAATATGGCAATGAAAATGGGGATAACAGTCTGAGTAATGTAAAAAATGCAAGTAATTATTTTTCCTTCTAGTTACATTTGCTATCAATTTTTGTTGTTGCTGCTGTTGGAAGTCTCCAAGAGATGTGGTTTTTGTTATTTGGTAAATTTCATAGTTTCTGATTTTTATATATATATATATATATATATATATATATATATATATATATATATATATATATATATATATATATATATATATAGTGTCTGCTGAAGGTTAGTCTTAAGGCCTTAAAGGATAATAATAATTTTAGATGAGCTTCATTTGATATTCTATCTCTAGATGAGATTTTCAGTATTCTTCCAAAAAGCCACATTTCTCCTGCTTTTAAGATTCTGTGGAATTCTGCTGTCAGTAGTTTGGGGGAAAGGATAAAGGTAATAAAATAATTTACTGAAACTGGAACCATGCCACTTTGCATGCAAAGCTCCTTGACCAAGGGGTGCAGTAGTGTCAATTGAAGCTGATGGAAAGGGAATGAAAAACAGAAGTGTTTTTTCTAACAATAAATTGTCTTAATAAATGTGATTTTTTAACCAATGGTTGCTCAAGTGAGTTGAAATCTGAAATCCTGGTGTTGACCACCAAAGTTTTTCCGGTAAATCTTAGCCAACCTTAGCTATAAAAATCCCTGCAATATGACCATCAACATGTGTAGGAGATGTAGTGCCTTCTAAAACCATCTGAAAAACTGATTGAGTATGGACTCAAAGAAGCAGTCACGAAACTTCTCTACAATGAAGTCTTGACAACCAAATTGTCATTCTCATGACAGAATTTTGTCTTATTTTCACCCTGACACTTGTAACAAAATAGACGTTTCCATGATAGAGAACAAGTACTGTTTTGAAAACAATACTCTATATTGAAGACTCTGAAATCTGAAGGCACAAGCGGATTCTGTCACAAACTTCAACAACACACATCACATCACAAGAACTATTAAGAACATTCACATTTTATATCTTCATGGTACCCTTTTAAACTGGGTTCGGCCTCACCGAGACCCTTTTATTGTACATTGTAATTTGCACTGTTCTGTATATGCTGACATTTTTCTTTTGATATTTTATGTCATTTGATTTATTTTGAGTGTAAACTTGATCTTTTTCCCACCGCTACCATTGAGCCTTATTTTAGAAAAAATAAAATACTTGTCCAAGAATTTACTACCCACTTTCCCTGGGCACACAAACCACCAAAGGTGGGCATCTCTAGTATTTAGTAAAATTTGCTTTCTAATCATTTTTTATGGTACACTTTGTTGTCATTTGATCTCCATTCTCCCTATCTCTTTTATTTTTAATCAAACCCATAAAATATATATTGGTAGTTTTCTTTTTTCCCCCCATTTTTTTTCATACATAGTCCAGGGTTCAAAAGTAAAGAAGATTGGTCAGATGTCATTGTAATTGGTGATGAAATTTTAAAAAATAAAATGGAGGCAGGAAGCAAAAGATTAACAAATGTACAATACACCTAAAGAAGGTTGGAAAACCAACTGGCCGATATATTGGGTTTGAAACAAACATAAGTATCTAGTCTTACATCAATATTATTGGTCCTGACCTGGCATCTCAACTTCAATCACTTCCCGTTGCTGTCACGTAGCTTTCCTGTTCCTTTTCTATAAATACTTTCATGGTAATTGTTCTGATGAACTTTCAGCTATGGTACCTAGTCTTTAGGAATTTAAGCACAGTACTAGATTGGCAGATAGGTCTCATCATTTTACAGTTGAAATGGCTAGATGTAACTAAGTTCTCTATCACATTTCTTGCTTGTGGAATTCTCTTCCAGCTTTTTGCTTCCCAGTCAACTTTGATCTTTAAAAATTTAAATGTCAATCATTATCTACTCTCTTCTTGTTCTTTTATTGTCCTCTCTCTTTAATAGTGCATCTTACTTTTCATATTCTCTAATACTCAGTAACCCCCTCGTGTCTTAGTGATTTTATTGCCTTGCTCAGGGTGAAATGACTAAAGAAATAATTGAAGATGCTAAACAAATCAGTAGATGAAATTGTTAACTATGCTGACCCTTGTGGTTCTATACCAAGGATTGAACTCACCATCTTTGGCTAACAATTTTCTGAAGATATTAGACTCCCACTCCTCAGGTTAATAGGTGTGTTTTAAGCAGTGGCAATAGCGGGCTTGTTTTCCTTCCTGCCAAAGTAGATTTAACTGTGGGGCATTATTTAAATTTATTGAAATTTCAAGATCCTGTTTTATCAGAAATTACGATATCCGAGAACTTTAGACATCATTTGTTTTGTAGTAGCTTCAATCATATTTATCATTGTCATTTTCACCATTTGAGCAATTTAAAATCATCATCAAATTCAGAATTCTTTTCTGCTTTTAAGATTTGCACAACTGTTTTAACAAATAAAATTGTAAAAGAATAGATTCCACTAAAAAATGTGAAAACTTACTGTCTTTTTCATATGAGTTTGTAGCATCGTTAGTTGGACATAAGTTTGGAATGACAGTCCCCAACGTTTTGAATCCTGATACATTAAATCCTAAAAGAATAATAAAAAAAATGAAAGAAAATGAATAAGAAAATGAAATATTATGATGACAGAGAACACGAAGTCTTACCTCAAAAAAGAATTTGTGTCTTTTGTGCTGTCAAAAAAGAAAATCTGAATCAAGATCAGCTCGACTTTAGTAGGCCTCAAAATATTGTAATTGTTTGCGCTTCCTTACCGGTCTCGACCAATCACAACCTTTCTTACAACCATGACCAATCACAACCTTTCATACTCTACTTAAAACAACTCTTCTTTGGATCACAGATTTGCTTAGCTCTTCATGGGTGGAGAGGTAGTTGTGTGCCATCACGTAAATTATTGACTCTTGATTTACACCCACTGGCATTTTCTGACATTGGACTTGCAAGACTGATTTTAGCACATGAGACTTGCCAACACCAATATTGCCCTCAACACAAATCTACAAAGAATCAATAAAAAAGTAACAATTAGAATTTTTTTAAAATGTTTACATTACATTATTTTTATACTAGCTTAAAAGTCACATTCCATGTGAGCTCTAATTGGGCCTCTGGCTAAAAACTAAAAGAATTACAACTTCAGACATGATTTTTGGGATATGAACCACCTTATTCCAATTTAACACAAATACATTTGTTGATTAAAGGAGATGTCATAAAATAGAATGAAATAATTAAAACAAAAAAAAAAAAATACGAGGTCAATACCATATATGTGGGGGGAAGGGTCTGAAAAGTTCTTAACCTAATCCCCTTCCCAAAATCTAACCAAATAAATGATCATAATTTCTTTAGAACGCCTTGGTTAGGCTGAGAACTTTTCAATTCCTCCATGTACTAAAAGTCTAATTTTGTTTATCTGTATGCATCCTTAAAGTAACCAATATGCTGTATTGTCATCAGAGGTATGTAACCCTTTAGCATTCAATGTAAATATCGGTTCTCAATGTTCAATCCATCTTAAACCACCCCCACCATATATTCTCTGCTAATATAGATGATGATTAGCAGCATGGCCCGGCGTTTTTGCCCGTGCTTGATTCAAAAATCGTACGACTCATACAGCAATCGCTATCACTTGACTTAAAATATTTTTGCCCTTCCTTGCCTTTAAAGGAGTTCCCTTTACCGTGCTGATGTTGCTACATGTCTTACTTCTTGCCTATCTCACACTGCAAATTTTTTCTAAGCTCTATACTAAACATTAAATCTGTTACGAAAAAAGAAGTAAACAAAATTAACACAAAACGATCAGCTTTAAAAAAGGACTCGTAACTGGAAAAACCGAATGAAAAAAGAATGTTAACAACAAATACTTTTTCAAAACGAACCCAGTTCTGCGGAATCACAATCAACGTCGAGTTTAAGCAAGCGAATGAGCCAATTGGAGTAAAGTGCCATGCAGATTTAAATTTTTCCCACTTGTGACAAATGCAGCTATTGATTTTTTTTGCATGCTAGCATGCTAGTTAACATTCGTGTTAGTCAGCTATTGGCTCTCACACTGACCAATAGAATCTTCCTGCCTATTCGTGGCAGCCAGCTATAGGCTGTCACTCTGGCCAGTAGAAAATGGCCGCAAACTACATGAAAACTGCCGTAGAAGCATGAAAAAATTGATTGTTTCCACTATCGATGGGAGTTGGAAAATGCAAAGTTGGTCTTGTCCTTCCCACTAACTTGGAGCATGTGCATGTAAATTTTGTTGCAAATCCGTCAAAAATTGCGGCCGTGCATTCGTTACACACACACACACACACAAATCCTGCCTTTTATAGATAGAGATATCATCACAAATAATGCAAGAAGTAAGACTATGAGATCTGATATTTATGGAGCAGATCTGTGTATGTTGAATGCTAAAGAGTTAATTAAGATTACTATGACACTAAATTCTCAAAACAACTAGGCTATTGTGAGTTCAATCCCTGAGTGTAATAGTAGACGTTCAGATATAATGGAAACAAGTCTAGCAGTAACTGAGCAGTACTAAAAATACAAGCCTAGAAATCCTGGACACAGACATTGTCACAAGGACAATCTACCCCTATAGATTAAAATATAGTGTTATGTTCAAAATTCCCTGAAGAGCAACAAACACCTGAAGAAGGCTGAGGGACAATGGCCGAAACTTTGTGATAATAACAAAGATGGAGACAACAGTAAATAAGAATAGTTTCTTATGCTAAAAGTTAAATGGTTGAGATAATAGACAGGGAACACCATTGTAAACTTAAGGAATCAGCACATATGCTAGGCCACAAAAATCTCCTGAGTCGGCCAAGCATAGAAATAAATACAATATGGGAACCAGTAATAAGGAGGGCCAGAGAAAAGCAATGATAACAAAAAAGTTGCAATATGAGATCTGGTAAAAACATGCAATGATAACAGCAAAATTGCAATATGAGTACTGGTAAAAAATGATTGCTGAAAAATTAGGTTTATAATACTCAGAAATTCATACCCAGATGTCCTCAAGGACACATGGTACAGTGGATAAAGGTGTTGGTTAGATCCAGTGACAGACCCAAAGAGTGTGAGTTCAATACCCGGTTCAGGCAGTGGAGAACTTTCAGAGGGAAAATTAGCAGGAGATAATTGATAACTGACATCCATCAAACATGGTTCGTGGAACTAGAACAGTCGTGATCGAAATAAAGGGTTCAGTTCAAAATTCCAACCACCTGAAGAAGGCCGGAGCGTACAACGGCCGAAACGTTGTGACAAAGATAAGGACAATAGTCCGACTAATGTAAATACTGTACACAATACCTCATCTCAGAAATATAGACAGACTCTAAAATAGAAATGTTTTAAAATTCTTTAATTTTCCTTGATCGTTCGAGATCGGTGGGTGCCATTGACTGATGCATCATCGGAGATGGAGATCAGTAGATATCATCAATTGATGTTTCATTGGAGATCAAGATATTATCAATTGATGCATTAAACATTTTTCCAATGATATAGACGTCATTCTTTCATGATTTGAATCTAATTCCAAAATTAATTCAGTTACATCATTTCCATGAGTATTTCTCTGCAAACAAAGCTGGAAGAACAAGACAGTGTTATGTTTGCCTGCCTATGTCTTGAAGAGAAAAGGTGCACAAAAGGATGACATCTTGGTGCAAAGAATGCGTCATACTATTGTGCATACGATGCTTCATATTATACTGTTAAAAAAATATTAAATTTAGGAACCTAACATTTGTTTTAATTCGCTTTTTTACTTATTTTTATAGTCCAATTTTTTATAGTTTACAATTAAAAGCAAAAATAAGACTTTAGAAGGAACCAGAAACCCAATAATAGTATAAATTTCAGAGTTTAGGCAGACGTTAACTGTATAGAGCTGAAGTAGAATTTAGAAAGAACAGGAAAGCCAATCCTAAACTGGAAACAAGGGATGAACCTGTACTCCTGTTCAAAAGACAAAACAGGTGTGTGAACCAGATGATAGGTGAACCTATCGTATTACTTATCAAAAAAGAAATCGGATAATTATATTGTTTCAGCCGTTGTACCCACCCCAGCTTTCATCGTGCCCAGTAACCTTATAGGAATTAAATCCTATATATATTTTTCAACCAATAAAATCCCATCAGAAGGTTTGTTTGACAAACAATAATTACTAGGGCAAATACTGCCAAAATACTTGGTTGACATAGTTGTAGACCTACCTTGTGTTATTTTGGGACCATTTAGAAAATGACAATAATAATTCTTTTCATCACTCCTGCAAATTCTAGACTTTCACAAGCCAGTGTGAAATTATTTTCTAACTAATGAAAACTTTGTATTCAAAAAGTTCACACCTATATGTGAAATCAGATTTTGGGTCTCCTTATGGATATAAAAATAGAAGCATACTGCTTCTCAGGGTTCAAAACAATTTTAGGGGCGTGTTTGATTTATACATGCATAAATGCAAACAATGGAAGAAATGAGCCAGCAGTCCCAGACTAAGGCCTTGTATACACACTGACAGGAACATTAGGCTGACCATCATGAAATAAGTCTGTCCACACATCTCACACTTGGTTTCAAACACTTAATTATTTGATAAAACAAAATTCACTGCAAAAGAAAATTAATATTTTAATGGCATTGAATATATAAATGTTATTTTAACTTATGTTTTGCTTCTACTTTTCCTTCAGAAAATAACATTTGCTATGTTTCATTTAAATGGAGTTTTCAATTGACCCCTTTATTCAATCCCTGTTGTTGTTAACATTCTGTTTTCTATTCTTAGGGGAGATAACTCGTATCAGTTGATTCTCTAGAGTTGCCTTTTCTTTTATTGAATCAGATTATATTGAACTCACAGCTACCATACATGTTTTAACCAACACTCTAATACTAGTAACATAATTTAATAAACAAAAGTGAGTAAAAGAAAACAGTTAAATTCATAACCTTTTATTTAAAATATATAATACATAAATCCAAAACTAAAATAATGTAAATAATAATTATATTATAAAAAAAATTCAAAAACATCATTTATACACTTTTATTTATTAAATTATGTTACTTAGCCTCCTCCATAATTTACATAAACTTTTCACTTAGAAGATTTATAATTTTAAATTAAAATCTTTTTAAAAACTAACAATATTTTTACTTTTGTTTATAAATACTTGTTGCAAAACAAAATCCTTACATTTGCCTTGATGACGTCTATCAGAGGACAAAACACATTCTTTCATGGGAGTCATTTTTTTTAAACCTTCTGTCTTCATTCGTTTGATTAATTATAGTTTTTTAATTAATGTCTACCATCTATATTTTGGGGATGGTAGGTGTTGAAGATTTGAATCAAGTCACAACAAAAAAATTGGTGGAAAAGGTTTAAACACCTTTTCCACCAATATAAGATATTTTTATTTTCGTATTTTTTTTTACAAATAAATTTTTTCTTAACATGCATGAGTGTTAAAAGTTCTTATAGTCTTTTTTATAGTTGTTTATTAAAAAGAAAAGAAAAGTGATTTCTTTACGTGTATGTGTGAGAGAAAAAGGCAAGAGAGAAAATGAGGAGGAAAGTGTATGTGTCACATAGCTTGGTGAGGAAGACTGGTGAATGAGTAAAGGAATTTCTTTTAAGCCAAGCCATCTGTCTCTCCATACTCCTTTGTCTGCCTAGAAACTTTGCTTAAATACTCTTCAAAGGGATCATGAAGCATTTTTTATTGTTGGCGGGAACATGACCCATTGGTTGAAAAGTGTTAAATATTTGCTTCAGAAACCATTTTTTGTCATTTGGTGTTTGACTGTCTTGGTGCTTATTTCCGTCTTTACTCCGCAGCGGATTAAAGAAATATTTAATTTACAAACTAACAGACAAGGAATTGAGAAAGTTAGCTTATGGTCATTCTGAGGGTGCTGAATCTAAGTAGACTGGTCTAGGCAGAGATCTGAAATTATGTGAGATGGAAAATTGGGTTTAATTTACCCTGTCTCAACGTAACAATTATTTTATCTGGTTAAACAGGAACAGTGAACAATAAAAGATTCAAAGATGCTTACTAAAATATTGCTCCCATGAACGTTCTGCCATTTTTTAACAGGTTCTGAGTAAATCTGAAAAAGAAAGAAATAGGACCTGTACAAGAGTATTTTGTAAGAAAATAAAATCAATACACGAGTAGAGATAGTAAAGACAATGTCTTAAAAAAGATTATCAAAGATCATGGAATTATCAGATTTCTTTCTTTGGTCATTTTTTATCATATCTTGTATGACAATGTAGAAAATATAACTTAATTTATTTTGATCAGTGTTAAGAGATTTCATTTTATTTTAACACTGCCATATTTAATGCTTACATTTCCAAACACTAATTGTAATAACTTAAATTTTATTATTATTATTATTATTATTATTAGATGAAGCCTTGTCAATTCTTATTAATTTTTCACTGGTATTTCTTTCATCTTCATTTCAATGGCTTTATTTCCACTAGTAGTATTAGTAGTAATATTATCTTGAATGTTATTATTATTAGATGAAACCTTGTCAATTCCTATTCATTTTTCACTGGTATTTCTTTCATCTTCATTTCAATTGCTTTATTTCCACTAGCAGTAGTAGTAGTAGTAATATTATCTGGAATTTTATTATTATTATTATTAGATGAAGCCTTGTCAATTCTTATTCCTTTTTCACTAGCATTTCTTTCATCTTCATTTCAATTGCTTTATTTCCACTAGCAGTAGTAGTAGTAGTAATATTATCTGGAATTTTATTATTATTATATGAAGCCTTGTCAATTCTTATTCATTTTTCACTGGTATTTCTTCCATCTTCATTTTAATGGCTTTATTTTCACTAGTAGTATTATCTTGAATTTTATTATTAATTTTAGTTGAAGCATTGATTGGCCACTGTTTCTATACCCTGTGACTAATCCTTTAAGAAAACTTTTACCATTCAACCTTGTATGAATAAATTATTATTATCCCAATATCATGTTCTGATTTGTCATCAGGGGTCAATTCTGTCATCCTCAAACACTGAAAAAAAAGAGAGTGTCAACTGGGTTAAGTAATTCCTGAAATTTTTGTTTGTTTCAGAAATGGCTATTTTCCTCAAAACAATAAACCTCAGGCCATAAAAAAAATAAGTCAATACAAATGTCCTAGATTTTTATCTCTCAAAACACCTTCCTGTTGAGGTGATGGCAGCTTGGCTTTGTCACCTACAAATGATGAATAAAATGTATTAAAATATCATTGAAACCATGGGAAGGTCTAATTACCTCTCTTGATCTAAAATATCAAGTGAAGTGAATTTACAGATTCAAGTTCAAACCAGCAGGACTCACACTTCAGATATATTTTTTTCTTTTTTTTTTCAGTGCTTCATTTCTTGTTACCTGAGCTATGTTTCAAAAGATTCAAGCATTCTTCTTGAAAACTAAATTGAAAACACAAGCAAAAACTATTTTTTTGCTTCTTGCTAGAAACCTTTGCACATTCCTAAAAATTACTTACCTCCACTCCAGGTTCATTTTTAAAGTACTCTAGCATATGAGATTTTCCAGCACCAATATTGCCCTCAACACAAATCTACAAAGAATCAATAAAAAAGTGACAATTAGAATTTTTTAAAAAATGTTTACATTATTTTTATACTAGCTTAAAAGTCACATTCCATGTGAGCTCTAATTGGGCCACTGGCTAAAAACTAAAAGGACCTCTTGTCCAGCTTACAAAACAGCAATGATAATTTTGAAGAAATAACTTTGAATTGCTCAGTTCACCCCATGGAACTTCAAAACCTCACTTGAACTCTAATTTGGGCTTTAAGTCCAATTCTGGCTGAAAGTCAGATTTGGGCTGGAATTCCAAATCAGGCCCAAAATTGAGTTCTTCAAATCAAACTCTGCAGAACTTCAAAACCCCACATCACGAAACATCTCACTTTAATTCTGATTCTTTGGCATTTTGAAGAAATAAAAATGATTTCCTCAATTCACAAAGTTTTGGAGATATTTTAAACTGAATTTAAAACAAATTTTTTAAAAATTCACTAAATTTTTGTGTTACTTTAAATTCAATACAAATTAAAAACTTAAAATCACTAATTTTTTCCAGTTATTTTAAAATTTGAATTTTTAACTGTTTCCTCTTCATCCAGATTCAAATTCCAATGCTGGATGTTCAAGCACCAGATGAAGAGCAGATTTTCAATCCTGGGATCATCCAGTATATTATGCCTATGTAAAACAAGTATGGCTTGAGTTAGAGGGATTTCAGATGCACAGACAGACAGACAGACAGACTGAACTTGTTTATTTATTTAGATTCAAACTAATATCCTCATCTTTGTTGTCATCATGATCACATTTCAGCTGTTGGAAAAGCTTCCTTAAGCAAATTTCAAACTGAACTAAACACTTTATTCATACGACAAAGCAAATTATACTCATTCTGTAATTCATGTCTAAGGATATCTTGTTCTAATGTAGTACTGCTCAGTTATTGCTCATCTTGTTTCCATTGAATCTGAGTCTCTACTAGATGTTCTAGGGATTGAATTCATGAAACTGCACTTTAATCCACTGTATGGATACAGAAGGCAGTTATCTCCCATTGGTGGAAATAAGTCACATGGGTCCATGTTATAAGAAATACATGAGTTGGTCTATAAGATAAAATTGTTTCTAAACACTTACTGCCTGATGAGCCCAATTCAGCAAAACTGTAGTAGTGAGTAAGCAACTATTTCACGTCTTAATTCAGTTTATTTATAAAACACAGGCACACACTTAAGTCAGAGATATAAAACATCCAATAAAGTCTTTACTTACAGAAAATTTATTGTTTTTTAATGTCGGTTGAAAGTGAGAAAAACAATCTGCAACGAAAAAAATAATTTGAAATAGAATAAAAGCATTTTCAAAATGGGTTAGAGATGAAAGACATTTAAAATTTATTAATGTAAAATTATTTTAAATTAACTAACCTAAATTATTGGGGAGCATTTAAGTTAACTCCTCCAAAGGGCTCTAGATTGGGCCTTTGTCAAAATAGGTAGGGAAGAGGAGATGTGATAGGCAACAATAAACTACAGAAGAACTCAAAACTGATCGCTGCATTTAAGTATTGCATTAATATTTAAGCTTACCTTTTAAAAGTTCAACAATAATTCTTTTGCTGCAATTTAATTTAAAGACAATTTGATGTATGTAGGTCCTTACTTTCCATACAAACAATTATATTTATTTCATGGGTGACTTTTGCTGGGTTTTGCAATTAATTTTGATTATTTCCAAGTTATAAAAGTTGTTATCATACAAAAAAATTTGTCACAAAAAATCATGTAAAAAAAAGTTGCTGAAAACAATTCCAGTAATGAAAACTTGGGAATCCAAAATTTCAGGATTGTGGGTCCAAATTCATCCCAGAATGTTTTTAATTTGCTCACAGAGTCAGCCTGATTCCAAATATGTTGAACTATGGCCTCTAGGAGTAAAGTTGAAAAAGTGTGACACAGTGACACACTGGCATTCACATTTATTATATAGATAAAACAAAAAAATAAAAGGTTTGTTGTGTTGGCAAAAATGGCAACTTACCTCATTCGAAACATGTTGCATGTATCACCTGCCTAGTGAAAAAGGAGAGCTCATGTAACTTCTCTGTCTTTATAGAGAATGGCATGTAAATATTTTGTTCCATCTAAAAAAAAAAAATCACTCAATTCTCAATTTACACATAAGCAGTGTACTTCTAGCAACAAGTCAATTGCTTTTTCATTTTCCGTGTTTTGTGAAGAAAAAGGAATGGATTTTTTATTAATCTGACAGATTTTTTTATTACTTATGCTCCATTTATTTATCAAACCGTATATTTATATAATTTCTTCTACTGGCCAGAATAATCAAGAAATCTTAAAGAAAAATATACACTCTCTGGCAGTATTTGAACCTATGTTCCTCTAGGAGAAACTGTCATTAGATCTGATGTGCTTTGATCTCATGGCTATGGAGTGCTTTAATGACCAAGCAAAGCTGAATAGTGACTTTAAACACAGATTTTTCTTTGATTTTGGAAACAGACATAACTGCTCAGTTTCATATACATCCTAATGTAAACAAAGCAATTTGTGAAGAAAGGGATGTTTTTTTTTATTTATTAATCCAACAGAATTTTATTACTGAAACATTGTTGTTAGTAGATACTCATATTTGAGAAGACTCTGCATATATTTATTCAACAGTATATTTATTTTTGTCTATCAGCCTGAATAAAAATCCATCTCTTTCTTTACAAGTTGCTTTGTTTATGTTAGGATCTGAAATTGAGCAGATACATCTATTTCAAGAGCCAGAGAAAAATCTGCGTTTAAAAAGGCACTATTCAACTTTGCTTGGTCATCAATGCACTCTGTCGCCAAGATCTAATGACGGTTCCCTTAGGAAAATGCCCGTTTGAATCTGGTCAGAGAGCACATATTTTTCTTGAATATTCAGGCCAGGAGATGAAAATAAATATACTGTATCCACTAAAAATAATGTTTAAGTAATAAAGATTTTCTGTGGTGTGTGAAGGATGGTTTTGCAACATACATATGATTTGCAATCAATGACCTACAGATTTTTTGATTTTGTCACTTCTAGAATACTTCATCTACAAGTTATTTTGGTGATAATGACAGATAAGACATTTGATATCAAGTTTATACTTAACTTGATGGCTCAGTGACCAGACAGCCAATTATGAAATAGATTGAAATAGTGAAACTTGTCTGGGATCTCTGTGATATATAGAAGTCATGTTTTCTTTCTGTGTCACCAGCAGATAACACATGACATGCTGTCACTTGTTTTGACAATTGGTTGGTTGTTTGGGGTTTTATGGCATATCAACCACTATGGGTTATTTAATGCCAGATCCAGTATTTACTAACTATATCAAAAACGTATAGCTGGCAACATCATTGTTTCAAAAACGTATAGCTGGCAACATCATTGTTTCAAAAACTGGCAACATCATTGTTTCAAAAGCGTATAGCTGGCAACATCATTGTTTCAAAAGCGTATAGCTGGCAACATCATTGTTTCAAAAGCGTATAGCTGGCAACATCATTGTTTCAAAAACTGGCAACATCATTGTTTCAAAAACTGGCAACATCATTGTTTCAAAAGCATACAGCTGGCAACATCATTGTTTCAAAAGCGTATAGCTGGCAACATCATTGTTTCAAAAACTGGCAACATCATTGTTTCAAAAGCATACAGCTGGCAACATCATTGTTTCAAAAGCGTATAGCTGGCAACATCATTGTTTCAAAAACGTATAGCTGGCAACATCATTGTTTCAATGTGCTGGAAAAGACCTGGAATTTCACTATTTTCCCATAGCTGGGACCCCAACAGGTGCTACCACCCCGGGTCAGGGTGGACCTGAGAACACCAGCAATTAAGAGGTGGTTCCACGCTTCCTCAAAACCTCCTGATCAGAGGCCTTGCTGTTTTGACAAGTGACCATTTTCTTTACTGCATTTGTTCCTTAGACAAATAAATCAAAAAATAAAATATCTGCCAAAATTTCTATTTTAGTCAAAAACTATATTACTATTTATAGTATTATTATTGCATTGGATAATGAAAACAAAACTTAAACTCTTTTATGCAACATTACCCCCCCCCTTTATTGCAGACAAAATGTTGCAAGCTTCTCGCTGCTCTATTGGTGTTTCCATGGCAAGTGTTCTAACAAGGTACATTCCGTAGTCCCACCACCCCCTTAACTTTACAACTGTGGCCCCCACATACACAGGTGTGAATCATCCCTGTCCCTTTCATATACCATTAGTAAGGAGTAAGTTCCATTCAGACAGCTTCTTCCCAAGAACTGCTGCTTTGTGGTACAGACACCTGATAGAATGTTTTCGCAATCACTACAATCCTGACCTTTTCAGAATCTGCCCTAGAATGGTTTTAATTTTCTCATGGAGTTGGCCTGAGTCCAAAATGGTATATGTTGGGCTACGGCCTTTAGGAGTAAAGTTGAAAACACAGACAATTTTATTTTGAAACACTGTAATTTTTCCATTTGAACATGAGTTATTGAAGGTTAGAGAGTTGTGTCCCTTTAATTGAAAGATGCCAAAATCCAAAAACAATTGCAGTAATGAAAATTTGGGAATCTGTAATTTTAGGATTGTGAGTCTGGATACAGCCCAGAATGTTTTTAATTTGCTAATGGAGTCAGCCTGATTCCAAAATGGTATGATATGTTGGGCCATCACCTCTAGGAGTAAAGTTGAAAAAGTGTGACACACTGACATTCTCATTTATTATATAGATATATAGAAATGTAGTAATAATCAGCAGATCCAGTGTGTATTACCTTCTAACCCCACCTGATCCAGCAGTCCAAGCCTGATTGTGGACCCAGAGTAGTGCTTTGTGACAATCACTATCTTATCAACATTTGCTTTTTTTCCACCTACATTTATATACGTTGCAAAATAAACTAAGCACAACTGACTATTAAAGGATTAAACATTTTTGTGGATTTTCAGGTCATTCTGGGGCTTATTTTTTTGTCCAAATCTGTGAATTTGTTTTCCTCATGCTAAATCTTGAAAAAACACTTTATGAAATTTATTATTTTGTATCCATAATAATGAATGTGTTAAAATTATTCAACATTTTAACAAGAAAAATCTTAAGTTGATGCTATAAATTACTGCAAAACATTGTTTAAGATGGAATGATCTGTATTATGACATGTCTCTAATTTGTATTTAGATACATTGGATTCATTTTCAATTTTTCTAGTTGAATTGTTCACCTACATTGCATATGATCCATTATTGTACATAATTAGGTTACAATAAAATTTGGTGATTTATTTAAGATGGAATGATCTATTGTGACATGTCTCTAATTTGTATTTAGATACATTGGATTTATTTTCAATTTTTCTAGTTGAATTGTTCACCTATATTGCATATGATCCATTATTGTACATAATTAGGTTACAATAAAATTTGGTGATTTATTTAAGATGGAATCATCTATTCTGACATGTCTCTAATTTGTATTTAGATACATTGGATTTATTTTCAATTTTTCTAGTTGAATTGTTCACCTATATTGCATATGATCCATTATTGTACATAATTAGGTTACAATAAAATTTGGTGATTTATTTAAGATGGAATCATCTATTATGACATGTCTCTAATTTGTATTTAGATACATTGGATTTATTTTCAATTTTTCTAGTTGAATTGTTCACCTATATTGCATATGATCCATTATTGTACATAATTAGGTTACAATGAAATTTGTATTTTATATGAAGACTACCTTATGAAAACTGAGATGTAATAAAATGGGGGAGGGGTGTATCATAGATTTGGTGGCAGGTAAAAGACCTTTGCACCGGGCCTGGATGGTAGAACAAAAAGAGGATAAAAGGGTAAGACTAAGAGTTACTTTGAGCAGCAAAAGACAGGAAGTTGTCGAGAGCCATGATCATACAAAACATTGTTGATTTATTTAAGATGGAATCATCTATTATGACATATCTCTAATTTGTATTTAGATACATTGGATTTATTTTCAATTTTTCTAGTTGAATTGTTCACCTATGTTGTATATGATCCATTATTGTACATGATTAGGTTACAATGAAATTTGTATTTTATATGAATACTGCCTAATAAAAATTGAGATGTAATAGAGTGTGGGGGTGCTGGCTTGTATTATAAATTCAAAGTGGGCCCAGCACCAGTCCTGCTCGTAAGCATGGGAAGCAGAATGAAAATCACCCTGGATTGAATTAAATTTTCAGTTTGTAATTCCAAAAAGGTTAACAATTAAGACAGGCACCTGAAGAAAGTCGGGGGTACAACTGCCAAAACATTGTGAGTATAACAAATAAGATATGTCTGTCCAAATAGCAAAACATAATTCCTCAATTTAGCATTTCATTGATTGATTGATTCATTCATTCATTTTCTATGGGTTATCAACCCTTTGCAGATTATTTAAAGCTAGGAAATATCTTTAAATTGTAAGAATTACTTTTTTTTTAGATAATAATGATTTACTGATACAAGTTTTACTAATTAACACATAGCTGGAGGGAGAAGAAGTGGATTTATATATAAGTAAAATTTGATAACAAGAAACTATAATGTGAATATAAAGTGGGGGATCAGTTCTATATTACAATCAATCTATAAACTGATATCTCACTTTGTGACCACGGTAATACTATACATTTATATTCCAGAGAATGTAAATAAATCTAAAAGGCCTGTGTAGCTAATCAGTATTTCATTGATTAATTTGTTTTCTGCAGCTGATCAACCTTTTGCCGGTTATTTAAAAGCAGAAAATATTTTTAGATTGGAAGAATTTTTTTGGGAGATAATAATGGTTCAATGAGACAAATCTTACTAATTAACCCTAGCTGGGGGGAAGACATGGATTTATACCTTGACCAAGTATATTTGTGCTAAAGTGAATATAATGAACCCAACAAGAATTGGAACTTGGTGCTCCGTTTGACAATTCTGAGTCATCATCCATTAAACCACTCAAAATTCAGGCTTACAGCACCTGGTATTCCCAAGTGGTCACCCATCTAGCTACCGACTAGGATTGATGTTGCTTAACCAGTGGTCATACAGGAAACAGTATTTCAACATGATGCACCTGTAAGCCATATTTAATTTCAGAGATAAGTAATTGTCAATATACTTGGTTGATATAGATGTTATTATAGACACAGTGAAGGAAGTACCCTCTGAGGCGATTCTGATAAAATTAGAAGTACTATTAAAATTCATTATTGGTGGCCACAATTTTAATAACACAAGATATGCAGATGACATAG
Organism: Acanthosepion esculentum; assembly: GCA_964036315.1. NCBI lineage: Eukaryota > Metazoa > Mollusca > Cephalopoda > Sepiida > Sepiidae > Acanthosepion > Acanthosepion esculentum. The sequence continues at coordinate 20,485,898 of OZ038519.1, forward strand.
TGTTGAGAGCAGATATAGAAGGACACTACAAGAACTCCTACAGAAAGTAGTGAAGGAAAATGAAAAGAAAGGACTAAGCATCAATTGCAAGAAGACAGAATGCATGGTTGTTAGCAAAAGGATGAGCCCAAAATGCAAATTACAAATTGGAGATTCCAAAATCAAACAGATACAATTTAAATATCTGGGAAGTGTTTTAAGAGGACAGAAAGTGCAACACTGACATTCAAAAGTACATTGGGATAGTGAAAAATATCAGCCAAAAGTTAAGCAAGGTATTAAGAAACAGAAAATTTTTGTTAGAAACAAAGAAAAGAGTAGTGAACTGTTATGTAATATCAGTCCTCCTATATGGCAGTAAATGCTGGACAATCTCCTCACAGATGAAGACGAGACTTGAAGCAACAGAAACAAAGAAAAGAGTACTACTGAACTGTTATGTAATCTCAGTCCTCCTACATAGCAGTGAATGCTGGACATTCTCCGAAAAAGAGACTTGAAGCAACAGAAACAAAGAAAACAGTACTGAACTGTTATCAGTCCTCAATTTACGGCAGTGAATGCTGGACAATCTGCTCACAGATGAAGAAGAGACTTGAAATAACAGAAACAAAGAAAAGAGTGCTGCACAAAAATAATGCATAAGGTCCAGATGGTACTGGGTCGAAACGTTGTGTGGATAATTATGAGAACAATAGTTCGAAATAATTCATCATCTCAAACGTTTCAATAAAACATAGCTGGATTTAAGTTTCAGAAAGAAAAGAAAGACTGTCACACATAAACTATCATTGTGTGACGGGACATAACTAGCGATTTCATAATTTTAAAAATTATGAAATTTATGTTTTTTAGACAAAATAAAGGTTCAAGCTGCATCGCCATTTTTTGAAAAGTTATCGACAAGTTAATTTCAGACATGATGAAATTTTAACGCAAAATCGGTTTAACAAGGCCATGTGTTTTTTTAACTCAATTTTATAATGACTTAAGGCGATATTTTCCCCAAAAGTGGCAGGTAATTGATTTTTGCATAATCAAACTAAATAAAAACTAAAAGAAAATTTTCTGACCGTATTTATTTACCCAATTTGAATGAATGTAAATAAAATAATGGCTTTTTATTATTTAATTTATTGCTACATTTTTTTTCGATCGAAACTCATTCATTCATTCATATGTTCAAAATTGAAATTAAGGCATTTTTTAAAAAAGTACATGAAGCGGACACAAACATTTTTCTCAAATAAACTTTTAATATAACTTTTTTTAATTTTAAATGTAAATGCAGGGATAATAAGATTTATTCAAAATTCACAATATTTTTTTTACTACCTTTTTCTGAATTATTTATTTTGTGAAAATTTTGCCATAAGAAGAGAGAGACATGCGAGTTCAAATAAAATTTAAATCCCGAAGAATAAAACGATATATAAAATTTAAAAAAAATGCTTACGGTAATAAAAATATGTTGATCCATATCGATACTTAAAAGATCGATTTGTGGTTTTGTACAGCAAACGTAAACATAATGGCCTAAACATTACTGGTGTGTAGTAATGAGACCATTTGGTTTTTATCACAATGTGGCTTCAATCGCCAGCCATAATAAACCGGTGAACACCTTTTTTATGTTCCTATTTTAACTTTCTTTCAATCCATAGGAATCGTCTTTACTTTTTCTTCTATGTGCCGTGTCTTTTCAGGGCTTAGGCGATCATAGCTCTCCATAATTTCCTGTTCCTTGAAAGCTTTTAATAATTGTTGTCTTTTTGCTATCTCTCCTAATTCCTATTCTGACAACCATTTACACAAATTCGTTAGGTATGTTATGTTCCACTTTGCTTTCAAATTCCAATCTTGTCAGTGTAAAATTTTCCAAGCCTTCTTTCCTCATTAATGTGAACTAGAAATTTCAACTATCTTTCTAATGTTAAGTAAGTTTCCTTCTCGTTTTCATTTTCTCTAACTAAAGTTTAAAGCTTTATCGTTGCTTACATGTTCAGTCCATCCATGGTATTCTCAGCATGGAACCACATTTCTGTTGCCTGTAAAAATGAAAACCGGTTCAAAATGATTAAATAATAAATTAATAATTATAAATTATCTATTTATCTTTCTCGCATCTCAGCAAAATTAATTATTTACAATTTTTAATCCATTTTTTAAATGATTGCTACTCTGATTCCAGATCAACCTATATGTTCCCATTTATTTGCGTAAAAAAATAAACAATTATATTTACTCGCATTTTAGTGAGAAATAAAGTTAGAATTTAACCAGTAAAAAAAAACATTTCACTTAGTAAAGTTTTTGATATATATAATCCGGTATATATATTTAAAAGGGACTTAAATTGACTATTACATACACGCGGACAAGGTAGAATTAACAAGACTTGCTATGGCAAATTTAGCACGACTTTCTGGCAAAGTTGCCATTGTAACTGGTTCTACTGCTGGGTAAGTCTTTCGAATAAAGTTTATTATTTATACAATATGAGTTTTTTTAATTTTCTTTTACTTAGATACAATATTAATCTTTGGTAATTTTATTTTTCTTTCGTTTGCTAAAGAAGGTTCAAAGTTCGTTTTTTTAAAAACTGTTTTTGTTAAATTATAGTGCCATCAGAAATAGTTTCTGTTAAAATTCATTTTTTAAACATTTTATTCTTTTAACAAGTTATTAGCGAGGGGGGCAGACTTTCTCATGAGCAGATTTAATTGTACTTGATTTAAGGGGGGCAGAAGTGTTTGGTTCTTGTGACGAAATCGTAAGAATAGTGAAGTGAAAGCGATTACTAATTATTCAGTGTCCTGTCCAGAATAAAATAATGAATTAACCCAACATACAACACAGTGATGAAGCAATGCAAATGAATTTAAAATGAAAAAAAAAAGCAGATGAAGATTTCTATATCAACAAATAACAATAATGCTTCTTTTTTTTACTGTGTAAGAGTAAGACCCTTGAAACGTAGTGTAAGTTCATAAGGTAACCAAATAAAGTTCTGTCCGTTTTTTGATTAGTCATTGAATGGAGTTGAAATATATACGAAATGCGTGTAGCAATTGTTTTCAAATTCGGACATCCGGAAGTAGGAACATCAGACGTTATAAAAAAAACACGCGCACCGTGCCCAGCCATCTGTGAGAAGGATGGGAGTGTCTAGAGAGCTCGTTCGGGACTGTTTGCTTTACGACTTCAAAGTGGGCTTATCAGCAGCTGCATTAAGTCGCCGCATATGTCAAGCGTTTGGGGATAGTGCTGTGGATGAACGTACTGCAAGACGTTGGTTTCGAAAATTCAAGTCGGGAGATTTATCTCTCCATTATGAGCCTCGCAGTGGACGACCACAGGTCTTGAATGACGGAGTCCTGAAGGCGGCCATTGAAGAGGACAGTAGTAACGTGTGGTGAACTTGCAAGACAGTTCAACGTTTCCAATGAAACCGACTTCACCTGCACCGCCTAGGTAAGACATACAAACTGAGCAAGGGGAAAGTTACATACACACAGGTGTGTTTAAAGTAAACCCTTGAAAATGGAAAAAATACAAAGACACGCGTTGAGGTGTGTTAATGAAAATGGCAACGTTTAAAGGTGTGTTTAATAAAAACCCCTTGAAAGAGGGAAGTTCATACCTTGAATTCAATACGTGGTAAATGTTTCAATAAATTGGTTGAGTTGACAGCATGTAATACATTCACCAAAGATATTTATTGTTTGCTTTATAACCTGTATTTATAGCTTTAAGGCTTGTCCAACACTTCGCAAAAAAAAAAAAAAAAAAAGTTTGCATGAAGAAAAAAAGCTCCTAATTTGATAAAAAAATTTTTAACGTCTAAATGTTTGTTATTATTAAGAGGAAAGACCAAAGTATTTTCTGAATATTTTTTCAAATTTTTTAATCCTTCCTATAATTTTTAAAATTTTGTTTTTTCTTGATTCAAAATAATTTTGTAAATTTGGCCTTTTTGTCTGACAACAAAATGAAAGTTAGTTTAAAAATCCTGTAAAATTCAGTTACACCTTTTTCTTTTATGAAAATTAGAAAATTTAAAATACTTAATGTAATTTGAAAGAATCATTACTTACTTTTTTATCAGAAATCTTTTTAAGAGAGACATTTCCAACCGTCGTGTTTGAGAGGTGTTAAAGTTAACTGATGTACGTCAATATATCGACAACTTACATCAGGGGAATTTATCGGACGGTAGGGCAGAAGTGATATATTTAGTTCTAGTTTTAAGTAAACCTGGTTATATTCAGTCAGAAAACTTGACTAGCGTTGTTGGGTTGCTAACTGCAAAGCAATTTCTGAAGTTAAAACAACTTGCTTCTATCAAGGGAAACTACTCACGTGACATTATTTCAAAGCAGTGCATCCATACTTTCGTTGGAGACGATTTTAAATACAATTTTTGAATATTAAAAAATTATTTAAAAAATATCAACGGTTGTCAAATTTTAATAAGCTTTCAAATTTATGATCTTTAAAAAGTAGAGGACATAATATATCATTTCCATAAGGTTTCATAAAGAAACTTAATTTAAAAATATATAACAACCTTTTGTCTTATGTATTTAAAATTGAAAAAAAAGAAAAAATTATTGTAAAAATTCATTTTTCATCAAAAAATTTTTTTCTTTCAGATAAAAATTACCTTAGTATATGTTATTCAGAAAAGTCACTAAAGGCTTTTTTAATTAAATATTGTCTTAGTTTTATTGGGTTTTGTATTTTTATAATTGAGGTAAAAGTTTCCAATTTTGCACATTTTTTTACCAAATAAATCGATGATTTACAGTCTTCAGAGTCTTGTGCATTTAATTAAAAAAAAAATTTTTGAAGTTTTCATAAAATTAAGTTTGAGGGGTTAACAGATATAAAAAAACAAAATATTCATACCGTGACTTTCAAAAAGACAAACCTTTCTAAAATAATTTCATTCATTTGTGAATAAGTTCTGAAGGTTTCATTAAAATCCAACAAGTACTTGATTTTTGCAAGATTTTCCAAATCAATGTGTTTTTCAACTGAAAACAGTGAAAAACCAACTAATGCTAATTATTACCTAATCGTTGACCTAAAAAAAAATGATTTTCAACCTAAATTTAAAACATGCTGCAAAGGAATAAAAAAATTTAAAAAAATAATTAAAAAATACCTTGGTCTTTCCTCTTAATAATAACAAATTTTTCACAATAAAATTTTGTTTTTATTAAGTTTGGGGCCTTTTTTCTTCATGCTATGCGTTTTTTGAGCAAAGAGACGGGCAACCCTACTAGGTACTGGCTCACAAAAAAAAGTCCCTTGAAAATGCGAGGGAAACGTTGTCAGTGGTCGATTAATTTGTATTGTGTTTTGAATGTTACCAGAAAGTTCAACTTGGAGCCTTCTGCATATAAATGATTTTGGTCTGTTAAATGTTGAGATGGAAACTTCTGGTTGGCCCGACAATATCCTCCCCCCCCCCCCGACCACCAAGATTTTTAATTGAGAGCAACATAGTTTTATAATGTTTAGGCCCCAAAACTCTTCTTCCAGACTTTGTGGAACGTTGTGCTGTTTTTTTGTGGAGTGATCTGCACTTCTGCTTATTTTGTTTGTGATGTAGGTAATGAAATGTCACCTGAAGATGTTGGTGACTGTGAAATTGTTATATCTTTTGTGTCAATGTAAGCTGGTTTGATTCTGTCAGTAGATACAGTTCCTCTCTTATCCTTACGCAGAATTGTAAAATATTTGTCAGCTCTGTCACAAACGACGTAGAGACCATTAACATGGCGCTAATGGTTTCTTGACAAAATCATTGTGTACATAAACTTTGTTGCAATTGTGCAAGTCTTTTGGGATATAAATTTGTGTACCCACTTGTCTGGTTGGCGAAAATTGCAATTTCGAGATTTTTTACTTTAATTCTTGCTTGAGATCGTAGACAGTTGCAAGTTGTTGTTTTCAAAAAATTGGCCGGGTAAGGCCATGGTAGTACCAAAAACCTTCTCTGTCAAAGTACACTGCAAATCTTGTTTTAAAGTGTTCCGTATTGTTAAATAAAATTAATGGCAAGTTTTCTGCCCAATTGTTTGGGTTATCCCTAGCTGCTAATGATATAATAATAAAGCACCCCCTGAGTAGCTCTGTCAGAGTTACCTCCTCTTTAATTCCCAAATTGTCACTAGGGGTCATTCTCCCTGTACTATAAATACTGGGCGACCTCTTGCCTCGTTCTCTTTTTCCTTCAGGCCTCGTGCCACATCCCACCTCGTGTGGAGGTGAGGTAAATCCTTTTTTTCATTTCTTCATTTCAGTGACTACAATGTAAGCTCTCTTAGGAGATAACGTTTCCCACTTGTGGGGAGACGTTATGAACATTATACACACATAAACATACATACGAACATTCACCAAAGAACAAACACCAATGTTACACACACACAAATGCTATTGTCCATTGTAAAATTGTTTTGTTTAATACATATATTTGTTCATATATAGGTCTTGTTTGTCATCTTTATCTTCAGTTGGACTTAATTCAAGTCCGCCATTTTCTTGTAGCTGGACCATCTTCAAGCAGGAAAAATAAACACATGTGCTTTCTTTTCATCCTCACCCACTGGTCCTCTACAGCTCCTGTTCATGGCAGACGAAGTATTACTTCGGGACCTTTGGCTTTTTTTTGTTGCATCACCCTATTTTCTTCTACGCTACATGGCAAACTTATTTAGATTTTATAATCAACCACATTTCTCTTAGTTGTTTGATTATTACTAACACAATCTAAATAGTCCCTTTCAACATTTCATAACATGTTTAATACATTATAGCAACTTAGCATTTAATTTTTGGATACAAAGTACATATCAAGCTCGACGACATGACTACACACCTGACCTTTTCGCTGATTTAGGAGGAGGAAGAGGAGTGCAGGCCACAGGTCCTTGTGATCAGGGCACTTGGATGGGTTCTGTATTAAGTTACAGCCCACTTATTTTTGTCTGCCAGCTGGACACTAGTATACTCTTATTTCCAGCATTCTTGGCCTGTATTACTTTCTGTTACCACAGCCTATCTTCCAGCATTCTTATTTACTTCTGCTGTTTCTGACCTGCACATACACTGGCCACATCAGCTTTCTACTTCCAGCTTTCATTCCTACATTGACCAGAACTTTCAATGGCCAACAACCCCTCCTACTTCTGGCATTTCTGGACCTACCCATACAATGACTGTGTAGAGGACCGTGCGTGCTGAATCTGTGAGAGATGATGAGGAGATATCTCTGGGTTAAGATTTCCAGCTGGCCGGTCCAGCTACATAGGAATGTTGGACTATAATGGAGTCCAAAGAAGATAAAGAAACAAACAAGACCGATATACATGTATGCAAACAAATATATATTAATAACAAATTACAATGACATTGTTATATTCCGTATTTAGATGCGTGGGGGATGTGGAAACAATGTGGGCGAATACTGCGTCTGGTTGCAAAACAAATGAAATTCAGAATCGAAAGAACAAGAAAGACTGTAGATATATTTTATAGTCTCTTTAGTGAGGAAAATAAGAACAAGTAGTTCGTATTTAAGAAGTTGAATGTCTATGGTAGTGGCAAGTAAAGTTCATGGAGTTAACTTGATTTATGGAAGGGGAAGGGTACCCTTTGACAAGCGTCGGACGAGAGTTCATTAGCAGCAGCAGTCACATGCTTTGTTTCGTCGCCGGGTCAGTGTGTCAGGAGCGAGCGTCGTGACCCTTCTGCCTCGCCGTTGAATGGGACTCCCTTTTTTTGACTTTCCCGTGTTGAACTTATACACGCCTATCAGCTCCAAATGGAAATTTTTATGAGTACGCGGGAGACGGTCCGATTGGTTGATTTAATTCTTTTCATTTTTTTTTAGTTTATCCCAAACGGAAGTATCTGCGTCGAGCCTATGCGTAGACGTGCAGTTTTCATTTCGAGTCGTGGACTCATGATGGTAACTTCCGTTTATCGAAGCAGGGCAAGATCTCATCTTGTAACAACATGAAGGGTTACAGAGTGTTGTATGGAGAAGTTATGGTGAGTGTTGAGTGGCCGTACGAACGTGTATATTGTTTTTAGTGTGTTCCCAGAATATGGGAAACGCTGTTTGTGTGAGAGGTCACATATTGGAATAAGTAAAAAAAAAAAAAAAAAAAAAAAAAAAAAAAAAAAAAAAAAAGATAGTTTTTTTTTTTTTTTTAACACTTTGCCTTACGCGCGAGGTTGCGGCCCATGGCCGAGTCGGGACAGCTGGCCGCACGTGTGCGTAAGCCGTAAAAAGCAGAAGAGGCGAAAGGTCAGCCAGTATTTATACTTGTGGGAGAGAGAGACCCCTGTTGAAGGATTAAGGAAATGAGGAGGAGATAACTGCAACAGGTTCTTATCGCAGGCTTTTCTGGATTTAGGCATTTAATGGCTACTACAGCTCTTTAATTCCGGTTACACATGGAGAAACCGTTTTTGGCATTCCAATTTCAACCTAACTCGCTTGGTTCATTACAGTGCCTGCACGGGATAGTACAGCTATTTCGGCCTATCTTCAATTTATCATTGCAAACACACTACCGATCCTTTACTTATCAACTTCAGACGTTTCTTTTCAACCTAACTCACTTGGTTCACTCAACACATCACCAGACATTATCTACCACCGGCATTTCCTGTCAACCTAACTGACATGGTTCATGAAGCTGCTGCGTGCATATCGTCCCGACTTCAAACACCCTATTCCGTACACTCGGGTTAAATACTACGGAAGGTTCATTTGACTTAACCAGCAATTACACAATGCTTTCACCGGACATTAACACAACTTAGGCTATTATTTCTCACCTCAGCATTGTGTATTTCTTCAATTCCAGCAATGGACATTTAAACTGAACTTTCTTCCCCTTTGGCTTTTTCTGCCAAACCTAACTTATCTGGACTCTACTTTTAACATTTAGTCACAGTTATATTATCTTTCATCTTCTGTCTGTTCAATATTCCTCCATTTACTTGATTCGTTGTTGGTTCATATTTCTTTGAACGAAACACTACTTCTGTATGTATATATGTAAATAAATTTTGTACTAATTTAAATATCCTCGTTTTTGTTGTCCGTTTGTTAAATTGTTAGATTTATTTGTGTCGTTTATTTTGAAATGTTTGCAAGCCTCCTGTGACTCATCTTTACTTAGGCACACAGCTGATGTCTTATATTATCCCCCTTCCTCCAGGGATCCGCAACACGATGAAACCTTTACCATATAATTTAGTAAATGGCATTTACGCATGGATGATGTACTGTCTTTTTGATATGGTTGTGCCTAGAACTCTTGTGAAGTCCTTAAATAAATTAGATTGAAACTGAGGACCACAATCTGTCATGATCGTAGTTGGCAAACCAAATTGTGAAATCCGTCTGTCAAGGAATGCGATAACAACCTGTTCTGTAATTGGTATGTTCAATCAGATATGCCGCTTGCCAACGTGTGTAGCAATTGACAGCAGTGAGAATGTATTGATAACCTCTTGACTGCGAAAAAGGCCCTTACCAAGTTGATATGGATGTTGGTGAAACGTGCTTCCGTTACAATAAAAATTCCTATCGGAGACTTAGTGTCTCTGCTGATTTTATGACACTGGCAGGATAGACAACTTTTAGCCTGGTTCCGTTATGTCAGTCGTAATACTGGGCCACACAAATTGCTCTGTGATCAACTTAACCGTTGCTCTTATACTTGAATGGGACATGACATGAAAGTGCTGGAAAATAGCTTTGCGTCATCTTGGGTTTTTAAAACTGGTGTCACAGAAAATCATTTTCTCACTGAAAGGTGCTGGTAACTTAGTCAACTCGAGTGATGTCCCTTGCATCGGTAAATCTGTTTTGTTTGAATTTTGTTTCTTGTCATTTGTGTCGAAATCAAAAACAGCTTTGTCTAAATGAACAAATGATATTCTAGACAAAGTGTCTGCAACAGTGCTATCCTGTCATGGAATATGTTCAATTGTTGAGGTGAATTGTGAAATCAAGTTGACGCAATTGCCTCGGTGAATATTTGCTCGAAGTAGAACTTAATGCGTAAGTTAAAGGTTAAATAAATTTAGTGATTTTACAGGGATGTGTAAAATCACAAAATCTCGGCCTTCTAATATATGCTGATATTTTCTCACAGTTAAAAATATGGCTAAAAGCTCTATGGAGAAAGTGCTATATAATTCCTATATAATTATAGTTCCACGAGCCATGTTTGATGGATGTCAGTTATCAGTTATCTCCTGCTAACTCAAGGACACATGGCACAGTGGATAAAGGCGTTGGTTAGATCCAGTGACAGACCCAAAGAGTGTGAGTTCAATACCCGGTTCAGGCAGTGGAGAACTTTCAGAGGGAAAATTAGCAGGAGATAACTGATAACTGACATCCATCAAACATGGCTCGTGGAACTAGAACAGTCTACCCCAGTGATCGAAATAATGGGTTCGGTTTGAAATTCCAACCACCTGAAGAAGGCCGAAGCGTACAACAGCCGAAACGTTGTGACAAATATGGCGACAAAGATGAGGACAATAGTTCGACTAATGTAAATACTGGAAAGCAATCTTAACCTAACATGATGAAGCAAGGCAAGTGAATTTAAAATGACGATAAAGATTTGTTCATCAACAAATAGCAATTTATATATATTTTATACATTGTATGGTGAATGTAATAAAACCCTTGAATAGAAGGGTCAGTTCATATATACACATTTAAAAAGCAAAAGATAAAATATACACATTTAGGTGTGTTTAATAAAAACACGTTTGAAATGGGGAAAATTACATACACACATTTAGGTGTTTAAATAAACTCCTGAAAATGGAAAAGTACGATGACACACATTGAGGTGTTTTGATTTATTCATGAAAACGGAAAAGTTTAAAAACAAAACACACATCGAGGTGTGTTTAATAAAACCCCTTGAAAGTGGGAAGTTCATACCTTAGATTCATTGTAGAATCTATATCAGAAAAGCGTGAAATGTTTCAGTGGGTTAGTAAATCGGTTGAGTTGACTGAATGTAATCCATTCACCAACTGATTCTTGTTTGCTTTATGATCCATATTTATAGCTTCCCTTAAGCAGGTGCTGGATCATAAAAAAAAGTCCCTTGAAAATGCAAGGGAAGCACTGTCAGTGGTCGATTAATAAGTTGTATTATATTTTTAATCATTTTTAACCTTACCAGAAGTCCCACTCGGAGCTTTATGAGTAAATAACTTATTTTGGTCATTCGACTCCTGGCTCTTGATATGGAAACTTCCGGTCAACTTGACAGATATCTATTTTAATTTTTAAGGAAAAAAGCTGAGAGGTAAAAATAAGATCATAACTTTTTAATTTCCATGAATTTTGGTTTCCTGTTCTTTATAAAAGCCTATAATCTGTAATTTGCTATATCAGTTCCCCCCAACCCTTACTTTCTCTGTGGTTTAGATTTCATTATTTCAGAGTATTTCTTTTCTTAGACTGGTTATTTCTGTTTTAAAAATTAAGTATTACTATAGGTTTGTCCGTACACCAGTGGTTGCCAAACACAAATCTCTCCAACTCAATAAATAGTACTGTGGATACACTTCTCACCCCTTTTTTGCTGCAATTCAGGCAACACTGTAACAGGAGGAAAAATTCATTCTCCCCTTTATACCCCCCCCCCCATTATGTGCATTATATCTGTGATATAACACTGTAGTTCACAAATGGAATGGCTGAAATGAAAAAGAATGACAAACATGTTTTGTTCTCAGAGAGACTTTTATACTACAAAGACATACACAAAACTCTCTCTCTCTCATATATATATATATATATATATATATATATATATATATATATATATATATATACGTGCACACACACATACACGTGTCCCATGAAGAGAAGTACCATTGCATATATCTACACAACAAAGCAGAGTGTAAGGAAAAACAAAAAGGAAAGGTCTTACATGTAATATGGGGATACTCCTGTGTCTGGAGAAGCCATTTTTAGAACACCAGATTCAAATATGTCTCAGGCGAGGACATATTCCACAGAGAAAGTCTTGGTTTCTCCCAAGTTGAGGACAGCAAACTGGAGTTTCATTCTATATCTGGGAAAGATATATTCCCAAAGGGAAATGTCACCATTGTCTTGTAAGCTACTAGGGAGGCAGATTTAGCCTTGCCCCGAGCCCCTCATGGCCCAGGCTAAAGAAAGAAATCTTCTTGTTTGACTGCTGTAAATTAACAAAAATTGACTGCCACTTTGGTCACTGTATGGAGTGACATCATTAAGCAGATGTCACATTATTTATCTCCAGCAAAGGGTAATAAGCACCTTCTGTATTGTTACACTGTAATTCCTTTTCAGGTGGCTGACAGACATTGCTGAAAATTTCTCAATTTTTTCCACAGCCTGTCGCAATAAACACATGCCAATTGTGGCAGTTCTTCCTTGTTACAAATTCCCTGGTTTCCTGATCTTGCCACCAACAGCTTGGTGGCGGTCTTTTCAGTCTGTTATTTCTCCAAAGTGGAGGCATGTGAGATTCTCTCGCTTCCTGGAATTCTTCCAAAAGATTGTAGTTATTGTTATCCACCGAACATTCATCATCTACTAAAGGTGGGATAATTTCATCTTCAGTTGATATTGACACTGTTGCATTTTTTTTTTTTTTTGTATCACCCCAAGCAAGGCTGGAAGCCACTATCACACAAGGGGTTAAAGAAGGGTTGGAGGAAGAGCAGATAGGAGTGGTAAAGGAGAGGATGTGGAGAAAGAGAAAGACAGTGGGTCGATCAAGGCAAGGGGGTTACAGAAGATTTGGAGCGAGAGCAGATAGGAATGAAAAATGAAAGGATGTGGAGAAGGGAAGTGGATAGATCAAGGCTGTTCAATCAGTTCGAGGTCCTGACCACCTCTGCCGACAAGGCCGAATGCTTTGCTCGGAAGTTTTCTTCCAATTCTACGCTAGATTCTTCAGGGGTACCCTTGCCCGATTTCCCTCCCAGAACTGAGGCCCTCCTGGACCGTTTGCACATAACCCCGTCGTCGGTATTGGGCATTATTTCTAACTTAGATCACCACAAGGCTACTGGTGGTGACGGAATACCAGCCATTGTCCTGAAGAAATGCGCACCGAAACTGGCGCCTGCCCTGTCTAAATTGTACAACCGCTGCCTCAAGGAGTCCTGTTTTCCTGACTGCTGGAAGTCCTCAACCATTGTTCCTGTCTTTAAGAACTCGGGTGGCCCCTCCGACCCTTCCAATTACCGTCCTATCAGTCTCTTACCCCTTTTTGGCAAAGTCTTCGAGGCCATTATCAACGCCGAAGTGATTAATCACCTGATATCCCATGATCTGCTCTCAGACAAGCAGTATGGTTTCCGCTTTGCCCGATCTACTGTCGATGTGCTTACGGCCATCACTGAATTTGTCTACCAAGCTATCCATAATAACGGTGAAGCTCGTGGCGTGGCCCTTGACATCTCCAAAGCATTCGATAGAGTTTGGCATGCCGGCCTTCTTCGCAAGCTCCAGGGTTATGGTATCACAGGTCGATTGTTTGACCTAATACAATCATTTCTGTCAAACCGGGATTTGAAGGTTGTTCTCAGTGGATTCATCTCCAGCTCCTATCCCACTAATGCAGGTGTTCCTCAAGGCTCCATCCTAGGCCCTACTCTGTTCCTCATATTTATAAACGACCTTCCTGATGCCATAGACTCCCAAGTTGGCATCTACGCTGACGACACCACTATTTACTCCTGCCTCAAACACAAATTTAGTGAGGCGGACAAAATTAACCTGGCAGCTCAAATTGAAAAGGACCTCCAATCGGTTGTGAACTGGGGAGAGAAATGGATGGTTAACTTTAACGCCTCTAAAACAAAACTGCTCTCTATTAACCACCACAAGGATCCATACCTGCATCCCATTAGAATGTCTGAAGACCAACTTCTCGAGAGCTCCTCTCTGCGACTGCTCGGTCTCACGCTGTCTGCTGATCTGAGATGGAACAAATACATCGAGTCAGTTGCATCAGCCACCGCAAGGAAAGTTGGTTCCCTGTGCCGAGCCAGGAAATTTTTCTCCCCGGAATCGATCCTCCAAGTCTATAAATCGACCATTCGCCCTTGCATGGAGTATTGCTGCCATATATGGTCTGGGGCCCCTGCTGTTTGCCTCAGGGTTCTTGATAAGATCCAGAGACGGATAGGCAACGTGATTGGCCCTGATCTGTCATCTCGTCTGCAGTCACTCTCTCACAGACGCGATGTTGCCTCGCTCTGCCTTTTTTACAAGTACTTTCACGATAATTGCTCCGAGGAGCTGCTTTCGCTTGTCCCTAGGCCTCGTGAATTTAAACGCCCCACGAGGCTGGCATCCCGTTCCCACCCCTTCACCGTTGAAACTGTTAGATGTAGACGTCTCTTCTACTCCAATAGCTTCATATCTCGCACATCCCGCCTATGGAACTCCCTTCCTTATTACTGTTTCCCTGACAAATACAATCTCCAACGGTTTAAGTGTAGCATCATCATCCATTGAGTTGCTCAAGTAGAGAAGGGGGCGTAGTTCTTTCACATCCCCATCATCTCAGACCACCTGGGGACTTAAGACTCCATTGAATTTTCTTTCATTATATATAGTCATAAACTAATGTGAATTTCATACTAGTACGGCATCTTGTTTCTTGTAAGCGTAATGCTCTGGATTAGATTTTGGTGGGGGTGTTTTGGAGCCTCTTTATTCAAATCTCGTGAGTAGAGCACATTAACAAGAAGAGTTGGGCTGTGGCTACCATCCTTGGGTGTTACTTTATACCAGAAGAATACTGCCGTACATGTACACTGAAAGTGTAAGCAGACTCTCCATTTTATCAACAAAAGTTTTGAAGGACTTATTAGTGAATGCTGTATTATTATTGTTCAGAATTTCATCAGGTATACTCTCTCGGAATATTGCCTCAAGCATCACACTTGCTGAATCTTGTTTGTGTAATGCTACACAGCAAATCACGTTGATCCACAGTCTATCATGGTCAAGTCATACGCACCAGCGTAGTGAGTTATGTTTGCCAAAAGATTGATGCTGGATCAATTGCTCTGCACTTCATATAAATTTTAATGGCTGATCTGATGGCCTTTTAAGATGTGAATGGGGGTGACTCTTCTGGCAAAGTAAGTGGTGTACTAATCACCAGAATGCCTACTACATGAATGTATTTCCAGTATTTGGCTGGCTACAATTTCATATTTGGTGGCTGCACAAACCTGCGATAAGGGTCTGTCTTCATTCTTCATTGCCTCAAGTCACCTCCATGGAATTCTATGCTGTCCACTTTGTTGTTGTTTTTGGGGTTTTTTTTTTTTTTTTTTTTTTTTTTTACCAATGTAACATCTGCCAACAAAACATATTCCTTCACTAACTCCAAAAGTGTCAAACTTTCCCCTTATCAACATCTCGCTCACAGCTTTAGTACTGACCTTTGTCTTGCCAGTTAAAATATTAATGAACCAGTGATAAACACACAAGAAGTTGATTTTTAAATATATGGCTAAATTTACTCCCTTTATTGCATGCATTTTCAATGGTAGACTGATTCTCTTCAAGTAATACTCTAACTGCTAAAGAGCTGGTGCCAACCCACATGTTGAACTCTGCCAAGTGTTTCGAGTCTTTATATATAGGGTGCAATGGGTAAATTGTCGCCATTTTATATTTTTAATCTTGTGCATGCGCGTTGTTTGTTTTTGATTTTGTCAGCTACACAGTATAGTAGGGTCAGTCGGGCACCATCTGTTAGGAAAAGAACGCCATGACACAATTCACTGTAGCAGAAATTTGGAAACAGCATGCTGAACTGCTTGGAATTCACACTGAAAGATCCAATACAAACATTTCAGAGTGTTTGGGTGTCAGTCTGAGGACAGTGCAGAAGATTCAGAAAGAGTTGGATGCTATATCCAGTCAACATCATGGTATTTGGAATGATCACTGGTGATGGCGAAGTTATGCCTCCATTTGTCTTTCCACAGAGTTTCAGGCTCAACACAGAGGTGTACATCAAGTGTCTTGAGTGTTGCTCTGGGCCAAGAGGGTGGCTTGTGTAAGACCCTATGTCTGTTAACAGGACGCTGCACCATGCCATACAAGCAGGCGAAGACAGTCATGGCCGTCAGACAGTTTCTGCGACCACATCACCCCTTACATCTGTCCACCTAACTCCACAGACTGCAACCCCCTTGGTTATTATGTGTGGGGTGCAGTTGAGGGAAAGACCAACAAAATTCCTTGTAACAACAAAGATGAACTGAAGGATTATGGCAGCAATCGCCAACTTAATCAAGGAGACCATCCAGAAGAGTTGCAGGAGATTCTGAAGTTGTCTGGAGGCCATGGTTAAAGACAATGGCGAAATTATTGAATAAATTTACTCTTTAGTATTTCATGATATCTTTGTATAATTTTGGTAAATGTATCTGTTAAAATGAGATGTCTGTTATTTTCATTTTTGCATAATTTAGCGAACAATTTATCCATCACACCCTGTCTGAGGCCAAAGCAGGCTAGGGGTTCTACTACACATTAGGCTGTTGCAGGATAGTTGTATGCTTGGGTAAATATTTTATCACCATTATGTTGCAGTAATCAACACTTTGGAGAGTAAATATTTACAGGTATTGACAAAAGTAATTAGAATTACAAGAAAAAATTTAAAGACTATTTTCATAGAAGACATTTAAACGAGACAATGTATTTTTGTATGTTTGAAATTTGTGCAAGCTTACTTGATAGATGCAAGATAAAAGAGACTAGGGAGAAAAATGAATGTGTTCTTATAGGTTTAAGGAGTGTCCCCCGTAGAGACATCTTTTAGTAATGTCAAGTGGGATAACCAATATATCTTCATTGACGTTTATTGTTTTAAGAAGCGATGATTAGAATTTTAGTAAAACCTAAACATACGAAAATGAATTTATACATTTTCTTTCTTCCTGAGAATTGACAACAAAAATAATAAACACTATTTATTAGACTGTTTATTACATTCTTTATTATATTGTTTATTGGAATGGTGACAAAGCATTGGCTAACTGCCAATTAATTTTAATTTTATAAAATGGTAAATAATAATGATTTCTTTATGGATGGTTCAAATATTTTAATAATTTAGTAAATGTTTATAAATTTATGAATAAAAAATTGTTTTCATATTTATTTCTCCATAAATTGGTAAATGCTAAATATTACATTTCATTAGTTTTAATTGTATTAGTTTTTAGAATGTTGTAAATATAAAATTATTCTTGTAAATAAACTATCTATTAAATAATGTTTAATATTTTTGCTGTCAATTTTCAAGAACAAACAAATTCACTTTTATCAAATGTTTAGGTTTTATTACAATTCTAATCACAGTGTTTTAAAAGAATAAACAACTGGGTGCAACTGAGGCACATCTCCAAATTAATTAACAATTTGAATGAGGGGTGACCATGAAAAGGGCCATTTTTGCATTCTCAATCTTGTTTCAACCTCACACGCAGCAGCAGCAGCAGTTCAAGTGGCATTTCTCCTCAGTCGTTGAGTCCTTTGATCATAATTTTCAGCCTCGCATGCAGAAGTGTTCAGGTATGCTCTTCTGGAAAGCCAATGGCTACGTTGATCTTTGAACTCAGTGGCTCTGATTGAAGCATTTTGAGACTGGTGAACCGAACGTTCTAAAGATGATTCGTTATCTCTTATTCACATGGCGAACCTGGCGGCAACAGTTTTGCGACCTAGGCAAGTTCTTTTTTTTGGCGGCATGTCTTAGGCAAGTATGAATTGTCAAATGGAATGTGTTGGCAAATACCAGAAGGGAACACTGTAAAGCTACACGGATCACTAAGCTCAAATAACTTTAAGAATGGTTGGAAAAATAAATGTTGAATAATAAAAAAGCAAGCTTACTTATTACTATGGTGAATGCAATCCAAAAACTGGCAGGACAATAAAAAAAATTTAAATTGGGAACAGCTATAAACAACAATGAAAGCAACGCCTTAAAACTGTAGTAGTAGTAGTAGTAGTAGTAGGCTTTATGCAACAGAAAAGGTAACGTCACTTGAGAGAGATTGAAAGCTTGGCCAACAGAAGGGCTGGACATACAGAAGTAGAAGCGGAATTGTGGAATTAATCAGTAGCAATGAGCTTAAGACTGCATAGACAATCAGTATGTCACAACGACATTTGATTGGATGTGTAAAGGGGCTTCGTGCAGCCAATGGGCAGCACGTGACACATCACGTGTTGCAGGGCGGCATGTCCACACATTGCTGCACACGCTAATTATTCAACAGCAACTTATGGGCGACATGTGGAGGTGTGAATCACGTCAACACAGCATAAGCTAGGACTGGAAGGTTATGTGTGAAAAAGTAAATTAAATTTTGCCTTTTGATTTTTGTGCAAAGTGTGAAAAATCAGTTTTTTCAAATTTTCACCTTCAAGGTTGTAATTTTTTCCAGCCAATTTGGACTCAAAACCGGCACTGAAGAATTGTCAATCAAACAAAAGAAATTTCATCAAAATCAAATGAAAACTGTGGAAATGCATAAACAATATCCGATCACACACACACACACACACACACACACACACACACACACACACACATTTTGAGAATTATAGACATAGATATATGTTATTCTATGCATGGGACATAACATATATAGTTTTGTGTATGTCTTTGTATTATAAAAGTCTCTCTGAGAACAAAGCATGCTTGTCATTCCTTTTCCTTTCAGCCATTCCGTCAAGGAATTACAGTGTTATTAAATCACGGATATAATAATGCCCATAATGGGGGAAATAAAAATGGGAGAATAAACCTTTCTGTTATTAAATCATGGATATAATAATGCCCATAATGGGGGAAATAAAAATGGGAGAATAAACCTTTGTTATTAAATCACGGATATAATAATGCCCATAATGGGGGAAATAAAATGGGAGAACAAACCTTTCTGTTATGGTTCTCTCTCATTACACTAGCAAAAGTACTTGGCTTTGTAAGGTTTCTAAACATCTAATATGAATACAATTATATGATTGTACTACACTTTCTATCAACCTTTAAAAAGATGCCAACAAGTTTCAGTTAGTCCAGGAATGTTCTATTTTAACCTTTTTTATAAAAAAATAAACATAAACAAATATATGGACTAAAATGACATTTTATTTTTACAATTTAAAAAAAATCTGCATGATTTAATGACTCTCTTCTATGTTTTTCTGTATCACTCCATGCAAGGGAGTAAAGCCACTAAGACACAAAGGGCTATAGGGTATGGAAGAATTAGGAACAGAAACAATAATAATGAGTGGGAAGAGGAAAGAGTTATCAGGAGGACAGTAGATAGTAATTGATATTGCATTTAAATTTTTGCAGATTAAAGTTGGCTGGAATGGAGTTCCATAAACGAGAAGTGTAAGAAAAAAAACTGTTAGCATAGAATTTATGGCTACATCTAGCCAGCTCAATTGATGAGATCTTGACACTAGTCTTGTAGTGCACTTAAATTCAAAAAGTCTAGGTACCATGGCAAAGAGCACTTTCAAACAATTACCATGAAAATATTTATTGAAAAGGCACAGAAAGTGAACACATCTACATTGCTTGATGTGTAAAAACCAACTCTCTGAAAAACCTTTCTCTATCTATCATTCCCATAATAGTCTGCTAAAGTATTATTTAACATTCCTTACCTAATCATTAAAAAGATTCATTTATGAATTTTATTTCAACTATATTACTCTAAAATACCCTCTACTCTTTCATGTCTGCAAGGCGTGCTCCTTACATTTCTTTCTTTATTGGGCCTTGGTCATGTGACCGCTCTGATATGCATATATACCATTCATGAAAAAGAATGAATATAAACAACAAAATTCTGACCAGTTTTTTCATGCTTTACAAACATCTTTTTTTAAATAACAAAAAAGAATACTGGACAATCCTTTGTCCATTCTTGGTCACTAGTTTCCATGAACCAAGGCCAATGCCTCAGATACAAATCACTCCATCAGTGAACTTTGACCTCTCCAGTGTTACCTCCACCCAGGTCAGCAGGTACCACCTCTGCAATCCATTATTCCTGGGAAGAAAAAATTTCCTTGCCTTTTCACTTGAGACAACACAAAATGTATATATAATTCACAGAAAAAAAAATACTAGTCCAAAAAATCACACAATACCAAAAGCCCCATGCCACAGCATCAACCAATTCCATAACTGAGCCACATCCTTGCCACCTAAATTTTATATTTTAAATATGTTATGGTTTACACTTATTTCCTACTGACAGTGACACACTACACACGGTCCCTTATCACCTTATTTATTCAACCACAACCAATTACTTTGTTATTTACGTATTACCAGATTTACTTGAACAAATCTTCACAAATTTACCATCATTAATTTTCTATAATTCCTATTAACCATCTGCCTATCCCCTAAATAACCTCAAAGATAAGAAGCAAGAAAGACTACGCTCAACTGAAGAAGAAAATTATTGTCATGTTATTGTCATATATATGCGAGTGTGGAAGTCTTAATGGTACAGTGTTAGTATTTGAGTAAATGAATATGTATTAAACCTTTTATCCCACATTAGCTAAAAAGGCTTTATCAGCTTTATTGCAATTTTCTACTTCTTATTGATGTGAATCAGGCTTCTCAACCCTAAATAACATAAAAAATAAGAAGCGAGAAAGACTACACTCAACTGAAAAAGAAATGAAGGTCTGTGTATCACATATTCGACCAAACATTGAAGAAATTGCAAAAAAACACGAGGCACAGATTTCATACTAAATAAGTTGCATAAATAGTTGAATAGAGACATTAAAATAAAGTAAGTTTATATTTGTGTGTATTTTTTCAATCTATGGTTTTATTTCATAACATTTAAAGGTATCCCCTTTAAAAAATTTTGCTAAGTGTGCCGTGAGATTTTAATTTGTTCTTAGGTGGCCATTGCTTATAAAGGTTGAGAAACACTGCCTTAGAGAGTCGTTAATGAACCAGTTTGGGAAGTTCAGGGTTGATTCAGTCTAGAATTAGCTGCCCTCAATATAATTGCTATATTTCTTGCGAGAAAGACTATGCTCAACTGAAGAAGAGGGTCTGCTTATCGTACATTCAACCAAACATTGAAGAAATTGCAAAAAAACACGAGGCACAGATTTCATACTAAATAAGTTGCATAAATAGTTGAATAGAAACATTAAAATAAAGTAAGTTTATATTTGTGTGTATTTTTTTAATCTATGGTTTTATTTTATACCATTTAAATGTATCCCCTTTAAAAATTTGGCTAAGTGTGCCGAGATATTTTAATTTGTTCCTTAATTTTTTCCTTCTTTCTTATTTTTTGTTCTTTTGTTCTTTTTTCTTTCTTCCTTTCTTAATTTTTCTTTTGTTGTTATTTTTAATTTCTTCCTTAATTTTTCTTACTTTTCATTCCTTTCTTATTTTTTCTTTGTAGTATTGGCCAAGCTATTGCAAAACATTTAGCAGAAAATGGTGCTAAGGTGATGATCAGTAGCAGAAAGAAAGAGCGAGTTGAAAGTGCAGTACAGAAATTAACTTCCCAGAACCTTGATGTCGCAGGAACCGTGTGCCATGTTAATAAAGCTGAAGACCGCAAAAGTTTAATTCAAGAAGTATGGATTTATTCTATTTTGTTGAACCTATTTCCCTCAATATAAATCACACCAATTTACAACGTTGGTGATTGACCAATTTGTTTAATGGCAACTTCTTATAGGTTGTTTAATACCAAAATTTAATTTTCTTAGGAGCTTTAAAGTAATAAATATATGATATATGCTATTCTGCTTTCACAATTAAATACATGGAAATGATAATCACCTTTTATGCTTAGTAATTTTACTATAAATAGGTATTGTTGGTAATTTTTCCTATAAAAATGTATAGTTGGTAATTTTTCCTATAAAAATGTATAGTTGGTAATTTTTCCTATAAAAATGTATAGTTGGTAATTTTACCAAAAAAAATCTATTTTTATACTTGCATAGCATTTTGTTTTTGTTTAGTGGTATATCTATATATTAGGGTGTCTCTTATTTTTGAAGTGCATGCTGAAATTGAATTGTAACCCCTAAATTTGTTCCATTCATTGAAAAATGCCACATATGTTATTTAAAATGTGGACTAAAATAGACCCTTTTTTATTTTACAATTAAGTGAATCTTTACAAATTATGCACATTAGTAAACTAGAAACATTTTTTATCTAACAGTGAAAAATTTAAATTTTAATCAATGTTTATTATTTTCAGACCCCAATTATGGCAAGCAGAAAAGTGTAGTTTGAAAGTTTTTTTAAGATTTCTGATAACCAAACTAAAGCAATATGTCAGCTGTAGCTAGGAACTTATGCGATTTATGTAAAGAAATTATTCTCTTTATTGTTTAAACTCTTACCGAATTTTAAAAATAAAAAGTATATCTAACCTTATTTCATAAGCTTTTGGAAATTTAGAACAATATTGGAATTGGTAAAAATTTAGTATGATCCCATCACCAATATATATATATATATATATATATATATATATATATATATATATATATATATATATATATATATATATATATGATAAATATAAATAAATGTACATACAAGTGCTTGCATATATATATATATATATATATATATATATATGAAATAAATGTACAAGTGCTTGCATATATATATATATAATATATATGAAATAAATGTACATACAAGTGCTTGCATATATATATGTAAATAAGTGTTCAATGCAAAATAATAGACATATTTATAATGTGGTACTTATTTTCTCTTCTGAGGAGATCTCTATAAAAGGAGGAAAAAATACTGCATAGGAGAGGCAGGCAGATGGCTGACATAAAAGCTGGAGAGCATGGATCTGGAGGGGATTTCCACAGATGCAAAAGATGAAACTGTTGGCACGGAGTTTACGGCTGCATCTGGCTGGCTCAACTGTGGTCTGATGAGATCTTGATGATAGACTGGTACTGCGTTTGAATTCAGGAAGTCTAGGAGCTCATCTGAGCGGCTGCCATGAAAAAAGAAATGAATAAACATTAAACAGAATTGACACCAAAATTCAAGTAACGATAAATGGAATAGTTGATTATGCGGAGCTAACGTAAATATAATAGACTCCCAGGATTATGAAAAACTCAGAGAGATCATTTCTTTAAGAAAAACATATGCCAAATTATTTGCATATATAGGTAGTATCTCCCTGAAAACTATATGAACCTTAAAAGCAATGCATAAGCTACATGTTGCTGATTTTTATGTGGTGGAAAGTAGTAAAGGGTCCTTAATTAGTTCACAAACAGCAGTAGATATTGGCGCATTAAAATTTATTAAAAAGGTTAGCAAATCCACTCTTGGCAACCATAATCAATGTAATAAAAATAAAGATGTAAGTAAATACTAGTCTAATAATAACTATAACTGACAAATTTTACTCAGGCTGTCAATCTACGTTTGTGCAGATCAGAAATAAAGGATAAACTCTGTGAGAATTATATTCCTGTCCATTTTGTTTCAAAGATTCCTGGTTAAGCATACCAGCTGCATTCATTGGCTTTACAAAAGATCATATCTTGACTGTCAACCCAACCATAATTCATGTTCTTTCTCAGCACCAAATTTGTTTTTATACTAGTAAAAGTAGGTAATTTGTGTTGCCTTTCCTACATGTTATCGGGACTGAGTGCTATGATTGTGCAGAAACAAATAGATAAAACACAAAAGTAATAATTTATGCCAGTCGACCTTTAATGCCCACATAACAAAGGTACAGCTAACTTTAGTGTGAAGCTCTAGGATTGTTGTTTGCGGGTGTTCATTTTCGGTTGTACCTATTAGAAAAGAATTTTGATTTGAATACCAATCATCAACCTTTAGTTTACCTGTTTAACAAACCCCGAAAGCAGTACCTTTTCAAGTAGAAAGGATGCACTTAAAATTACTTGGATTTCATGTTAAATGTCATCCTGAAAAGCACGACCCAACTGACTACATCTCTCATCATCTGTTGCCACCGTATAAAGTTTCAAAAGACTTACAAACTGTTTGTAATATTATTTTTACTGATTTACCCACTGCAGTGACTGTTGAAGATGTTAGGTCAGCTACGGAAAGTGATAACATTTTATTAGAGCTTAAATATTTGTTGCAGAACAACAAATCACCTACAAATACAAGTGAAATGAGACCTTAGCTTCCAATATGAGGTGAACTCTCTATTGAACCTGATATTGTGTTGTGGGGTTATTGAATCATTATTACAGCTGCTTTGCTGACAAAGGTTGTAAATGTGGCACGTGAAGGTCACATGGGAATAGTAAAAACCAAACAAATTTAGTTCCACCAGCTAGACAAATTAGTAAATGATGCAATCAAGGACTGCCTCCTTTGTCAAGCAACTACGTATCAAAATATTAGATGTTATATTTGGTGTTTGGTAGTGAAAGAAAGGAATAACGAGGATTAGATTGAAACAACATTTATCGTTGGCATGTCGTACAGACATGTTGAAGGATGGGTGGAATGTCCATTTCAGTGGCCGATCATTAGGATGACAGACAGGTGTAAGGGCAGGGCTGGGGTTGACCTAATTCTTGCGTGGATTTGGTGTGAGGTCACAGGATATGGTTGGTGACTGTTTTGGTTGATCCAAGCTATGGTGGAGGTTAGTATATCGTAAAGATATGTTGAAGCTAGGTGAAATGTCAGTTTTAGTGGGCGATTATCAGGATAGTGATCTGATGCAAGTGTAGTGCTGGGAGTTGACCTAATTTTTGTACTGGCCAAGATCACAGGATATTGTTGGTGCACATTTGGCTGATTGAGGCCACAGTGGTAGATCGTTTCTTTGCTCGGTAGACCTTTGTATTGAACCGGGGTGATGTCAGCTTGACATCACATTGGTGGGTCAAGTGGGTTGCATGTTTGCGGAGTCGTAGTCGCTTGCTTGTGGAGTTGGATTTGCTGAAGTGATGGTGTTGCTGGTGAGGAAGGCTTGTAGCTTGGGGATGCTGATGTTTAGATGTTATAAAGTCGGTATTTGCTGAGGTGACAGCGTCATCAACGATGAAGTTTTGTAGTGGGTGGTGTCAAAGTTGAGATGTTTTTGAGTTCAAGCAAGATAGACGCCGAGGTGGTTAGTCAAGTCTAGGAGTGGTAACAGTCATTGAGAGGTGTGGTCATGTTGAGTAGTGGCGATGAAGGTCATGTCTGTGGTGGCTGCAGCAGCAGTGCTCTGTATGATGGCCAGTGGCCTGCCTGACCACGTTGTTCTCAGAGACCTGCTTTTCAAGATTGGCTGCTGCTGGATCTTGCTTTGTAGATGGGATATGATGTGTGGAACCTAATGCACAGAAAACAACTTTCTTATTTCGTTCTCTGCCTTCATGGTGTTCCCATCCAGCCAGCATGCAAAATGAATTGTGACAGAGTATAACATAGAGAACCACTGCAACCCAATGTATTGCCAAATGGCCCTTGGGAAAATGTGGCAGCAGATTTTTTGAGACCTGTAACCAGTGGGGAACATTTGCTTGTAATTTTTGATGAATACACCAGATATCCAGAGGTGGAAACTGTTGCTTCAACAAAGGTTAAAGCTGTTATACCAACACTCTGGCCACAAGCCAATTCAGACCCTAAAAATTTCAATTGAACCATGCGTAAACTGAGACAGACTGCTAAAATAGAAGGAAAAAACTGGAAACGGGAATTGTATTGATTTCTGCTTATGTTCCAGAGCTGACAGTTTAGAGGGAAGCTTCCTAAAATTCAACAGAAATATGATGATCAAGAAATGAGGCAAACAGATGCTGATGCAAAATGGAATATGAAGTATTATTACGCCAAAAAAATGAAATACTAGAAACATAAACATATCAATTGGAGACACCGTATTGGTTAGACAATTAAAGCGAAATAAAAGTACGCTCCATTTCAATCCAACACCATATGTCGTCACGGAAAGAAAAAAAGGGATGATGATAACTGCAGCATCAGCAACCTAGGGCAAGATGACAAGGAATTGTTCACATTTTAAGAAATGATGAAAAAAGATAAGTTAATATGTATCAGTGATAGGTGAAGAGAAAGCAGTACCTCCACCTATACACAGATATCCCCTCCGAGAGAAAAGAGCACCTCTAAGATTGGATAACATTCTCAATAAAGTAAGGGGAAGGTGTAATATGGTACTTATCTCTCCGTCTGGGGAGGAAGAGAAGATAACATAGAAAAGGTAGGCAGATAGACGACATAACATGAGGCAGTGTTATTTTTGTCATCTCCCATCTCTTAAATTGACAGTCCTTCCCACAAATATTTAGTTGCATGTTTCCTGGTGGTTCTTTAGAATATGCTGCACCAGAAATGTATCCAACATAATAATACTTCTATAGTGTAGAAATTGTAATCGACACATGGTTCACTGATTAGACTTTGAGAATATAAGATCTGCCAGAAGATCTGTCATTCTCTCGGTTCGGTTCACCCTGGTTGTTTCTTTTTTGTCTACTTCATCCCACGTCTGGTGCAATGTAAGGAACAGGCCCAATAAGGAAACTTGATGCATGTATTAATATATTAACTGTTAACAAGAAATAGTTTGTTGCCTGTATATATTTATATAATGTTTTCATTTTCAAAACACGGTCAAGACATTGTGTCCATGTTCATAGTTATTGTTATTGAGTCTTGTTTTTTTTGTTTTTATTAATAAGGCTTTCATTATTTTTAACCTTTCTTTGCATGTAGATGATGCTATTATGTGTTGTCAACAAGTATGTTACAAATAGGGTCCGATAGGTCTCCATGAATATTTAAATGAGGTCTAATTGAGCTATGGTCAGAAAGATTTGACACAAAGAATCACTCTACAGTGAGTCTTCGTATCAAACATGTTGTAGTCTGGCCTATATAATTTACGAATTTTGATTGGTCAGAAATACAATTCCTTAATGGATATTTACATTCATAAATAATATTTGTCCTATTTAATTTTATTCTAACAGGTGAATTATTATTTTTAACTATAAGGTTAAAGGTTTTAAATTTTGTCTTTTTGCTATCTTTTGTAATCCCTGTTATGCCCATGGGGTAAGGGTGGGGTAAAACTTTTACAAAGTATTTTTCAGTTTTCAGGGCAGGATGTGAGGAAGAGGTCCAGTTGCATCAGGATCACAGGTGGGTTCGTCAATGATCTGGATTAGTTCATAGATAATGGAAAAGTCTCTACAGTATCTTCCTTCTTCATCAATTTTGATCAAGTGAGTTAACCACTCTTAGTGACGAATATTGAAGTCACCACAGATATGAAAGCTGGCCAAGGGAAGATCAGGGAAGATTTTATCAATCCTCTCTGATATTCAATCAAAGATTACCAACCCTTCATCCTGAGGGTGATACAGAACAAAGACGAATGTGGTACTATGGATAAGTTTCACATGGAAGCACATAACAGGAGATCAGAGTCCTCATTTTGTGCGTCCCTGCCACAGGGAAACCCATCCTTTATGTAGGCACTAAGCCTGTGACCATGGTGATTTAGGTGGTTATATTTTGTTATAATGGGTGTCTAGCCAGGGATTGCAGGCTCCAGCAATTGGATCAAGGTATTGATACCTATTTCAGATAGAAACAGGAGGTTGCGTTTGAACTGAAGAAGTTCCACGTTTGGAAAGTTGAAACTTTTTTTTCAGGGGTGGTGAGGTAATAGTTTTGTTCATTTTCAATTTGATTTCTTTCATGTCTGTTTTGGATGGTTTGGGGGATAACTGGTAGAGAGAGAGAGAGAGAGAGAGACTCGGACTCAGACTCATTGGAGATGCATGCATAAATAACCTGGATTAACTTGCCAGGATATACCCATCATCATGGCATTGAGAGGCCCCACTGGAGATGACTGCACAGTCCAGAAACTGTTCTCAAAATGGCAGTACAATAGCCTTGATATTATGCATCTGCTGATAGGGTTAGCCTTCTTTGATGGTTCAGATCCCTGTCAGGCAGATAACACAAAAATCCAGAAAACATCTTCCTCCAGCTCCCTTAATGAGGGGACAAATAACCTAGGAAAGATTCAGGCATAATACCCTGAGTGTACGTGTTTCTCTGCCTAGAAGTTAAGGCAACAGAAGTTCCTTGGGTCCTTTCAATGTTGAAGATTAAATTTTTTATTTTTTGGTATAATGGCAAAAAACAAAAAATTATAATTTATCTTTTATAATGTGACCAACATCAAGAAATGATATTTATTATACTTAATTATATTTTGTGCTTTTTAAATTCTCTTTTCTTTGTCTTCTTCAGACACTTAAAACATTTGGCGGCATTGATATTTTGGTAAACAATGCTGCCACCAATCCATCATTTGGTCCCATTCTTGATGTATGTATCACTTTTTTTATTGTTATTAAATGAAGAATATACAATACATTTGAGTAAACATAATTTCTTGAATTCTATAGATTTAGTATTTAGAGGAATATTATTGTGGCAAATGGGAAAATTACCTCCCTCAAAAAAAGAGTTTGTGCCCTGTGGACAGTTTGCTGAAAAAAATATCCTAGATAATTACTGGCTCCCGTGATTGTGCTTTTGAAAACTGGTTGATCATCCTTCCTATTCTCCTGACTATCATCTGTTTCCCAAGTAGAATTGAAATTAATGCATGCAAGATTTCACAGCTCTAGGATCACTTCTTCATAGTCAGCCTATGAACTTTTCAGCAAACACTCATACTAGCATGAAATTAATTATAATGGCTTCATCTAATAAAAAATGAAGATGAAAGTAAATACTAGACAAAAATTAATAATAATGGCTGACAATGCTTCATCTAATAAAAAATGAAGATGAAAGTAAATACTATTCAAAAATTAATAATAATGGCTGACAATGCTTCATCTAATAAAAAATGAAGATAAAAAGTAAATACTAGTCAATAAATAATGATAATAATTGACAAATTTTACTTGGGCCATCAATCTACATCAGTGCCAATCAGAAATAAAGGATAAACTCTTTGTGAGAATTATATTCCTGTCCATTTTGTTTCAAGGATTCCTGGTTAAGCACACCAGCTGCATTTAACCAAGATATGAGAATTCATCAGCTTTACAGAAGATCATATCTTGGCCATCAACCCAACCAAAATCCATGTTTTTTCTTGGCACCAAATTTCTTTTTGATTTTACATTAGTAAAAGTAGAATTAGTAGCAGCAATATTAATAATAATAGATGAACAAAAATCTCATAAAAATATTATTCATATTGATAACTTTTATTATAGAACATGTATATATTCTATATTTACATAAAATGTTTTTTTAAAAACATTTATGAAAGAATTGTTGTCACTTGGCTCTAAGTTTGAAAACTATCAAAGTAGAAAAATGATGGCTTTATATAAATGCTATTAAATAAAAACAAGCCTTTCTTTTGATTTATATGCCTGGAAAATTTACTCATCACAAAAAATACTTCTATTTTTTTACATTCATTTTGAATTTGTGAAAATTGTCTGCATATATTGAAGAAAAAGGATATTTTAAAAATACCATCAACCTCCATTTTTGAATTTGACATCTTTTTTTATTTTGTTTATTTACTTGTTTTTATTTTTATTTATTTTAGACATCTGAATCTGCCTGGGATAAGGTTAGTAGAAATTTAACATTTTTTCATTTGTTTTTTTTTGTTTTTTTTACATTTTTTTTTTTCATTTCTCTGATTTTTAATTTTTTTCTCTTATCTACATTTTCTTTCTTCTGCTTTTTTTCTGCTTTTATAACTTCTTTTTTCTTTCTTTCTTGATTTTTTTTCTGATTTTTTTTTTCCTTTTTCTCTCTGTTGAATTTTCTCTTTTTTCTGTTATTTTTCTTTTCTTTTGCATTTTTCCTTTTTCTTTACTTTCTGCTTTTTCTGCATTTTTCATGTTTTTTCACTTTTTTGGCTTTTTTCTGCTTTTCCCTTTTTTTGGCTTTTTCATTTTTATCTTTTCTCTACATTTTTTTGCTTTTACTTTCTTTTTTCTTTTTTTTCTTTTCTGCTTTTCAAATTTTTCTTGTTCTTTCCTTATTTTCTTTTTCGCTTTTTCTTTTTACTGTATTTTCATTTTTTTCTATATATTTTGCATTTTCTTATTTTTCTGCCTTTTCTTCATTTTTTTTTTCTCTTTTTTTTCATACATTTATTATTTCTCTCTCTCTTTTTTTTTTTTAATGCGTTTTCTATTTTTATACTTTTTCTTTTTTTGGTTTTTCTCTTTTTTTTCACCTTTTTCTTTTTTCCTGCATTTATACTTTTCCTCTTTTTTGTTTTTCGTTTTTCTAAACTTACTTTTTCTGCTTTTTCATGTTTTTAATTTTCTCATTTTTCTCACTTTTCACTTCTTTCTGTGTTTTTTTTTCACTTTTTCTTTTTCATTTTTTTCTGCTTTTTTCTTTCTTTTTGTTAAATTTTTGCTTTTTTAATGCTTTTCTTTTTTCTGACTTTTTTTGTTTGCCTTTTCTGCTTTCTCTTAAATCTTTTTTGTTTTTCTTTTTGCTACTTTTCTGGTTTTTATTTTTTGTTTTTATTTTTTCCTCATTTTGGTTCTACATTTTTCTGCCTTTTTCTACTTTTTTCTTATTTCCCTTTTTGTTTTTCTTATTTTATTTCCTGTTATTCTTTTTTATTGTTTTTTTGTTTTTCTGCTATTTTTTACATTATTCTGCTTTTTTCTCATTATTTTCTCCTCTTTTATTTGATTTTTCTCTCTTCCATCTTTCAGCTTTTCCTTTTTTAGCTTGTCTCATTTCTTTGCCTTTTTTGTTTTTGATTTTTTTTATTTCTTTTTTATGCTTGTTTGCCTTTTGTATTTTTCTTTCTAGATTTTTTTATATTTCTCTGCCTTTTGTTTGTTTATCTACTTTTTTCTATTATATTCTTTTTTCTTCCGCTGCTTTTTTCTGTTTTTATATTTTCTGATTTTTCACTTTTTCTCCTTTTTCTTTTTGTTTTATTCTTTCATTCTACCTTTTCATGCACTTTGCTTTTTTTACTTTTTTATTTCTTTTCAGCTTTTTTGTAGATTTTCATTTTTTGCTTTTACCATTTTTCTACTTTTATTCTTTTTTTTTGCAGTTTAATTTTTTCTTATTCTTTTTCTACTTTTTTGCATTCATTTTTTTCCTTTTTTGTGCTTATTGTTTTTATCTTTTTATTCTCCTTATTGTGCTTCTTTTTTGCTTTTCTCATATTTTCTTTTTTGTTCCTTAATTTCACCTTTTTGTGCTTCTTATTCTCCTATTTTTATTTTTTTTTTGCACTTTTCATTTTCTGTTTCTTCTACTTTTTTCTCCTTTTCAACATTTTTCATTTTTTCTGACTTCTGCTTTTTCAGTTTTCTCTTTCTCTTTCTCTTTTTTCTTTCTTTTTCTCTCTTTCTTTTTCTCTCTTTCTTTTTCTCTCTTTCTTTTTCTCTCTTTCTTTTTCTCTCTTTCTTTTTCTCTCTTTCTTTTTCTCTCTTTCTTTTTCTCTCTTTCTTTTTCTCTCTTTCTTTTTCTCTCTTTCTTTTTCTCTCTTTCTTTTTCTCTCTTTCTTTTTCTCTCTTTCTTTTTCTCTCTTTCTTTTTCTCTCTTTCTTTTTCTCTCTTTCTTTTTCTCTCTTTCTTTTTCTCTCTTTCTTTTTCTCTCTTTCTTTTTCTCTCTTTCTTTTTCTCTCTCTCTTTTTCTTTCTCTCTTTCTTTTTCTTTCTCTCTTTCTTTTCTCTCTTTCTTTTCTCTCTTTTTCTTTTTCTTTCTTTTTCTTTCTTTTCTCTCTTTCTTTTTCTCTCTTTCTTTTTCTTTTTCTCTCTTTCTTTTCTTTTTCTCTCTTTCTTTTTCTCTTTCTTTTTCTCTTTTTCTCTCTCTTTCTTTCTTTTTCTCTTTTTCTCTCTCTTTCTTTCTTTTTCTCTCTCTTTCTTTCTCTTTCTTTTTCTCTCTCTATTTCTTTCTTTGTCTTCTCCATGTTTATCTATTTCTTCTCTTTTTTTTCTTTTTTTTTTTATTCTGATTCTGATTTTTTAATTTTTTTCTCTTCTCTTTTACTGCTTTTTTTTTCTATTTTCTGCATTTTGCTGCTTTTTTGCTTTATTCTACCTTTTTATGGCTTTTTTTATGCTTTTTGTTTTTGTTTTTTCATTTTTATGCTTTTTTCTACATTTTTCTCTTCTTGCTTTTTTCAGTTTATTCTGATGTTTTTTTACTTACAAATAAATCTACTTTTGTTATTAAGTTTAATTGATTTTATTTAGATATTTGATACGAATCTCAAAGTTCCATTCCTGTTAACCAAAGATGTTGCCCCCTTAATTGAGAAACGTGGGTAAGTCATAACCTCGATTTCTTTCTTTTTACAAATATTCCCTTTCATTGTTGTTGTTGCTCACATAAAATGCAAATTTGATTTGAAATTTGTTTATCTCTAATCAAGTTGTGATTGTGATCTTGGCTTTTAGAAGAATTTTTGTATTGTCCTTTGTAATATTCACCATAGACTAAATAGGTCGGTGTCAATCAGTCAGTGTTTTTCTTGGCCTTAAGATGGGCAGAAATTATCATTAGCAGATGACCTCTTAACAACTTCATGTGTCAGGCATGGCTGGTTTCTCTAGTGGTCATGTCTCTGTTCAGTGGTTTCTCCTTCTGGCTCAGACCTCTCAGCTTATATCCTTTTGACCAGGCTCCCACATTATTGGTGCAAACCTTGGTTTTGGCTAACATCAAAAGTTTCTTTGTGTTAATTTTTTTGATTGGCCAAAATTATTTATTTTCCGGCGTTCCTTTCTTTTTTACAATGGAAATTATGCAAGGAGTCACCCTTATTTTTGGTAATTAGTAGACTCTGGTCCCGCAAACTTCTGCCGTTTTGTGGCTAGGTTAATCAAAGAAAAAATTATGTGGAATGTGAAAGGTTAGTCATCTCTGCATTGTGTGATATGGAGTGCTGGAGAATAGAGGGATGTGTGACATGGCGTGCCGGGGAATAGAGGGATGTGTGACATGGCGTGCCGGGGAATAGAGGGATGTGTGACATGGCGTGCCAGGGAATAGAGGGATGTGTGACATGGCGTGCCGGGGAATAGAGGGATGTGTGACATGGCGTGCCGGGGAATAGAGGGATGTGTGACATGGCGTGCCGGGGAATAGAGGGATGTGTGACATGGCGTGCCGGGGAATAGAGGGATGTGTGACATGGCGTGCCGGGGAATAGAGGGATGTGTGACATGGCGTGCCGGGGAATAGAGGGATGTGTGACATGGCGTGCCGGGGAATAGAGGGATGTGTGACATGGCGTGCCGGGGAATAGAGGGTTGTGTGACATGGCGTCCCGGGGAATAGAGGGATGTGTGACATGGCGTGCCGGGGAATAGAGGGATGTGTGACATGGCGTGCTACAGAACAATTATAACAATAAATTGTAAGATAGGCTCTGGTTACTGGGACATTAAGTTTATAAGTCCCCAAAATTCATCCTCAAGGATTCCTGACTACAGCAGAGGTGAGCAAAAACTTGGAGAGTTGAATTAAAGGGAAATAACTGATACTGAGATATACAAAAGAGGCATGTCACAAAATAAAAGGTTCAGTTCAAAATTCTAATCACCTGAAGAAGGCCAGAGTGTACAATAGCAAAAACATGAATATGGCAACAAAGATGGGGACAACAGTCTGAACAATGTAAATAATGTAGACATTTTATAAAAGCTGGATTTAAAATGTTCACGGGCAAATTTTTTTCTGTCTATGAAAGAATTTTTTCTGAGTGAATTAAAAATAAACAATAACATTTCTAAGATATCCCATTTGCTTTTTATTGCAACTTTCACCTTTAAGTAATAAAAACAAAGTACTGCCAATCTCCCAAATTCGATTTCAAATATTATTTTTAAAAGCATAATTTATGTAAACAAAAAATTAATAATTCTTAATCTTGTTGCTTTCTATCACATTTACAATCATCTGATTGTTAAAATTCTCAGGTCATCAAAAATTAATAAAGTTTGAAAATGCCTTTTTTTTTAATAATAAATACAAAAAAAGGTGTTTAAATGGTTTATTTGCAGTTTGGATTTGTCAATGAATAAAAGTGCTTCCCTTCTGTTAGGGGAAGCTAATTTGCTTCCCCTATAAAGGACGGTAACTCAGAATACAATTGAGTTACTTCCCTTGTCTGGAAGTTGAGTACAGCCCTTTGAATTAAACATGGTGACATGCACATGGAATTCATGATTTCAATCCCAAACAACTCCTTGCAGTTCTCAGACGAATAAAAGTTGTTTTATTAATTGTTAAAATACACTTGTCTCTTATTTTCATTTATTTTTATTCATCCCAACAACTTTTCAGATAACACTTTTATCATTTTGCATTTAATTAGATAATAAAAACAGACTGAAATGTTTAAAATCTGAAATCTGGTTTAAAATATTTTATGAAAGAAAACCTAGACTGACATTCAAAAACCTTGAGAGAATCTGTATTCTTTGAAGTCAATTCCAAACTGATTTCTATTCAAAAATCTAAATGGCACAGCCTCTCATATCCAAGGATACCTGTCTACCATTGTGGCTAGCTAATCCTCATTACAATAAACAGATTCTTTTTGAAAGCATGAGTAAATTTTTGAGAATATTTTATTTAGGTTTTTCAATTCACAATTCACAACACCCCAGAGCACATCTGTGGTTTATACTGAAACTATGCTGAACAGACGTTAATTACAATTTCTGGAAGAATGCACATTATCTAGCGTGATCAACAATATGAACAAGGCCATCATGCTCAAACCCTCAGTCGTGATGAGTTGTGACGGAATCCTTGGGAGCCATCTGCCCAATTTCACTCACAAGGTTTGGGTCAATATGTGTTATGATTTTCAGGAACTTTCCAAAGGTGCCATACACTGGGATCACCTCCTTTAGATCTAATGAGAAATTGACCATGGTAAGATTCAAACTTGGGTCTCATGGTCAGAAAGCAAATGTTTTAACCACTCAGACATGTGTCCATCCAAAAATAATATTCAAGCAAAGATCTCTGGAAAGCAATAAAAACTGTTACAAATAACTTTAATATCAAAACAGTAGAAGATTTAACAAACTCAATGGGAGAAAGACTAATGAAGGTTATAGAATGGCAAAGAGCCCATATTAACATGTAAAATAAAATAATTTATGTATGTATCTGGGATATTGTGTTAATCAAATATATTTCTATGGCTTATATCTTTTTGATTTTTTCTTTTGCAAATAAAATATTTATTGTGGACTTAGTTTAATAAAACTGGACACCCATAAAACAAGTTATCAATATTTTTAATAAGAATACTATAAATTGAATATCACTGGAAATATTAATAATATAAATATATCCTGAAAATTATACTGACATCAGTTGGTGAATACCAATTTTATTTTGAAAACATTAATTTACATAATAAAATCTAGAATAATATATAATTTAATGACGTTAAGAAAAATTTTGTTTGTCTTTCCAATAGACATTCAACCAATCAGTGTACAGAAACTATTTAACTCGGGATGTTAATTTCTAATTTTATTTCCTTACACAAAATTATGAAATCTTTGTGAAAGTGATGAGTCAAGTTTATATTTATTATCTGATAGTGATCAAGAACTTACTAATAAGAAAGAGGTTACTATTTGATGTTTCATTGGGCAACAAACCAACTGAGATACCATGTGCATTACAAACAGGGTTTACTCATTAGAAACATTTTTTCAAACATTTTATTAGGTTGTTAGGTTTCAAAATAAATAAGATCAGTCCTAATAATGCCTTAGTGATTTTTGAATCCATTTAAAGTACTGAAGTGATTTCTTTTCTGTTTTTTTCTTTCTTTTTAATCATTTACCACACAAAAGTGGAGTTTTTTTTTGGGGGGGGGGGGGGTAAATAAATATTTTTTTACTTTTTACTTATTTACTTTCTATCTAAACTGTTTTCATGACCAAAGTTTATTTTTCATTTATGCTATTTCCAATCATATTCAAGTGTGGCGAAAGGCAACCATAGTTGTCTCCCCCTTGAACTACTCAACTATAAAAGAAATGGTTCTGTCTCGTTTATGGGCAGGAGTTAAATTGAATAAAGCTTCACTACAAGTTTTTCTTCACACCATCCAACTAGAAATATCTGAAAATTCCCAAAAGGCCTATTTCTCAAAATTAATGGACATATGCCAAACACTCAAAAGCTAGAGGTTTTCTTCCATTTAAAACTCTCCCAGTAAAAACTTGTTAACCATCCCACTAAACTAGCCAAAGAATTATTGAATGTGAAAAATGTTCCTAACAGCCTAAAGGACATTTTCCTGATTTTTCAAGCTTGGTAGCTTTAAATAGCATCTCATAAAATCTAAAGGGAATTGTGGTGGAAGGTAATCATAGTTGTCTGCCCCTCAAACTACTCGACTATAAAAGAAATGGTTGTGTCTCACTTATGAACAGGGGTCGAATTGCATTGAATAAAGCTTCACTACAAGTTTCAGTGTTCATCTGTTTTTACAAAAACAAAAATGTTGTGTAAACATGAAAAGAAAATCTTATTCACTTGCAAATTTATTCATGTCTAATGGTCATGGTAATATAAACTGTTTCCTTATAAGGAAACATTTGGCATTCAATGACCGAGCAGCCAGTACTATTTTCAGCTGAAATTTATAAAATCTTTCTCTTAAAACACGTTTTTAGGAAGCCATTTTCCCAAGTCTAGTAGCTTTTTATCGCTCTTTTCAGTGTTGATGGGGTTTTCCTTTTTTAACCTTTTCTTTAAAATATGATGGAATGTTAACAAAACTGGAATTTGAACTTTGGTTGCCAATTCCTCTTTCCACACTGATAACCATTTAGATTTAAAAATTGAGAAAAGGGAAGTGTGGTAAAGGCAACCATAGTTGTCTCCCCCTTGCACTACTTGACTATAAAAGAAATGGTTGAACTTCACTTATGGGCAGTAGCCGAATTGTATTGAATAAAGTTTTACTAAAACTTTCAATATTTATCTGTTTTTAAGAAAAATTAAAAGAAGATGGTAAAAAAGAATGTTTCGTTGACTGAATGACAAATTTAGAAAAGGAACAAACTGCACCACTTGTAATTCCTCTAATTGATTAACCAGTTCTGTTTCTTTATTCTTTGTTTGAAAAGCATTAAGTTAATACCAGGTTTTTAATAAATATATTTTGAAGGTGGAACATAAAAGTAAACTAGATTGTTTTTAAAACTGTTTTTTTTCTCTTAATTTAAAAATTAAATCTTTTGGAAAAGAATTGCGAATTGAAAAACCTAAATAAAATATTCTCAAAAATTTACTCATGCTTTCAAAAAGAATCTGTTTGTCATACAATCAACTGAAAAAATATTGATGTCAAAATTTCTTAAAATGACATTCTATACAATATGTATATATCCAAGTACTAAATTTAATTTTTTTTTTTTTTTTCAGTGGCGGTTCTGTAATCTTTGTATCATCCATTGTAGCTTATCAGCCATTTGCAGTGAGTATTGGTAGAAAAGTCTTTTTTTATTTATTTATTTTAATGAAAATGCCTGATGCTTAAAATGATTAATTACATGAGTATGCATATCCTATAAGCTGAATTTTGATCTGAAATTTTCACTCTATAATGTTCAATATTATTAATTATGATTAATGGAGGAGTGTTGAATTATAAGAAAGATTAGCAATTTGTGTTAGCAATTATGTTTTTGTCAGCTGATGACCCCGGGGGTCAAGTATAGTCTCAAGATCATGATAAGCAAAAAGGCTTACTTACTGCCTAAGAGAGTTGCAGATTTACTACTGATGCCATTGGTTAAAACCCAGATAAAAGCTGGTTTTTCAAGACAGGCCCTCCCCAATTGAAAGTATAATTTTTTTTTTCTTCTTCATTTCAACCCCAAGCAAGATGATAAACGTCACTAAGATGCGAGGGGTTACTGAGTGTGAAAAACTGAGAAAAGATTGTTAAGAAAACATTATTAAAAAAAATGGAGACGACAGAAGATAACAAGTAACATTGCATTTAAATTTTTGAAGATTATAGTTGACTGGGAAGCAAGAAGCCAGTAGAGAGTTCCACAAGCAAGAAGTGCAAGAGAATAAACTATTAGCATAGAACTCTTGGTTACATGTAGCTATTGCAACTATAGAAGGATACCAATCTAATTACCAATCTATTACAATCTAATTACCAATCTATTACTTCAGTTAAGTTCTTGAAGTCAAGGTATCAAAAAGGAAAGCAGACCCTTTCAAATACTCCCACTTGGTGTCAAATGGTTTTGCAGGCCCCCATGGCACATTGATGAAGCGTCTCTGCATTACTAATGTCTGCTGCATAAACCAATTGTTTTAGGTGCCCCCACCCTAGATAAAAATCCAAAGGTCAGGGAAATATGCAGACTCATGGAACTGGTCTTCCCCAACCTATCCATCTTTCATGGTAATTGTCAGCCATCAAATCACGAACAATGTGACTAAGCTGGAGCCCCATCATGTATGAACTACATGTGTCTTTGTAGTAGCAGAGTTACATCCTCTAGCAGGTCTGGAAGTGTGTTCAAAATAAAGTGTCTGTAGACAGCTCCTGTAAGACATACTAGGAGAACGTATGAACCTACCAGACAGTCACCTACAATTCCAGTCCACACATTAATCGTAAACTGATGCTAGTGTCTATCCTGTATTATACCATGGGGATTCCAATCTACCCACAAATGTTGGTTGTGTAAATTTGTTATTCCATCTCTTCCAAATGTTGCTTCTTCTGTAAATAAGACTAAAGAGATAAAATAACAGATCAGCAGTTTGTACAATAAAGCATCGGTAAAAGTTCTCCCACGGTGAATGATCAGAGGGTGAAAGACCCTGCACACATTGCAAATGATACGGATACAAGAGCTGTTCTTGAAGTACCTTCCACACAGTACTATGAGATGTATGACATGCTAGGGCTACTTACCATTTGTGTGGCCATTTGTACAAGTCATATCTGTCTGTTCATGATATGAATATCCTGCCATTGTTAAACGGAACATTTCTCAATTAACTCAGTACTACACACGTTAAACATTGAAGACGGCCGAGCCACAAATGTAACCTAGTCTGCATGGCAACACAGCGCTATCTACTGTAAAGTGGTGGGGTAGAAATCTTTAATATCATTCTTGATAAAAACTAGCCTACTTTTATTGTCAATGCAAAGAAACCAGGAAATGCATTCGTTTGTATCTTTCCATTAGTTTGTTTGTGTAGCTACTCATAAGAAGTTGCATAAATTTTGTAAAATTTTCTGGCTAATGATTCCAACTTTAGCTTTGGTGGGAGGTTATTAGGTGAAACAAACAGCTTTCAAGGAAGTCATTTTTATTGTCCTTTACTGTTAGGAAGACTCTGCTTACCATATAATGGATGAATCTTGTTGCCAAGATTTCCTTAGCCTCCTTGATATCATCAATATTATGATACTGGTACTTTTTTTATAATGCTTGGTGACTTCATCGGTTATCTTCCTTTTGTATGCACTCAGACTTATAGTGTATATATTTTTTGTTTTTTCACCCTTGATAAATATCTTTGGTGTCTTTTATATTTTTTTTTATCTCAGCAGCCAAAATCTTTTAAAAACTGTTAATGTTTCTCCTAAATTTTATTTTACCCAACACACCAATTAGTTTGTCTTCAAAGCTCATCAATGGTAGGGGGAGTATGATCTGGTTTTAAACTTGAATATTTCTTCATCATCCTTGTTGTTGGCATATTTTTGCAGTGCAAATAATACTTTCCATTGCATTCCAGTGAGGAAATTATATATATATATATATATATATATATAATTTATTTATTCAAAAATTATAACATAAAAATGTTATAACATCACTACAAAATAGCTATTCAATTGATGGTGTTGAATGTAGAATAAAGAGTTTTAAAAGATTCAAATCAACCAGACACCCCTCAATAGGGGAAACACTGTTACATAAACTATAATGACCAATCAAAATACAAGTATATGAGAATTCAAAAAACTTGACAACGAACCTTGGTTATAATTATTAATACATTAATGTTAATGTTAGACTAAATAGAAATCATTCTGATTAATTTTAAATTTTACTATAGAATTGAAAATTAAAAATTACCAATTTTAAATTTAACCTGTGTTAAGTTTAAAACACAAAATTATTTAAAGAAGGAACTGAGCAAAAAATATATACATTTTATTATTTATTTTATTTTAATTGAAAAGCCAAAATCTCAGAGAAAACATTAATCTAAGGAGGTACAAATACTGTAACAACTTAGATACATTTGAAGTGATGATATGGGCAAGAGAAGAAATTTTACAAATGACAATACATACACAATCAGATTATAATATGCAAACGCATAGACATTTAGATATATATAATTAGGAAAAAGTACTTGGAACTTCAATCTCTGTGCTTCATTTTTGTCATGTGGTTAATATTAATGTTTTTCATACTGAATATATCGGTACCCTTTCGTTAGACTTTGTTTTGTTGACAAACTTATCTACTCTACTTTATATACTATATGAAGCATACATGGACTCCTTTTTCTAATCATGTATTTTGGACCTCACCTTGACAACCCTCAAATCCATGCTAAAAGACAAAATGAAAATAACCTAAAGGAACTTGCCTCACCTTGACAACACTTAACACTAGAAGATAACATGGATATAACTTAAAGAAACAATCTCTTCCTCACCACTCGCAAACAACTAATTATTATCCCTAAAGGACTGCGGTAGCTAGTATATATACATACTTAGATACAGCTATGTTCACAACACATATTTTTTGTATGTTTTATTCCACCCTTTTTATATTTTCATTATCATTATTATAAGTAACTTTTTGTCACATTTTATTTTAGTTTATTTTTCCGCACCCCCTATTTTATAACAATGATTTTTCAAAAGAATCCTTTATCTTTTTTTTTTTTTTTGTACTATTTCTTCCCTCTTTTTTGTCTCTTATTTTATTTTTATTACCTTTTTACACTCTGATCCTATCTCAATACACAACGCATCTATTTTTATGTTTTTTCCCTTTTCACATTATCATTATCTTTATTTTTAGTATTTTATAATTTTTTTTTTTATTTCAGTTTATTTTTCTGCACCCCCCACATTTTCTAAGAATGATTTTCCTAAAAGAATTCTTTATCCTTTGTTTTGTACTATTTCTTTCCTCTTTTCTTTTTTCTTTTTATCTTTCATTTTATTTTTATTGCCAATATTTCGTTATGTTCTCACATTTTTATCATAACACACAAAATCTCTCGGCACTAACACCATCCCCCCCAGTCCTATAACCCTTTTTCCTCTATGTTCAACAACTCACTCCCCTTCCACCCACCACCAATCACAATTTTTAAATCTAAGTTTATTTTCACAAAAAGTTTCACACAACAAGACATCAAACAGGTAACAGATTTTTTCTAACAATTCCACCTACAAACGGACTCGACCCAACCTCAAGAACTAATGTTGGATAGTCTCCACCATCCCTCTGTTTATTTCTCACATCTGCTGATGAAGAACACAAGTGTGTACAAAAATTCCAAACTTGGAACCTCAATCTCCATGATTCATTTTTGTCACCTGGTCAATATTAATGTTTTCCATGCTGATTTAATCGGCACCCTTTTGTTTGACTTTGTTTTATTGACCAACTTATCTACTCTCTCTTTCTCTCTCTCTCTCTCTCTCTCTCTCTCTCTCTCTATATATATATATATATATATATATATATATATATATATATATATATATATATATATATTTTATTTTTTAATAAATGAAATATATATATATATATATTTTATTTTTTAATAAATGAAATATATATATATATATATATATTTTATTTTTTAATAAATGAAATATATATATATATATATATATATATATTTTATTTTTTAATAAATGAAATATATATATATATATATATATTTTATTTTTTAATAAATGAAATATATATATATATATATATATATATATATATATATATATTTTATTTTTTAATAAATGAAATATATATATATATATATATATATATATATATATTTTATTTTTTAATAAATGAAATATATATATATATATATATATATATATTTCCTGAATATTACTCTCTCATTTTTGTCTTGCCAGACTTTGAATTATGGCACATTAGGGTCCCAGCTATGGGCAAATGGTGACACCCACCTCCCAAACAAAAACAAAACACTATGAAAGCATAAAAACACATTTTTATAGTAAAAAAATACCAGCAATACATTTTTACATAAAAAAAAAAAAATGGCCACCAATACATATTTATAGTAAAATGACCACCAGTACATTTAACCCATAAAGGTTGATATGCTGCCAAACAAAATCTACCAGAAATACTATTGTACATATTCATAATTTAAAATGTTTGCTTTGTAGCTGATTGGTGCCTACGCCATTAGCAAAACTGCCCTTTTGGGTATGATTAAAGCCCTTGTGCCACAACTGAGCGCTATGAATATTCGGGTCAACGGCATTGCACCAGGATACATTTCAACAAACTTCAGTAAAGGCGTAAGTCTATCGATTTCATTTTAAATTTCTTTATAAATTGTAAATGTGCAAGAAGTGGCTCATGTTGTAAATGAAATTGGCAGGTTAAGTTCCAATTCCAGTAAAGAACGGTGAATTCACTTTACACTGATGTCCATTTCTTATCCTTCCAGGCATGGCTAAATTAGAGAGCAGACTGAGATCTCTAGAAAGACAACACTGAATTTCAAGGCTAGAGAGCCACTCCTGGTAGAGGGTTACAGTTGAAAAATAGTAATGAGTGAGGTGCCTGTTATGAATGAAAGAGGAGATAGTAGGAAGTAAAAATTATGAGGATAAAGAGGATAGATAAGGAGTGACCCGTGGCTTGAAGAGGTCAAGATTAAAGTATTTTGGGGAAGTATTCTTATAGGAATCTGTTCTAGAAAGCGACACTTTTTGGAGAAAAGACTGCCCGAGTGAAACTTTATTCTTACATTTGGAACAAATGGGAAATGGGGGAGGGTGATAAAAATCCTAGATAAATCATTCAGAAGATATAATCTATATGATGACAAAATGACTTAAACATGGCCGTCATTATTTGACAGTGAAAGTCTTGTTAGCTTTCTTTGGATATTTTTACTTTTAATGATTTAAAATGCAGATTTGTTATCTGTGACAACAGAAAAATTCAATTGCAAAATGTATGGCTTTTCTATCATATTTAGAATTTTTGTTTCCACTTCTTGAAATATTTTACGAAAGATTTATAATTATGAAGTTGAGTCACCTTTTTTGCGTCTGTTTTTCAGATAATAAGCAATGAATCAATTGCTGAAATTGTTTTAAA
Source organism: Acanthosepion esculentum (assembly GCA_964036315.1). Taxonomy (NCBI): domain Eukaryota; kingdom Metazoa; phylum Mollusca; class Cephalopoda; order Sepiida; family Sepiidae; genus Acanthosepion; species Acanthosepion esculentum. The sequence goes on from OZ038519.1 coordinate 20,529,497, forward strand.
TTCAATTCCAATGAACAGGTTTGTTATATTTCTTTTCATTGCTTTATTCTTTTATTTGATTTCAGTTTTCTAAGCGTCCTTAGGATTTATCCTGAATATGTTTTCTCAATCATATTTTACCCATACCCACCGTCTTCATATGTCAAAGTCCTAATAATTTTGCGAGAGAAACATTGTCTGGTGATGAACAGAGAAAAGCATGATCAAAATGTTTCATGTCAAAAACATTAGAATAAATGCTGACAAAAACAAACTAACAACATCTGTGAAAATTTCAGTTTTCCTGTTTTTAATTTTCTGAGGAGTCAGTATTCTTAAATTAGTGATTGAATATATTTCTTCTGATTTCCACAACTATAAAATACTTTATTACATTGTTAAATATTTGAGCTTAACAACTCTAACTCCAATTACAATCATCAATATTAATGAAGACCATTATTTGAAGAAGTAAGAGGCTACAAAGATCCAAAATTGATAAGGTTTTCCATTTAACTGAAATAAACCTGAAACACCTAATAGCATTCTCAGTTCCTCTATTTTCTCTTTTTTCTTTATTTTTTCCTCTTTCATTATTTTTTCTTTTTTCGCTTTATTTTTTTCTTTCTTTTTGTTTTTCTTTCTTTTTGTTTTTCTTTTCTACTCTTTTTGTTTCCGTGTCTTTTTATTGTGATAAAAATAACATTTCTTACAAGAGTATAGAATTTAATTTGTGAACTATAATAATAAATTATTTCCAAGATTTTAAAATATTCTTATAGTTTACAAAATTATAAAAAATATAAGAACAAATTATTTCACTTTTTTATTTACCATATGATAAAGAAATAACTGAAAATAAATTTATGAAAATAAACTTTTTATCCATAAATAATAAAAATACCTGTTAACTATAAAACAAGAAAATATAAACATGTAATGATGAGTAACTTTAATTATAAAATAAAAAAAAATTCATTTACCAGATATATCTTTCCTTTGCTCTCACAGCTATAATTCACCAAAATAGGCTAAGAAAAAATGTATAAATTCAGTTTCATATGTAATACTTTTATTAAATTTGTAAAATTAGCATTTTAAAGCAATAAAAATGACCAGTTAAATTTATGGTAATAGCAGTATAGTCAGGATAATGTTATTTAAATATTGTGATGGTGTCTTAATAAATGTGCCTAGCCACCTATGCTGTGAACAGGTTTAAAAGGAATAGATAGGCCAGTAGTCCTTCCATGTTTAATGAAGAAGTAGAAGTTCATTCCTTATTTCCTGTTTTTGCCAGTTCTTGAACACTCAGTACTCCCCTTGCGTTTTAGTGCCTTTATTACCTTACTTGTGGTGAAATTATTTTTTAAAAAATATACCATTAGCTTTTTTCAATTTATTTTATTCTTATTCTCCTGATAAAGGCTGAAGAATGAAGCAGCCAAAATTTTGTGTTAGTGAAAGTGTTCAATTTCAAAACAAAACTTGGAATCTTAAGTTAAAGACCATCTCCCCTCTTGTATAAGAAAATCAAAGATTTCATACAGTCACAGCAAAGGTTCATTCTTTAGAAAGTAATGCTGAAAATAAAGGTCTTTGTTTTATACAAAGAGGAGCATATTATAAAGTGTAAAATATATATATATATATATATATATATATATATATATATAATCGTTATTACCCCATGCAAACCAGTAAGTCCACTAAGACACAAGAGGTTACAGGTTATGGAAGAATTAGGAACGGAAACATTAAGAATGAGCAGGAAGAGGAAATAGTAATCAGGAGGACAGTAGATAGCAATTGAATTTAAATTTTGCAGATTAAAGTTGGCTGGAAAGCATGGAGCTAGAAGGGAGTTCCACAAGCAAGAAGTGCAAGAAAAAAATGTTAGCATAGAATTTATCATTACATCTAGCCAGCTCAAGTGATGAGATCTCAACGCTAGTCTAGTACTGTGCTTAAATTAAAAAAGTCTAGGTATCGTAACAAAGAGCTCATCCGAAAGTTTCTATGAAAGTATTCATAGAAAAGTTACAGGTGGGAAAGTGACTGAAGCTAAGCTGCCGGATCAGGACCAATAATATTGCTGGTTCTTCTTTGGATTTTATCAAGGCGGTCAAGGTAAATAGCAGGGTCACTGAACCACATGGCAGCAATATTCTAAGCATGGATGAATGGTAGACTTATAGATACTCAAGATAGATTCTGGAGTGAAAAAATTTTCTTGCACAACACAGTGAACCCACTTTCTTAGCAGCTGACCTAGCAATGGATTCAGTATAGTTTTCCCATTTCATGTCAGCTGAGAACATTAGCCCGAGAAGGTGCAACAAGTCACTTTCTTGGAGGTTAGCATCAGATATTTGTATTCTTGTTGTAATGTATAACAAAATTTTGTTGAGGTTGTGGGGGGACATCTAACCAATTGCCCTCCCAGCAACTACAAGGGTAGTAGGCAGGGAGGGGTAAGAGACAGGAGGTAACAAAAATAACACCACCTCAGAAACCACAGCAACTTTAGGTACAAAAATGCCCACAGGACTGATTTCACAAGACACCGTGTCTTGCCAACTGCTAGTTTTCCCCTTTTATCGGCATGAGACATCTTACAAAGACCCAAATGTTGACCAGTTGCAGAGAGGCCCGCATCTAGATATGCCAAGCTGTCCTGCTGCTATGGCTGAAAACCCGGATGTAATTGATGTTGACAAACATGTCCACAAGCGATCTGGGGCCTCTTTTGTGTCTATACCAACACACAATCACCACAATTATTTTGAACCATTGTTCTCATCTTGAAATGAGGAGAACATAGTTTAAAATAATACAAATACATTGAATTTTAATATTCCAAAAGATTTTCCATTTATTAACCCCAGTTCTGCTGTGGACATACATAGATATCTCTGCAAAACTTCCATTGCATGTTATTGACATATACATATATGTTATCAAGATGAACTTACACATCTCTGTAAAATATAAATGTATAATTAATTGCCTGCTGTTGACATATGTATCAAATGTATAATTATTTTGTACAGTTCAGTTTATGTGGTATAGTATTAGGTTGGTGCAAAAATAATGTTGTTTTCTCACATATGTTAGAACGTCAAAAAACGACATTATTTTTGCACCAACCTAATATTTGTGTGTGTGTATGTGTGTATATATATATATATAAATATATATATATATATACGCACACACAGCTTGGATTGAGGAATTAGAGAGTCGAGTTTGAATTCCAGTTGAATCCATTACATTCACTTATGTGCTAATACCCTTGGGGAAGGTATGAATCCTCTTCTTCTCCCTATGGCTAAATAGCAGGACAGACTGGATTCTATAGCCTTGGATGGTAACTGGTCTAGGACAACTCTGAATTCAAAACCTACAGAGGGTCGTTTGGGGACCTTGTGGCATGTAGTGCACCAGGTATCTGTATTCGACCCTTCAAAAAGTGTGGTTGATTCTGCACAAATCCTTCACCACTATAATCAAATCATGTGCTGGTGTCTGGCTGAGGAACTGAGCTGCTTGACCCTCATACGTCAAATACGACGGGAGAGTCCACCATACATGTGTCCCAGAATTAACTATTGCAGTGAAATCAGACAATTATTTTAAAAAACTTTTATTTCTATTCATCATGTTTAGTATGTGTTGGAAGTGTATAAATTTCAAATTTATTTTCTAATTTTATTTTAATTTCCCTTCAGAACCTTATTGATAATGTTTGGGAACGTCTCTTGGTCACCCCCCCCCCCCCAATTCCTTTGCACAGAGTTTCATAAAAACAAGATTTTATCACCAAAATATCAATAGTTTAGCCGACTTTAAAGAATGCATTCAGTTAGCAGTACAGGATATTACACTTGAATTGCTTTAAAATGGGTTTCACAATGCTAAGGATAGATTTGAAATTTAGACAGAGTACGTGTTGAAAATTTTCAATAAAGTTTTGACATAAGATTTAAAAACCTATTTGTTTTTTACCATAAATAAATAATAAACATAAAATAATTGCTTTTTAGTTTCATTTATCGCCATCGTAATGATGCTTTCAAATTCAATTCCTCAACTGGATTGGTTCAGAACAATTTATTTTACTGGAAATAATAATTTCTTTAAGCTAAATAACATTTTTATGGAACTGATCAAAATTGATAAAAGCTTCCATATATAATTCTGATTCATCATTAAAGACTTAATAGGAGAATTGTATATTCTGAAATCTTTCAATGAGTCTGCATTTAGAACATTTTCTCAATTTGGAATTCATAGTGTTTTGAAAGATGACATTTTATAATTGTTTTTTCTACTTACATTATTTACTATGCTTATTGTGTCTGTTTTTAAAAATTTACCCAATTTCACTTTAGCCCGATAAGGTGCAACAAGTCACTTTCTTGGAGGTTAGCATCAGCCATGCTGATGGAAGACAGATATTTGTATTCTTGTTGTAATGTATAACAAAATTTTGTTGAGGTTGTGGGGGGACATCTAACCAATTGCCCTCCCAGCAACTACAAGGGTAGTAGGCAGAGAGGGGTAAGAGACAGGAGGTAACAAAAATAACACTGCCTCAGCTCTTGAAAATATATTTCAATTGATCACTCTTTGCTAAAATGCAAAGTTCTTCGGTAAAATAAATATGAGCACTCTGGCTGATTGGCGTTGGTTTACATTCATAAAAAAAAACAATATGCTAGAATTAGCAGTTTCTCTCTGCCAGATGCTGATGGGTTAGGGGTAAAAACTTCGACTGACACCAAATCGGTCGGATTTTAATTCTGGCTTGAGGCTTTCGGACATGTAGTTGCACTGAGGAGGTGTGATACAGTGAAACAGTACTGTCTGTGAATCACACACACACACACACACACACACACACACACACACACACACACATATATATGAGTAAAGATAAAAGGAAAAATTTTTGTAGCCAATGTGTTTTGTTCTCTGATGGGCGACTGTAAAGATTTTATTTTCCGTGTATTTATAAACAGAATTAAAAGTGTTTGTTTTTTAGAAGTTTTAAATTTAAGGAAATTTATAAATATACGTCCCGCTAACGGAAAGTCAAGGTAAGTTATGAAGGACACTAAGTGATGTAATTTAATGTCTAATAAATGAAAGTGAGTAAAATTTTATCTTTAAATAATATAATTAATAATCATATTATTTTAGTTTGAGATTAATTTATGTGTTATATTTGAAATAACAGAAAGTTTTGAATTTAACTGTTTTCTGTTAGTTTTTAAAAATTTTTATAATCATGTATATTTGGCTTGGGAAGGGAGTATTTCTTTTAGGAAGAAGAGTTCCACAAACAAGAAGTGTGATAGAAGAATCTCTTAGCATAGAACTTATGGTTACATCTAGCCATTTCAACTGTGAATTGATGAGACCTTGCTGCCAATCTAGTACTGCGCTTAAACTCATAAGGTCTATGTACCATAGAGGAAAGTTCATCAGAACAATTCTAATGAAAATATTCATAGAAAAGGCACATGGAAGACATTACACTGGTGGGTTCTATCATCTCTCAGTCGTCTTTTTAATTCCATCCTCTCAGAATTTTGGATTATTCTCCACAATGAATCTTTCCTTTTTGCTGTGTACAAGGGAATTAATTTTTTTCTTTTTCTTAAGAGAATTCTATAAAAACCAGAATGATTGGGTAATCAAAAGGTGCCACATCTCTGGTAAATATGTTAGCTGAGGGAAAACTAAAACATTTAAGCTGGAATAATTTTTGCCATGTCACTAAAGAAATATAAACATGTTTTATCCTGATGGAATAGTACAACCTTTCTCTCAACTCTCGACTAATCATCCTCATCTTTGTTGCCATATTTATCACAATGTTTCGCCTGTTGTACGCTCCGGCCTTCTTCAGGTGGTTGGAATGTCGAACTGAACCCTTTATTTCGCTTGCTGAGGTAGACTGTTCTAGTTCCACATGCCATGTCTAATGGATGTCAGTTATCTCCTGTTAATTCCCCTCTCCAAGTTCTCCACTGCCTTAACCAGGTATTGAACTCACACGTTAAGGACACATGGCACAGTGGATAAAGGCATTGGTTTGATCCAGTGACAGGACCCAAAGAGGTGTGATTTCAGTACCTGGTTAAGGCAGTGGAGAATTTGGAGAGTGGAATTAACAGGAGATAACTGATAACTGACATCCATTAAACATGGCACGTGGAACTAGAACAGTCTACCCCAGTGGGCAAAATAAAGGGTTCAGTTCAACATTCCAACCACCTGAAGCAATCTGAATAATGTAAATAGTGTACATAATACCTCATCTCAGAAATCTAGACAGATACTAATTCCAAACTGTTTTTTTTTTTTTTAATTGACTGCTTTTAGTTTATGTGAATAGGTGTAGAGCAGTACTATTTTTTGAATCAATCATTTAAGGTCCTATAGCATTGGGTGGCAACTAGTCTAGGAAAAATCAATCATTTCCATAGGCTCATAGTAAAGGACTCCTTTCCACCCTCACTATATGTTATGCATCATCATCTTTGAATGAAGATAGCCTTTGGTTGATGGCCAATCATATTACTTGTCTCTTGACCTCTTGTTGATCTAAATTGTTGTAAATTATCCACTTTTCATTGCCATTTTTCAGAGACATTTTCTTGCATTTAACTGGAACATAGAATATGCTATAATAAAGATCTTTATTCTTTTGTTTGCCTCTTCCTCTTCTTTCTTTATTTCTTCCTTTCCACTTTTTTCTCCTCTTTTTAGTTTTTCTTTCTGTCTCTTTCTTTCTTTCTTTCTTTCTTTCTGTCTCTTTCTTTCTTTCTTTCTCTTTCTTTCTTTCTTTCTTTCTTTCTTTCTTTCTGTCTCTTTCTTTCTTTCTTTCTTTCTGTCTCTTTCTTTCTTTCTGTCTCTTTCTTTCTTTCTGTCTCTTTCTTTCTTTCTGTCTCTTTCTTTCTTTCTTTCTGTCTCTTTCTTTCTTTCTTTCTGTCTCTTTCTTTCTTTCTTTCTGTCTGTCTCTTTCTTTCTTTCTTTCTTTCTGTCTGTCTCTTTCTTTCTTTCTGTCTCTTTCTTTCTTTCTGTCTCTTTCTTTCTTTCTTTCTTTCTCTTTCTTTCTTTCTTTCTCTTTCTTTCTTTCTTTCTCTTTTTATTTTCTCTCTTTTTCTTTTCCCCCTTCCTCTGCTTTCTTTCTCTCCCCCTTTCTTCTCTCTTTTTCTTTCTCTCCTCCTTTTCCTTTTCTTCCTTTCTATCCACCTCTTTTTCTTTCTTTCCTCCTCCGTTCTTTCCCTCCTCATCCTCTCTTCTTTTCTTTCCCTCCTCCTCTCCTCACAACCTTTCTTACCCCCAATACAAGAATGCTGCTATGAACCACAAGACTGCTGAGCTCTTCAAGAACAAAATTGTGTTTTGCAATTTGTGATAACCAATTGCCATCAAATGGTATAGGACCCAATCTGTCCTCCTCATTAGAATAAATCTAGATCAAGGGTCTTCTCACTTCACTTGAATGAACATCCTCCTGATTGACCATGTCTTCAGCATTGTAGCTGTACTTATTATGCTTAGCCAATTGTGGGTTGGTGAGGCTATTTAACCCATAGTTAGAGGTTTTGAATTCAGAGTTGTCCTATTCCTAGACCAGTTGCCACCCAATGCTATAGGACCCAGCCTGTCCCCCTCATAAGAACAAATCTAGATCCAGGGCCGCCTCACTCCTGTTCAAGGAGCCCTCTTTGTGATTGAAGAACATAGTTGTGCGTTGCGTCTTGTGATGTGGACCCTTTTGATTCATGACCCTTGGAATTACGACCTCAGACTTTCTTTTTTTTTATCTGACCCACCCTATTTCTATTTACCTCAGCACCTCATCTTTAAAGGGTTGAATAAAAAATTTCGACATACAAAATATTGCATTTTAAATAATGTTTGTGATTAAATAAAAAAAATCGCCAACTAATTTTTCTCACTTTTATTTATTGTTTAGGTTTGGGGTGCCTGATGACTGCGCTGGGGCTGTGACGTTTTTAGCATCTGATGATGCACGCTATATCACAGGAGAAACCATCACTGTGGCAGGAGGAATGATGTCTTCTTTGTAAAAAAAAAACACGTATTGAAAATTCTAAATGGAAAGTGAATGCCTACTAAACATATTGAAGAATTTTGAACTTATTAAATAGAAAAATTTGTTCTGAATTTCATGGACTTGGATAATTATAGAAATCAATGTGGAGACGTGCAGAAATTTTGTACGATCGGCAATATTATTTTATTATTTTAAATTATATGATTGTTGATTATTACAATTGTGGAAATATTGGCAGATAGATTTGAAATTTTAGGAGACTTACCCCCAGACAAAATGAATGGTGTGTTATTCTGAAGAAATGTATGAAAAAAAAAAAAACTTTTATATTTTTTATAAATTTTGAATTTTTTTTCTTTAATAAACTTTTGGATAGGAACAGAAATTTATTTATTTTTAAGTTTATAGAAAAAAGGTCTTCAAAAGGTAAAAAAAAAAAAAAAAAGTTACCAGGGATAAAACCTCCTGAGAACAGATCCAGGGCCTTCTCACTCCTGTTGGAGAATGTTTGACCATGGTTTCAGGTTTATAGCCGTATTCACTACCCATGGCCAATTCCATGGTAATGAGCTGTTTAACCCATAGTTAGAGATTTTGAATTCAGAATTTAACTAACCTTTGCAGTGAAGAGAAGGAAAAAACAATTTCTAACATGCTCGAAAGGATTAAAAAATTTAATAAAATTACTTTGATTTTTTTTTCTTCTTAATAACATAAACATTCTGACAATAAAGCTGTTTTTATCAAGTTTGGGGCCTTTTTTTCATCATGGTATGCTCTTTTTTCAGCAAATTATTAGAGGTACCTATATAACTACCTTCACTCCTCGGCAATGTTTATTCTTTTAAAAGGTGATAATTCCAATTGTAATAAAACCAAAACACATGAAAGTGAATGTATACCTTTTTTTTGTTCTTGAGAATTTACAACAAAAATATTAAATACTATTAGATTGTTTATTGATAAGAATAATTTTATATTGACAACATTCTAAAAATGAATACAATTAAAACTTATGCAATGCAATATTTATCAATTGATAAAGAAATAAATATGAAAGCAATTTTTTATTCATTAGTTTATAAACATTTAATAAATTATTAAAATATGGGAATCAACTATAAAGAAATTATTATTTAGCATTTTATAAACTTTGAATCAATTGGCAATTAAGCAATATTTTGCCAACCATTTCAATAAACAGTCTAATAAATAAATAGTGTTTATTATTTTTGTTGTCAATTTTCAAGAATGGAGAAAATGTATAAATTTGCTTTTTATATGTTTAGGTTTTATTACAATTCTAATCGTCACTTTTTAAAACAATAAATATTGCTGAGGAGTGAAGGTAGTTAAAATAATAGTGGTTTGAAGGGAAAAACTGTCCTTTTGACACCTATTTTTTTTTTTTGTGGACATGAATTTTTTTTTTTTTTTTTTTTGAATCTCTTATCAGGCAAAAAACTTCCTCCTCACCTCAATAGCCCCACTTTTATTTTCCTCTGATTTTCCCCAATTAATTTCTTCTGTTTTATTGTCATTTCAGCTCTTGTATCTTATTCTTCATATTCGGATAAATCCAAATAAATCAGAGGATGATAATAATTATAAATATCTGCCAAAATTTCTTCAACTATATACAACATATATTTATACAATTTGCATTGTTTGGACTGTTGTCTTTGATCTGCCTACCCTATGGGAAGGGATTATCTGAAAAAAAATACAAAAGATCTGTGGTCCATATAACATCAGAACAACTTTCAAAAGTGGTTCAAGACTTTGCAGGCACCTCTTTCGAGTAAGACCTCCCATAGAGGAGAACATGATTAAGAACTGTGTGTACGCCATCCCATGCAGCCGTGGCAAGAAATATGAAGGAGAAACAGGCTGCCTCCTTAAGATAAAGATTGCAGGAACACCATAAAGCCGTAACACTAGGGGAAATAGAAGAAAATCGGGTGTGGCTGACCATATCTGGAGGGAAAAGGGAGATCATCGCCCCCTGAGGGATGAAGTTGAAATAATAGAGAACATCACTGGAAAATACAAAAACTTAAGGAATCAGCACATATGCTAAGCCACAAAAATCTCCTAAGCCGGCCAAGCATAGACATGAATACAATATGACCAGTAATATAGATAGCTAGAAAAAAACAATAACAGAAATTGTAATATGAGTTCTAGTTTAAAAAAAAAAAAAAAAAAAATGATTACTGAGACATTAGGTTTATAAGTCCTAAAAATCTGTACACTGATGTCCACAAGGACACATGGGCCAGTGGATAAAAGTGTTGGGTGAAGTAATCCAAAAGTGACTTGACCCAAAGAGTTGAGTTCAATACCTGGCCACAGCAGAGGTGATCTACCCCAGTGGATGAAATAAAGGACTCGGTTTGAAATTCAAATAATTGAATTAAATATTCTTCTTCTTTTAAATTTACTTTGTTGTTTTAATTTTCATTTTTTTAAAGTTACGCTTTTATTTACTATAAATGTGAAAATAAATTCAAGAGAATAGAAATTTTAAAAATACATAGTTTTCGAAAGTATCCACAGAATTAGAAAGTAAAAACAAATGGTAATAATTCTTATTCCCGATTAGGATTACTGTTTGTTTTTACTTTTTAATTCTGAGATTTTAAATTTTTTACAAAAAAAGCTGGCTTGGGTGATAATGAGTCTGTATATATATTTACTTTAATTACTGTAATTTTTTAGTTTTAACCAGCCACATGCACACACATACACACACATACACACACACACACACACACACACAACTACTCTTTATATATGCAGAGATGGCTGAAAAACATCAATAAATTTTCAATAATAAACTATTATTCAGAGATCTTCCGAGCAATGCCGGGTATTCCTGCTAGTTAATTATATAATGATGATGATGTTATTGGAAATGTTGTTACTTAGTGTATCCTTATATATTCAAAATAAACAAAATAACAAAACCGATTTGATATAATGTTTTTCCTACACTTGTCCCCTAAAAGAGAAAACCATTGTTTTGCTTTATGTTTCATTACATGATCTCTTGCGAATACTGATTCTTCTTCTTTTTCTCTATGTAACTAGTTACAAACAGCCTGGTGTACTAATGGCCATTTACTTATACTTCATCAACAATCACAAAATACCGCTAACAACAGTACGATAATAGTACATTCTATTGCTGTGAATGCAATTGTAACTCAATGTTTACATTTTCTCAGCTGAGCTGGCATGGATACAAGTTGATTTCATTGATATGGAATTATTCTTTGAATAGGCAATTTATTATGAAGTTATGCTAGTAATATATAAGGAGGTAAAAATGGTTTTATTAAATTTATTATCAGTTTATTTGATAATGTGGATCTTTTTATGTACTTTATTGGTTATTGCACTGAGGCCGAAGTTAGCCTACTGACAAACATCACTCAGAATTTAAGGTTTCTTTTTTTGAATTGTGGTATAAGAGGAGCCCTAATTTTTAAGGGAATTTTGAGGATTTAAAGGTTGTCTTTCATATGCAGAAATATAAGGTTTTTTTTTTGGGTTTTTTTTTCCCCAGGCTGAAAATGGAGTAGTGTTACCATATATGGGCAGGGGCTGCTCAGTCTTCACTTTCCAGTCTCAATAGCATCCAAAAACGTCCCCTGTGTCCTTGCAGCTGACAAATTATCTTCCATTCTACAACCCCTTTCTCGTGGATAAAATGTTGCAATCTTTTGCTATTCCCATGGAGCAGTGTTCAGATGCACTTCATGGCTAAGACCCACCATGCCATGACCATTGTAGTGAACCACCCTCATTCCCTTCATATTCCATTGGTGAAATTTCAGTTACACTCGAGCAGCTTCTTCCCACAAACCACTGCTTTGTGCAATTGACTTCCAAGCGGATGCTTCCCTGATCACTACACTCAAGTCTAGAGTCGACCTTTATTTTCCCCACATATCCCCATGAACTGTGCCTCTTACTCAGTAACCCTCTAACTGGAGTGGCTCTTGAGCCAAAACAAAAAACTCACAAGTGGGCAAAAAGTTTGCCATAGGCAACTTGTTTTTCAATACATTAACCCCTTCATCGCCAATTACTTTTGGAAAAAAGTTTCATTTTCAGACAAATTTGTTTTTAATATAGTAACTAAAAAAAAGCTTAAAGTATTCAAACAGTGGCTAACACCTCTACCAGACATATGAGTTGACAAGTGGACTCATTTCAAGCTCAAGTCTTTGTCCGTCCATGTCTGAGAAAGACACTTTTGGTAACAACATATATACATGACTATGCCCCGGGGAAAGGGGTTAATGATTTTATTACTTTAAATTCACATCTTTATAGTTTTTCTTTTCTTTTACAATAATGTTCACTCAGTACAAGGCCCGTAAGCCACTCAAGGTTGGTTTGTTTGTTTTACAGTATATCAACCCATTATTGTGTCATCTAATGCCAAAATTTAATGTTTTTTCTAAAACTGTCGTATTTCTTTGAACAGTCAAAATTTTTATTTTTTATTTTAATTAAATAGTAAGACTGCTGTTAGTTATGGTTATATTATTTTAAATTATAATTTTTAAAGTCCGTTTAATTTTCCTTAGAAACTGGAATATGTAAAGTGAATCAGTATTTTAAAAAAGTGCTTTTAAGTTTGTTGTTTGGTAGCAATTAAATTAAAATTGCTGCAGTTTATCGGTATGTCTTTTATGGTGAATGGCTCTTGGCATGCCACACATACCAGAGGATCTTTTTTTAAGGATATATGAATGGATTATGGTAATAATTCCAATATGGAGCCTGGAGGACATAATCACTTCTTCTCTTCAAGTTTGGCATTTCTGATGTCATGTGTTTAGGTTTTATTCCAATTCTAATCAACACTTTTTAAAACAATAAACATGGCCGAAAAGTGACAGCAGTTAAAAAAAATGGCGTCATGGGAAAAACTGTCTTTTTGACACTCCATCTTATTGCAGGCATGTTTATTCCCCATACTGACTTTTCAGGGACACCCCAAATGTCCTGTTTGGATTGGTTTATTTTGTTTTACGGCATATCAACCTCAGTGGGTTATTTAAAGCCGGCAACATTTTTAGGATATGAATAGAATATGTATTCTTTGGTTTAGATTGGTTTGGTTTATTTTGTTTTACAGCATATCAACCTCTAAGGGTTATTTAATGCTGACAAAATTTTTATTGCTGGTAATATTTTGTTTTATCAAAAATCTGTTTCTGGTAATATCTTTCCTTCAAAATTGTATTGCTGGTAATAATATGTTTCAAAAATGTATTGCTGGTAATAGTTAACTATTTGCCCATAGCTGGGACCCTAACAGGTGCTACCGCCCCGGGTCAGGGTGGACCTGGGAACACCAGCAATTAAGAGGTGGTTCCATGCTCCTCAAAACCTCCTGATCAGAGGCCTTGCAGCTGGACGTAGTTTAACGTCTTACCCAGGATGCAAATGTTCTGTATTACTGCAGTTTATCAGTATGTGTTTTATGGTGAATGGCACTTGGCATGCCACTCATATGGGAGGATCTTCCTTTTTTTAGGATATACAAATAGATTCCAATATGAAACCTGGATATAATCGCTTCTCTTCTGGTTTGGTGTTTTTGATGCCATTCTTCTAGAGTTGGTTTAATTTTGAACAGTTTATGGTTTGGGCAGAATCTCCACGGGTTCTGCCACTCCTTTTTAATATATTTATTGATTGTTGGTTTCAGATATACGATATAAACTCCTATATTTTATGGACAATAAGGGAAACACAAACAAATAAGAGATGCCTGCAAATAAATCCTACAAAAATCAGTAGATACAAAAAACTTTTACAATTCTGTACAAACACGGCTCCAAAATTAACTGGTTTCTGGAACCTGATTGAATATGACAATCCACATTGTTTACTCTCTATGACGTCCGTGCAGCTGAACGCCAAATGACCTGTAAATAGGTCAGGGCCTGGGTTACTGAGTACATTCCCATACAAAACTCAAAATTCATGAGCCGATCACCGACTTGCCATAAGCCATAAAAATGACTGAAAAGGAAGAGTCAATAAACAAAGCCCAGTCATAACACGTTACCATGGCAATGCATCAGTCAGTGATGATTATTCTATAGAGAAAGCCATGACAAAAGGTCTAGATCCACTTCTATCACACACAACCAGTCAACAGTCACGTTTCATTGGTGTGTTTTACTGGCGTACATATAACTTTGAACTTTGCAGACACACTTGCAACAATTCACTCTGAATACTCAAACTATTGGTCTCTTCATGGCCACAACAAAGACTTGAATTCTAATATATAAATACATGTATCTACTGTATAAATGTTGTCATATTTAACTTGGGTTTTCTTCCTTTTCTGCAAAGATCATTTCTTTGCATTGCTTATAATTTTGTAATTTGTGGACATGACACTTGGATTTTATTTTTCCACCTAAAATCTGAGTAGACTGCCCCCACACAGGTCTGCATATGGGATTTCCTCATATTCTACAATTAGCACAAGCCCAGAGGGCCATCCCCCAGGCTTTACCTCTCCGTTGGGTGGGGGATGAGTTTATTGCCTGGCACATGAGGTATCCCCAAACAGGGATGTGCTGATGGGGTCTAGGAATTTTTCCACAGTACAACTGTTAAACCCACTTTAAAAATAACAACCTTGTGTCACATCGAGTTGCAACCTGGGTGCACTAGTAGATACCTATATGGGATTTGGGTTGGGATCTTTCTTATTCTTTTGATTTTAAGCCCAAGAGCCAGGGGACTTTCCCTTCAGGCAGTACCACTCCTTCGAGAGGGGCTGGGTTTATTGCCTGGCACTTGAGGCATTCCCAAAAAGGTAAGTGCTGAGGGGGCTGGGGCAATTATAAACCTTGACACATACAAACTTTCATGTGTTTAGGTTTTATTCCAATTCTAATCATCGCTTTTTACAACAATAAATATTGTCAAAGAGTGAAGCTAGTAAAAAAAAAATTTAAAAAAATGGCGTCATGGGAAAAACTGTCCTTTTGACACTCCATCTTATTGCAGGCATGTTTATTCCCCAAACATTTTTATCTCCCACCACAGATTATTTACCAGATAAAATATCAACTTGAAGACTTCCAACAGCTGTAAGAACAAAAATGGTGAACACATGTGACTAGAATAGGGTTGCCAGACATCCCTTATATACTGGACATGCCCAATATTGGATAATTTTATCCCCTGTCCTGTAATGACCTTTGAGGGATACCCCAAGTATCCTGGATTTAGTTCATTTTCAAATTTCATAATAAAAATATATTTTTATTACCTTCTTTCATTTCTTGGTGTAACTTTATAAGTAATTATACTTTCTTTTCTCAGATTCTCTTGATGAAAATAACTGAAAAGTAACAAGGAAACTAGTTTTGCTAGAAGTTTACACAAAACTGATGTGTTTATTTCTCTGCTGACTGTATTAAATAAATATTTTCAAATGATTTGACATTTATTTTCCTTATAACCCATTAAGAACATGGTTTTATGTTTTAAACTTATGTCTTTCCTTTTATATAATATATTGGTCTGGGTGAGTAAGCATATATATATATATATATATATATATATATATATATATATATATATATATGGAGGCACTCTGGAGTAATGGATAACGGCTTGGATTGAGGAATCGGAGAGCCGAGCTCGAATTCCAGTTGAATCCATTACATTCACTTACGTGCTAACACCCTTGGGAAAGGTGTGAATCCTCCTCTTCTCCTGCCAACTATGGATAAATAGCAGGACAGACTGGGTTCTATAGCCTTGGATGGCAACTGGTCTAGGAGAAGGACAACTCTGAATTCAAAACCTGCAGAGGGTCGTTTGGGGACCTTGTGGCATTCGTTGCACCAGGTCCCTGTATTCGTCCCTCCAAAAAGTGTGGATGGCCCTACACAAAGCCTTCACCACTATAATCAAATCCTGTGTGGGTGTCGGGCTTTCAGTTTCTGGGAACTGATCTGTCTGGCCCTCATACGTCGATTTTGACGGGAGAGTCCATCATATATATAAATAATATATATATGTCATGATTAAGTAATTCATCGAGTTTTTAGAAGAAACCTCAGCAGAAAGCACTGGACGGCCATTTCGTCCTATATTTGGGACTCATCAGCAGTGCGCATCCACTACAGAAATTGAAACCCGGACAGTTACATTATTAAGCAAACGTCATACCAACTGTACTACGGGCCCCGGTAACGAATTAAACTCGACATAGCGCCACTCATTCACATATTCCGTGGTGGAACTCATCCAAGTTCCTTAAACCAAGAATGAGTTCCACCACGGAATATATGAATGAGCGGTGCTATGTCGAGTTTAATTCATTACCTCTTTGTCACCGGGGCCCGTGGTACAGTTGGTATGATGTTTGCGTGTCTGGGTTTCAATTCCTAGTAGTGGATGTGCACTGCTGATGAGTCCCAAATATAGGACGAAACGGCCGTCCAGTGCTTTCTGCATTCTGTTGAGGTTTCTTCTGAAAACTCGATGAATTACTTAATTATGATTATCTCAAATCCTCCTAACAATTTCTTTTTTATATATATATATCTCATGAAATGGAGTAAGTCTGACAATTATTTTAATATATTTTCTCTTTATACATTATTTTTACAGATACAGTTATTTAAGTAAATGTTTTGTTTATAATAAATAGTATTAATTACATTTACCGGCCTGAAATTTTGTAGAAAATATCTATCCTTCAACACATTCAGGCCGGTAAATTAACAGTTTATTATAAACAGAACATTTGCTTAAATAATTGTATCAATAAAAATAACATGTTAACAGAATAAATATATATACATATGAGAAAGATATCTTAAGCGTGTCCCATATTTCTAATGTAGCAACCATAAACTAGAAGGAAAAATGATGATATAATCAAGATTCCACATAACCTTAAACCAAAGAATTGAAAGAGAACTCCCATCATTATTAGAAAGAGCAATAACAGTGGATTTAAGAAGTCGATTTTCTTGAAAAACTGTTTTCTTTTTTTTGTTTTTTTTAGCAAAGGTTTTACAAATTTCAATCAACAGTATTTGTTTGGTCAATGAATGTCGATGTTTCCCCATCTGGAAATGATTAATCATACCATTAGCATTCAATTGAAGAAATCAGGGGAGATAACTTTTCCAATAAAATCCTCTAACACAAATGCGTTTCCTTAAAGAATCTTCAAAGATTATGATATTGATAACTAAATAAGTAGCAAAAAATATTAAAGAAGTCGACAAACAAAATTTCTTTTTAGGATATATTTTTATCTGATCTCATATTGTGAATACAATTTTTTTTATTTTAAATTTCAGAAACATTCTTTTCTGAATCAAGGTAAATTTTCTGTTTGTCTTCAATGTCACTTACCAAATACTTTTCTCCACCAGGAGCAAATGTTTTATCATTAAATAGTTTAACAGGGAGGGTCTGCATTGCAACAGTCAGTAAATATTGCTTTCTTCCTTTATAACAATTCATGTTTTAGCAGAATATTAAAAAAAAAAAATAAAAATAAAATATTTTCTAAGGCTAGGTAAGGAATTGCCCCTATGGCTTTTATAGGAAAATACTTTCCCTTCTAAAATAAATTATGAATATTGCTTGCAATTTTAATATATTCCTTATAGATGTCACATGGAGTATGTTGTTGCAAATACACCATAACGGTGTTGTTGGTGGAGGTGGTGCAGTTTCATAATTAAAGTTTTTTTTTTATGGGGGTGGAGTTGCTGACCCCATATTCAATCCTTCCCTTCTTCCTCCTTGCAATTTGTCATCAATATATTTTTTTCTTTATGTTGACAGAGTCAAAATGGTTCTTTCTAGAAATTTGTTCATCACAGCAGCTGAATTTTTGAGAAAAATATTTTGAATATTTAGCCAATATAAATCAATTGAATTCGTACTTATTTTGATATTAGAAAATATTAACAGTAAGTGAAATTACATTAGAATCCATGATCAACACAAGTATAAAAAATGTATGGAAGAAAAATTCCAATTAACATTAAATCCAAATGGCATAACATTAAATACAAATCAAACTTAGTTTAAATTTATTTAATAAAATTTAAATAATTCATTTTTTGATCTGAAGATTTTGAGAGGTTTATATAGACTAAATGCAAAGTATTTGATGTCCCATAATAATTGTTACATTTAGTGTTTGAAACGTGTATGCAGTTGTAACTGTTATGGGACAAAAATGAAAAGTCTACTGTCAAGTCTTAACCTGAGAAAGAAAGAGAGAAGAAAGGAAGAAAGAATGAATGAAGAAGAAAGAAAGAAAAGAAATTGGTATGGGACCACTCAGACCCATAACAATTGTATAGGACTTTACAATATGCACAGAACAATCAAAGCTAATCACCCAGACATTGTGATCAAAACCCACAAAAACAGAATGTGCTTTCTTATTAGGATGGCAGTTACTACGAGCTATAATGGTAATTTTCTAAGCATAGTTTATATGTGGCACAAGGCCAAAAATATGGGACACCCAGTAAGGATTGAACTCACTACTCAGTTGTAACTGTTCTAGTGAGACACGGCGTTCTCTACAGACTGTAAAGTATCTTGAATGAATGAGAGTAGTAGTAATAACAATAATAATAATGTTAGCATTGTATTATTTACCATCTTCATCTTTGTTTTATCCCGTTTCAGCCATTGTGCTCACCAGCCTTCTTCAGGTATCTGTTGTTCTGAGTAACATTTAGGGAATTTTGAACTGTACCCTTTATTTAATCTACCATTGTTCATATTCTGTCAATCGTGTCTCAGGATATCATATTATTTAACACATTGACTCCCATACAACCCACCAAGGCCTACAAAACTCACTGGTGGGTCGTTTTCCAATTTTTTTTCTATGAGGATAATTGGGAGTGGGATGCTATGATTGATTGCATATGAGATCACCGTACACTAGAATGTCTTTTTTATTTTTTCTAAAATTATTTAAATATTTTTGAATATAGAAAATGAATTAGCGTCAATGTAATACTTGTGTATTAGGATATTTCTAACGACCCACAGGTGGACTGTGTGGGACTCTAGGTTGTAAAATGGACTCGGGTACCAAACGACACACCAGTGGGTGGTGAGTAATAAATACTCTCTATGATATCGTTATCTCATATATGAAACAATATTAAAACAAAGTTGCTTGTACCAAAATGAATTAAGATGGTATTGGGACCCTGTGACAAGGGAAATGAGGCTTGAGAGATAATGATACAACTCAGTTTTTGCTTCCTGTTTTCATGGGGTCTAAATTTGTACTACTTAAACCCAGGGATTGAACTCACAATTATGATGTCACTAAACTCTCAAACCAACATTTTAATCGACTAGGGACAATTCTTGGAGTCTTAAATCTGATATTAGAGTAGGAAAGACAAACTTGGTGCAAAAAGGGCAAACAATAACTGAGCAGAACTATAAAGAAGATATCTGTAGATGTGAACAAAGAAACGAGAACAAGCTACACCTGTAGATTAAATTAAGTATTCAGTTTGAATTTCCTGGAAAATGACCCAGGTTGACAAATACTTAAAGGAGGCAAGAAGAGAAGGGCTATCATTTCATTTTCTAAAATTAAATTATTTAACTCTTGTACCATCTGGCATTCTTCAAGTGCTTGTTGTGTTGGGTACATTTCAGGAAATTTTTAACTGAACCGTTTCTTTAATCTGTGGTGGTAGATGGTTCTCATCCTGTTGTCCATGTCTACAGATGTCTTGGTCTTATTTAGCAATTCTCACTTATTGCTTGCTTTGTTGCCGCCGAGTCTGTCTGTACCAGGGATTGAACACTCAATTACCAAGTCACCAAATTCATGAACCAACACGTTGATCCACTCAGCTATTGTCCCAATAAGAAACAGGCGAGACATGTCGGGAAAAGGGGTGGTCGATTTTGGAACCATGCAATTGCACTCAATGTGAAAGTCGGCATTTGACATGATAAATAATGACAAAATATTTTATTCTAAAATCGTGACCGTTTTTTGAAGAAACGAGTTTAAAGATGAAGTTTAGGTTCAAAAGCATTTTAATTTCATTCAGGTGATCAGTGAAAAAAACCTTATAAAATTTATAATTTCCTGATGCTTTACAAATTGTATATGGACAAGATGCAAGGTACATACACATTATTACTAAATCATTGTGCAATCAAATAAGATCTTTATTTACTTCAAAGGGAAATTATATTAATTTAGCTATATTATGATGTTATACAGTGCAATACTTTTATTGTGATTTTCAATAAACAATGCAAATTTAAAACATTTTATCTTATAATTTGTCTAGCAGTATTATGGTGTTATATACACATTTATTTTTTTGTTTTTATTAATTATAATCTAACAAATCTTATTCATTGAGAAGCCTTTTTCATGATTTTTTTACAATTTTTTTTTTTAGTTTTTATTTATTGAATAGTTAAAAAGCTGCATATTTTGTTTGCAGCAATAATAATTAGAATTCTAGTTTGAATATATATTCAATTCTAATAGAAAGATATCAACATTATTTGGATTTATTCTTGAAATAGTAAAATTTTAAAGTCGGTTTGCAGGAAAAAAAAAAAAATACCTACAAAAATGAGGTATTTCTGTCATTTTTTCAGATCACCTTTAAAACTAAATGTTCAAAATTTGGTAAAAGCTATGAATCTAATTTTTGGCATCACTACTTATCACATTAAACCCCAAGTTTCCCATTGAGTGCAATATTTTCTTTAAAAAAAAAGAAAATGAAAAATCAACCTGACCTAAAGGACACTGACACAAGAACAATCTATTCATGTAGATTAAATAACGGGTACAGTTTGAAATTCCCTGAAGGTTACCCAGATTGATAGTCACTTGAAGAAGGCCTGAGGGCAAAATGGCTGAAACATGATAATAACAAAGATGAGGATAATAGTCTGACTGTAAATAATGCCAACTAATGCTGTCTTATAGGACATTACTCAGAAATTTTTGTTCTCATCAAATATTTAAACAAATGTTGTCCAAAACTGATCTCACAACCAGAATATTTCATCACAGCCTCGGGGGGAGGGGGGGGGTCATCAGTCTGTCGCCAGCGACTTCCATAACTCATTTCTGACAACCAAGTACAAAATACCAAATTTTACACTGAAATAGAAGTATTTCACAACCTGTATTAAAAATATACAGTCATGCAACGACACACTGATGATATAGCAAAATAATTCCATTATGAACCTTTTCATTATTACCTGAGCAAGGTATATAAGAAATTCAGTATTTGTTTATATATCTGATGGAAAAGGTGCTAAAAGGTGTAAATATTTGTGAATTAAAAAAAAAAAGAAAAAAAAAAAAAAGAGTTTAATTTCTGATTCTATTAAAGAAACAGATTTAATTAAGTTTAATTTCTTTCATTACTTCTGCTGCTGCTGGAGATAAACAATCTTATTAAAAGGAAAAAGTTATTTAGGAAGCATTTTCTGATTTTGTGGGAAGATTTTACTGTTGAATTAATTCTTAGTTTCTTTTCTGTGGAACTCCTTTCTGATTTCTTGCTTCCCCGATAACTACAATCTTCAAAAATTTAAAGGCAACGTCAATTACCATCTTATCTTCTTGAACCCTGTTCCCTTTTTGTTGTTTCCTCAATCTTCCCCATTCTTTCACTCCCTGCGTTCTAGCATCAACAGTAAATGAAAATGCGTTAGAATCCTTGATCAACAGAAGTACAAAAATGTAAGGAAGAAATTTCAATTAACATTAAATCCAAAGGGCATAATATTAGATACAAATCAAACTTATTTAAATTTAATTAAATCAGTTTAAACTAAACTAATTCATTTTTTGATCCAAATATTTTGCTTTGGGTGAAATGATTAATTAAAAAAAATAAAATAAAAAATATACAAGCTCTGACCAAAAAGTATTGGGACTGCTAGGGTAATGGATTCATTGATATTTTTTTTTTTTAGAAATGGTATATCAACTTTTTATGGGTTATTTAAAGCCAGAAAAAAAAAAAAGATAATGATTTACTGATACACTTATTAACCCACAGATGGATGGATAAATATATTCCCCAAGTGTGTAAGTGAATATAATCCAACTATCAGATTTCCAATTCCAAGCCATTATCTATTACACCACCTGCACAGCCAAGCTTACAGCAACTGGTATTCCCAAGCAGTCACCCATCTAGGTATTGACCAGGTTTGATGTTGCTTAATTTCAGTGATCATACAAGAACCAAGGTTTCAATGTGATATGGCAATAGAGTCAAAGTACGCAGAGTGAAGCCATTTGTCGCAAATTGAGCTTGAACACCTGTAACGCATTCACACCAAGTTATAACATTCCAGTTCAATTCCCTTGTTTATGGCAGCACTTGGAAAGAGAGTATGAAGAGTGCAGCAGTTTTTGGTCAAGGACAACATTCCCCAGGTTTGACAGCCATTATAAATCCCCAGATCTCCCCCTCTTGCAAGTTTTTCATTTCAAAAATCAAACTTCACTTGAAAGGAACAAGATTTCAAGATGTCAAGGAAATCCAAGAGAATGTGACAAGGCAGCTCTGCTTGTTATCTTAAAAAAAAAAAAAAAAAAAAAAAAAAAAAAAAGGGTTTCGGGAATGCTTTCATCATTTGGAACAACACCGAATAAAGTGTGTGGCTTCAGAAGGAAACTACTTCAAAGGAGATTAAATGCCGAATTGATAGGTGTTGTTATTGTTGTTTATTTTTTTATCACACCATACTTTTTGATCAGCCATTGTATAGATTGCAGAAAACGTTTAGTATTAAAAAAACGGATCTTTGTCAGGAGACAGCTAATTCTGTTAATATAGAACCTATTAAAATTCAATGTTTGCCAACTGGAATGTAGAAAGATTCTAATTTTAATTATGTCAAATACAAATTCATGTATTGATGTTGCCAACATGCTTACCTTCAAATTACTTTAGCAATTACGATGGATTTAATCAAATAAAAACAAACATGGTAGCATGTTTATACTGTAGATCAATGACTCTCAACCACTGTGCCATGGCATGTGAGTGTACCGTGCAATCCTATTAAGTGTGCCATGGAATATTGTCACAGCATACGCATGTGTGTGTAAGTAGTAATGGTACAGCATTAGTATTTGAATAAATGAATAAGTATTAAACTTTTTATCTCACTTTAGCTAAAAAGGCTGTATCAGTTTTATTGCAGTTTTCTACTTATTTATGTGAATTAGGCTCCTCAACCCTAAATAACATCAATGATAAAAAGCTAGAAAGACTACGCTCAACAGAATTAGGGTCTGCTTATCATACATGCAACTAAACTTGAAATAAACAAGAAGTTTCACACTAAATAAGCTGCACAAATAGTTGAATAGAAACATTGAAATAAAGTAAATTCATATGTTTATATTATTATTACTTTTTAATCTATGGTTCTTCTATGGTTCTATTTCATCACATTGAAATATATAGCCTTTAAAAATTTTGCTAAGCGTGCCGTGATATTTTCATTTGCTCCTAGGCGTGTCGTTGCCTAAAAAGGTTGAGAAACATTGCTAGATGGGGGGAGGGGGATATTGAAAGTATATGAGGTGCTGAAAAGTTTTCAGCACAATCCAAAGTTAAAATATTGACCAGTCAGACCCAGAACTTTTCAAGATACAGATGCCTTTCTTTTTCTTTAACCAAATAGAAATTCAGTTTTCCAAACTTTCTCTTTGGACAATATCTATATTCAACACATTTGATTTAAATAAGTTCTGCTTTATATACTTTCTCACATTGTTGATATTAACAACAACCTCAGCAAAATGGTAGCATTTCCAAATATTAAAAGTTTCACCCCACCCAAACCTTTTTTTATTAAAGTTGACACCTTTTTCAAGGTAACATTAAATTAAATCCCTTAGTGACCTACTAGTTTTCTGAAGCACATGGAGGAAAAAAAAAAAAATTATCAAGAAAATTTATTAAGAAATGTTTATTAGCTCAATCAGGAAAAATGGCTAAACAATTTTTTTTTTTTTTTTTTGATAACTTTAAATTTTTGTCTCCATTGGGAGAGTGAAAAAGGAATTTGTCATGTGTCCAACTCTATGTATGTGCCATAGAAACCTTAAGAAAATACATGACAAACCAAAAGGGATCCCAGTTGCACTACTTTTTGTGTTTGTGTGTGTTGGAAACCACTGCATATTTTACAGATTTTGTAAAAAATAATTTTTTGGGAAAAGAGGACATACAAATCAGTGCATAAAACTAAAAGATTTATGACAATGAAACACTCCTAAATGAAACTTAATTCTGAGAAGGAACCTCTTCAGACTAATAAGGGTTTTATCAACTCAGCCAGTGTGTGTGTGTGTGTGTGTGTGTGTGTGTGTGTGAAATGCTTGTTACAGTTTTACTTTGGAAACATTAAAAGAGAGAGAGAGAGAGAGACACACACTGAATGTTTAGATCCAAATTTTGGCATTGGGTTTATTTAAATGTTCAACTTGGAAAGCTTCATTCAGCTTTTTATCGCTGTTTTTTAAAAATCAAAGTAAAAATAAAAGCAATAAAAAATGAATGAAATTGGCTAAGTTAAACATGAAGGACGTCCCAATTTTAAGCTTAAAAGGTTGAGCAACTTTGTATCTGTCACTAGTGTTTTTTGTATTTCTCCTGAAACCCTGTGTGCGTGTGCGTAAATATATATATAAAATGATAAAATATAGTTTTATGGGATGCTATACTTATATAAAAATGGGCATTGAGGTCAACACCCTGAGGCGACAGTGTTTCATGCTAAATGCAATCATCAGGCTATATATATATATATATATATATATATATATATATATATATATATATAATCTATTTGTTTTTTGTATTGAACCCAATTTTTACAAATATATCTTTTTTTCCATAAATAAATGAACTACTCCACTATATTAATAGCTAATAAATATTACAATAGTCAGTTTTGAATTTGTGCTTCATGATCAACACACACACACACACACACACACACACACACACACTAAAAATAGTGAGGTTCAAATGTATATTTATTAATACACAGACAGACAGACAGACACACACACACACAAATAAATAACTGACCCTCTGAAAAAGTCCCTTCTTAGAAGGAAATGCATCACTTAGGTTTTTTTTTTAAAAAACATTGTAATTATTATCCAAATTGAATTTATATGTAGGGGAAGTAACTAATTATGGGGGGAAAGGTTTTCAGGCAAACAAGAAAAATTCTAACATTGTCTCAGTTGTTAGACAAATGAAGGTTAGGGTTTTAATGTCAGTAAGCATGCATATTTGTTGCATTTCACTTTTATTCCTTAGAAAAGGAATAAAAGTGAAAAGCAACAAATATGGCTGTTATTGGGGTGGGGTAAAGAAAACATTAACTTGAGCAGGGTAGGAAGGGAGATTTTGTTTCTCGCAGAATTGAGTGATTTCAATTGAAGTAATAAAAGAAAAAAAATGTAAATCTAGAAAAAGAAAAAGTGCCAGTGTTGAAAATGTTCAAATTCCAATAGCCTGGTAAAAATAGCTAAGAGCAATCACAAAGCAGGATGTCTTGTTAATTCAGCTTTCAAAAACCACCAACATCTCCAGTAAGATTGACAAGGAAAAAACAAAGAGTTTTTGCCCAGAACCAGATACGCATTTCAATGAAGCAAGAAACCAGGTGCATGAAAATATTTAATATACTTTCAATTATAAAAGTGTTGTATTTTTTCATCAATATACTGAAGAGATTTTTTTTTTTTTTTACAAGTACTTTGCTTATTGAAGAGCAGTAAATCTACATTGCAGCATTTACGGGCATTCTTGAGAGAAAAAGAAAGAGGGGAAGGAGAGAGGGGAGAAAAAGAAAGAGGAGAGAGAGAGAAAAGAGAGAGAGAGAGAGAGAAAAAAGAGAGAGAGAGAGAAAAGAGAGAGAGAGAGAGAAAAGAGAGAGAGAGAGAGAAAAGAGAGAGAGAGAAAAGAGAGAGAGAGAGAGAAAAGAGAGAGAGAGAGAGAGAGAGAGAGAGATTCACAAATGGATGTAATTGAACAGAACAGTGACCAGGAGAATTAACTTTGACAGGCCCCTTTTCTCTTTTGTGTATGCAGGAATTGATGAGAGGAGGAGGAGGAGGAGGAGAAAGAGAGACAAACCATTCCGCTCAATATGTGTAAAGGTTCCAAGACACAGAAATAACAAAGTCATGAAAGAAGCCAACACATGCACACTCGTTGCCCATGCACTCACGGACGCGGAACAAATCAAATTAAAAATTGTACAACGGACATGGGGCAGGGGGGAAGAAAAATTATGATAATATGTTCAGAAGAATCATTGTGAGAAGACAAGAGATTTTCAATAAAAAAATTTTTTTTTTTTCAAGTTATCACATTTTTTTTTTTTTTTTAAATTATGAATAATTTTCGCATTTCAAATTTTGTCTGTTTTATTTTTCAAAGGTTTTGTAATCATCATCATCATCATCAGTTAAGAAGAGCACTTTCAAGTCTGCTACAAGAAGGGAGGAGGAGGAGGAGCTCCTAGGCCTACCCACTCTCACCACTAGGGATACAATGCTGAGAAGAAATATCACCATTTTCTTTTTTTGAGTCGTAAGGAACAACCAACTTTCTCAATTTGACTCTCTTTCGTCCTCCTCGCCAGGTTCACTACTCAAACCTGTGCGTAAACATGTCCGTGAGAATCTGTATTTACATGTATGAATGTTTCGAGATTTGTGTGTGTTAACACCCTTACACTACGTCTTCCACACAGACAACTATTATTGTCCCCCTACAGAAACGCTTATTCTATTCAGTACTGCTAGAATCCATGGCAGTAGTAGTAGTAGTGGAGTTCAAAGGAGTGGCTAAAGCAATGCAGTCATAATAGTAAGGGTGGTGGTGGTGGGTGGCAGCATTAGAAGAAAAGGGAAAAAAAAAGAAAGAAAGAAAAAAAAGAAAGAAAGGAGCAAAGGGTCATAGTCAAGCCAGAAATGAAGAGAGAAATCTGGTCTGCAGCCACAGCTGATCATCTTGTCATGATATTTATCAAAAGCAATTATTCTAATCAGTTGTATTGGTGATGTTTGTGGGTAGATGCTAGGGTGTCTGCAATTAGTTGTGTGCACACTTGTCAAAAAGTTCTATTCAGCCCAAGCAGCAAGTTCTGAAAGGTCACTGTCAATGTCTTCTTTATGCTTATCTTCCTTCCGACCTGAAACGACAAAATTACAATAAAAATTGACACTTCATTGGTTGGTTGGTTTTTTGATTTATGGTTTTTTAGTTGGTTGATTTTGTTTAGTGGCATATCAACCTCTCTGGGATATTTAATGCCGAATTTTAAATCTTTTGAACACAATTTTATGGCTTCAATTAAATATATTTACAGATAAAATGTATTGTTGGTAATTCTACTATAAAAATGTATTTTTTACACTTCCGTAATGTTTTGTATTTGTTTGGGAGTCCACTATTTTCCCGTAGCTGGGACCCTAACAGGTGCTACCACCCCAGGTCAGGGTTGACCTGGGAACAACAGCAATTAAGAGGTGATTCCACACTCCTCAAAACCTCCAATCTCCTGATCAGAAGTCTTGGTGCCAGATGTAGTCATCATCATACCTAGGACTATTTCATGGTTTTCCAACAAACAAGAAATTATAATGTGGATATAAAGTGGGGGATCAATTCTATATCTGTCACATTGCGTCCACGACAGTTTTTTGATATGGCTTATCAACCATTTACAGGTTATTTAAAGCCAGAAAATATTTTTAAATTGTAATAGTTTTTTTTTGGAGATCATGATTTACTGATACAAGTCCTACTAATTATCACATAGTTGGAGGGGGGGGGGGCATAGATTCACACTTTCCCCCCAAAGGTTTTTGCACATAAGTGAATATAAAAACTTAACTGGCATTGGACCGATGCTCTCTGATTTCCAATTTTGAGCCATTATCTATTATGCCACCTGCACATCCATGCTTACAGCACTTGGTATTCCCAAGCAGTCACCCATTTAAGTACTAACCAGGTATCTACGTTGCTTAACTCTGGTGATTGTACGGGAACCAATGTTTCAATGCAATATGGCCGTAAGCCCCCAAGAGGGAGTAGTTGGGGAGTCTTGAAACTGGGTGTTGAGAGCATGGCTTTCTGTTTTTTTAACGTTGAAAGGATGAGGCAATTAAGGTGAATTGGGAGTCACATCAAAATACACCCTCAACCGGAGACTGTCCGAGTGGACTGGGTTAATCAAACTGAAGGAGTTTCTAAGTCTGACCGACTGCAAAGCTACACAATTCTTTTACCATATGACAGTCATGCGTCTTTGTTGAGGCAGGACCAGAATTGATCTTGCACAAAGCAAGGTGGGTCTTGTCTGACAGAGGATTTACCATTTGGCTGTGATGCATGTGCTTGATATACCCTCATCAGGTTGAGGGTCATAAGGGTATATATTGAGCTTTGTCTATTTGTACCTCAGCATCACTTTCTATGCAGCTCCTACCCAACAATGGCTCCTAAATTAAAAGTTGGGTGGAAAAATTTGATTGGCATGGGTTGGGTGTAATAACTGGAAAATTATATCACAGATTTAAAATTACAGTATTTTAACTTTTATATGGACTTCAAATTTATTTTAAGGAGTTAAAATAACTTTTAGCAGACGTACGTGATGAAGATGCCATGTCAGGTTCAGCTGATGGTACGGACGGGAGCTGGTCTGTGACAGGAGCACCAACATTGAGCAATTCTCTTTCAAGTTCTTCTTGTTCAAGTTCTTCAAGTTCCTGCAGTAATTCATCCTGAAAGTCACAACAAAGATGTTCAGGTTAGAAATTTAAACAAGAAAGGATATGAAACAATGCAGTTTATTCTTTTAGAAAGAAATTTCCTGAATGGAAGAAATTCAAACTCAAATTATAAATTCTTTGATTAACATAGAGAAGTCCCCTTAAGGAAAACCTTCAGAGAAAGCAATTTTATATCTATTGGAATCTTACATTATTTGGACTGTTATCCTCATCTTTGTTTTCCTATTCACACCGTTCCAGCTGTTGTACACTCCAGCCTTCTTCAGGTGATTAGAATTTTTAACCACTGGGGTAGATTGTTCTAGTTCCATGTGCCATGCCTCTTCCGGATCTCTCAGTTATTTCCCTTTAACACAACTCTTCAATTTTTGGTTCACCACTGCTTCAGCCTGGTATTGAACTCACAACTCTGAGTCTAGTCAGTGGATAAAGGCATTGGTTAGATCCAGTGACTAGACCCAAAGATTTGTGAGTTCAATACCAGTAGTGAACGAAAATGTGGAGAGTTGAGTTAAAGAGAAATAACATCCAGAAGATTTGGTTTAGTTTGTTTTACGGCATATCAACCTCAATGGGTTATTTAATGCCGACAATTTTTATTGCTGGTAACATTTTTTCCTTCAATTTTCAAAAATGTATTGCTGGTAATAATTTTTTTTTTACAAAGTATTTCTCATATTAAAACCTATTTTTACACTTTCATAGTGTTTTCACTCCAGTTTGGAAGGTTAACTATTTGCCCATAGGTGGGACCCTAACAGGTTCTACCACCCCGGGTCAGGGTGGAGCTGGGAACACCAGCAATTATGAGGTGGTTCCACACTCCTGAAAACCTCCTGATCAGAGGCCTTGCTGTTGGATGTAGTTTATCATCATACCAAGGAGGGAACATCTGGAAGAGGCATGGCACAAGAACAATCTACCCCAGTGGACAAAATAAAGGGTGAATACCAGTGGAATCTATTGGGGGAGAGAAAGGGAAAGAAAGTGGGTAAAGGGAATGAGAGAGCATTAGAAACCCCCTCAGCTGTCAAGATGAGAAAAAAGGGAAGAAAAAAAAAACAACAAAAAACATGCAACATTACTTCATCAATGTCTTGACCAAAACCAACTGGATTGGAGATGGCTTCTGAGATCTCATTAGCTATTTCTTGTTGCTCAGCAACATCATCCATCAAGTCATGGACTTTGTCAATATCCCTAAAATCAAAAATGGAAAAAAGGTATTAAATCACAAGAAAAATAGCATGAAACTGTAACATTAGAAGCTCATTACAATTTCTTTTTCATTTTAATTAATCAATGAATTACCTAAATGAACATGCTTCATATAAAAACAGCAGAAGTTGAGAAATGTTTTTTTTTGCTTTCTGAATATAAACATATTACAAAAGGAACCGGCAAGCCATTGCACTATTCTACTTTGAATGCCACTATGATCCACAATTTTGAGATGGAGTGGAGAGGTAACCATATTAGCGCAAAATGTGCTAACTAAATAAAACATATTTACTGGATATATGCATAAACAAAAAAAAAAAGAAGAAAAAGTGAAATTAATATCTACCAACTTAAAAACTGAAAAGTTTCATTAAAGTATTTAATTGATTGATTCATCTTTTATGGTTTATCAACCCTTTACAGGTTATTTAAAGCCAGAAAATATTTTTAGATTGTAAAAATTTTTTTTGTGAGATTTTAGTGGTACAAGTCTTACTAATTAACCCATAGGAGTGGGAGGAAGAGGTGGATTCATACCTAATCAGAATATGATAGACATGAAATTATAATGTGGATATTAAGTGGGAATTCAATTCTATATTACAATCAATATATAAATTGATCACTCATTTGTGGCCACAGTAGTTTCTATAGATTTATATTACAGCGAATGTAAATAAAGCTAAAAGACATGTCTGTAACCAATCAGTATTTCATTGATTCATTCCTTGGAAAAGGAACTAATATTTGTCAGTTTGTGTTAGACAAAATGTTGTAATCATTATTTGTGGCTTGACTTGAACAAATTTGGTGAATTAAAGCAATTTTTCTTTCAAACTGGCTTTTCTACGAGACAATGACATTGGATTGTATTTTTTGTTTCAGCATATTAATTAGTGATAAAAGGACAAATTAAAAAGGATTTACATGTTGTTGTGGGCTGCCTTAATTGCCTTAGCAGATGCCCCCATGACATTAAGGACTTCGGTATTTGTGCTGGCATTGTCCAATGCTTCTCTCTGCAGCTCTATAGTGGAAAGTGTACCATCAATTTGTTGCAGCTGTTTCTCAAATCTTTTTTTCCTCTTTAATGCAAGGAGTGCGGCTGAAATATCAAACAAATATACAAATTATAAGAGAGGGCAAACTAACGGGCGACTTACGGGCGGTGTTCACGGGGGGGTGAAACATTACAAGGACACCTTTTTAAGAAAGATTTTTACAACACGTAATTAAATGACTAGTAACCATTTGTTTTGCATAAACACTTTGACAGTCATACAATTTGTGTTGATAGGTAACAAAATATCAAACAATGTTCATAAGATGTTAAAAACTAGAAAAAAGATTATTTTTTTAATAGTACTTGTTATTCAATATGCAGTTTCATAGCAACTCTAACTTCATATTAAATTGCAGATTGGTGCACAATGCAGCTCTGACAACAGAAACAATTCATTAGTTTAATTTAATTCATATATTACTATGTTATTTTCAGTGGGTACACATATTTGAGTATCTATATCCAGTTTTTTTCTTTCTTAAATAGTGAAATTAATAACAACTGGCTTAGATTTTATTGTACCCAGTAAAAATAACATAGTAATGAAGAAATAATGGATAAAAAATCCATTAAAAACTAAAAAATCCTTTTAGATATATTCTATCTGAAATTATATCACTTCTAAAACATCAAAGGATTTTATTTAATCTGACATTTTTGTTAGAAATAACATTTAAATCATAAAATAAATTGATTAATAAATAAAATCTATTAATTCTTCTACAATTGCTTTGTTTGCATTTTGCATAGAAAACTGAGCAGTTATGACTTTTGAAGAAATCTGAACAAGTGTGCTTCAAAGGCACGGGAACTGAACCTTTTGAACTGAACCTTGACTGTAAAGCTCTTCGTGGACGAGTGGTCAAAAGCATGTCAAACGAAATGGCAGTTTCTCCTGGGTTTGAATCCTATTGGAGGGTCGACTCTTGACTAAAAATAACAATTTTATGTGTGTGTGTGTTTGAGAGGGCCTATTTTTTTTTCTTTTAAGACCTGAATCACAACTTACTCATACAAGCTGATTATAGTGGTAAAGGTTTTTGTAGAAACAACCACACCTTTTGGAGTAGTGGGTTTGAAATTTTAAATGATGGAAAAGCAATCTCACAAAAAAAAAAAAAAAAGTAAAATTTACAACTACACACCTTATGAATACACACCAAGACACCTGTTTTGACACAACAGATGAACTCATCAATCAGGTGATCATTATGAAATGCTACCAATGTCATTCTTTAGCCTTGGCAAACCTCATCAAAATTAGTTTAATTTTTAACAAGTGGCATGAACAAGATTAAAAAAACCAACAAAAAAAAAAAAAACTAATTTGGTTAAATTTTGGGAGAATGTTAGGGCAAGAACCTTTTATCACCTCTTTTCAACTACAAAAAAAAAATCTAAATAGACACCATGACTGGCTATTCATTTTCACCAGCAATGAATAACCTGCATTTCACAAGAGTTCAGCATCACCCATGGCTTGTCATACATGTCACGGTGTAACAGGGCATTGACCTTGTTTAAACTTTTGAATGCATGAAATAGCAGGTTGGTGATTTGGAGAGACTGTTAACTGGATAATGATTGTTGAAATTCACAGGAAAGTGGGTTGAATAGTTAAGAAAATTAAAAACAAAATGCATAAAAAATTACATTTTAAAATAATCAAATGAAATCAAGAACAGTTCCAAGAAGATGTTGAACGTGTGTTTGCCGTGTCATTCTTCCCTGAGCGTGGAGTGGATGCCAGACATAAGGAAATGTTCTGTATTTTGGTGTGGGCCGAGAATTGCTAAAGTTGTTGCTACAGAGCAGACCCACAATTTCCGGGCCAGTACAAACACACTGACAGATTGAATAATGGCAATAAGTGATCATTATCTGAGCAATTATGATTATAAATTTTCTATGAAAAAAGAATTGAGAAATGTCAAAAAGTGGGCCATTATTCAAGTGGTTATGATTAGAAATTTCCCATGCATAACCAAAAAGTTGACTGGGCATCACTTTAATAGGTGCAACCACAATTTCCAAATCAGCACTCTTCAGTAGAGTATTTTGATTTGCCGTATAGATAATAGACATTTTATTCAACCAGTTTCCTTTATATTTAATAAACCTGTTATTAGAGTTTTAAAAACATTCTTCACTGAAATGCACAACACTATCAATAGTGTTGTGCATTTCAGTGAAGAAGTTTTTTTCCAGCCTGGTTCCAATGAGCACCTGGGTGAAAGAGACAAAAGTTTACCATGGCTATAGAGAGTGTTGCAAAATATTCAGGTCTGCCTATAGTAAACAAAGTATACAAGGGGTTCATGCTAGACTTCACTGTCAATCCCAATAATTTAAGATTTTGAGAAACCCAAAACAACCCTATTGAGATGGCACATTGGCTCAAACCGACGAGGGAAAAGGAAGGTCAATATTACGCAATGAAGCTAGCTACTTGTGAATGGAAGAAAAGAAAAAAAAATGTCCATCTTTGGTAGGTGAGTTACAACAGTTGCTATTGTCAAAAATAACAAATGGAGATGACAAACAGTGATATTTAGTAAGCAGCAGTATTGTTTTCACTGATAAGGGAAAAAAAGGAGGAGAGAAAGAAGAAAAAAGGAGGAGAGAAAGAAGAAAAAAGGAGGAGAGAAAGAAGAAAATAAGGGAAAAAGAAGAAAAAAGGAGAAAAAGAAGAAAAAAGGAGGAGAAAAAGAAGAAAATAAGGGAAAAAGAAAAAAAAGGAGGAGAAAAAGAAGAAAATAAGGGAAAAAGAAGAAAAAAGGAGGAGAAAAAGAAGAAAAAAGGAGGAGAAAAAGAAGAAAAAAGGAGGAGAAAAAGAAGAAAAAAGGAGGAGAAAAAGAAGAAAAAAGGAGGAGAAAAAGAAGAAAAAAGGAGGAGAAAAAGAAGAAAATAAGGGAAAAAGAAAAAAGGAGGAGAAAAAGAAGAAAATAAGGGAAAAAGAAAAAAAAGGAGGAGAAAAAGAAGAAAATAAGGGAAAAAGAAAAAAGGAGGAGAAAAAGAAGAAAATAAGGGAAAAAGAAAAAAAAGAGGAGAAAAAGAAGAAAAAAGGAGGAGAGAAAGAAGAAAAAAGGAGGAGAAAAAGAAGAAAAAAGGAGAAAAAATAAAT
Organism: Acanthosepion esculentum; assembly: GCA_964036315.1. Taxonomy (NCBI): domain Eukaryota; kingdom Metazoa; phylum Mollusca; class Cephalopoda; order Sepiida; family Sepiidae; genus Acanthosepion; species Acanthosepion esculentum. The sequence continues at coordinate 20,563,890 of OZ038519.1, forward strand.
GATAAAAGAAAAAAGGGGACTGCCACAACGTTCCACTAAGCAAAGAGTTTCATCAACTTATTCGAGTCATAAACGTCTTTGCAGTTGAAAACGTCAAGATAAATAATATTACCAACACTCGTAATATGTATAAATAGTAATGACAAGACAATCAGTTAAGCCTATTCTGGAAACCAATGTTTATTATTTGTTAACAATAATACATTTATCAGGCAATTTCTTTTAAAACATAACCACATGACAGGCAGCACTAAGAAAATGTCTAACTGGTGTTGTTCAGAGTCAAACTAGAGTTTGATTAATGACCTTTTGGACCATTTTTAATTGATAACATTTAATCTGTTACAATGGCAAAGAGGGCAATGAAGTTATCAGCCATGTTTAACCTTCGTGCCCACAAAAAAAGCGTTTTCCCCTCGACATTGGTATTGTTTTAACTACCTTCACTGTCTGGCAACGTTTGTTTTAAAAAAAAACTAAACACATGATGAAAGTGGAATTTTCTTTGTTCTTGAGAATTTACAACAAAAACATTAACACTTTAAGCCCTGACCATCGTTTTACTGGTGGTAGAGTAAAATGACTTAAAGCCCAGCCACCAGTTGAACAGTGGGTAAACACTTGTAACTATTTTTTATATATACCATGAAACATTACATAACAATTATTTGCAAATTTTGACTCGGGAGCACAGGCAGAAGGGTTAAAATTTTTCTGGAACACAGGACTCAAAGAGTTAAGCACAACTTATTGATTAGATCACTGATTTACAAGAATAATTTTATAGTTATAACAATCTAAAAACTACAATTATATTAAAACTAATACAATGCAATATTTATCATTTACCAATTTATAAAGAAATAAATATAAAAAATTTTTCTATTCATAAATAATTACTAAATTATTCAAATATGTGAACCAAATTACAGTGCAACCACAGTTCTCGAACATATCGCATGTCAAACAAATTGGTTTTTGAACAGTATATTCAAGATGAAAATGCCTCGGTTATCAAACAAAATTTCAATTTTCAAAAACATTGCCAAACAGAGTTAACCCAAACGGAATCATTTCTCAGTCGACTGCCGTGTTGTATACATTTGTGTGTTGTGCTGTGTTTTCTTTTCCAATTTTATTGTACTGTGCTTTTTTTCTCTTTATTAGTTCTCAGTCATGGCTCCAAAGAAATGATACTGGTAAAGGAAAAAGTTAAGAGAAAAACAATTGTTGATGTTATTGTCTCTTCCTACTCAGTTTCATATGGCAAAATCAATGATCTATACTATTCTTATAAATAAAGAGATGATCATGTTTTTCCTTCCCTTTTCCAAACAATAACACCGCTTTCCTTTCCCTTATGCCATCAACTCTCCTACTTACAGTAAAATTAAAATGTTTGTCTATATTTTATCTGTTTAGTATTGGGTTTATTTATTTCTTAGATCTAAATGATTTTCATTAGTTTTGTGTATAAACTTGTGCACAAAGTACTTTTGTAAAAGTTCAAATAAGCAATCATCTTGGGACCAGGGACGGATTCATCCATTTTACATTGATTCCTATTGGAAAAATAGTTTCAGTTTATGAACCTTTCGGGTTACGAATGGGCTTCAGGAACAAATTAAATTTGTGAACTGAGGTCCCATTGTATAAGGAAATCCTCATTTAAGATTTTATAAAGTTTGAATCACTTTGCAGTTTGTTAACCCTTCTAATAAACAATATAATAGAGTCAATAAATAATCTAATAAATTCTTCTGCTTTTAAATTTTGAAATCTCAGCTTTTTACTTGGAATGAGGGGAGGGGAATGGATAACTAGTCTGATCAAGATATAAAAATCAATGTCTTAAATATTTATCAGAGAAAGCAAAATACCAAGTTCACAATTTCCATTTCAACCCCCCTGCCCCAATAAAAAAAAAAAAAAAAAAAAAAAAAAAAAGAAAAGAAAAGCAATTGACAATTTTCTCAAAGATATTTCAAATTTGGTCACAAAACATCATTTCTGCCAGCACCACAGATCTATATTGCATTTGTGAAGTAAACAAAATACTTTGTTTAAAAGAAATATAATTACTACATCAAATGCTTGACTAAGCTAAGAATCAGCTTATAACAACACTTATTTGTTTATTTTATTTTTAAATCAATTCACACCAAGCTATGCGATAATGTCACTACGATGCAATGGGCTGCTGAAAGTGAAAGAAAACGAGAAAACTTTAGAAAGAACTAGACACACAATCGCAAATTTAATCATCAAACTGCACCTGGTCCCACAAGAGCCAGTCGAATAATCTGAAACATAACCATTAGAATAATACAATAGACTCCCCCACAAGGCCTGTATATATAAATAGCTGAGCAAGAACAATGCGTATGGACAGACTGTTGCCTCTGGGCATCCAAGGTCCACTTTTATATTTATATATGCTCCATCTCTGATATTGAGCACTTTAACCCATGAATATGGCATACCTTAAAACTATATATTTTATATATAAGGTGTGTGTGTGTGCGTGCGCGCGCATGTTAGTATGAAGTCACATGTCATCGTGACAGAAGTTTTCAGCATAATGACATTGGTCAAACTGTTGTTCATGTCAGATTATGTTCTTCTCTCTCTCTCTCTCTCTCTCTCTCTCTGAAACTGTAACTAAGCTCCTCTCAGTGTAGTTACAGTATAAACCACTGCTAGGCTCTTGGGGGGGGGGGGATTAAATAAACACAAATGCATCCTAGTAGACAGATGTGCGCATCCTTCCATAGGTTAGAAGGATACAAATAAATTCTGAAAATTTGACATTTATTTTTACCCGTTCTGTACCCGAGACTATATATTTTTATATCATTATTTTTAGTGGATACCTGTATTTGAGCAGAACACAAGGTTTATCTCGTCTACCAGCTAGTGCATTCAAGAAAATGCATCTTCCGATAGAAAATACAAGTATCCACTAAAAGTAATATTTGAAGTAATGAAAATGTCATATATATATATATATATATATATATATATATATATATATATATATAATCTTTCACAGGACCGTCCTTTAAAAGTTTTTGATTCTCGAGTAATTGTGCTTTTGTTTATCATCATTTGCTTTGATGAAGTCAGATTATTTATTCTTCCCTACAGATATATTCCGAGAACTTTCTCATTCACTCACACACACTGTGTATTTGGGCAGAAATCCCTCTTTTATATAAGTTTCATTAAAGATGCCTGACTAGTTTGGTAGGTTCCTGTATGTTAAAATGAGTCCTAAATAAGCTATGGTCAGAGAGATGTAACTCCATCCACAACATACTCATAGAAAATGTAACTCCATGGCTAAAATAATGGAGGTATTAATAATAAAAAAGCAAAAGCCATAACTCAATAATATCAACTATGAACACAGCTACAATGTGCTGATCATGTTTGGAAAAGTAAAATAATATTCCCAGAACTCTAGATACATACATAAAAAAAATCTACACATTCAGTTAAAAGTAAAAATCAAAATCATCCTGGATAAAGTCTAAAAGAATAACTAAAATCACTCAGATATACAGAACATTTGGACAATTTTTACATTTTTTTTTTTCTAGACATAAACTCTTATATAAACACAAGAAAAATTGAATAGAAACCTTAATCCTTAAAGCTTAATTGTCAGTTGCCTTCAAGAAAACGTGTGTGTGTGTGTGCAAAAATTCGGATATAGAATAATTTTACAATATTGAATTGGAAATTTTATTTGGTAACCTGTCTTAGAGGTAACAATATTTTTTCTCTCCATCTTACTTCTATGTATAAATACAAATTACCAAATAAAATTTCCACAATGCTTGCCTTGATAAAATTCCTCAAAGAAAAAAGAAAAAAAAAAAAAAAGAAAATTTATATTGCAGCTTGTATAGGAGAAGATATGTTTCATCTCTTATTAAAGAATAACTTTGTGAGACCTATTAAAAGCCAGAAAAGGTTCTGGAAAAGTCATTGGCTAAATTATTTCGTTCAAAGCAACATTATTCATTTTATCTATGCAGTGTTTATTGATTAGTGGACATTATATACACAGCCGGTCATGTCTCTAGTCTGTCACAAATATGCAGAAGGGGTGGGGGTATCGAAACAGAATGAACATGTACAAGAGGAGGAGGTCCCTCAACAGTTGAAAACTGCAGTTAAAAAAAATAAGAAACCAAGTTAGTGTTATAATTTATGCAAATAAAACTAAAAAAAACTCTTGAGAAATAATTGGTTTAAAAAAAAACAAACAAAAAAAAACAGCCTTCATTTCATCCTGCTTGCCTACATAATGATGACAGTTTTGCATAGCTTTGTTTCAATGGAATTTATTTTTACTCTAGATAACAATGAAAAGAAGTGCATGTGAGAGAGAGAAAGAGAATGTGTCTTATGCGTCATAAAAAAAAAAAATAAATAAAAAAAAACAGGAATAGTAACTCAAACACATTTACCCACTAAAAATAATGTTTATAGCAAGTAATTATATGTGTGTGTGTGTGTATATATATATATATATATATATATATATATATATATATATATATATTTTTTTTAAGCGTATCACCCCAAGCAAGGCCGGTGGCCACTATCACGCATGGGGTTACAGAAGGGTTGGAGGAAGAGCAGATAGGAGTGGTAAAGGAAGGGATGTGGAGAAAGAGAAGGACGGAGGGTCGATCAAGGCAGGGGGGTTACGGGAGATATAGAGCGAGAGCAGATAGGAATGAAAGATGTCAGGAAGTGGATAGATCAAGGCAATTGGAGATGACGATTGACGCTACACTTAAACCGTTGGAGATTGTATTTGTCAGGGAAACAGTAATAGGGAAGGGAGTTCCATAGGCGAGATGTGCGAGACATGAAGCTATTGGAGTAGAAAAGACGTCTACATCTAACAGTTTCAACGGTGAAGGGGTGGGAACGGGATGCCAGCCTCGTAGGACGCTTAAATTCACGAGGCTTAGGGACAAGCGAAAGCAACTCCTCAGAGCAATTACCGTGGAGTATTGCTGCCATTTATGGTCTGGGGCAGCAATACTCCATATTATGAAATGGACAAAGTTCGACAATTATTTTATGTATAAACATGAAAATGTCTTGATATATAAATCATTAAAAATGACTGACATGGTTCTGGGGTAAGTTTTTATTTCATTTTTCTTATGTTCTCATAATTCTTTCTTTTCTGAACATAAGTTATGTAGAAATTGTCTCGGACCATAGCTCAATTTAGTCTCATTTAAATACACACAGAGACCACTACCAAACTCTATCCATAGCATACTCGTTGATAACACAAATATAATAACATCATCCATGTGGACAAAAAGGCTAAAAAAAATTGAAGCATTAATAAAAAATAAAAAAAACACTCAATTATGTTAACTAAGAACATGGCCACAATGTGATGACAGTGTTTGAAAAATAAAACATTGCTATAACTCTAGATACATACATAAAACAATCCATACATTCAGTTAAAAGTAAAAATAAAATCATCCTTGATGATGGCTAAAAGTATAGCCAAAAGCACTCGGCCATACAGAAAATTTGGGCAATTTCTACATAATTTATGTTTAGAAAAGAAAATAAGAATTCAAGAAAAAACTTAACCACAATACTTTGTCAGTTGTTTTTAATGAAAGTTGGTATAAAAGAGGGATTGCTACCTGAATACACAATTATTTATATGTATTTTTAGTTTACTCTTGATGGTTACTCATATTTGTTATTTTAATGGATACTCATTTTTATTATTAAACGGTATATTTATTTATTTACATTTACCGGCCTGAATATTCGAGAAATACTGTTAGAAAAATATATGCCCTCTGGTAGGATGAAGAGAAACTGTCATTAGATATGACGTGCCTTGACCTCTCAGCCACATAGGACCTCCTGATCAAAGAAAGCCTGAATAGCGCTTTTGAACACATATCTTTCGCAATTCTCAAAATATAGATAACTGCTCTGTTCCATATCCTAACATAAACAAAGAGTTTTATAAGATAACAATAGATATTTTCATATATCAAGAACAATATTGGGGAAAAATGTATGATGAAGTGGAAAAAGTTTTCTTGTTTGACGCTTTTGTTGTTTAGTCCAACTAAAGGCATTACACAAGAAAACTTTTCCCACCTCGTCACATACATACATGTACACACACACAGAGTGTGCATCAAAAATGTAATTCCTTAAAAATTACTTTATGTTTCTGACATGAGAGAGAAAGATTTTGAGAGATGTACATTTCTCAAATAAGGTAATTGAAAATCTCGTTTTGTCATGGTGACTTCTTGTAGCCTGATTAGTAAAAGGCAGACTTGGCTTTAAAGTAGTTTGCCTGATGGAAAAAAAGAGAATACAGGTTCAATTCCTGTTGGGAGATGCAATTTTCTTTAGTAAGACTTAAGTTTGGTTATAATTTAACTGTTAATAAACAGATGCCTACTCATATTGTGTGTGTATATATATATATATATATATACACACACACATATATATATATATATATATATAAAACATTACAAAGAGTTAATCATACCTTGAATTAATTAGCAATTAATGTAATGTAAAATATATGCTGCCTATTTTATTATATATATATATATATATATATATATATATATTAAACATGTATTGAATGTTAAAGACAACATAGTCTTGCATATTTTCTTTTGAATTTTCTCATATTCTCTAATGAAACTTTTTATTTGAAATATTAGAGAATATGAGAAAATTCAAAAGAAAATATGCAAGACTATGTTGTCTTTAACATTCAATACTACATGTTTAAAAGAAAAGTTGCTGCCAAATTACACACACACACACACACACTATATAATATATATCTTTAGGTAGAAATCCCTCTCTAATAAATGCTTCATTAAAAATGACTGTGGCAGTACTTATGTTAAGTAATTTTTTTTTTCTTTTTTACAATGGTAAAAAGGAAACATTTACCATTCATTGAACCAAAGAGATAATATTGCAGTCAGTTGAAATTTATAAAATCTTTCTCTTCAAACAGTTTTTCAGCCCACTCCTATCACTCTTTCTAGTACTGATGGGTATTTCCTTCCTAACTTTTTGTTTAAGATAATGTGGAAAGGAACATCTTGTTTATATCATTATTTTATCTTCTAGTTTCTATGTTCAAGCCATTTTAGTTGTTGCTGCCATTGGAAGTCTTCAAGTGATGTGGCTTTTAGTATTCTATAAAACTCTTTACAATTTTGTATCACCAGTTTATAGGACCTGCCAAAAGGTTTGTCTCCTTTAAGATCTAGACGATTCATTCCCTTAGTTGGATGCCATGCATGATAATCCCAGGAGAGTCAAGATATTTAAGAACATGACAAGTTCTCAGCTTCATATTTTGCTTTTACAGCAGTGATTATTCTCAAGTAATGGATTTTTATTTATTAATCTAACAGATTTTCACTTTAAACATTATTTTTAGTGAATATTCATATTTGAGTATTTGTTCCATATTTTTATTATTTGGATCTAACAACAGTTCCCTCTGCCCAGGAGGATGCAAGTTCAAATCCTGCCAGAAGCAGTGATTCTCAACTGCTGTGCCGCAGCACACTAATATGCTGTGCAATCCCCTTAAGCGTGTCGCAAAAGTATGAGTGGATTCAAAATCCTTTCTAATATTGGACTTCAGTTATGTGAAGAAGAATTGGCCACCATTTCTAGTGATCGAGGGCTCAAAATAAAACATTCGATGGTACATTCATTGATACATTTTGGATTTCAGTACAAAAACATCCCACATTAGCTAAGAAGGCTTTATTAGTTTTATTTAATTTTCTACTTATTTATGTGAATTAGGCTTCTCAACCCGAAATAACATAAAAAAATAAGAAGCGAGGAAGATTACACACAACTGAAGAAATGGGGGTCTGCATATTGCACATTTGACCAAACATTGAAATCATGAAAACAAAAAAAACAAACAAAAAAAAACACCCAAACAAACACCAGGCACAGGTTTCACACTAAATAAGCTGCACAAATAGTTGAATAGAAACATTGAAATAAAGTAAATTCATATTTGTGTGTGTGTATTTTTAAAAATACATGATTTTATTTCATAAAATTTAAATGTATAGCCTTTAAAAATTTTGCTAAGTGCCCCATGACAGGTTCATTTTCGCTTAGGTGTGCTAATGCTTAAAAAGGTTGAGAAACACTGGTTTAAAGTTTACAGTGTTGAAGGGAAAAAAAAAGAAAGAAAGAAGTGCTCGTAAGCGACCTACAAAATGATAAAAATAGCCCAAGCCACCTTCAAAACGAATGCCGGACATTACTGGCCTACATTTTACCCGTTCAAGGAATTCTTTAGCCTGAAGACCAAAATGCCATAATTAGTGAAACAGTTTCAGTCGATTTAACCTTTCATCAAACCAATTTTAACATTTGAAAGTTGGGCGGGGGACAGAAGTGGGCTGAATATATATTCGGGAGGAAATCAGGTTTCCAAGAAATTTTACAAACATTTTTTTTAATATTTGTTTTTCTGTGATTCTCAAAAAATAAATACTTTCAAAACTTATTTTCAACAAGTGGCAAAAAATAAACACAAATTAACCGATAATCTCTAACAGACTGATAGTCAAAACAGCACCTAAATAGCAAATAAGAAAACCCACTTAATTAATTGTGAGTGTTGATAAAAAAAAATCCAAAAACAAATATGTCTTTTGTTCATCTTTCTTCATGAATGTTAGAATTTTGCCTGAAGATTATAGTTTCCAATTCCAAATCAGCACTTATAAAGAGACCATTTCACCAGACTAGTTTATACAAAGATCAAATAAATTGATAGGGATTTACAAAAGCAAAACAAATGAAAGCAAAACTGAGCCAAACAGAGAAGCTTAATCAACATGACATTTCTCCTACTCAACATGCTACAAGGTCATTTTGTCAATTAACTGCAAAAAGAATACAATATCAAGATGTTAAAACATGTCCCTTGCTTATACCAAACAACATCCAAAGATTTAGCGAAACCCGAAATAAGAAATGATGGAGCATTAAAAAGAATTAGCCGAACTTGTAGTAATCGTCAATTTTATTGCATATCACGATAACATTTTATTAAGATTCACTTGCATATCCAGGGATTACAGGACATAAAATGTCATAAATGGTGACAAATTCCAGGACATTATTATTATTATATATATATATATATATATATATATATATATATATATATATATATATTTATACACGTTTCATTAAATAATATAGATAAGTGTTGTCTATATATTTTATGTAAGTTCTTTTCATATCGTCTGATAAGCTTAATAACATTATCATTAAACAATGAAAGAAAATCACAATATTGATACATATTTTTTAATCCAATCTAAGCTTTCGGCTTCCATAAGCCATTATCGAAGATGACAATTACACAATATATTAAGCAATACACGAACAAGAAATTGATGATAGTCTGTTTTTGTTTACATGGATGATTTCCAAGCAACGATAAACACGTGCATATAAGACGCTGAAAGCGAAAATCGCACCACAGCTCATGACGTCACACATGACCACACGAGAGTGAATCCGATGAGTATTAAATGCTGCCTAAATACACACAATATATATATATATATATATATATATATATATATATTATAGAGCAGTAGTTCTGGCCACACTGTTGTATGGCTCAAAATTCAAGATCATGGATGCTTTACTAGTCCCATATCGATCAGCTGGATATATCTTCCACAAAAGTTGTCTCTGCTTGATCTGTGGCTATACTCTTGACGATAGAGTGTCCAATGCTGATCTTCTCACAAAATGCAACATTGGGGGAATTGAGGCTTCCTGATGCAATCACAACTCCGCTCATGTTGCAAGGATGAATGACAACAGAATATTTAAAGTAGTCAGCCAGCTTGACAGTGGACGAAGGACTGTTCGTCAGTCGTGGCTCAGGTATAAAAAGTAACCTCTCAATTGTCACATAGTAATTTCGAGTGAGTTAGCCTGGATAGAAATAATCGAGATATTTGTGCCAGAGTGGTATCAGAAATTTCAAAATCAGTTGTATTGACTGGCTAAGAGATGAAAGACAACAGCGAAAAGCATCAGCAAATGTTCCTGTTGCTATGTCCCGAGATCTTTGCTGTTGCACAATATGTGGACTTGTATATAGGTTACTTGTGTGAATGAAGTGTCACATAGGACAAACATAAAAACTGAATGGGTTGTCGGATGATCAAACGTTGAATTCGAGAGGAGAGTTCACTATATATATATATATACATACATACACACACGTGTGTGTGTGTGTGTGTGTGTGATGAAGTTTTAATATATAATATATTTATGGAAATATCACCGAGTGGTGACAGTTGTCTGTTTCATGCTTGAACACAATCTTCAGGCCATGACAGTGTAAATAATAGAGCAGGAAAATTGAAAGAAGTGGAATTCATTAATCTGCTGGATAAATGTGTGTGTGGTTGGTATGCATTTCAATAGTGTGTGGGTTTTATTCAGCAGGAAGGGAATTGGAGAGAATCCCCATGTATAAATCAGAATCACCTATCTTACATAGGCATCATCTTCGGGGTTTATGTTGTAGAGAATAAACTGAGCCAATCATTTTTAGCTTTGGGTTTGTCATCTAGCCCTGTAAAAAAAAAAATGGAGATCCATTTCTTTTCATAGCAATCTAAGAAAAGTGTGTGTGTATATATATATATATATATATATATATATATATTAGTGGCTGTCAACTCACAAAGCAAGTATGACCATCACTGACATGTCCAGCCCATCAGTTAAACTCCCCACCCCCAACAACACTACATTCATTTGCTATGTGAACGACAGTGGCTCATAAAGTCAGCCATCAATCTGCATTTCTTGTTACATACATGGCATGTCAAATCATCTCTGGGTGGTGGAAGTTGACTTTGGACATCATTATTTCCTATATATATATATATATATATATATATATATATATATATATATATATATACATACACACACCAGAATTATATATATATATATATATAGATTAGAAAGGGCTGCAACCCGGACACCAAAAAAGGAGGGAGATGAGCACTCCAGTTTTAGACAACCTGATTTTTAAAAAAAAATAGATTTAATTGTAGTTGATTACCCTTTTATTTATTTTTGGGGTGGGTGGGGGGGACACAAACATATGTAATAAAAGGGCCCCCAAAATGTATTAGCCCAGGGGCCTCTTAATGCCTAAATCTGGCTATGCCTTCATATATATATATATATATATATATGAATGTAACATACGCCAGCGAGTACGTTGGGGTGAGACATATGCCAGTGAGTGCGCTGGGGGGGGGGGGACATACACTAACAAATAATGTGTTGGGATAATTATATTTCAAAAATGCATGCAGTAGAGAAATTCATTTCAAAAAAAAAAAAAAGAAAAGAAAGAAAGAAACACGAAAACTTAAGTTATCTGATTGTCACTGGGGCACTTGTGAGCTGTCCAACAGGTCAATCTCTAAAGTCTTATGTCATACTGCCATGTCTTTTACTGTGATGATATTGCAGAAGAGGGGGGTGATAATTGATGACACTATTATTGTTTTTCACAAAAGGGCCTGTGTGTCCAATGTCAATTCCCATGACAAGCCTTTGTAAACGTTTAGTTTTACTTTGTAAACTGTGAGTGTCACCTGCTTCATCAAACGATTTCTCGGTCAGCAATCTCTTTAATTGAATAAACTGACATGATTCCCTGCTCACTGATAAATTTGTGTTGTCCAAGTTCAGTAATTAACTGCTCATACATTTTCAACAGATCGTCTATGGTTATTTTTCACCAATGTTCACAATGTTATTATGACTGGTCTTCTCTTTATTTAACAACATCTTAATAACAGCTTGTGTTGTCTGTTCGTTTACAACATTGACGGACCAACTGTACTGCTGAAATTTCCATGACACTACACTGGATTCACCTTCTGTTGCTCACACTCCATCGGGAAAAAGTGCATTTTCAGAACTTTGGATCAATACTTGCTCTATATAATAAATGCAAATGTTCCTGTGTCACGCTTTTTCAATTAAAGGGACACAACTCTCTAACTTTCAATAGGTCATGTTACAGAAATTTTGAATTCCCAAGTTTTCATTACTGCAATTGTCTTTGGTGATTTTTTACATGATTTTTTTGCAACAAATTTTTCTACACAATAATTTTTGTAACTGGAAATAAATTTGGGAATAATCAAAATTCATTGTGAAATCCAGTAGAAGTCAACCATGAAATAAAAATTGTTTGTATGGAAAGCAAGGGCTTACACACATCAAATTGTCTTTAAATTAAGTGGCAGCAGCAGAATTATCATTGAACTTTCAAAAGTTAAGCTTAAATATTAAAGCAATACTTAAATGCAGCAATCAATTTTGAGCTCTTCTATAGTTTACTGTTGCCTATCACATATGGCAGCAGGATGCCTCATGAAAAGAAATCTCTACCAACAGTGGACCAAACTGCAATCAAAAGAGCCAAGGCTGCAACAAGGAAAAAGTCCCATGCAAATGAAAACCCAGATCAAATGGCAGCCAGGAGAGGCTTCCAATGCTGAGAATATGCAAAGACTGAGGGACTCTCAAACTCCTGAACAAGCTGAAGGCCCAATCAAGAGACCTTTGCAGGAGCTAACATAAATGCAACCTGATACGATGGTTTTCCTGAAAAGGGAGATGCAGGTTTTAATTATGCAGCAGGGTGTACCTTTTTCTTTAATAAGATCTCAAATATTCAAGCCGTTAGACAAAAATAAATATACCATTTAAAAAAAATAAATAAATAAATAAACCGAGCATCTACTAAAATATGGATATCCACTAAAAATAATGTCTAAAGTGATAAAATAAATAAAAAATCCATTACTTTAGAATAAATAAATGTGTCTGTGTTACTGTTGAGTCTATTGTCAATTAGGATGTATGAGGGTTCAACAATTCTTAGAACTGAACTACTACACTACCTACATATTTGATTATAATGATAAAGACTTCTGCTGAACCAACCACCCTTTTTTGAAAGATTTGATAACAGAACTGTGACACGAAAGTCTCCAAAATGCCATCCTCAGATACGGAATTCAGAATTGCTCTTCCAAACTGGTTACCAGCCAAAGCTAAAGAGCATTTTAACCCAATTATACAACCTAGTTTTAATAAAGTAGATTTTTCCTTTCCACTAATCTAAAAGCAAAAGAATTTCTTTTACTTTTCATTTTAATAAACTTGACAGTGTGCATGGTCTACAGCAGTGGTTCCCTAACCATTGAGCTGCAGAATATTTGGTACTGGGCCTCCATTTTAATGACTATATACTTGGCTGTTTTCTTTATTACACTATGCGCATGACCGACACTGAACTCTTCCTGCCTGCCAGTCCTTGGAAAAATTGTCTTTCAGGACACCAGTCTGTGGTGCAAAAAGCTTAAGGACCACTGGTGTACAGAAACCCAATACAAAAGATATATATCTTGAATCATGACTAAACTTATATAAATTAATGTGTCAGTTTTTTTTTGTTTTTTAAATAGAATCCCACTAAAAATAAAATTACCATTTGCAGAAATCGAGAGGAAAAAAAAGAAAAGAAAAAAAAGGAAATTATTTTCAATCTGCAAAATTTTAAAACCAAGGATTCCTTTTTCTTCAAAACATCAGATAAAATTCAAAATCTTGGCAACAGAATTGTGTGAAGAAAAAATATATTTGGAATTCAGCTTTGTTATTTATGCCATTAATCAAATTAATGAGTTCATGAGAAACCAAATCCCAAAGCATTCATTCCTTTTGTTAATTAAAATTAGCCGACTGGTTATTAGTGTAGGTTGGGCACAGTCATTTTACTGGGTGGTCAGTAGTTCAAGCCATGTGTAGGCAGTCAATTTCATATAATCTAATTAAGGAACATTTTTTTTCTATAAATATTTTAATGGAAATTATTCTAATAAGCCCTTCTCCTTGGTACCTACACTGCATGAATTTAAGCTTACTACTAGATTGGCAATTAGGTCTCATCAATATACTGTTGAAATGGCTAGATGTAACCATAAATTCTATTCTAATGGTTTCTTTTCCTGCACTTCTTGCTTGTGGAACTTTAGTTTTTTGCTTCTCTGCTACCTACAATCTTTAAAAATTGAAATTCAACATCCATCTGAATCTTGTTCTTTCTTCTCACTAAAGCCTTCTCATCATTCCCTTGAGTCTTGGTGGCATTATCACCCTGATTGGGATGAAAATATTATATATATATATATTATATATTTTTTTTTTTTCTCTTTGGGAATCAGTGTATTTTGAACGTCTTTTGTCTGTAGGTTACCCAGATCAATATACACTTGAGAAAGGCCGGAGTACACAATGGTCAAAACATTTGAAACATCGAAGATGAGGACAATAGTCTGAATATAAATGGTGTAACTACCACATTCTTTTGCCTTAAGGAAGCCTGGTTGAATAAATCAGCTTTATTTTTATTTATTGATTCATTTTGTATGGCTTAATCATGTTGCAGGTTATTTAAAGCCAGAAAATATATTTTAGATTGTAAGAATTGTTTTTTTTGGGGGGGATAATGATTTAGTGATACAAGTCTTACTAATTAACCCATAACTGAGAGGAGAAGATATGGATTCATACTTTCCCAAAGGCATTTGCATACAAGTAAATATAATGAACCCAACTGAAATTGGAACTCAGCTCTCCAATTAACAATTCTGAGCCATTATCCATTACAACACCAGCACATTCAAGCTTACAGTAATTGGTATTCCCAAGTAGTCACCCATCTAGATACTGACCAGGCCTGACATGGCTTAACTTCAATGATCTGACAGGAAATGGTGTTTCAACATTTATACTCATAAACAGCTTTTTTTTTTAATCAGTATGTTGTGTGGAAAGAAACTCCCTATTGAAAATTATTGATACTTTTTTTTATTTATTAATATCACCACATTATTTGCACAAAATAAAATATATTGTGTCCTCTTAAGTGGTACAACATCATTGCAAATTTCTGTTTTTATTTCAAAATGACACATGTAGCCCAGAATGGTACAATGCCTGACATTGCCTGACCGTGCTCAGCTAGCATCCCGTCATGAGGTATGGCAGTCTGTAGTCTGCAGAGACAATATGCTACAGTAGACATCAAAATCATCAGAAATAGTCATTCCAATCTGAGGAGTACAGGATCTGTGGTAGACACCCACAGAAGCGGTCGTCCTTCAACATCCAGTTTGGAAGAAAATGTGCAAAAGGTGCAATTTTTTAACACTGGACTTCTACCATTATATTCTGTTCAAAATAAAAACGTTTTATGAAAATCAACCCATAATAAGATTATTAATTTTAAATAGAGAGTTTCTTTCAAATCCACCCTGTAGAACTTGACTGTTTCACAGAAAAATAAATTTAACATTTACAAGTATTATTTAATTCTACAATTGTCAGTGCCATTTTTTTTTTTACTCTAACAATAGTAGAATTTCTGATGCAGTCTGTTGACAGTTCGAGTAAAAGTTATAAAATAATTTTTTTTTTTTTTTAAATACTGAAATGAAAGTAAATACTAATGAAATAGTTGACAATGTTTCATCTAATAAAAATAATAGTGCTAGTATATATTTTTTTTTGTTTTAAGTCATTTCACCCCAAGCAATGCAATAAAGCCACTAAGATGTAAGAGGTTACTGAGTGTAAGATAATATGAGAAAAACTATCTATTAAGGAGAGAGGACAATAAAAGAATAAGAAGACATTGCATTTAAATTTTTGGAGATCAAATTTAATGGGATGCAAGAAGCCAGAAGAGAATTTCACAAGTGAGAAGTGCAAGAGAAGAAACTTAACATAGAACTTACGGTTACATCCCAGCCATTTTAACTGCAAAATGTTATGAATAACAGGATTAATATCAAGATTCAAATTTTTTTTGTAAAGGGTTGCTGTGTGGTGGTGCACAACCATAAGAAAGGGTAAGAAGTGAAGTTCATGGGGGTATGCAGGAAAGATAATGATTAACACAAGACTTGAAGAGGTCCAAATTGTAGAGATTGGGAAAACATCCTACCAGGAATCTGTTTCACAAATCAGTAGATATGGAGAAGAATCTGTCTGAATGGAACTTCCTCCTTATTAATGGAATACAAAGTGAATGAGAATGATTCACCCTTGTGTATGCGGCATGGCGGGTCCTAAATTCTTACTTCATTCCATTATGTCATATCCAAGAAGATCAACTGTCTCATCTTTTGGTTGTTACTCAGTTTCAAATTATGGTAGTTCCTGTTCTCCATAAAAATTTCCTTGTTTGGAATTTTTTTTTTTTTTAAATCATTTCACCCCAAACAAGGCCACTGAGATGCAAGAGGAAACTGAGGGGAGGGGGAAAAAACAAAAACAAAAATCAAACACTATTAAGGAGAGAGAACAATAAAAGAACAAGAATTAAGATGGAAAATAATGATTGACACTTTAAATTTTTGAAGATCAAATTTGACCTCGGATGCAAGAAGTCAGAAGAGAGTTTCACAGGTGAGAAGTGCGATAGAAGAAACTGTTAGCATAAAACTTATGGTTACAACTATTTCAACTGTAAATTGATGGCCAATCTAATACTGCACTTAAAAGTCAAGGTACTACAGAGGAGAGTTCATCAGAACAATTACTATGAAATTGTTTATAGAAAAGGAACAGGGAAACTACATTATGAGTGGGAAAGGAACTGATACCGAGATGCCAGGTGAGGACCAATAACATTAAAAAATAAAGTGTTAAAAGAAGTTGAAAATGATAGCATTAATGAAGCATTAAATGAGTCTGTCTGGGGCAAAGGGGATGTGAGTTCACATCTCACCAAAAGTTTATCTTTTATTTCTGATCCGGCGTCGTCTACTCACTGCTGTAGATTGACAACCTGAGAAAAAGTTACAATAAAAAGAAAGTAACAAAAAGATGAAAGTAAATAGAAGTAACTAGTTTTAACCTGTGAAAATCTCACGGTTTTCCTATTTTAAATTTCTGATGAATCTTAGCATTTAACCCTGTGTTATTAATATTACTTCCCTTTCCATTGCAGTAACCTTATTGTTAAGTTCACTCAAAGTTGTTTTATGTTGCCATAGAAGGATATGACAACACAACTCTGTCCAGGGATCAGTTAGCTTCAAAGGCAAAATAAACATTTTGTAGAGCAAATGAAGTCACATACAGGGCGATAAAGGTTAATTCTTCAGTTAATGATTGAAGAAGCTCATGGCGAGTTCTACGACAATATCCATAGAAATTCCCCTATTGCATCATTAAATATTTGAGCTTAACTTTAACAAAATATTGCAATAATCAAATATGAATGCTGGTTGTTATTTTAAGAAGGAGGTACAAATGAAAAAAATTTGAAATAACTTTTTCCATTTCCCTGAAATAGCTGTTAAACTTTCATTTTCCCCACTGAAACCAAGTAGCATCTTTGATATCTTTTGTCTTCTCATGCAATAGTCCGTTAATTATGAGGTATTAGCAGACATTTCTTTTTCTCACTGAAACAAAGTAGCGTGTTTGATATGTCTTGTCTTGTCAGGTGATGAAAACGGAATGAGGTACTGGCAGGGGATAACGGGTGTGTGAACTAATGAGAGGATGGACAAGCACAATTGTTACAAGATGTTTAGAAATGTCCAATAAAGATAGGATGAAAATAGTTTATATTCTATACTTAAGCCTCCCAGCAAATAACTGATTAGCATTTGATAACAGACTACTACAATGCTTAAGTTTTGAGGTTCTTTACTAAATGTTCAGTCACTCTAAAGGTGATACTGGTACCGTTTAGCTCATTGTCAGGTTATCAGGAACTAAACTAGTTTCCCCCACCAAGCTTTTCTGTTGAAGAGGACATCTGGACACCCAGCAACATTCAAAGCGATACTTGTCAAAGAGCATGTTAACTTCCGTGCAGAATCAGCTTGGGCTCCATAACTATGTACGTATCTAGTGCAGTGATGACACAGCATCCCTAAGCAGAGGGCTTACTAGACTGAAATCAACAGTCAGGGCAGCTGGTTCTCCAACAGTATCAACAGCCACATGTCTGTGACCAAGGTGAGCCTTCAAGTTTGAGGACACTGGCTGCGGTTTGGCTTGGAGAGGGATGGGCTCCACCAGGTTTACTTGCCCGATACATGCTACACATGAATGAATAAATCTCAGGCTTTCAACCCAGAAATGTGAAGGGAACTGGTCAGGTGCTCAACCGTGAACTGACCCTACAATACTGATACTATGGACACTCACATAAAAAGAAAGAAATGGTTTTATCGCAGCCTCAAATACTTTTGTTCGACAGACCAGAAGATGGATCCTTCTGAAGTTCAGTTTTCTAAGCTGCATCCACAAGGGTAGGGGATAATTCTGGCCTTCCCTTGGCAGGAGATAGACTTGTCTGTTGCGTGATTCCTGTATCATATCGCTAGCCACCACGTTAAGATATGTAGATGGGCAAGGAGTTGGTAGGGAAAAGCATCACCTACCTACCCACCCAGACAAGCAAGCAAAGCCCTGAATAAAAAAAAAATAAAAAATAAAAAAAAACTTATTTTATATGGGAAACTGGGTTCACATTCTTATTACTTGATGTGGCATTTGGGTTTCATTGTTACCTAGTGAGCAGCAGTGGGCCCTCTCCCAGTTTCTGGTGACACTGACGAGATCGAGAATTGAAAGGCAAAGTAGGGTAATCATTGGCCTGTTGCTGGAAAGCTTGGGTGAGAGTTGTATTTAAGAGATTTACGAAATGACAAAAATCTCTTCTAGGATATTTGTGGATCTATAAAGTTTTGCCTCCTGTATCTGAAATGTTCTTGTCAACAAATTAGTTTATGTCTACCTAAACAATATAGCAACACGGAATTTCAATTGCCTTCTGTGAGGTTTAAAAAGATAGTTTTATTTCTATTTTTTTTAAATCCTTAAATCGTCTCCCCATTTGATAGTGACCAATTTGTATGCTGTCTAATTTCAGTGGGAACCACTCATTTAAAATGTACCCAGGCTGACAACTGTTTTATACTGATCACTAAAGAATCTGTATGACTAATAGGAATCTTACTTAAAATAAAACCAACACAGCAACAAGAAAGTCATTAAGTAAATTTCAACTTCAATGAATAAATAAAGAATTTTCAGCTAGTATACAATGACACACTAGTAGGCCATGACAGGATTGTAGGTCTGCCATGAACATTTTTAAAAGGTTGTTAATAAAAATATATTTTCAAAAGAATGCACAATAAGTGTACATGTCAAAATTAAAATCCCTTTAAATTGATTATACCAATATAGTCTTGTTATAGATATTATATCATTTTAGTTAACCCTTAAGGATGAATTTACAAATATTAATAAAAAAAAAAAAAGAAAAAAAAAAATGACATACACAACAATAAATTTTTTTGTTTGTGTTTAGAAATAAATAAAATCATGAAAAGTAGTATACTTTTTTTGATCATCACAATTTAAGTGTGCCGTGGAAGTTTATTTCAAGTGTGTCAGGAGATAGATAAAAAAAAAAAAATTAAAAAAATGATTACTGAATTTGACTAGACAAAAAAGAAAATAAGTTATCTTTTTTTTAATATTTTTAAAATAACAAAATATGATAATAGGTGCAAATATTATCACTAGGACAATAAATGCAAATTATTTAAGACATGTAGTTTTGATTGTTTATAAATTCATTCACATACTGGGAAGAACTTAACTAGATGAAGAATTGCCACTAATGTGTGAAGTATTTCTGCCTGTACCCTGTATAAAAGGAAGAATTGTTTTTCTCTTAAATTTATGTTGACAAACAGATCTTAAAATTTTAAGATATTCAAATAAACAAGTCTGGATTTTACACTGAAGAAAAAACGAAAAAGAAAAGAAAAAGAAAAATTTTAGTTTTGAAAAAGAGACTGATTTTGTTGTCAGATTAGAGTCAAGCCAGGAAATTGGAACTTTATGCAATTTCCATAAATCTTTTCTATCTTTTTAAATACAAACTGATTTTCTTTTTCAGATTAAATGACAAAAATGCCTTTAAATTGATTGATACTTTCCTAAAAATGTCAAAAAACTTAAAGACTTCTAAAACCCAATAGAAAATATTGGATTCAATCAATCACTTCTGTTGCTGCAAAGTCACAATATACACTCAAGATGAAACAACTGTCTGCTGATTAAAATAAATGTCAATAAAAACAATCCCTTCAATTCATTCATATTGTGGGTGAGCTGACCTGAACATGAAACAAAGCATAATTTGCTGCCACATGATCTTATGCTAACAAATGAAATTACTAAGAAATGTTTGTTACAATTTTTTTTCTTGCTATTAAAAATGTTATAATTACTCCAGTAGTTTAAGTATAATTTTCAGCAACACCAGTCATGTTTGTGCTTAGAGTAACTTGTAAATATAGTATTACATCAAATGGTTACAAATGGTAATGGTTACTATAAAAAGATAAACACATAAAAGGCTTTAACATAGAAAAATTATTGTCTAAGTGACAACTTTTTAATGTAAAAACCTTCCTCAGCCTCACAGAAATCTTTATTTAAATAAAGAGGTTACCATGACCCGAGTATAAAAAAAAATACAAACACCATATTTGAATTTTCTATATTAAACATTTCAGCCACAAATAACCATTTTTTCCCCCTTTTTTTTAAAGTGCCACCTTCTTTCAGGACATAAGCAAACATGACTGTCTACAGATTCCTTTTATTATCTGTGAATTGTGACGCCTTTGTAGAAAGATAGTAGAGTGGTTTCTCCACAATTTGGAAGAACTGGGTGCCACACAAGTCTAGAGAGGCCAGTCTATCCTTTTTCATGGGCATCAGTGCAAAAGTGAATGTCACAGACTAGGCTGGAATTTGAACTCTCTCTGCCGATTACAAATCCCATACCACTCTCAATTACACAATCCACATACAATATAACAGGATAAAACTTTATATATTTATCAGTCACCAAACCTGATCTTCCCTTCTTAATTACAATATATTCTAATGTTATGTCAATAGGAGGCATTACTAGGTGTCTATAAAACAAATATCTTACAAGGTAACCAGGTAGCTAATAATATATTGCTTTATTTTTTTTTTTTCTTCTTTAATTTTCTTTAGTGTTAGCTTTTTGGGATATTTTTATTTTAAGGATTTAACATGCTGGCTCCCACATGACCCACCAAAGGGTCATGGTAATTATATCTGAAAGGCACACACAATTGTTTTTTAATTTCTTTTCTATGAGGATTATTGTGAGTGGGATTGGCGGCTTATGATGATGCATTCTCTCCAGAAATTGTAAAATCCGCTAAGTACAGTTGAAGCATAAACCACAGGTTGGCTCCATGGGTTTTGAACAAACACAAATGTGCCTGAGCAGGCATCTGCAAAAACAGGGACTGGTTAGCCACCCCAGCAGACAGGTATACTTGGAAATGAGTGGCCAATCATTAGGGGATGGATTCATGCCTTTTCCAAAGAAACTTGTCAGAAAGTGAACACAACAGAAAAAAACTTGAAGTCGCCCAACTGATTTCACATTCCCACATCTATTACACACCTCAGGCTATATACATATATATATACATATATATATATATATATATATATATATATATACACACACACACGTCCCATCAGACCAACTACACTTTATTAAATGATATAAACTCAGCCAAACAATGATAAAAAAAAAAAAAAATACATGCATGCATAATAAGTATTGAAAATCAGCCGATTCCGCTATCTTGGGTTCAACCTTTCAGTATCTCCAAGGCAAATTCAACTGACTGAAACCACCTGAAGATACCAAAAGGTTGGAACCAAGGTAATGGAATCAGCTGATTTCCTAATTTTCTATACTTAAAAACTCTACATGTTAAATTTTTAGCTTTTTATGTGTATTGAGCACTTTTTTCAATATTACTGTTTCCTGGTCTAATTCAACTATGACCATTAACTTTTTTTTATTATTATTGTGTCCGTGTGTGCGCACGCGCGTTTCATTTCCTTGCGGCTGTAATTTATTTATAGGCCAAATGAAATCAATTTCGATTGCCTATGGAAAAGGAATCAAACGGAAATAAATGCTTGCGGTTCAGCTTTTTAACTTATGACGGGAACTCGATTAAGCAAACAAAACTACTCAGCCCTTTCGTAATTGGCCAGTTTCGTACTCAACTTGACACTAAAAACATTAACAGGTAGACAACGGCTTGGCAACAGCAGGGAGAATCGGGCATAAAAAGCAGCCAGCACTATGTCAGTGGCAGTTACTCGAAGAAGAGAGACTTCGAGAAAGTTGTTAAAGACAGAAAGATATATGATGTGAGAGATAGGAAGAGAGTTGAATTTTAATATTAAAAATCTGCACAAGCGCACACCAACCAAATATAAAGTATTTTTTAAAAAAATTTATTTTTAACTTAAGCCACAGTTAGCGCCCAGGGATATTTGAAGCTACTCTATATTTAGCAGAGCACAGTCATACGCCAACTTTATCAATTGCTTTTAGTTTTACTTTTATCAAACAAAAGTGAATTGGATTCATTAAAAATTGGACCCTTACTTTATGTCACTTGAGGTACACAAGGTAAATATAAATTTTAGACTTACACTAGTGTAAATCGATCACCTAAACAAACAAAACCACTATTTCACTAAAAAAATGTTTACGTTTCATAAAAAACAACAACAAACAAAAACCTCCCCAGAAAAAAGGTTAGATTCAGTCAAAGCAGTTCAAAGTACACAGAAAATAATTTTTCATTATTATTATTAAATATTTTAATTACATTTTCTTTTTATAGTGGAGTTCATCCTAAGGCTATAGGGGCCATTTGAGGTAGAGAGGGTTGGGTAAGAAGAGGCACATGCGGATATGTGGGGGAAGATAACGGTTAACCCTAGACTTGAACAGGTTATGAACGATTGTAGGCATCGGGAAAACATCCTCTTGGGAGTCGGTTCCAAAGAGCAGTGGTTCGCGTGAAGAAGCTGCTTGAGGAGAACGTATTTCTCACCAGTGGAATACGAAAGATGTAGGGGTGGTTGGCTATAATGCACGTAGCATGGCGGGTCCTAGCCGTGAAGGGTAGAACTGGTTGAAAAAGAATGTACTTCGTCAGAGCATTTTCCATGAGAGTAGTGATATAAATGATTACGATATCTCGTTTATTTATTTTTAAACCAAACCACATGAACATGCAATATTTGACTTAAAAAAGGCAAGGCACTGCGATACGAAAAAGTCTGAAAATCACTACCTTAAAAGAAGATTTAGTAATAATAACAATCGTCAACCATTTATAAAGGATTTATTTTTGCTACTTTGAAAATAATTTACTTTAAAAATAAAACTATTGAAAGTGTAAAAAAAAAAGGGTTTGAGACTTCGATAAAAAAAACAAAAAAAAAAAAACAGACGTGACGACGATTTAGTTAAAAGATAAATAAACTGTTCTTGTCAAATTATCATGGTGACATCTTTTGATTCAGAGTTGTCATATGAAGTTAATATTTAAAGCTAAAATTTATTTGCATTTTTTTGTGGACACTTCACAGCACATGGCGCATTGTACGCTGCCATCTTTGAATACCCAGAATGCTTTGCCCCCAATTTGACGTCATTTAATAATTGCCTTCATTGGAGAAGAGAAAAAAATGCTTGTCAATTACATTTACTCTTGTAGACTTGGACAAGTCCCAATTAGTCACTATACTCAAACTCTTGCTAACTTTTAATTTTCTTATTTATTATTACTGTTGGGGGGGGGAAAACATCAAAATAGTGGTCATTTTTTCCATCTTTGTTTATTTTGAGAGGAAATGTAAAAAAAATAAAAACATCAGAAAAAAAACAAAAAACAAACTGAAATGAACATAAAAAAGTACAAAAAAACTTTCTACGCAGCAGTGACAAAAAAGTATGTTGTTCAAATTTAAATTCAACTAAATAATTTTTAAAAAGTGTTAAAACTTATATTCTTTCTAAATTTAAATTAGAATTATACAAGAAGACAAAAGATCTTTTAAGCCGTTTGAATAAAAAATTTCTAGAGAATATTTTTGTTTTAAAAAAAGACGATATGATCTCAGTTCCTGGCGATTCTTTTTTTAGTTTAAAATGGACAACAATACATTTAAGGCGTGAATTAATTAGAAAATTAAGGACTATTGATAATAAGTAATAATAATAATAAATTGATCTATAAACAATATGATTATGATTTAACGCAACAACCAGTATTTGATCTAAATTTCAAATAACGCTACTGCCTGACTGACGGCTGCTGGGAAAAATTGAACGACAGCTTTTTAGGAAAACAGACATTTTAAAAGGAGTGGCGTGTAGATTTAGTTTACAAATATATATGCCTTTTTCTTTTTTTCAAACCTTCGTATAATAAATTACACAGTAAAGAATAATAATAATAAAAAAACCAAGATTTTAAAATATCATTTCTTTATAATATTTACTTTTTCTAATGGCAGAAGAACGAATGAAAATCCCCCAAAAAATCTCACCTCGTTTGTTCGCTTTGCCCTGTTTCTTCGCATTTTCTAATTCTATCTGAATTTTCCTCTCCAAGAATTCAGATTTTTTTATCAGCATTTCCTCGATTGCTCGAAGTTTTTCTATTGCTTCTTGTGGGGTGGGAGCTTTATCATTGCTCTTGCTCGTGCCAAACAGTTTCTCAAATATACTATTCATTACCACTTTGTATACGATCACCCCAAAAAAATAAAGACTTTCACCAGCTTCTGAGTCACTGTATTATAATTTTATACAATACAGTTCCGATATAGGAATCAGTTGTTTTTTTTTAAAGTCCCGTTAAAAAAGTAAATCCTACAAGTAGACTGTCGACAGACGAAAAATGTTGATATCTATATTTTTGTGTAGGTACACAAGACTGGCCTTTCTGTTTCTTCTCAAAACACAGTCGTTGTTACGCGCTTGTTGATTGGTTTAATCCATAAAAGGGAGATAACTGCAATAATTTTATCCACAGGTGTTATGTATTTATTTATTTATTTGTGACACATTTCTTTTTTTTGTCAATAAGTATTTACCAACATAAGATTCAAACACACATAATAAGTTATCTAAACAAAAATTCGTTGGTCCCCTCAATTATCAATATTTGACCCTTAATGCAGAAAGGGGGTACTGCCTGAGGGATGGACCAATTTATTGGCTCACAGTCTCAAAGAGTCAGAATTAGAACTAAATTTAAAAAAAGGTTGATAAATATACTAAAGGACTAATAATAATAATAATATCAAAGCTAGATCTATATAATGAATTGTCCTTAATGAGTCTTGCTGACACATAATCAAATGATTCTACAATTTTATTATATATCCTGAAAATTTAAAAAGCATGTGACTTGTAAAGTAAAAAGGGAAAACCCATTTTTATGTCTATCATTTAATTTACAAATTAAGTTTTGCTTTCTTTTACTTTTTTAAACATTTGTTTTTAACTTCGAATTCATGACACCATTCACAAAATTGCTAAAGACATCTAAAAAATTCTAACACCACTACTTGGTATTATCACTTCAGTACATCTAAAGAATTCTGGTAACTTACTAAATAAAATAAGCTGAAATTAGATATAAAAAAAACAAGTTTATGGCTAGTTTACATATTAATTCCTCATATACTAATATCCATTATATATTTAAAAAACATATTTCAAAAAATATAAGTAAAAGTTATTTATCATGACCCTTTTAACAGTAACCCTTTGAGTGGCTCTCGAGCCTTGTATGAATAACCTTTAAAAAAACTCTGTAAAACTTACGTTTTGCAAATAAAATGTTTTCATTTTTAACTTGTTTCTGGAGTTCATCTATTTTGGTTCTTCTCATCTTCCCTTCCATTCTGTTAAGGTGTTAGTATGTAACAGGGTAAGTAAGTTAGGGTTGATGTCATAGTAATCCTGACTTGATATTATTTGAGTGTTGTTAAAGTAATTACCCCATTGCTATATGTATCCTTTTCTCTTTTTTATATTGAAAACGAAATGAATTAAAACGTAAACAATAACATAAACAATAAAAACTTGAGACACGTGTTGACATAAATAGCTAGAATTTGTATTTCCTTTTTTGTGATGTGAATTACAGAATATTGGTATGGTGTGTGTAAAAATGTCCTCAATGTCTTTTGTTAAAAATCAGTGCTTACTTGGTTTGGTTCCGAGAATTTCGTTTGTGAGGATGGCATTTGAAATCGTCTGTTTTCAATCTTCACAGAATGCTGGTAAAGACATAAGTTTCAGTACTACTATAGGGTACCCTATTCTATCTAGCATTCCCTACTCTACTGACTCTCTTGTGGTGGAAACATCATTTTTATAATGATGAGAGGAGTATGATGAAATATCCTTCTTTTCTATCATCACTAATGACAAGGTTATTTTTAGAACGATAACATATCATCATCATTCTAGACCATATAACAAGTATATCATGGATGCACTAATGCCTATAGTGAACCTTGGGAAGTGGAGAAGACCAAAAGAATTTTCACTCTTTTTACAAGCATTGCATTAAGAGTCTCTGGAATTAACTGCACTACTCACAAAATTGTTTAGTGATTATCTACTTCAGTAATTAAATGTGTAATGTTTCTTACAGGAACATTTTGTAGTACATGAAATAATGGTGGTGTAAAAGAGTACATGCGCAAAATAACAGACCAATTGATTTGCGGTGCACAATAACATTTATTAGACAAATTAACAAAGGAAAGTTTAAGACAAGAGTTTCTTTTTTTAGACGCAAATTGTATGCACAACAAAATGTTCATGAATATGAGTGAGAATTTACTTTTTTGTGTGTAGTGTTCACAACTCTTTTAACGTCAGTGTCAGTTTGAAAGAGGAAAAACCTGGAAGAGAGAGTTACTTTAATTTGTGGCTGTTTGTGGCCCATGGTACTGATTCTCTGATAATAAATTTGTCTTATCCTGCCTTAATGTTAATTGTTGTTCACAAATTTATATGTTTTATTCTCTATTGACCTTTGAAAGCTTAAGGAACAGTAACCAATTGGATTTTTTAATACTTTTACCATTTTTTTGTTTATTTATTTTTTAATATTTATTTTAAATATT
The DNA here is from genome assembly GCA_964036315.1 of Acanthosepion esculentum. Taxonomy (NCBI): domain Eukaryota; kingdom Metazoa; phylum Mollusca; class Cephalopoda; order Sepiida; family Sepiidae; genus Acanthosepion; species Acanthosepion esculentum. The sequence goes on from OZ038519.1 coordinate 20,591,172, forward strand.
TATTTTATTTTAATATCTATTATTTTTTAATATTTTACAATTTTTTTATTTATTACCTTATTTTTTATTTATTATTTTTTATTTATTACTTTTTTAATATTTTTTAATATTTTATTTTTTAATATTTATTTTAAATATTTATTTTATTTTAATATCTATTATTTTTTAATATTTTACAATTTTTTTATTTATTACCTTATTTTTTATTTATTATTTTTTATTTATTACTTTTTTAATATTTTTTAATATTTTATTTTTTAATATTTATTTTAAATATTTATTTTATTTTAATATCTATTATTTTTTAATATTTTACAATTTTTTTATTTATTACCTTATTTTTTATTTATTATTTATTTATTTTTTATTTATTACTTTTTTAATATTTTTTAATATTTTATTTTTTAATATTTATTTTAAATATTTATTTTATTTTAATATCTATTATTTTTTAATATTTTTATAATTTTTTTATTACCTTATTTTTTATTTTTTATTTATTTATTCATTTATTTATTACTTTTTTTAATATTTTATTTTTTAATATTTATTTTAAATATTTATTTTATTTTAATATCTATTATTTTTTAATATTTTTACAATTTTTAAAATTTATTACCTTATATTTTATTTATTTATTACTTTTTAATATTTTTTAATATTTTATTTTTTTATATTTATTTTATTTTAATATCTATTATTTTTTAATTTTACAATTTTTTTATTTATTACATTATTTTTTTATTTATTTATTATTTATTTTTCATTTATTTAATTATCATTTATTTTTTTAAATAATTTTGGATATTATTTTTATTTTTTAATATTTATTTTAAATATTTATTTTACTTTAATAGTATTATTTTTTTTATATTTTTTATTTATTACTTTTGTATTTATGTTTTTAAATATTTCATGTTTTAAAAAATTTATTTATTACTTTATGGTAAGTAATTTTTTGATTACTTTTTGTCTCCTTGTGGTATGATATCCGCATAAACCGTGCCTCTTACTCTGTAAGCTTTTACCTCGAATGGCTGCTGGGCCTTGTACAGGGTGAACCTCACTGTTAAAAAAAAAAAGTGTGTCATAGTGACTAGACATGTTTTGTTTCCAGTGGAGAGGGGGCATTTGTTATTCACCAGGTGATCTGATTTTTATTTGTGTTGAGAAATTTGATTTCCTTTGTATTTACTCAGTGCAACAAGTCATTAATCTTGCATATCATATTCAGTATTTAGACACATTCCCATTATGCAAACACAATGTGACACAAGGTTGAGTTTAATGTAGCTTTATTGACAGCACCATAGAAAATTTTCAGGCCTCTTTCACATTACACCATTTTGGGGATATCTCACGCCATAAACCCAGCCGACTTCTGAAGGTGAGGTACTGCCTGGAGGATGGCTCCCTGAAGCTTGAGCCAATATTATTGGCAGAGGAGTTTGATTCTTTGCAGATTAGAATACAATACTCGCATATCATATTCTATTCTTCCCTTACTGTTTGGTCATTTATACTGTCTCTCTGCCATAGATATGCTAATTAGTCAGTCATTTATATATCACTACAATTATTTATTACCTGTGCTGGGATAACATTTTCTTCCTTTTCACTATCAGGCTTGGCTGGTCATGTGACCCATAATAGCCAATCGATGACACCTTACTCTGTACAGAAAAACAGTTTTGGGGCTGATGATGTGAAGAGAAGATGATTCCTTGATAAAGAAAAAAAAATGCAGTCTCTTGCAACATGACATGCTGGATTTGTAAGTAAGCACAGACGGTTTAAATATTTGCTTAGCTTTCCTTTTCTGGGTCACAGAGAAGATATTCAAAATATTTTTGTACCTTGTTAGTATGCACTTGTATAAAATAAAGCTTAAAAATAATTTTGGTACATCCTCATATTTAATACTTATGGAAAATATATCTCTTGCTGGGTTCCTTTAGGTGGGTCGCAAAAGGGAGAGTGAAAAATGACTTGCAACTTGTGCAAAGTTTAATTGAACATTGTTATCAATCGCAAAAAAATAATCACATTCTATACAATTATTAATTTTTATTAGTGGTGAATTTATGTTTTCATTTTTATTATATTTTTTGTTTCCTGCATTCTTGCTGCATTGTAACCTGAGATTTGGTTCCTGGTTCAAAGGAGAATTCCTTTTTCTGACCCTTCCTTTCTAGAGAAATCCTGTTGCGGAGAAAACAATGTTGAATATATTGAGTCATGAATAAAAAAAAAAGTGTCTTTTTTAATTTCTTGAAAGCAAACCTCCTGTTTTGTTTTGTCCATTGAAACTTAGTATTCTTCTTCCTTATTTTGTTAAATGGTTCCACAAGGTTGCTATATCACAGTAGATATCTGTTATAGAAATTGGCTAATCCTAAAAAAGATTCTCTTTTATTTCTGGATGCAGCTATTTCTGATATCTTATTAATGAGTTTATCATCTGGTGACATATTGTCTTTAGATATTTGATATCCTAGGTACAAAATTTCTTCACAATTAAACTCACATTTATCATGATTGTCATACCCATGCTATTTTTCTCAAAATTTGCTCCATTTTACTTTTGAGCTCTTCTTTACTGCATGCACCAATGCCAATGTCGTCCTGATATACAATTATATTTTTAATCCCCTCTAAAACTTTTTTCAATGGCTTTTTGGAAAAGAAGACTTGATGTTTTTACTTCCAACAGCAGACAAGTCCATCTTACAAGTCCATCTACTAGAGCTGTTTATTGTGGTGACTTCTTGAAACTTGCTATCAATTTTTATCTGATTATATGCTGACTTAAGATCAACTTTAGCAAAGTATTTCATACCAGAAAACTCATGGCATACTGTTTCAATGTTTGCCAATGGGAATTAATCTGAATAGATCTAGTTATTCATGCCCACCTTAAAGTTTCTACAAATTCTTAAATTTCCATTGGGCTTGCATATCAACACAATGGGTGAAGCCCAATTGCTACCATGCTGGCTGACTTTTTCTAATATTCCTTGTTCCACCATTTTGTTCAGCTTAGCAACCAAGGGTAGCATGTGAACAGGAACTTTTTGGGCTTGAAAATACATGTTGACTGCTTTCTTTAAGACAGATATTTGTCTCATATACCCTAAATAATCCAACATCCAGTTCTACAGACTTCATGGAATTTATCAGCTTCTATGTATCCACTCTTAAGACATAAATTCCTAAAAGACTTTTGATGTTTTCCATCACTAAAAATCCACATTACAACCAAAAACGTTTGCGGTTTCTCTCTTCTTTTTAATATACATACTTTTCTCTCATTGGAACTACTATAACCTCTTCCCTTTATATAAATATATATATGTATGTATTATGAGTTAACCTAATATATAAGTCAAATTTACAAACTGAGTCTTTATTTAAATAAATAAACACAACTTTTATAAAGTCAGATTTCTAAGTTTGTTTTTTTTTCTTATGTATTTAGATATTTTGCTTCTGTAAATAAAAACTGTTATATTTCTTTTCATTAAAAGGAACCTGTTATGATAGATATTCACTCTGACGGATGTAGCTCATCAAGAGAAGATAACTCTCTGGTAGGTATAGTGATACTGCCTTTTATACAGTACCTTATTTACATATCACTACAGAACATTTTTTATACTTTGCAAAGTAAAGGAATATCAGCAAACTCAAACGTTCTCTGATTGACCAATGTTTTTAGTGTTGTAGCCATACCCACAATGCCGGGCCAATTGCAGGTTGGCTATTTAACCCATAGTTAGAGATTTTGAATTCAGAGTTGTTCTTCTTCTGGACCGGTTGCTGCCCAAAGCTATAGGATTCAGTCTGTCCTGCTATATAGACATTGATGGGGAGAGATGTAATAGACTCTTACCCTTCCCAAGGGTATGATGAGCATTGTTTGACCCTAGTTTCTGGCAAGTAAAATATAACATGTACATCATAACAAGACGAGACATTTATACATATATAGAAGAATTTATTATCAGAATGATTTCGTTGTACCTGTTCGGTAGATGCACGGTGGAGTAATGGATAGCGGCTCGGATTGAGGAATTGGAGGGCTGAATTCGAATTCCAGTCAAATCCATTACATTCACTTATGTGCTAATACCCTTGGGAAAGGTATGAATCCTTGTCTTCTGTCGGAGTTCGCTCATTTCCTTAATCCTTCAACAGGGGTCTCTCTCCCACGAGTATAAATACTGGCTGACCTTTCGCCTCTTTCCGGCTTACGCCTCGGGCGGTCATCTCGTGGGGAGATGAGGTAAAAAAAAAAACTCTTTTTCAACTCAGGCCTTGAGCCGCTACCTCGCGCAGAGGCAAGGTACAAGAACTTTCTCTTTTCCACTTACACCAATATGTGACATCTCACACATACAGCGTTTCCCAAATTCTGGGAACACGCTAAAAACAATATACGCGTTTGTACGGATACTCAACACACACATAACTTCTCCATAAAAACACTCTGTAACTTTTCATGTCTTCATGTCATTGTAATTTGTTATTAATATATATTTGTTTGCATACATGTATATCAGTCTCGTTTGTTTTCTGTTGCCTTCTTTGGACTTAATTATAGTCCAACATTCCTATGTAGCTGGACCGGCCAGCAGGAAATCTTAGCCCAGAGATATCATCTTCACACCCCGATCTTCTACACTTCTTCCCCCAGCTATGTGTAAATAGCAGGACAGACCGGGTTCTGTAGCATTGGATAGCAACTGGTCTACCGCAGAAAGAAATGGCAACTTACTTCAGGAAGAAAAAATCTGCCTCATCAGTCATGTATCAAAAGATACATGATTACCTAAGCGTGTATCACACATGGCACATAACTGACTGAGTGTGGTAGATATATGAAAAGTTCTTTTAATATAGTTGCTAGTAAATGTTTCTTTTTTTCGTTTTTGTCATGGTGAATGAATAAATTGTAAGTGATTATCATTAAAAAGTAATATTAAACAGGAGAAAGTGATATTTGTGTAAGACTTATCTGTGGTCTTCATTTCCTGGAGCTGCTCAATTCCACATACTCTCTTTGTGAGGGGTTGATGAAAAAGAGAAAATCTTTAAATTTCCCATAAGTAGAGTGGTTTCCTTTTTTTTGATGGAATCATGGGAATTATTATTTTTTATTTTTTTTTATTTCTCATGATTGTGAAATTACTACAGGTATTTACTCGACATTTATTTATCTACATCCTGGGTATGATGATAAACTACATCCGGCAACACTGCCTCTGATCGGGGGATTAGAGGTTTTGAGGAACATGGGACCACCTCTTCTGCTGCTGTTCTAAGGTTCACACTGACCTGGGGTGGTAGCACCTGTTAGGGCCCCAGCTATGGGAAAATAGTGAACTCCCAAACAAAAATCAACAGTCCATTTTTATAATAAAATGACCAACAATACATTTTTATAGCAAAATGACAATCAATGCAACACTAAAAAAAATTTAAAAATACATTTTTATAGTAAAATTACCAACAATACGTTTTTGTAGTGAAATTAGCAGCAATACATTTAAAAAAAAAAGAAAAAAAGACCAACAATACATTTCATGGTCTATGAAATATACATCTAAAAAACATACTCTGAAAGTATAAAATTATGTACAAAATATTTAGATTTTGGCATCAAATAACCCATAAAGGTTAATATGCCGCTGAACAAAATCAACCAACCAACCAACTTCCTGATCTATCAAAAAGATAAATTGCCAAGTTGTTAAAAAACTTATTTTTCTATCTCTTCATTTTACAAACTTGCTATATCATAACACTCTGTTCAGAGTCTGTCTATATTTCTGAGATGAGGTATTATGCACAGTATTTACATTAGTCGGACTATTGTCCTCGTCTTTGTCGCCATATTTGTCACAACGTTTCGGCCGTTGTATGCTCCGGCCTTCTTCAGGTCCTCAAGGACACATCGCACAGTGGATAAAGGCGTTGGTTAGATCCAGTGACAGACCCAAAGAGTGTGAGTTCAATACCCAGTTAAGGCAGTGGAGAACTTTCAGAGGGAAAATTAGCAGGAGATAACTGATAACTGACATCCATCAAACATGGCACGTGGAACTAGAACAGTCTACCCCAGCGATCGAAATAAAGGGTTCGGTTCGAAATTCCAACCACCTGAAGAAGGCCGGAGCATACAACGGCCGAAACGTGACAAATATGGCGACAAAGATGAGGCAATAGTTACAAGGGTCATTCAAAAAGAACTAAATATTTTTGCTGTGACGACACGCTACCACTTCTTATAAAATTAGAAAAAACTAATTCAGATTCCAATCTTAATTTCCTTGCAGGTGAGAGGTGTACTACAAATCTAAAAATTAGTCGGACTATTGTCCTCATCTTTGTCGCCATATTTGTCACGTTTCGGCCGTTGTATGCTCCGGCCTTCTTCAGGTGGTTGGAATTTCGAACTGAACCCTTTATTTCGATCACTGGGGTAGACTGTTCTAGTTCCACGAGCCATGTTTGTTTTCCCTCTGAAAGTTCTCCACTGCCTGAACCGGGTATTGAACTCACACTCTTTGGGTCTGTCACTGGATCTAACCAACGCCTTTATCCACTGTGCCATGTGTCCTTGAGGACAACCACCTGAAGAAGGCCGGAGCGTACAACGGCGGAAACGTTGTGACAAATATGGCAACAAAGATGAGGACAATAGTCCGACTAATGTAAATACTGAACACTCTGTTCAGTTTATTATGAAAAAGCAGCAAGAGAAAACATGGTTCAATACATTGTTTCTTTAATAAAGTCCAACAGAGATTAATTTGATGGTCATTTTGTTCAAGATCTTCTTATAAAAATGCTAGCAGGGCAACCTGCCACTGCCTATGTATTATATCAAAATAACATGGTTTTCTTATTTGGATTTTCTGACGAATCTTAATTCTTAAGTTAATGATTGAATAAGCTCATGGTTAGTTCTATGACAATAAAATATCTGTAGAAATTCGCCTATCACATCGTTAAATATTTAACAACTTTAACAAAATATTGCAATAATAATCATAAATATGAACGCTGGTTGTTCTTTTAAGAAGTTTGTACAAAGGAAAACAGAAACTGCATTCAGAGATTTTGGTGGTGTTGTCTTCGGACGACCAGTGTTGCACATCTGTAGTCCCACTGTTGGCTTTACCTGTCTTGGGACTATTAAAGATTTGCTCCATACCATTCTCAAAGATGTTTATGTTCCACACTAGTTCAAACAAAAAGTTAAGGAAGCCCTTACCAATACTGGAAAGAATAATAACAGTGGACTTTAGGAACCTATTTTACTGAAAAAAAAACTGTTTTTGGAGAAAGTGTTTATAAATTTAAACCAAAAAGAGTACAAGCTGCTCGATCAATAAATGCTGAATGTTTCCAGTTAAAGAAACAGCTAATATTACCATTAGAAATGAGGAGAACAGATACAACAGCCCAATAACCAGGGGGTGTTAGTTGAGAAACACCGACTGCTTGGTCAATGAATGTTTCCATAGGAGAAAATGGCTAATATTAACATTACCATGAGAGATGATGTGAACAGATACTACAGTTTGATCCCAGCCCAATGCCCAGGGAGTAGCACCGGCTGCTTAGTCAATGACTGCTGAATGTTTCTGTATAAGAAAATGGTAAATATTACCATTAGACATGAGAACAGATACTACACATGGATCCCAGCCTCATGACAAAGGAGAGATTTAAAGCATAACTTGAGTAGCAGTGTCTGCTCAGTCAATAAATGCCGAATGTTTCTTTATAAGAAAAAGGGTAATATTACCATTACCAATGGACATGAGGAGAACAGATACTACACTTTGTTCTCAGTCCTATAGCCATGGAGAGATGTAAAGTGTAACTTGAGTAGCATTGTTTGCTTTGTCATTGAATGCTAAAGGTGTCCTTATAAGAAAATAGCTAATATTACCATTAGAGATGAGGAGAACAGATACTACAGTTTGATCTCAGCCCAACGACCAGGGAATGTTCCTTGAATCGCATTTGGGCAGAAACACAATTGAGAGATAAAATGTAGTTTGTCTGATTGAAGGCAAGTATTACACTTTGATCCCAGCCAGTTAGCCAGGGAAAAGTATAACTTTAGTAGCACTGTTTGGTCAATGACTACTGAATGTTTCCATATAAGGAAATGGCTTTATATTATTACCATTAGAAATGGGGAGAACAGATGCTACACTTTGATCTCAGTTTGATGGCCATGGTGTGAAGAAAAGCCTAAGTCAAGTTGTAATGGCTGCTCTGTCAATGATTGCCAAACGTTTCTTTATAAGGAAATGGCTAATATTACTATTACCATTTTTTGTGATATCAACGAACACTCATTGCACTTTTGTAATGCCAATGAATACTTGTTGTCACTTTCGTAATGCTCATTGTAGTAGAGCCTTTGTAATTGCAGATACAACTATAGTAACGCCGTTGAACACTACTGGAATCAGATAGCTCTGAATAACACTCACACTAATAGTACTTGCTCGATAATACTTGCTCAAATAGTAACCACCAAATAGTGATCTGAATAGTAATCCGTATTGTGATCAGTATAGAGAAATAGTATAGTGAATAGTATAGAATAGAAATGGTGATCCGTATAGTAATAGAGGATAGAATAGAAATGGTGATCCGTGTAGTAATAGAGGATAGAATAGAAATGGCGATCCGTATAGTAATAGAGGATAGAATAGAAATGGTGATCCGTATAGTAATAGAGGATAGAATAGAAATGGTGATCCGTATAGTAATAGAGGATAGAATAGAAATGGCGACCCGTATAGTAATAGAGGATAGAATAGAAATGGCGACCCGTATAGTAATAGAGGATAGAATAGAAATGGCGACCCGTATAGTAATAGAGGATTGAATAGAAATGTTGATCCTTATAGTAATAGAGGATAGAATAGAAATGGTGATCCGAGTAGTAATAGAGGATAGAACAGAAATGGTGATCCGTGTAGTAATAGAGGATAGAACAGAAATGGTGATCCGTGTAGTAATAGAGGATAGAATAGAAATGGTGATCCGTGTAGTAATAGAGGATAGAATAGAAATGGTGATCAATTAGACACCATGCCAATTTCCATATATAGATTTCTATTACCATCACATGATCTAGTTATTCAAAATAGGATTGCCTGTGTTTGCTCTCTGGTGATCTGTGTTCAAACTACAATGTTGGCAGCGACACTTTATTCCTATATCACACCATTACAAAGAGAACAGATACGACACTTTGATCTCAGCCTGATGGCCAGAGAGTGAAGAAAAATATAATTCGAAGAGCACTGGCAGTTTAGTCAATGAAACTAGCTAATATTACCATTATAGATGAGAACAGATACTACACTTGGTATCTACTTGACCCCGCCACCGAGTCAGGTTGTGACACAAGGTCGGTTTTTAACGTGGGGAGGGAGGGGGTTGACCCAAGTGTTTTCACGCGGGCCGCTGCACTTTGCTGGTCTTAGCTTGTCCAAGCTGGTCAGAGTTGGTCATAGCTGGTCTTAGCTTGTCCAAGCTGGTCAGAGTTGGTCATAGCTGGTCTTAGCTTGTCCAAGCTGGTCAGAGCTAGTCATAGCTGGTCTTGGCTGGTCTTAGCTTGTCCAAGCTGGTCAGAGCTGGACGTAGCCACGATACTACCAGCGCAGGCACGAATCCCCGCGACCGGCATGTATCAGTGATCGAATCTCAGCCAAAAAGGCGATCATTCAGCGAGTAATTCTGTTATCTGAGAACAGATACTACACTTTGATCTCATCCTGGTGGCCAGGGAGTAAAGAAAAGCATAACTCAAGTAGGAGTGGCTGTTCGGTCAATGAATACCAAATGTTTCCTCATAAGGAAATGACTAATATTATCATTACCATTCTCCTCTGTCTCCTCCCACTCATCATGGTTGATGTTAAAAGGTCTTTAGTGCAACTTTCGGCATTTGTAGTAATTCTTCTAGGCTCAGGAGTGTTTACTATGCCTGAGTTTGCAGTAGCACAGTTTGGTAGCCTGGTGGTCTGGCATGTAAACTATGTGACCTACCCAGCACAGATAAAAGTGTTGGGTACATTAGTGACTTATAGTGTTTTTCTTTGAAGTGACACAGTAATCCTTCCCACATTAAACTGGTATGACAAGTGGTCATCAAAGAATGCCATAAGCCTTTGTTCCATTTGAGAGAAAACTGTCCAGTTCAAATCCTGGAGACAAAAAAAAGAAACGGTTTAAAGAATAAATGATGCAATAAAAAAAAAAGATACTTTTAAATGTGAAATTTATTTGATTGCAAGAAAAATACAAAAAAAAGAAGAAGTGAACACATGAGTATTTATACCAGAAATAAAAGAATAGAAAAATAAAGTAAACTCTTTATTTAAACATGCAGAGATTTACAACTTTCATTTTACTCTTACGGCAATAGGGCAAGTTGAGTTTGGAATTGTTGTATTGCATTCAAATTGAAAGTTGGGGTTTGACATAAATAACAACATAAAATATTTTTTTCCAAATTGTTACCATTTTTTGAGGAGATGAGTTTAAAAATTAAGTTTAGGTTCAAAATTATAGCATTGGAATTTAATTCTGATCAGTGAAAGCATTATGGCACAGCCTTATAAAATTTATAATTTCCTGAAGCTTTACAAATTGTATATGGACAGGATGCATGGCACAAAAGCACATTATTACTAAATCATTGTGCAAACAAATAAGACCTTCATTTACTTCAAAGGGAAATTATATTGAATAATTTAGCTATATTATGATGTACAGTGCAACCCAGATATAAGAGAGTTGTCGGGACCAGAGAAGAAGTATCTTATATCCGGGTTTCTCTTATATCCGGGTTTGGTCTATTTTGTTTAAGTATGGCTCTAATTTGGGACCAGATAAAATCTCTCTTATATCCGGGTTTCTCTTATATCCGGGTTACACTGTAATATGTTATACAGTGCAGTAGTTTTAGTGCGATTTTCAATAAACAATGCAAATTTAAAACATTTTGTATAATGTGTGGCCAGCAATATTATGGTATTATATAAACTTTTATCTATTTTTTGGTTTTAGTAATTATGATCGAACTAATGATCTAACATTCTTATTCATTGAGTAGCCATTTTTGTAATCTTTTACAATTTTCTTTTTACAGTTTTTACTTATCGAATACAGTAAAAAAATTACATATTTTGCTTGTGGTGATTCATAATTAGAATTCTGGTTTGAATATATTTTACTTTCAATGAATCTAATACAAAATATATCACCTTTATTTGGATATATTCTTGAAATAGTAAAATTTTGAAGACAGTTTGCAAGCAAAAACTTGCAGAAATTTGGTATTGCATTACATTTTTTCAGATGATCTTTAAAACTAAATGCTCAAAAATTGGTAAAAGCTATGAATCTAATTTTTGTTGTCAGTACTTATCACATAAAACTACAGCTTTATCTACTGAAAAAAAAAGGATTGAATGGCATCAAAATTATCACAGTTTACATTTATTAGGAAATCTTGATAATACATAAAAGCCAGTGTCTGTTGTTTTATAAAACACAAAACATGTCAGTCTTGTTCATCTTGAAGAATGTAGACTGGATGTGTCTTAAGTTATTTTGCAGACAGAATCTCCAGATATGTCTGAATAAAATGGTACAAGAAAGAAAAAAATTTTTTTTCCCTTTCTTTTAATCAATTCACTCCAAGCAAGGCAATAATGTCACTAAGACACAAAGGGCTACTAGGAGAGAAAGAAAATGGAAAGAGTTTTGAAGGAACTGGAAACCCAATCCTAAACAGGAAACAGGTGATAAAACTCTACTCCTGTTCAAAACACCAGAGAGGAATGTGAACCAGATGATAGGTGAACCTATTTACTCCTCTTAACCTGTCACTCTCTTCATTACTTCCCTTTCCACTGCATTCTTTGTTGATGTCTCTCAATTACAATATCCTTATTGTTAATTTCACTCAAAGTTGTTTTCTGTTGCCATAGAAGGATATGACAACACAACTATGAAATTAAAATTCAGGAATCAGAGTCTCCTTCATAAACATTTTGTACAGCAACTGTAGTCACATACAGAGTGATAAAGTTTAAACTTTTCAATATTTCAGCTGGTGTGCCCTCCAGGCTTCATCCTGTGTATATCAATCTGGGTAACCTACAGGGAATTCTGAACTGGACCCTTTTATTTAATCAACAGGGAAGACCTTGTTCCACTGCTAATGTCTAGGGATATCTTGTCTAGTTCATTTATTTTGTGATAACAAATATAAAGTTTACATTTCAGGTAACATGAAAATAAATAGTATAAAATGTTTGTGACATCTGAACCCTCTCCAGGTAGACCAGCCGGATGTGACTGACCATGTTTCTTTTTCATAACTGAATCCAATAACACCAATTGGGCATAGAGGGGCATATGCTACTAAATCAACATAGTAGCTTTCATGCTTGGCAACATGCTTCAAAATTACTCTTGCCTCTTTAATAAATGTGACATTGTTAAAAGAAAATGGTTAATTTAGAATATGAACTGACATGAATGAAAAGGGTTAACGCTACAGAATAACATAAACTGAAAGAAGAAAGAAAAAACAGATCTGAAAAAAATGACTTTATTGGTTTTGGAAAAAGATATCATCAAAGGACCATCTGGAAAATTTAAACCCACTAGGGCTAAGGAGGAATAGAGCAGATACATTCAAAGTCAGTTGAAAATTTTGGAAACAGAAGCAGAAATAGAGAAATTGATTTATGTCCACTTACTAAAATGGATGCTCAGAAAACATATGTCATGATTGCTGGATGGAAGAAGGGGTCAATTTAGATACAATATTTGGCAATTTTGAAGATGAAGGTAGAACCAAGAAACTGATTTATGCCTGTCTAAGAGTGGAAATGTAAAGAAATCGAGAAATAAGATTTTTTGAGATAAGAAACAAACATGTAAGGTTCATAAGTACAATTAAGTGAACAAGATATGAAGACAAATACAAAAATTAGTGGGTCAAAAAAAGACAGCTAGTAAATTTCTGATTGCATAAACAAGACCAGGGACTGAGAAAAATTTGTTGTTGAAAATTAAAGATAATTCAAAATTAAAGATAATTAAAAGTCAAGACTGCCTTTTCACTTACACAGTTTAAAAATCAGATTTGTCAAAAAGAAAGCTGAGGTAGCGGGCTTAGATGAGATATTAAGAGAGACAGAGGAATTATCTACACCCATTTGGAAATAATGGTGCAAGACATAAATAAAAGAAGGAATGAGTTGTATGGGCAGGCCAATACCTGCAACCATTACCAGGAGGAAGGAGAAGAGATAATTAATATTGCAAATCAGACAACAAAGAATTCTTGTTCAAATCAATACAGATTCAAAAACACCGTCAGCCCCCACTCTGGTCTTTAGTCAAAACCAATATAAGCAGAGTGCTTAAGTGACCAGGCAGACAGGCAAAGAGAGAAATGAGAGACACCGGTGAAGGGCAGACAAAGGTGCTATTGAGATCCATGTGACTTGCTGCCAAGAGAATCCTTAACTTTGATCTCTTTTCAAAAATTTAGTATTGATAGACAAAATGTCACTAAAGAGATTTTAGTGGGAAGGGTTAATTTTTGTTATATCAAGAACTACATAAACCAAATGAAAATTAACCTGAAGAATTTTTTCATTTTTATTTTGTCTATTTTATTTTTTCCCATCATAGCACAGCTCACTGTGGTTCATATCAGTGCTACAGTTACTGATGATAATCAATCCTTATCAGCTCTGCGATTAAAAAACAGAATATGGCAGAGCAAGGTGTGGACTGAGGTGGACAGTGACCAATGATCGTTGACCTGTGACAGTATCAAATAGTGTAGGATTGACCCTGCAATCAACTCATCGTCTAACGACCCTGAGGACCAAGACATCTGGTATAGGTGGCGTGTGGCAAGGGTCAGATCATCTGGTCACTGATGACCAGGCTGACCTAGAATCGACCAAGGCATGATGTTTTATAGATAAAGGGAGTGTATGCTTATTAAAATTTTGAAAATTAAAAACCACACACACTTTATTTGTATTTCTAAAATGAGGAATGGGAAATCTGAGTGTCAAGCTGCCAGGACAGGCCATGTGTCTTCTGCAGTAAGGATTGTGAGTAGCCCTTCAAGCTGAACCTTGAAGGTTGCAGCCACAAAAAAAGTCCAAATAGTGCTCGCTCATCAATTTTATGAGTTCTGGAACTTAGTACCCTACTGATTATTTCCATTTCTGCTACTGCTGAATCGAGCAAAATAAGGAAGCCCTCACATGTCACAATAGCCAACAAGTAAAATAGTCTCTATATCAGTGACTAAGCAAGTAAAATTAGCAGGAAAAATTCAACACCATTAAATAGATAGAGACCTCAGGCTTTACTCACTCAAAACTTTTTTTCACAAGTGATCTTAGGAAGCGGTTATATACAGCTAAGAGTTCTTTTTTTTTTTTTAAGCGTATCACCCCAAGCAAGGCTGGAGGCCACTATCACGCAAGGGGTTAAAGAAGGGTTGGAGGAAGAGCAGATAGGAGTGGTAAAGGAGAGGATGTGGAGAAAGAGAAAGACAGTGGGTCGATCAAGGCAAGGGGGTTACAGAAGATTTGGAGCGAGAGCAGATAGGAATGAAAGGTGAACGGATGTGGAGAAGGGAAGTGGATAGATCAATGCAACTGGAGATGTCGATTGATGCTACACTTAAACCGTTGGAGATTGTATTTGTCAGGGAAACAGTAATAGGGAAGGGAGTCCCATAGGCGAGATGTGCGAGACATGAAGCTATTGGAGTAGAAGAGACGTCTACATCTAACAGTTTCCACGGTCTAGGGGTGGGAGCGGGATGCCAGCCTTGTGGGACGTTTAAATTCACGAGGCCTAGGGACAAGCGAAAGCAGCTCCTCGGAGCAATTACCGTGAAAGTACTTGTAAAAAAGGCAGAGCGAGGCAACATCGCGTGTGTGAGAGAGCGACTGCAGACGAGATGACAGATCAGGGCCAATCACATTGCCTATCCATCTCTGGATCTTATCAAGAACCCTGAGGCAAACAGCAGGGGCCCCAGACCATATATGGCAGCAATACTCCATGCCAGGGCGAATGGTCGAGGATCGATCTGTATGGGCATCCATATGAATGAATTTTGCAGTTATCTTTTAAAAAAAAAATCATTATAATTCTTAAATTTAAATAGACTTTCCACATAAATTTATTTTTAAAAAACATTTAAGAACAATAAAATTTCATCACATAAATATAAATAAAACAGTAATGAAAACCTAGTTACGAAAAAGTAATACATTTTTTGGAGAGGAGGGGGAACCTGAAATGAAAAAAAAAAAAATGACCACAATCAGGATCACAGAGTCATTGTAAGCACCATGATTCTTTCATTAGCTGCATAGTATATGCTTCACCAGAGCTACATGCAGTTTTTGAATTCAGAGTTGTCCTTCTCCTAGACTGGTTGCCACCCAAGACTGAAGACCCCAGTCTGTCCTATTTACCCATAGTTGGAGATTTTGAATTAATTCCTTCCATATATCTGGGTTGAAAGTTGGAGAGGCACTTATTCATGTGTAGCATGTTTTGGGCAAATAGTCCTAGTAGAGGCCAGCCCTCGTCAGGTCAAACCACAGCCTGATGGCTTGTCTTTATCAGATATATGTGGCTGTTGATTCCATCTGGGAAAGATTCTACCTTAGCTATCGACTCCAGTCTAGGAAGCTTCAACCCACGCCCCTCATTGAGACTATGTGACCACCACACTGGGTGAATACTTAGCTATGGAGTCCGTCTTCTCCATTGTGCTAAATAACTGTTGACCATACAGTCAATCAATGTAATCAGAGAATCATTGTGAATCATTGATTCTTTTATTAGCTGCATAGTATGTGCCTTGCCAGGGCTACATACTGTTTTTGAATTCATAGTTGTCCTTCTCCTTGACTAGTTGGCACTCAAAGATGAAGAGCTCAGTCTGCACCAGCATCCACACATAGCGAGGAGGAGAAGAGATGGATTCACATCTTTCACAGGGATATTTGTACTTAAGTGACTGTAATGACCCTGACTGGAACTTGAACTTGGCTCCCTGCCTCCTCAATTTTAGCCGCTATCCATTACCATAATCTACATTTTTCTTTGAAGTTCTTAAACCGACTACAGCAGTGAACTATTGCAAACCAAAACTAAAAATCTTCCAGTGGAATGATGAGAGTTGAGATCAAAGCATGAGTTGCCATGATGCAACATCAGTTGGATCTGCTACAAGCTTTACTATAAAGTCAACTCTCCAAATCTTTGTTCACCACTGCAGAAGCCAGATATTGAACTCGCAATTCTTTGAGCCAAGTCACTGGAGGACATCACTGTATGAATTTTGGGGACTTATAAACTTACTGTCTTCAGTAACCATTTTTTTTACCAGAGTTCATATTACATTTTTTTTGTTATTATTGCTTTTGTCTACCACTTTGTATTACTGGTGCCCATATTGTATTCATTTCTATGCTTAGCCAGCTTAGATTTTTGTGGCCTAACATATAGGCTGATTCCTTAAGTTTTCGTATTTTCCAGTGATGTTCTCTATTATTTCAACCTCATCCCACAGGGGGCTGTGATCTCCCTTTGCCCTCCATATCTGGTCAGCTATGCCTGATTTTTCTATTTCTCCTTGTGTTAATGCTTTGCGATTTTCTTGCAGTCTTACCCTTATATTTCTTACCACAGTTGCACGAGATGTGTACACAGTCCTTAGTCATGTTCTTTTTTTTTTGTGGGGGGGGGGGTCTTACTCAGAAGAAGTGTCTGTGAAGTGTTGAACCACTTTTGAAGGTCAGGGTAGTTGTTATGTTGTAGGGTATTGCTTATACTGACCATTTCTTGTTGATATCTCACCACTTATGACTTTTGACCAATGTTATTGGCAGTGGACAATCCCTTTCTTTACACTGTATGGGTGGTGGGACTTGAAGTTGAGGTATTGTCCGCTGAATGTTGGCTTGTGGTATACGGATGTCTTGAACCCATGCTCTGTTCAGGATATTAGTACATCCAGGAAGACGAATTTGCTGTTTTCTCTCTCCATTGTGAACTGTATTGATGATCTTGTCAAGTTCACATGGTCCAGTAGTAGCTGGACCTCTTCCTGGTGTGGCCAGAGCATGAAGGTGTCCTCTACGTATCTCAGCTATAGGATAAGCTTTAGTGACAGTTTTTACACACTTTATGTCCAGAAAAGGAAATACTTGAATAATCAGCTCTTTCCGAATCCTCTACACTGTTCTGTTTTCGTACTGGAGCTTCCGGCGAGAATGCCAAGCAGTACAGCCTATCGTTTCCAAATTCCTGACGCAGTGAATTGCATCACGCTGCAGACGGTGCCCAACTGACCCTACGATACTATGCAGTTGACAAAAAAAAAATACGCGAAATTAAAAATATAAAATGGTGACAATTTACCCATCGCACCCTGTATTTCTTAAAATGTAAAATACACAACCCTTAGTAAACCAGAGAAAGAAAATCAAGGTAATTATCTATTATAACAAATTTAAAACACGTCCAACTTCATCAACAATAACAACTCACTTTCTTTGTGAATATGGCAACAAAGATGAGGACAATAATGTAAATAGTGTAAATAAATACCCAACTGTTGATAAGTTTTATTGAAGATCAACTCTAATCTATATATGAGTTACAGATTAGAGTTGATCTTTGATAAAACTTTTCAACAGCTGGGTATTTGCCAAAAGAGAACCTGAAATAGATGACTAAAAAGTTCAAGAATAAGAACCAAATTATTCCATTTGATAAGATAACTTTAAAATAGTCATTTACTGATGTTAAAAATGAAAGCATATTTGTTAAGTCCTTACAATTATTAGCAAAGTGACTCCTTTCATGTTTTTACTAAAAGACTCACATTTTTCTGGACTAATTACCTCCCTTGCCTTTGTAAGGCAAGGGAGGTAATTAGTCCAGAAAAAACGCAGATGAAAAAAACTAGTTGGTATATAATACGAGGTGCAGCAGAAATACCTCCCAAATATATTAGGTTGGTGCAAAAATAATGTCGTTTTCTCACATGAAGTTGAACGTCAAAAAACATTATTTTTGCACCAACCTAATACCTTCCACATATGAGGGTTGTTCTAAGCCTCATCCAAAAGGAGTTGGAGAAATGAGTTTTTCATTATTTTTCAATATTGTCTCCCTTGACATCAATGCACTTGGTTCAACAATGCTTAAGTATTGCAACCTCATCACAGAAGAAGGCGTCATCCTGGTTCTCCGAAACCTCCTCCACAGCACATAAGATCTCATCATTGTTTCCAAAATGGCAACCACGTAGGTGGGATTTGAGTTTAGGAAACAGGAAGAACTCAGATAGAGCTAAGTCTAGCAAATAAGTGGGGTGGGGAAGCAATTCAAAGCCACAGTTGGTTGATTCAGCTTCTGTAATCTGAGGAGTGTGAATGGACGTGTTATCCTGGAGCAAGAGCACATTTGCCCTCAGCTTCCTTCTGCGTTTCGACTTGATTTTTTCCTTCAGTTATCATAATTCTGACGTATAGTAATGTTTGTTAATAGTTTTTTCCCTTCTCCTGGTACTATCATGATTACACCTTCAGAATCCCCCAAAAAACAGAAACTGTCACTTTGCCAACTGATGCTGCCTGCTTGAACTTCTTCCGATGTGGAAAACCAAAGTCTTTCCACTGTTTGCTTTGAATCTTTGATTCATGTTTGAAGTGGTAAACCCAGGTTTCATCTTGAGTTACTAATCTGTGATGGAAATTTTCAGGTTCATCCTGGAAACAAGTCAGAAGTCTCCTGGAAATGTCAACTTTTTCATCTTCTGCCCTGGTGTCAGCATTCTTGGGGCCCATCTTGTAAACAGTTTGCTCATCCCCAAGATCTCAGTCAAAATAATATGAACTGAACCAGAACTCATGCCTATGGAGTTATCTGCTGGACAGTAAGATGTCTGTCATCCAAAACAATATGGTGAATGGCATCAAGTTGTTCATAAGTGGCCGAGGTTTTTGAATAACCTGACCAAGGTCATCTTGTGTGCTGTCCCAGCCCCCACTTAAATTCCGCAGCCCACTTCTTCACAGTTGCATAGGAAGGGATGTTGTCAGCAAATGTTTGCACCATGTCTTTATGGATTTCCTTGGGTGTCATTCCTTTCTTTTGCAGATATTTTATAACTGCTCAGGCCTAGGTTTTGTACATTTTTAGATTTGTCTATATTTCTGGCATTTGGTATTATGTACAGTATTTACATTAGTCGGACTATTGTCCTCATCTTTGTCGCCATATTTGTCACAACGTTTCGGCCGTTGTACGCTCCGGCCTTCTTCAGGTCCTCAAGGACACATGGCATAGTGGATAAAGGCGTTGGTTAGATCCAGTGACAGACCCAAAGAGTGTGAGTTCAATACCCGGTTAAGGCAGTGGAGAACTTTCAGAGGGAAAATTAGCAGGAGATAACTGATAACTGACATCCATCAAACATGGCACGTGGAACTAGAACAGTCTACCCCAGTGATCGAAATAAAGGGTTCAGTTCGAAATTCCAACCACCTGAAGAAGGCCGGAGCGTACAACGGCCGAAACGTGACAAATACGGCGACAAAGATGAGGACAATAGTCCGACTAATTTTTAGATTTGTAGTACACCTCTCACCTGCAAGGAAATTAAGATTGGAATCTGAATTAGTTTTTTCTAATTTTATAAGAAGTGGTAGCGTGTCGTCACAACAAAAATATTTAGTTCTTTTTGAATGACCCTTGTAAATTTTACTATTGATGCCATATCTAGCTAATATCTTACCATTATGTGGGAGGTATTTCTGCTGCATCTTGTCTAATACTATCTCTGTCCCATAACAATAATGGTGAAATTAACTGTTTCTATTCAGGAAACATTTGGCATTCATTGACCAAACAGTTAATGTTACTGTTGGTTGAAATTTATAATTTATAAAATCTTTCTCTTAAAGAAATTCTTCAAAAGAATAGGATTCACCACTGTTATTGCTAATTTCTAGTATTGATGGGGGTTTTCTTCCAAGTCTTTTGTTTAAGGTAGTGTTATAAACTTGTGTACAGTATTACAAGAGAACAAATGAAAGAACAAGTACTGCCAGTAAGGCAAAAAGTGAAGAAGACAAGAATTGTTAATATAAAATTCTTTGTATTGATGATACAGAGGATATGAGTGAAATGTCTCTTTGTGGGTAAGGAAAGCAACTTGGAGGAAGAGTAGAGATGGTAGGCCTTGGAGTTGATGTGTGTGTTGGTTTGGTTCACCAAGGTCACTGGTGGTGATGTTGACAGCTTGCCTGTTCATCACAACTCTGCTAACAGCATCATTGGCAGTGTTCTTAAATGCAGATAGGGTGGATCATGACTATTTTTTCGTGTTTTTTCTTTGGCAGCAACGTTTGTCATTGATTAGCTCCTTTTATATTATATTTTATATCTTTTTGGAGGGGATTTGTTTTGTGAGCTGGATGTGATACTCGGAGCAGCTGTGCAGAGGACAAATTCTTTTTAGTTTTGCTTTCTTAGCGTTCACATCCAGTCAGCGTGTAGAGTGAGTGAATCGGAAAGAGATCTAATTTGAAGCAGAGTATAACAGTATGTAAAGTAACATATTAAATTTTTATGACATTATTGTTCTTTCTAGTTACATATACTACCCGTTTTAGTTGTTGCTGCTATTGGAAGTCATCAAGTGATGTGATTTTTATGTTACATGTAGTGTATAAAATATATATGCAAAAGTAATAACTATTATGGGACCGAGATACTATTATGCTTTCAGCTTTACAGAGACAGTAGAAACAACTTTTTTCTATTTTTTTTATTTGGTCGAGTTAACTCAGACATTCAGGAGTCTATACTATGCCAACCATCTTGGTCCCGTATCAAGGTCACAATGTCATTAGGGAGGCATTCTGTGTCATAACTGGTCAATGTAGGTAACTGCTGGGTGATCAGTCTGTCTTGCTCCATGGCTAAGTGTCCAGAACAGTAGATCACTCATGAGGTCTTGTTTTGCTTGTCAGCAGATTCCTGCAAAATGCATTCTGTGTTCGCGTAAGTTTGTAGAAATATCACGGGTGGGTCCATAGAGTTGTGATTTAGATGTATGTTGTCTCTCAGCATTCGAGTGTAGGTTCCATCTAGCTTAGACTCCAGGGTTTCAATTAATGTCCAGGCAGTGGCATCATACATTAAAACCACCTCTACAGTGGCTCAAAAGAATCTCCGTTTGAGGTTGTTTGGTAGATCAGATTTTCAGATTACATCCATTTTATTCAAGGTGACCCAGGCTTTAGCTATGTGAATTTTTTACATCTTTTTCAGTAGACTCATTTCACTTCCTAGGTATGTAAAAAATTCGACAGATTTTATTGATTCACCTGACACAGTTTATTTCTGGTTGAAACCTATGAATTTAATTTTAGAGGCATTGCCATATAGTCCAAAATCGTTGCCATCATTTTCTAGATGGAGGAGAAATGTGGCATTGGTAACGGTGCCTGCAGTGATAGCTCGGTCAAATTCAAGTTAATCATTTCATTACTTAATAACAATAAAAATCTGATCCCTCAATTTATGTCCAATAGAATCTTTTATTAATAGCATTTTGTGCATTCTGTCAAAAATTATGACATCTTTTCTGAAGTCCTTTCTATTATTGAAAGAGTTGGAATTTCATAGACGCAATAAAGAAAGGAGGCTTGGAAAAATTGACACATTGAAGGCAATGTAAATTGATTTGTTTTTTAAGGTTTTAAATAACTTTTTGTAGGTTGTTTAAAGCCATAAAATATTTTTAGATTATATATAAGAATTCTTTTGGAGATAATGATTTATATCTTTTTCTGTAGAAATTATCTCACTTTCTAGGTAAGTAAGATTTGACAGATTTGATTGATTCACCCGAGACAGTTTTGTATTGAGCCTTGTGGGTTGAAGCCTATGAATTCAGTTTCAGTGGCATAGATACAGAGTTTTTCGATTTAATAAAAATATGAAATTAAATGTTATGAGAAATCAATAAAACCGAGGATAAATAATTATAGATTTTAATTGCAAAATATCTGTTTTCATAAATTTCTCTTTTATAAAATTATTTTTTTGTAATTATATGGTTGACAGTGACAACAGTAAGACTTATTACAGACCACACCATCACAATCCATATCCATATTTGGTGTCTAAAATAAGACTTTTGTTTGTCTGGCATTTGGTTATTTATCAGCAAAACATCTTTTCTGGCATAATACACCAACAGTGACGGAATAATGTATTGTATAACGGCACCAGCATAAGAGCCTGTTATACCGACTAAAAAGTCAACTCTGTCCGTAATCAGCGCAATGCTTAGTGGCGGAAGTAAAGCCAGGAAGGGGAAGACAATTCTGTCAACAGACCAAGAAAATGGACGGTCTTTCTTAAAGAAGAGGGTTTTTAAATTATTACGAAGAGTGACTGCAATAATTGGAAAGTTGGAACTGAGGGTGAAAACAGGGAACAGCACGAGAAAATACTCAATAAATTTGATGTTAGTGATTGCTGTTTTGGAATCCTCGCATGGATTTGGAAGAAAGTTCAGTGTATAAACATCTTCAATGTGTTGGAAAGCAAAAATGCCTGTGAATGATAACAATGCATAAAAAATTAAAGCAAGGATATAGTCGCCAGTAAAGAGACGAAAAATATGCGATTTATTTTTGATCGGGGTCACCAACGAGGGTAGAGAATGGTGACACATAAACGAATAGACGCACACGCCAAACAGACTGGGAATTTCAGTGAAATCAGCAGTAGCAGGTTTTCCTTTCCCCTCGCCTTTGGACAGACGAAGCAGGGCAAGAACTATCATGATGCTAAATGCTGGAAGACAAAAAAAAAAAGAAGAAAAAACAACATAAAATAAAGTTAAATGGTAAATAAATATAATAAAATCTAGAAGATAGAGTTTTCAAGAAAATTATATGTTTGTGAGAGAACTTTGCTAAATAAATGGTGTTCCAATAACTTGGATTGATTTTAAATGTGAATTAAGTCTAATGATTATTTTTATTTTTCTTTCAGATTTGGTGGACATTTGGGTGATATTATTTTTCACACATAATTGCCATGGCTTAAATAACCTGATCCAATAGAGAAATTTTCACCGATAACACTGATTTATTTACTGCCGAATTTGATCCTTCTTAATGAAACACCCTTTATATTTTATGGTTTATAACAGGGGTGGGGGGCAACCTTTTGGAGAGAGTGAGCCAGAAAGCTATGCAGTGTCTCAGAGGAGGGCGATGATATCAAATATACTATAATAAACTGTCAACCTCAGACTGCTCTGTTCAGAAGGCTGCCTTGCTCTGGAGGTTTAAAAAAAACAGTGAAGTTAATGTTTATATCATTTAAACAAGATTCCTTATTTTACTACAGGAATAACAAGATAACAACTAGCACAATTAACAAAAATGCAAATTCCTTACTGCAGATGGCAAATTATTTGTTTCTGCTTATTGTTCAATAATTTCACTATATCAGGTGAAATGTTTGTCAATGACAGCAGCAAAATATCATCCATGTTGTCATAACACAACCTTGTTCTTATACAAATCTTAGTATATTTCATTTCCAACAAAAGTTGTTCACGAGCCAATAATAATACTTCCAAATAATGTTACCATCAATTTTGCATTCAATTCTGCTTGGTAAAAGATATTTCTTGTAGAATTCAGCAGTGGATTCTGAATGAAATTTTGATTTAAAAAATATGTTGAATTTTAAGTCAGTTAACTCAAACTGATATTTTTCTGTCACTTTCTCCACAAATGAATGAGATAATTAGTGTTCCAGGTGGACAAAAATCCTTTGCAGGGTTGCTGACCCCTGGTTTATAAGATATAAATCTGACCCCCAAATTTCCCCTCCCCCCTGAAGTTCAGACTTGGAATTAAGTTTGAGATGCATGACTTCCTTCAGTGCAATTCAGATTTCCTTTTATTTTATTCTATCCTCATGGAGTAATGGCTTGCAGCTTGGATTGAGGAATCGGAGAGCTGAGATTGAATTTCAATTAAGTTCATCACAACCACTTACATGCTAATACCCTTGGGGGGGTATGAATTCATCTCTTCTCCCCCCAGCAATGGATAAAATAGCAGGATAGACTGGATTATATACCCTTAGCTGGCAACCAATCCAGAAGGAAAAATTGTGAATTCAAACCAGCCTGGAAACGGGTGGGCTCCATCAGGTTATCTTGTCCAAGACACACCACATCTACTGCAGTAGCTGTACATGTGGTTCCCCTACAACTCAAAAGGGTTATGAGTTTTGTGATTGTTATATTCCATACTAAACAGTAGATGTCTTTTGTGCCTTTACAAGTGATTAAAACACAAGAGCCTCCTTTTTTTATTGAAACCAGTGTCTCTGATATGTCTTTTTCATGTTTACTAGTGATCTAAATGGAATAGTGCATTTTTTATGAGGTATTGGCAAGACATAAGGAATGAAAGAACATGCAAAATTATAATACAATATTATCAACAATCATTTTATATATTGAACAATAGCCTCAATGAGAATCATTCAATTTATGGCTATCATAAAATAATGAAAATGTTAGTAAGGGCTACAAAGTTTTAGTAGACAGAGTACTATGATTGATTGTTTATTTATTTCTTTTACCATCATATCAAAACCCCTGTGAGTCATTTAATGCTGAAACTGAATTTTTATTCAGGAAGGTTTCAAAACATTTCAAGGGGTTGTGAGGTTTTAAAATTGTTTTTGAAATATCACAAGTTGTATAGTTTGGGAGTATTTCAAAACATAAGCTGTATGATTCAAAATCCAAGCTCTATTTTCTATAGAAGTCGGAAATATTTTCTTTTCTTTAGATATCCTATTATTTGGGTAGTAGGTACATTTTTGAAGAGCATGTTAAGATTTTGTGATTGGTAATAGTTGCTATGTCTTTTTTGTGCTTCTTACATTCTATCAAGATATGTTTGACTGTGAGAAATTGATTGCAGTGCGTACACCAAGGTTTAGTTTTTGCCTTGAGCATGCATATATGTGTGTGTGTGTGTGACCAATTCTTATTCTAAGTAATAAGGAGTGCCAGAGAACAGCAATGATAACAAAAAAAAAAAAAAAGTTGCAATATGAGATCTGGTAAAAACATGAAATGATAACAGCAAAATTGCAATATGAGTACTGGTAAAAAATGGTTGCTGAAAAATTAGGTTTATAATACTCAGAAATTCATACCCAGATGTCCTCAAGGACACATGGCACAGTGGATAAAGGCGTTGGTTAGATCCAGTGACAGACCCAAAGAGTGTGAGTTCAATACCTGGTTAAGGAAGTGGAGAACTTTCAGAGGGAAAATTACCAGGAGATAACTGATAATTGACATCCATCAAACATGGCTCGTGGAACTAGAACAGTCTACCCCAGTGATCGAAATAAAGGGTTCGGTTCGAAATTCCAACCACCTGAAGAAGGCTGGAGCATACAACGGCCGAAACATTGTGACAAATATGGCGACAAAGATGAGGACAATAGTCTGACTAATGTAAATACTGTACATAATACCTCATCTCAGAAATATAGACAAATTCTTATTCTGTTGAACACTATGTTTTGTCTGTGATCAGCTAACAACTATATTCTCCTTTCGTATTGTCGACTGATGTTCATATAGTTTATTGTTTGGGAACATTTTCTCATGATGTGTTGTGTAATTTTGTTCTTATAATCTGTACAGGAGTTTTCTTTAGAGTACTATGAAGTCAGCACTAAAGTTTAAATGGTTCAGCATTGAAACAGAATTATAGAAATGTCTGATGCTTTTTATTTTCTGCAGTCAGAAAGCAAAAAGAAACAAGTCCATCTGGAAACAGATGTAAAGATTTGAAGTAATCCAGTCCATATGTAAAGATTTGAAGTAATCCTTTTATTTAGAAAAAAAATTCCACACATTCCTATCTAAAACAGAAATAATTCCCTACGCATGCAACTCAAGCTAAATTTACAAATTCAAGCAACAATGTGATAAATTAATGTCTTAAGTAAAACATATTCAAATAATTTTACAGGCAAAAAAAAAATTCATTTTCAGATGTGGCAGCAATATTCAATGCTAAAAAAATTTCATTTTTTTTTTTTAGCATTAAATATTGCTGCCACATCTGGTCTGGTGCTTGTACTATGTATCTAGAGATTCTTGACAAAATCCAAAGAAGAATCTGCAATGTTATTGGTCCTGACCAGACATCTCAGCTTCAGTCAATTTCCCACCAACAAAATGATAATCTTTCTGATAAGCTTTCCTCTATAGTACCTTGACTTTTTTTATTTAAGTGCTGTCTTAGATTGGCACCTATGTCTCATGATTTTACAGTTGAAATTACTAAATGTAACCACAAGTTCTATCCTAACATTTTCTTCTTCACTCTTTTCCAGCTTCTTATTTTCCAGTCATCTTTGATCTTCAAAAATTTAAATGCAATGTCAAGCATCATTTTCTGCCTCCTTGAATCCTCTCCCTTTAATGTCTCCTCTCCTTAATAATGTTTTTTTTTGCAAACTCTTTCACTCTGAGTAATGCCTTGGCATCTCAGTGGCTTTATCGCCTTGCTTGGCGTGAAATGATAAAAAAAAAAAAAAGTTGCAAAACTGCTTTTAAAAATTTCCGGGATGAAGAGTTATTATTTACATTCGGACTATTGCCCCATCTTTGTTGTTGTTATGTTTGTTGCCTTGGCTATTGTTCCCTCCAGCCTTCATCAAGTGTATCTCAATCCAGGTAACCCACAAGGAATCTTACAGGACAATAGTGTAGTGGATTAAAGCATTCGGTCATGAATTTGGTAACAGTAATTGTGAGTTCAATTTCTAATCTGGAGAGTGTGTACTTGGACTCGGGGGAAACAAGCCTAGCAATAACTAAGCAGTACTAAAAATAAGAACTAAATGAGATATCCTGAGAAATAGGCAGGAGAACAAGAACAATCTTCCCCCGTAGGTCAAATAAAGGGTTCAGTTCGGAATTGCCTGTAGGTTACCTGGATCGATATACACATCTGATAAAGGCCGAAGCGCACAACACCTGAAGCATTGTGTTAACAACAACAAAGATAAGGACAATAGTCCTAATGTAAAAGTGTTGTATTGTGAAATGGATATGTCGATACGTATATAAAAAATAGTAGTAATTCATTCGGAAGAATAATACAGTATCAACAGTTGAGAACATAGTCTAGTGGAATAATAGTCAATTATTTATGATATATTGCAAGGAGACATTAAACAATTCTATCTTCTCTTCTTTCTTTCAAGTGTATGTCTTTTGTTTTTCTATGCAAGCAAAATGGAACAGTTAATTATTTATGAGGTATTTGAAGAAAACGTTAAACACTTCTATTTTCCCTTTCTTTCTTTATAGCCAAGTCCCCATCTTACAAACAAATCTCTTAATAATAATTTAGCAAATGATGTTATTTTATGGTAATTGTTTTTTGGTGCTTGCCTTACTCAGTTTCTGTCATTTGGTAGTGTGTCTGAAAAATGACACTTTTATTGTAGTTGCCATTCGGCCTTTTGGCTAAGATCAAAGTATAGTATCTGTTTGCAGATTGCTCGCTGAATGATCGCCTTTTGGCTGAGATTCAATCACTGATACAGGCCGGTCACAGGGATTCGTCCCTGCGCTGGTAGTATCGGGGCTACGTCTGACTAGCTATGACAAGCTAAGACCAGCCATGACCAGCTATGACTAGCTAAGACCAGCTCTGACCAGCTTGGACAAGCTAAGACCAGCTAAAGCACTGCGGCCCGGGTGAAAGCTCGGGTCCACTCCCCCTCCCGTCCCACGTTAAACCCCGACCTTGTGTCACAACCTGACCGTGTGGGAGGTCAAGTAAATCCACGGCCTTTTGGCTAAGATCAAAGTATAGTATCTGTTTGCAGATTGCTCGCTGAATGATCGCCTTTTGGCTGAGATTCAATCACTGATACAGGCCGGTCACAGGGATTTGTCCCTGCGCTGGTAGTATCGTGGCTACGTCTAGCTATGACCAGCTTGGACAAGCTAGGACCAGCTAAGACCAGCTATGACCAGCTTGGACAAGCTATGACCAGCAAAGACCAGCGACCTGAGTGGAAACACTCGGGTCAACCCCCCTCCCTTCTCATGTTAAACCCCGACCTTGTGTCACAACCTGACCGTGTGGGAGGTCAAGTAAATCCACGGCCTTTTGGCTAAGATCAAAGTGTAGTATCTGTACTTATCAGCTTAACCTGATTCTCACTCACCCCTTCTATCTTTTTTCATTTTCTCACTAAAACCAAGTAGTGTCTTTTCCCTTCTTTTCACATGATCAAAATAGAATAGCCCATTATTTATGAGGTATTGGCAGGGTGTAATGGTCGTGCGAACTAATGAAGGGAAGGACAAGCACAATTATAATACAATGTTTGATGTGTTTTATTTAAAAAATAAAATAAAAACAGAAACTGTGCATACAAAGCAAGAGGGACTTACATGTCCATCTGAAAACAGATGTAAAGATTTGAAGAAATCCGGTCTTCTGGATATTAAAAAACGTAAATGGCCCCAGGCACAAAGCAAACAAAATCTGCCAGAAGAAAAAGAACAGGTTTAAAATTGTGATTATTAATAAATACAGCAATTTGTATATAAATCTCTTAAAGTTAGTTTATTCCAAATGTAATGTCATCTTGTATAAATTCCTGTAATTTTGTCTGTGTGTCCCTACTTTACTGAACGGAACAGTCTGCATCATGAACATGGTGTTCACAGATTCTCTGAATTTTCATTTCCAGTTTCTGGTCATCTATAAAGTAGAGAATATATGTTGAGGAATAGTGTTGAGTATCACCTCTTATACACAGTATTGACTGAGCTCTGGGACGTCAAAAGAAGTGACAAGAGTATGCAGGGAGAGGAGGTAAAAGATGACTCCTTCAGATGGTGAGAGTTGGTGGGAGAAAGTGAAGTGTGGTTTACTCAAAACCTATTTGGCATCCGAGATTATCAGACAGCCATCTTGCAGTCAAGATTAATTGACCATCATCTTGCAGCTGGGATTAGCCAACTGCCATCTTGCAGCTGAGCTTAGCTGACTGCCATCTTGTAGCTAAGCTTTGTGACTGGCATCTTGCATACAAGATTACTGCCATCTTGTAGATGGGCTTAGCAGACTCCCACGTTGCAGTGGAGAAAGTCACTAATTACCCTTTTTAACAAATATTCAGGAAATTTCTTGCTATCACTTAATTTAAGCTATCCTAAAGTCAAAGTATCTCATTATTGAAAATTATAAAAAAAAATCCAGCCACCCCTTTTATTCTAATCACATTGTCTATTTGAAACTCAGATGTAGACATAATGAAAAAAATGTGTTTTTCAATGTTAGTTTTCAAAAGATGTAGGAATTAAGTAACTTACAATAAATATTTGATAGGAATGCCACCGATTAAGATTTAAACTTGGCCAACATGGGTCATGATCTTTCAGTGTCCGGTTACATTTGGTTTCATTGTCGAGTTGGTATGTACTGAAACGGGAACAAAAAAAAATTATTTAAAAATTAATCAAAGATGCTCAATATTCAAATAAATCCTCACCAGTCCCATGACTGGGTGTGGTCACAGCATCACTGTGTAACTGAGAACCTGGCCAGTTCCTTAAACATATCTGGGTTGAAAGCTGAATAGGTATTCATTCATGCATAGTTTGTCTTGGTGGAGCCTCTCCCTCTCCAGGCCAAACCACAGCCTGGTGGAGCCTCTCCCTCTCTAGATCAAACCACAGCCTGGTGGAGCCTCTCCCTCTCCAGGTCAAACCACAGCCAATATTCTACAACTTGAATGCTTGCTTTGGTCATGGACATGTGACCATTGATTCCATCAGGGGAATCCTCCGCCCTGGCCATTGACTTCAGTCTATGAAGTCCCCTGGCCAGTGATGCTGTATCATCACTGCACTGGTTCCCAAGTGATCAACGCAGATGTCCCCCAAGGGCCACTTCTCAGTCCAACCCTCTTTCTACTTTGCATAAAAGATCTGCCCAAGAGTATACTCTGATCATTTGTGAATATCTATGCTGATGATATAATGGTATACGGGTGCACCTCCAAAACCCGAGAGGACTAAAGCCTTGCAGCTGATCTCCCCTCTGACTGAGCTCTCCCCTATGACTATAATCTTCAAATATTCAATCAACATCTGACACTCTGAGATTGTTCCTCGTCCTCCTCTGTATCCTTTCATTAAACATGCCTCTTTACTCTTGTTTTTTATCCTCTGTAACCCCTTGTGTGCTAGTGGCACTCCCGCCTTGCTTGGGGTGATTTTCAAACTAGTGACATTCCATCATTGCTGATTGGACCCAGACCATTCATCAGTCAGGAAGAACAGGTGTTCCCTCAGGGAGGCCCAGTCTCTTGAGCACCTATTAGGACTTAAACTCAGCCCAGACCTCAATTGCTAAAGTGGCTGAAAAAATTGTTGATTCTCTGTATTGCACTTCTCCTTCTCCTGCTATCCTCTACAAAAGCCAGATCAGACCTAAGATTGAGTGCTGCTGCCATATATGGACAGGAGATGCCCAATCTTCATTTTCCACTCTTGATAGAGACCAAAAGCATTTCTGCATTCTTATGCACATTATAGCAAACCACCTTCATTCCCTTCATATTCCTTTGATGAGATGATGCAAGTTCCACTGGAGCAGATTCTCCCCATGAGCTACTGCCTTGCCCTGTGGAACCGACTCCCAAGAGGTTGCTTCCCCAATCACTACATTCTTAACCTGTTCAAGTCTGGGGTTAACTGTTATCTTCTTCACATATCCACATAAGCTGTACCTCTTAGTCTGTAACCTGCTACCTTGAGTCACCCTTGGGCTTTGTACAGGGTGAACAGCATTGTAAAAAAAACAAAACAAAAAAAAACACTAATTGTTATTAGTGTTACCAGTGTTAATCAGTCATGATTTCCCCAAGTGGCCAATTCATTAGGAGAAGACAACCCATCCACCCAGTCCAGGGACTGAACTCAAAATTACTATGTCACCAAATTCAAGAGGTGTGTACTTGGGCAAAGTGAAAATGGGGTGAGCAATAACTGCCTAGTACTAAATAAGAACTAGATTAGATATCTGTTATGGTAGTTTACCCATGCACACATGGACTCTCCCAGCTATAAATAGGAGCAGGTACTGCTTTTTGGAGAGGGAAGTTTCCAGCAGTCAGCTCCGACAGTCGGACCGAACATTCTTGCTGTAACACTCTCGTTTGTATGTTTGTATTACTGTTTCTGTTAATATATTTGTTTAACTCAAATCATCTCTTGTGTCTTTATTTCTGGCCCTAACAAGGCCATTATCAACAATATCCCTAGACATAGTTAGTAGAACAAGAACAATCTACTCTTGTAGATTAAATAAAGGGTTAAATTCAAAATTCCCAGTAGGTTACTTGGATTGACCAGCATGACTGGACAGTACAATATCCAAAATGTTGTAACAACAACAAAGATAAGGAAAATAGTCAGCATGAAATAATGTAACTAAGTCTTTTGAGGATTTAGGCTTTAATTTCACTAATTTCTGTCATGGATAGTTATCATTATTTATATTATTTAGATTTGAACTATTGTCCTCATCTTTGTTGTTATAATAATGTTTTGGATCGTCATGCTCACCAACCTTCATCAGGTGTATATCAATGTGGGTAACCTACAGGGAATTCTGAACTGAACCCTTTATTTAATCTACAGGGATAGACTGTTCTCGTTCCCTTGCCCATACCAAGGGATATCTCATTTATTTCTATTTTTTAGTGAAAACAACTACAAAGATGAAGATAGTAGTCTGAATATAGATATTTTTCATTGTGCCTACATCACTACCAAATGTGACACAAGGTCGAGGTTTAAAGTGGGCTTAATGGTAATACCATAGAAAAATTGCCCAAGCCCCAGATGCTGGTCAATAAACCCAGCCCCACTTCCAAAATAAGGCTTAAAGTAATAAGAAACTTACCATGCAATATCTCTAATTGATTTTGGAACCGTCACGCCGTAGATGGCCAAGTCGCCATACAAATATATAATAATACAGAAATAAAATGCTGATACACCGACTGAAACAGATAAAAAATAGAATCTTAAAAACTGGTATAGAATAAATAAAATTTGGCAAACATGGATAAACGTGCCTGTAATAAGAGTTTCAAAAGAATAGTTTTTCCCATGACAACACTTTTTAAAATTTTTTTTTTTAACTACCTTTACTCTTTGGTAATGTTTGTTTTAAAAAGTAATGATTAGAATCAGAATAAAACCGTAACATGATGAAAGTGAATTTATACATTTTTTGTTCTTGAGAATTTACAAGAAAAACATTAAACACTATTTATTTATTAGATTATTTATTTACAAGAATAATTCTATATTTACATCATTCTAAAAACTAATACAATTAAAACTAATGCAATGCAATATTTAGCACTTACCAATTTATAAAGAAATAAATGTGAAAAAATTTTTTCATTCATAAATTTATAAACTGTGGTGATATACAAATGAAATTGTATATAAGTGGGAAGAGTTCTACACTCAGGAGGTAGTTATCTTCCCTTGACTACACTGCATACTTGTGAGAACAAATACATGACAGAACAACATGGTTTGCCAATTGGATATCTAACCTTGTTAGAGGATCCTGAGCTGGATGAGATGTTTTGTGCTGTTGGCAAGAGTCAAGAAATGGAGTGACAGCGAGGACAGAGTAAATATAGTAATGGATTTATTTCTATAAACAGCCAGATGTGAGGCCGTAAAAAAGATCTCTGTAATAGTCTATCCGAAGATACTAGAAGTTTTGATGTTTGAAGATATTACCAACATTGTACAAGCAAATGTATGTCCAAAAAAGAAACTTGTCATAGATGAGAGGATGAAGTTTCTTGAAATCCGGCAAAACCCAGATGAAATCATTGAACAGTAGGTTCACAGGCTAAAAGAAGCATCAAGGTACCATGAATTCAAAAAGTTGGGTACAGGACTGATGTCTATAGAAGAGTAATTAGTATAGTGAAAACTAATTGAAGGACTGTATAACATGAATAAATACAAAATTTGGGAACAGCTTCAAATCCAGAACATGAATACTGAAATGAGTTTTGAATTTTTTCAGTAGCTAGAATTAATTCAGATTTAATACCCCTAAGACTATCATGGAGACATACAGTACTATGGGGAGGTTACGTAAACGCCATCTTTGCAACAAAGAACATGAGATAAACAAGTATAAATATGTGGCCTTCTGAAAGATGTGTTTTAAGTGCAAGAAAAACCATTTCCAATCAGTATGCAAATATAAAAAACCAGTGGAAGTGGAGAAGATAGATCCTCTGATGAGAAATACTGAAATTTATGAAGTAAAAGCGAGAGATAAGAGTAGAGAAAAGGTAAAAATAAATGGAATAACTGAACTCCTGCAAGTGGATATGGGCAGTGACGTAAGCTTAATACCCAAGAGTTTTGGGGAGAAAATTGGAAGACCAAAATTAAGAAGGATCTATCTGCAATTGAAACAATTTGATGGATCAATTATTAAAACACTTGTATGCTTTGAGGGGTGCTCATAGTTGCGGAGTGCATAAAAGATCATGGTCTCCTGGGGGTTGATGAACTGAGAATAGACACCTCAAAGTTAATTAATTGTATGAAATTAGAAGAACTGGACTTTTAAAGGATTGCAAGGTGAGTGTTCAGCTCAAAGAGAATAGCCAACCAGTATATTTTCAGTCTTGTAAAGTTCGGGTTCACCTTCTGCCTGTGGTTATGGTGAAACTTAAAATGATTGAAAAGGAATATTGAAAAAGGTCAGCCAGGGAGGTAGCTAGTGTGCTTCTCCAATCGTGGCCATATGCAAAACCTATGGAGATTTAAGGATTTGTGGTGACTACAAAATTGGTGTAAATCACCAGATATGTTCGGACTCCTTCCCATTGCCAAATATTGAAACAGCCTGTCACAAGTTTGCTGGCATTAAATTTTTTGCCAAGTTTGATCTGGAATCTGTGTATAATTAGATTAAAATTGTCAAGAAGTCACCACAATGAACACTCCTATAGGTGGACTTGTCTGTTGTTTGGAATTAAAACATTCAGCCATATATTCCAAAAGGCTATCGAGAAAGTTTTATAAGGAGTAAAAACATCATTGTCTATAAGGATGACATAGATATTGGCACTTGTACTGAGGAGGAGCTGAAGAATAAAACGGAACAGGTTCTGAGCAGATTGAGTAATGCAGGCATGACAATTAATAGAGATAAGTGTAAATTCTATTGCGAGAAAACTTCATGCTTAGGATATTAAATATCTAAAGATGGGATCCCACCAGATGATAGACTTATTAGTAAAATAGCAGAAATAAGTACGCCAATAAATAAGTAAGAGAGTCATTCTTGGGTTTGACTAACTTTTACAATAAATATATATCTCGATATAGTGACATGGCTGAATATTTTGTGAATTTGAGAAAGAAGAATAATGAATTTCAGTGGACTGAAAGACAGGAGGAGGCCTTCAAAAGGCTAAAAAAAGCACTTAGGAATAAGCCAGTAGTTAAGGTATTTGACCTGACAAAAGAACTCGCATTGACATCTGATGCGAGTGAATGTGCCATGGCAGCAATCTTATCACAAGAGGTGACATCCTATTATGTATTTGTCCAGAAAGTTGACAGCAGCAGAGACAAATTATTTGAACATTGATAAAGAAATTTCTACTAAAGTCTGACCACAAGCCTATAGAATTTATTTTGAACCCGAGGAAAAAGTTGTCTAAAGTCATGTCATTCAGAATTTTGAGGTAGGCAATTAAGCATATGGCATTCAATTTCAACATTATGTACAGAAAAAGAAATGCCCTTCCACATGTAGACACATTGTCAAGTTTGGATTTTAATACCCAGAATGTTGAAACAAAGGACAGTTGTGAGGACAGAATTTTGCATTGGGTAGAGACAGATGTTTTATCCTTCAGGCAGCTCAAGTTTGAAACTGAGCAGGACCCAATATAGAAAAGAGTACGGAATAGAATATGGAATAACATATGGAGCAATTGTTCTATGGCAGAAAGGACTTTTAAGGAAGCAAGGCACAGATTAACAATTGCAAATGAGTCATATGTAGTAGAGATCTTATTGTACCACTGAAATGATTAAGAAAAGAGGTTATTAAAGCAGTACACGGTGACATACATGGTGGTGTAAAGAACAAAGAATTAAGGCTGAAACTACAAGCCTGTTGGATGGGTATACGCGAGATGTGGAGGATTATGTCAGAAAATGTCCTAAATGTGCAAAGATAAACTTTAAGCAAACCAAAATTCATTCATGGCCAAAAGAGAAGGAGCCATGGATAAGAGTACACATGGATCATGCATACATTAAACATGTAGGACTATTCCTCATAATAGTAGTTGCATATTCAGGTTGGCCTGAAGTTGTTAACCGATGTGAAGAGTAGTATTTTTGAGGAACAGAGTACCTAAGACATTGGTGTTGGATAATGTCTGAGAGTTTGCTGAAGAAAGCGCGTGTACATGATTAACATGAATTGGATGTAGGTCATACCCCATACCATCCTCAGTCAAATGGAATTGCGGAGAGGATGGTTCAGATGATAAAAGTGGGACTGAAAGCATTCACTTGAGTCATTTACCAAGACTGCCTTTAAGTTACAGGTCCATCCTCCATGCGGACAGAACACAAAGCCCCTCAGCATTAATGGGAAGGTAAATTAGAGCCCCAATAAAAATGTCCTTCTCAACAAATGAGAATATATGGTACAAAAGGAATAAGAATTAGAATCCAGAGAAAGAACAATTTATAGTGCAAAATGGATTTAATACGGCATTGTTAACAAAAAATGGAGTGGGTGTGTTAACTCATGAAGACCAGTTTAGATTGCAAAGACAGACGAAGATATTGAAATGGAGAAAGAGCCTGTTGCAGAAGAGAGGGGTCAGGATTATCACCAAGAATTGGAGAGTGAAGAGGGAAGAGAGAATGAGTGTGTCTAGTGATAATGAGGAACACGAGGAAGGTTCAAGTGAAGAAAATCCGGAAAGACCGAGATCCCCCATGCAGAGGAATCTAGGCAATCACCATGAGACAAGAGGTACACCTGGAGTGGTTCATAGAAGCAGCAGATCTACCAAGGACATAAAGCCTCTAAGTTTCCAGGAGACGTGGTGATATGCAAAGGAGGTGGGAAGAGTCCTTCACTTGGGAAGTAGTTATCTTTCCTTGACTACACTGTGTACTTGTGAGAACAAATACATGACATAACATAAATATTTACTAAATTATTAAAATATGTGAACCAACTATAAGGAAATCATTATTTATCATTTTATAAAGTTGGAATTGATTGGCAATTAGCCAATGTTTTTCCAACCATTCCAATGAATAATAAATAGTGTAAATAAACAATCTAATAAATAATTAGTGTTTATTATTTTTGTTGTCAATTCTCAAGAACAAAGAAAATGTATAAATTCACTTTCATCCTATGTTTTGGTTTTATTCCATTTCTAATCATTGCTTTTTAAAACAAATATTGCCAAAGAGTAGTTAAAAAAGCAGTGTCATGGGAAAAGCTGTCCTCTTGACACTGTGTTTTATTGCAGGTATGCTTATCCATGTTTGTTCAAGATTTTATATAAAACCATGGTTAAAAAGGTTAGTTGTTTTATACTTAACTGTTTTGTTACATTTTAGTGTCTATGGTGAACTAACTCAGTTTTGTGACTGAAATTGTAAAGCTTAATTGAGTCTAAGCATTTACTTAATCCTTTTTACATCAGAAAACAACAATGGATATTATTATTTATAAATTTTTGCTTGTCCCTCCCTTGGTTTGCACGACCATTACGCCCTGCCAATACCTCAGAAATAATGGACGATACTGTTTTGATCACAGTGGAAAAACGGAAAAGACATACAGAGACACTACTTGATTACAGTGAGGAAATGAAGAGAAGAAAGAAGGGAAGACAGAAGTTTTTAACATCTCTTTCAGTGAAAGGGGGAAAAAGTTGTCAATTTCAAATCTTTTCATTTGTACCTCCTTATTTCTTAAAATAACAACCAGGATTCATATTTATGATTGTTATTGCAATACATTTTGTTAAGGTTGTTAAGAAATAAGGGGGAAGAGAGAACGAGTGTGTCTAGTGATAACGAGGAACACGAGGAAGGTTCAAGTGAAGAAAATCATTAAGAATTAAGAAGATTCATCAGAAAATGAAAACAGGAAAACTGAAAATTTCATGGGTCTTTCTAGTGAAGATTATTATTTATAAAATTCTGCTTGTCCCTCCCTTAGTTAGTACGACCGTTACGTCCTGCCAATACTTTAGAAATAATGGACTATTCCATTTTGATCGTGTGAAAAGGCGGAAAAGACACATCCGATACACTGACTTCAGTGAGAAAATGGAAGAAAGAAAGAGGGGAAGATAGAAGTGTTTAACAGCTATTTCAGTGAAATGGAAAATGTTGCCAATTCCAAATCTTTTCATTTGTACCCCCTTACTTCTTAAAATAACAACCAGCATTCATATTTATGATTGTAATTGCAATATTTTGTTAAATTTGTTAAACTCAAATATTTAACAATGCAATGTGACAGGGAAATTTCTATGGATATCTTATTGTTGTAGAACTCAGCATAAGCTTATTCAATCATTTACTTAAGAATTAAGATTCATTAGAAAATTCAAATAGGAAAACTGATATTTTCATGGGTATTTCTAGTTGTTTATAATGTGATTAAAAGAGACAAAATGAATAAAATATTGTAACAATTAAAACCATTTTAATGTAGCTGATGGAATAGCTCACTAGAAATGGCTTTGTCCTTTGTTTTACTCCAGCAGTGAATCAGGCAGTGATTCAAGATAATTTAAAGATAGTGACAAAGGTAGTGAAAACTGATTGTCTTGGAGCAGCTGATGAGATATATTGTTAACATTGCAGTTCCATGTGGTCAGTTAAAGAAAGAATAAACTATAGATGATACGACGTTTTAGAATTAATGAATAAATACATACCTTTATTAAAGAACATTGATGCCATCTGACCCTGTCAAAATATTGATAATGTTTAAATAAGATTTGCAAATAAATAGATTCTTACAAAGGCAATAAACACAGCTATCTTTCTGCAAATTGTCTTAAGTAAATCTGTTATACTATGGACACCCACATAGAAAGGGAAGAGATGGTTTTATCTTGATCTCAAGTATTTCTCTTTGATGAACCAGCAGATTGTTCCTTTTGAAATTCAATCTTCTAAGTAGCATCCACCTTGACTGAAGGGGAAGTAAAGGAGAGGATGGCAGGTTTTTGGAGATCAAGTGGCAACAAAACCGGAAATAGGGTATATCCGGATGCAGGTCTATAGTAAGTCATGCTTGGGATCAGAGAGAGTTCTGGTTTTCCCTCGGCAGGACAGGGACTTGTCTATCGCATGGTTCCGTGCCATCCATTCGTATTGCAAGCCACCATGTCAAGATGAGTAGTTGGTAGGAGGAAGAGCTGAGCTGCTAGACCAACATAGTAGAAGTTGTCCCAGGTATCACCTACCTGCCTCGACAAATCATGGATCTTGCATCAAGTGTGAAAGGCATGTGTTGAACATTTATGTCAGTAGAAAGACGACTAAAGATAGACTAGCATTTAGCATACCAATGTTATGGTGAGAACTAAAAAAGTAAATAACTGACTGTTAATTTTGTCTCATGAAGATTTTTGGCTATAAAGTAAAGTGAAAAAATTTTATAACATTTTTACTTCAGTGTAAACTAAACCATTGCCTACCTTTCAGCTCTAGTGAATACTGGACCAATTTCTACCTTTTGAAATAAAGTGCAAACTGGACCGATGTCTATCTTTTCAATTCTAGATATACATAGGTCCCCACTAGCATCTGTCACCTAGGCAGACAATTTCACTCTACATTAAATACAACAAGGTTGACAGGTCCACTCAGTCAAAAAAACAAAAAAAAAACAAAACAAAACAAAAAAATCCTTTTTTTATGGTTACTATTATGACTGGTATTATTTTTAAATAACAAAAAATATAGATGACTGATAATAAAATTACTAGTGTGATAGATCACTAATCAAGAAAGATATCTTCAATACTTTCATGAGAATTTTCTAATCAAGATTTCAATAACTTTCATAAGAATTTCTTATTTGATAAGTTCAAATAAATTTTACAAAATAAAATTATCAACTGATTAAAATAGAATTATGAAGTAAAGAGAATAAATTGTCAACGCTTTAATTGAAATCAACTTACCATTTCCGTCCTTTCCGTAATAGCAAACATATATGCATTTTCTGAAAGGATAGAAGAAAAAACTGAATGAATAAATGAATAAGATTCGCAGTACACTAAAATCTACATGGGTCATGTACCAATTTTATTTCTTTGAAATGAGAGTTATGTGGAAAATATGCTTTTTTTTGATGTTTGCTAAATTTAGCTGAATTATGGTTAAGCACAAAGCTGTGTAGTCAGAAATGGAAGAGAAAGTATTATATCAATTTCCAATTTGCCAATACACATTTGCCTTAAAAATCTGCTTTCACCTTGGTATGAACACCTTTCTATTCTAATCTTTTATTAACTAAAAAAAATAATTTTGTAAGTATTTTGGGTTCTAAAACATTAAAAATTTTAAAATTTAATGCTTTTGGTCTCAATTCCTGTTTCTTTTTTTTCACACTTTTGAATAATACCACAGGACAGTGTTAGAGAGAAAAGTCCCAGCAATAAAAAAAATTAAACGATTAAATTTGAGATGTTCAGACCATGTGACCTGTTTACACAAGCAAACCTAAAATTATAAACAAAATTTAATTGCCAGTCATCAAACATGAGAAGTGCTCTGTTTATTTTCTTATATATATATATATATATATATATATATATATATATGTGTGTGTGTGTGTGTGTGTGTGTGTGTGTGTGAATTATTTTCAGATAGAATGTATATGTAAAGGAATAAAATGAAGAAAAAGAGAAGAGGGAAAATTATTATTGTAATTTTTTCTCTCTGAAGGACTTTATCAAGGTAAATGTAGGATTTATTTTGTTTCATGTGTTTATATATAAGAGCAAGCTTTTAAATTTAAGAATGTTCATGAATATTCATCAGGTGGTTGAAAGGTCAGTCAAAACAGGTCGAGGACTAAAAGTACCATAATTCAAAGTCTGGCAAGAGAAAAGTAAATAAATAATATTCAAAAAATATTTTTTCAATAATTGAATATCCTTTAAATTGTGATGAGATTGCTAGGATTTATCATGTATGTGCGTGTTGTATATCTTCAAAAACATAAGGCAATGAATTTAACTAACAGAATTAATCCTACATTTGGCTTGATAAATCCCTCACAGGATGAAACATGTCAGCTAAGAATATTTTTTCCTCTTGACTTTTGAGTCACTGTCAGTCACTGTGTGTTTATCCGAATCTAAAAATAAACACGCTAAAATTCACGTTCATCCCGTACCGTACGCTAACAGCTTAGTGGGAGAAGTTCGGACTGACGCAAATTCAGTCGGGTTTCAATCCTAGCTAGAGGCAACCGGACGTCTAGCCACACTGATGAGCTGGGAAACAGTGAAACAGTCTGTCTGTGGATGACAAATATATATATATATATATATATATATATATTAAAGTGAACATAGAAGTCAACACTTAGAGGC
The DNA here is from genome assembly GCA_964036315.1 of Acanthosepion esculentum. NCBI lineage: Eukaryota > Metazoa > Mollusca > Cephalopoda > Sepiida > Sepiidae > Acanthosepion > Acanthosepion esculentum. The sequence continues at coordinate 20,632,131 of OZ038519.1, forward strand.
GACAAAAAAATAGAAAAATAACAGCACTAGTTGCCTGACGATTGCATCTAGCATGAAACAGTCGACTAAGTGTTGACTTCTATGTTCACTTTTATATTTACACACGCTCTATCTCTGATATTGAGCACTTTATCCCATAAATATAGCACACTTTAAGACTATATTTCTTCATATATATATATATGTGTGTGTATACACCTGTATGTATATGTGTTTATGTGTATAAGAGTGTCACCCCAAACAAACTCAGAAGTAGATTCCCTTCCCACCACCATAGTCAAACAAGCATGAATAAATACAACTTTAAAGAATAAACCAGTTCGTCTGATGATCACAAAAGTGTGAAACCCAGCGTCACAAACTTTTATATATATATATATATAACAGAAAAATTATTAACAAACCACACGAACAAATTAAACCCACGTGCAACTGCAGAATAAAAAACGAATGTCCCTTAAACGGTAATTGTTTACAATCTACCAAGCCACGACAAAATCAGCAGATAATGAAGAAAAAGTATACATAGGAGTAACCGAAGGACCATGGAAACAAAGAAATTATGTACACAAAATGTCTTTCACAAATAGTAAATATGCGAACAGCACAATGCTTTCTAAGTATATCTGGGAAATAAAAAACAAAACACACACCACACCAAAAATATCTTGGAAAATAAGGAAAAAATCATCAGCCTACAACAACCTATCAAAAACTTGCAAACTTTGCTTGGAGGAAAAAATAGCTATCATTACCTTCCCAGATCAAAATAAATTATTAAATAAAAGATCCGAGCTAATCTCAAAATGTAGACATGAAAACAAATTTTTACTACGTAACTTAAAATAGAAAAATAAATAAATATATAAACAAACAACAATAAAATAAGCAAAATAAACTACTCCAAACAAATCACAAAACCACACCTGTTAGAATATGCGAAATAAAATCAAAACAAAAGAACGGACGAAAGTTATAACTGTTATACAAATAAAAATAAAAATAATAAGCAAAACAATTTGACCCAAATAAATAAGCGAACAAGCAATTTCCGGTAAATGGCGGCCATTATAGACTACCAACAATAAGCTATATAAACAAATTTTTACTACGTTAACCAAAAACACCGATCAAAATAAAAGAATAAATAAATAAATATATAAGATAAAAAATAAAAATAAAAAAACAAACAAAAAAACAAGCAAAATAATTTGACATAAATAAATAAACAAATAAGCGACTTCCGGTAAAAGTAACCGCCAAAATATACTACCCATAATGCACCACTGACCCTTATATAAACAGCCGAGAAAAATAACAGCACTAGTCGCCTGACGATTGCACTAGCATGAAACAGACTGTCGCCTCTAAGTGCTGACTTCCATGTCCACTTTTATATTTACACACGCTCTATCTCTGATATTGAGCACTTTACCCCATAAATATAGCACACTTTAAGACTATATTTCTATATATATATATATATATATATATATATATATATATATATATATGATGAGGAAAGTTATGTTATGCTAAGATATTTTTAAATGTGGCGAAGATCAGCCATTTTTGGTGATTTCAAGAAAAAAAGTGACTCATTTCAATCAGCTTGAATTGAAGTGTAGCTTAGATATGGCACAAGGCCGAAAGTATGGGTCACTCAATGAGGATCAAACTCATTACTCGGTCGTAATTGTTGTAGCAAGACAAGCTTGCCAACCATCAGACCATGTTGAGGAGCCCAAAATGATTTTCTAGACATAGCTTAGATGTGGCACAAGGCCAAAAGTATGTGGCAACCAGTGAGTATCAATCTTACTTGTAATTGATCTATTGAGACAAGAGTTCTTTTTTGTTCTTTGCTTGTTGGAAGTGTTAAATTTGATCTATTGGCTTGAGATTGAAACTAGAGTGAAGGCTTCAGGTGGGATTTCTTATTTTGCACCTTGAGTGTCACTTTTCTTTGGAGGTACCTATATATTTCCAAAAATAACCCTAACTTAAGAAAACATCAGAACATTCAAGAAAACAAATTGCCCTAAAAGAAAAAAAAATAATGAAAAAAAGGTTTTGTCTGTGTTAGCAGAAATGATATTGTTACATGACCTTTGACACCCAGAGCTGAAAAGAGTAAAAGAAGGAGAAGGAATATGAAGAAACAAAAAAAATGGAGACAAAAAAAATGTTGAAAAGGAGAAATAACATTTAACACATACGTGCACACACACATTATAACCTAGCCATCAAGTGCAGATTTGCACTTCATCCAATATCAATTGATAATCTTTTAAGTAAACACTTGAATAGGTAAATAGTGTTTAACATTTATGCTGTCAAAAGTCATTAGAAAAATATGTAAAAATCCAGCTTCATATGTTGTAGTTTTATTAAAATTCTTAAAATAGCCATTTAAAAAGACAACTAAGGTAGTTCATAGAGAAACGTTTTTGACACTCATTTTGTTTACCTTGTCCTATCGTAAACTTTGCCAAAAAATGTAATAGATTATTTTAAACATTAAATGCAAATAAATGAGATTTGAGAATTTTAATAGTGACTGCAATATCAGGCACACAAAATCTGATAATGTAATCATTTCATCCCAAGCAAGGCAATAAATCCACTAAGATGTAAGTAGTTACTGATTGTGAAAGAATGAGAAAAAACATGGAGAAAGGACAATAAAAGAACAGGAATTTAAGATGGAAGAAAATAATGATTGACATTGTATCTAAATTTTTGAAAATCAGAATTGACTGGAAAGCAAGTAGTTGGTAGAGCATTCCACAAATGATAAGTGTGAGAGAAGAAACTGTTAGCATAGATCTTATGGTTATATCTAGCAATTTCAACAGTTAAATTATGAGACCTAACTGCCAATCTAGTACTGCACTTAAGTAAAGTTACCAAAGAGGAAAGCTCATCAGAACAATATCTATCTTTTTTGACTGTCATTTTTACTTTTTAATAATTTCACCCCAAACAAGGCAATAAAGCAACTAAGATGCAAGGGGGTTCTAAGTATTAAAGAATCTGAGAAAAAAAAACATTATTAAAGAGAGAGAACAATAAAAGAACAGGAATTAAGGAGATAGAATATAATGATTGAAATTGCATTTAAATTTTTGAAGATCATAGTTGACAGGAAAGCAAGCAAGCAAGAAAAGAGTCCCACAAGCGAGAAATTTGAGAGTAGAAACTGTTAGCATAGAACTTAGTTACATCTAGCAACCATTTCAACTGAAAAATGATGAGACCTTGTACTCAATCTAGTACTATGCTTAAATTCATAGTCTGGGTACCATAGTGTAAAGTTTGTCAGAACAATTACTATGAAAGTATTTATAGAAAAGGCACAGGGAAGATGTTACAAGTATCCTTCAGCGACATTGGTGGGTTGACCTGAGAGACGACCTCTTCTTAGCCAACAAGTGCAGATTTGCACTTCACCCAATGTCAATGGATGCTCCCCAATGTGTAAACATGTGGTTGCCTCACATGTGCATGATAGGAAAAACAGCATGATAGATATACAATTATCTACAGGAAGGCACAGGGCTATGTTACAGTGGTGGGAAAGTGACAAACTGAACTGATAACATGACTTTGTATTTTATCAAGAATCTCTAAATACATAGAAGCACTTGACCAGATTTGGCAGTACTATTCAGTGCTTGGAATGGTAGATTAATAAAGGTGTAAGATAGATTAGCTATGAGTCTAGGAAAAGATAACTCTGAATTAAAAACTGGTTGGGCAGGAGCCAACCCCACTCTACAGAAACCACAGCAATGGCACCTTGCATGGTGAGCCTGTAGCTCTATTCTTCATAGGTTAATGACAGAGGAGAAGGAATGTACGTTTTGATTGGATTCTGTTTTCTTTCTGAGCTTATGTAAGCCCCTTTTATAAAACTGATTTTATGAACTGATATGAGTTCTCTCCCCTTGTATGAAGAGCAGAATGACAACCACCCATGGTCTGAATAATGGGTTCATTTTGAAATAACCCAAGATGTTTATAAACTATAACAGACAACTGAAGAAGGGTAGGAGGTACAACAGCTGAAACATTGTTACTATTACAACCAGTGTCGCCCAGTTCACACTCCTCCTTGATCTTTTGAACAGTAGTAGTGGTTTATCTCTTGTTTCCTGTTTAGGATTGGTTTTCCAGTTCTTTCTAAAGTCTACTTCAACTCTATACTTCTAATATCTCTGCCTGAACTCTGAAATTTTATTTACTAATTATTTGTTTTTTTCCTCCTCAATAGGAGTAGATAGTTTCACCTATCGCCCAGTTTTAACTCCTCCTTGATGTTTTGAACAGGAGTAGAGGTTTATCCTTTGTTCCCTGTTTAGGATTGGGCTTCCAGTTCCTTCTAAAGTCTTTTCATTCTCTCTCACTTCCAGTAGCTCCTTGTATCTTAGTGGGATTATCACCATGCTTGGGATGAATTCATAAAAAAAAAAAAATAAAAAAAATAATAATAATGATTCATTGCTAAAGGTGCTGGAGAAGGGGTCATCCCATGCTGACCTCTACCATGCTTTATATCAGACATAGGCAACCTTTTTCAGGCAGTGGGCCACAAAGGCTATGGTACATGACAAGGCAGGCCACACTATTAAAAAGATTCAAGGTAATTTTTCACAGTAGATACCTCAGCTATTTTCATTACAGAAGACCAGATTTGTAAGTGTATACCTTAGAAATGGGGAGGAAAAGTTAATTCTTTCTTTTCTTTGGAGATTAAAAAATTAAATTAAAAATCAAAGTCTTGATATATTATCACTGATGACAGAGTGATTAACCTGTTGCTACAGGTGATTCATTTCTAATTCATTCATTTGAAAATGTAAAAATGTATATTTTTTCTCCAGAGAAAAAAATTATTATGAATGTTTATGGTTTCAAATGCAAATCATTTTTACACATCCAATCTTCCTTAGTGAAAATCTCCAATGATTTAAAAAATGATTAAACAGATATGAAATTCAAGCAACATTGTACTTAATCATTGTTTATGTATGTGGTTATGTATGAGAGAGTGTGTGAGAACAAAAAAATTCCCTAACATTGTACATTGGGAAATTCTGTGTTAATATCATATATATATATTACCTGTTTCTCTATTTATACTTGCATCTTCTTCAATAAGAGGTGAATCTTCACTAGGTTCATAGGTTATTAAATCTTTTTTGTGGGTCTGTAAAGAATAAAAGAAAAAAAAAAATCAAGTGACAAGTTTATTAAATATTTTTGGTAATCTTTGGTCCTGACCTGGCAAATTGGCTTCAATTTCCCATCACCATAACATAGCTTCCTTCTGCCTTTTCTATAAATATTTTCATAGTAATTGTTCTGATGTGTTTTATTTTTGTATCTCGCGTGGAGTGAGTAGCCATAGTCAAATGCAAAATAAGCAACAGAACTGCCCAACAAACAGAATCGACAAAGTTTGCAATAACAAGAAAAAGAAAAGAACAGGGCAAAAAATAATATAAAGCAAACAAACAATATATACAAGGCAAAGCAACAGTAATATGGCAAAAAGTTCACAAACTAAGAATTGGTGTTGACACACAAAAGCAAGTTCAGATAAGTTAACAGTGTTTTGACTTCAAGACAAGACAGACCAGGACTAAGTCAGATGAAACTGAGAACTGGCCTATTTTATTGGATAGGAAAAAATCCCAGCATGCATTTGTGTGCTTCTGCTTATAAAATGGGGATGGGCAAGTATTTTGCAGTCATTCCCAAATAGGTTGAAATCAACACCCTCATCAATCGAATGGATGAGTAGACTCATTTTACCTCCTACAATTCCGACCACCGAGGAATTTTCTGCAAATAGTTGCATCATTTTCTGGAAGTAAAGAATTGTCAGATGTAGTAGGATTTTCAAAGTTTTCAGTAAATTTTACATACTGACTTTTCACATTCTTAGTTTCAGATATATATGTTAAACTAGTTTAAAAGCCATCCTATTGGGTGGCATTTAATCTAGGCTCTGCAGAAGACTCTTGATTGAGCCTTCATCACAATAGTTAGGGAGGAGTAGATGTGATATACAACAATAAACTACAGAACTAATTGCTGCATTTAAGTACTGCATTAGTATTTAAGCTTACTTTTAAAAGTTCAATGATAATTCTGCTGCTGCCACTTAATTTAAAGACAATTTGATGTACATAGGTTCTTACTTTCCATACAAACAATTATTTTTATTTCATGGGTGACTTTTGCTGGATTTTGCAATTAATTTTGATTAAACTGAATCTTCATTTCAGTTTCTTCAAAGCTTTGCAATGCTATTTTAAATTCACTAAACATTAATAACTTGTCTGAGTAATAACAGTTGCAAATGATTTAAAATCAGATGGGAGGCCTTTTAGGATGATGGCTATTAGTAGACCATCGATAATTACCTCCCCGGAGGCTTTTAATAAAATTTCTGTATCTTCAGCTCTAATAATATAATCAGTAATAGCTTCAGCACTTGCTTTGCATAAGGAGGTTAATTCAGTAAACAAGGAAATTATTTTTAGTTTTACGTTTGATAAATTGTGTTCTCTCAAAATTTGCAGCACTTTTCTATCATTGTTCGGGGATTCTCTCATGATAAGAGATATCCTTTGATCATCGAGAAATTAGATTAATTCAGCAAATGCATTTGCATTCTTTTCCCGGTGATCATTGTCATTTTGAATTTGCAAAAAATGACCTCCCATAGTTTGTATTTTGATTCATCACATTTGAAACAGAGTCTATTCCTGGGCTGATAACCTAAAGTAACAGAACTGTCCAACAAACAGAATTGACAAAGTCTGCAATAAGCAATAACAAGAAAAAGAAAAAAAAACAGGGCAAAAAATAATATAAAGCAAACAAACAATATATGCAAGGCAAAGCAACACTAATATGGCAAAAAGTTTACAAACTAAGAATTGGTGTTGATACACAAAAGCAAGTTTGGAGAAGCAAATGTAGTGTTCTGACTTTAAGACAAGACAGACTAGGACCGAGTCAGATGAAACCAAGAATTGGCTTATTTTATTGGCTAGGAAAAAATCCCAGCATGTATTTGTGTGCTTCTGCCTATAAAATGGGGATGGGTAAATATTTTGCAGTCATTCCTAAATAAATTTGAATCAACATCTCGACTTTATAAATTTAATTGTAGTACTTGATTGGCAGCTAGGTCTCATCATTTTTACTGTTGAAATGGCTAAGTGTTAATTTAGTTCTAGGCCAATGGTTCCTTGTGTCTACTTGCTTTCTTGTCAATTCTGATCTTCAAAAATTTAAATGCAATGTTAATCATCATCATCTTTCTCTTTGCATCCTGGTCTTTTGACTTTAATGTCCTAATGTTTTCTCAGTTTTTCACTCTTTGTAAGCCCTTGTGTCTTAATGGCTTTATTGCCTTTCTTGGGATGAAATGATTAAAAAAAAAAAATGTCCATGGGTATGTAATGAAAAAAAAATACTATTAAAGACCGAGAACAATTATTGAGAAAACAGGTCATTGGAATTAAAAAAACAGAAGGTAACGATTGACATTGAATTAAAATTATTGAAGATCAAAGTTGGCTGGGAAGCATGGAGCCGGAAGAGAGTTCCACAATGAAGAAGTGTGACAGAAGAAACTGTTAGCATAGAACTTACAGTTGCATGTAGCCATTTCAACTTCAAAACGATGATACCTTGCTGCCAATCCAGTACTGTGCTTAAATTCATAAAGTCTACGTACCATAGAGGAAAGTTCATCAGAATTGTTAATTGTGAATAGAAAATGAAACATTGAGGAGGAAAGAAAATTCTCATATTTTTATATTTGTGTAACTTGTTTTTCATTGGTTAAGACCTTATGTGTGTGTCATGTTTGATAGCATAGCGTTTGTGTGTATAATTCATGTATGTATGTGTATCATAATTTTAGCTGTTTGTGTAGAAGACATTTGATAATGTGTGTATATATGTATCTGCATCTAGTGGGCATTTTGATTTCCATGATTATGTCGGAGTGAAAAAAGTTAGCCTACATTGGTTATTGTTGCAGGAAGATTAATCTTAGATTCTTTAAGTATGGATTTTGTAAAAGTTAGTGGTATAATAAAGTGTGTCTATTGATGGGAAGATATTTATCAGGATTCCTTCTAAATATTTTCTACATAATAAATTGTGTCCTTTTCTTATCAGGGTGGCATTTATTAAAAACAAAAACATTTCTTAGTTATACATTTCATTTGTTTCACCTAGGTATTAGAAGTCTTGTTGGACAACTATATATATATATATATATATATATATATATATATATATATATATATATATATATATATATACACACACATATATATACGACAAATAGTAACAGCTAAAAATGAAATCTAACAATTAAATAATGAAAATGATAAAGAAAAAAATATTATATATATATATATATATATACATACATACATACATACATACATACATACACAGATCTGATCTAAATATTAGGACTGGTGCTATAAAAAACAACTATAATACATCATTTTGGCATTTAATCTCCTTTGAAAGTACAGACTTGTCCAGCATCACTTCCATTGAAGGAAGCATTACTGGAACTCCTTTCTTGGAATAGCCAGCAGGTGTCTTGTCACATTCTCTTGGATTTCTTTCACATCTTGAAATCCTGTCCTTTAAAGTTGGACTTGATTTTTGAAAAGAAGAAAAAGTTACAAGTGGGGCAAGATCTAGGGAATATAGTGGTTGTTGAATGTTGTGCTTGGTAAAAAAAAACTGCTGTACAGGCAATGGTCATTGATGGAACCTCTGTGATGTGGGGAGACGACCACAGTCTACATACTTCCCTTACAAGCACTACTAAAAACAATGGAAGTGAGTAAGAACATTATAACTTAGTGTGTACGAGCAACAGAGTTCAAGGTTAATCTGTGTCAAGTGGCTTCACTCTGTGTACTTTAGCTCCATTAACATAGCAACAGTTCCAATTTTTTTAATCAGGTCATACATATCTATACACACACACACACACTACAGGCAAAAGGTTTGGGGCCCACTGTGAATTTCTTTAAAAACACACCTTAAAATGAGATATTTTTGTATTTTTTAAGTAAAAGATAAAATTTTAGTATCTAGTGTGCTTTTATTTTGACAAAAAATAAGCACTTAACTATAAAAAATTATCATACAACAGCATCATATTTTATGCCTGTTAATAAAACCACCACCTGCCTGAATTCAAGCATTCTTCAAGCACTGAAAAAGCTTACTCTTTGGATTTTCTCTTTGAACTCTCCTATCTAATTCATTCCATACTAATACAATGGGACAGAGGTCATGAGATTGAAGCAGCCCAAATTTTTTTTTTTTTTATTAAAGCAAAATTAGTTCTTCCAATTAGATTTTTTCATATTTAGAGAAATAATTATTCATTTTATTCAGTTAGTGCATTTTTGTTGCTGCAATCAACACTCCCCTCCATCTAACAAATAATGCAATAGCTTGCCAGTTCATTTTGCACCAGAAGAGGCAGGACCTACAAGGCAGCAAATGTTTTGAATTCAGTTTCCTTCTCCTTGACTGGTCGACACCCAAGGCTACAGAAACCAGTCTGTTATACTATCTTACCCATAGCTTGGGGAAGAAGAGATGGTTTCATAGACGAGGGGAGAAGAAATAGATTCACTTATATTAACATGTAAGTGAATGTAATGAACTTGTCTGGAATTTGAACTCAGCTCTCCAATTCCAAATCTGAGTCATTAACCATTATTCCACAAATAATACAAATATCTGAATTAAAATCCTTCAATGTTTATTTTTTTATTATTTTGGTTTCATTTTAGTCACAGTTATGTGCCATGCATGATACAAGCTTAGGTGATCATGTATCTCTCGATACATGACTGACAAAGCAGAGTTTTTCTTCACAGTAGTTTGCCATTGATTTTCTGCGGTAGTCCAGTTGCCATCCAAGGCTATAGAACCTGGTCTATCCTGCTATTTATCCATAGCTGGCAGAGAAGAAGAGGATTGATAGCTTTCCCAAGGGTATTAGCACGTAAGTGAATGTAAAAAAGAAGCAATTAAGTTTTGTGCTATTTTCTTTTGTTTGTGAGTGCAAACTTGTGAATACACACCATTTATTAAAAGCCTGGAGCTATTGGTGTGAAGTAAGAAGGTTTTTAAGGAGCAAGTTGCTTTCAGAATAAATATAATAGAATTTTAATAAAATTTTTTGTATTAGACCAGAAAGCCTTATTCTTCCTAAACTAATGTTCTGTTGTCTCTGAGATGATGTTAATCTTGGGCCCTGAAATTATTCTGGAATAAAAGCAATATGTAATAAAAAAGGTTTGTGTTAGGATAAAATAAGTCATGATTTGTCATTTATTGGAGATAAAAAAAGGATAGATTCAAAACTGAAGACTTGGCTAGGATGAAAAATGAGGCAAAGAAACAGAACCATATATGACAGATTAAATGGTGAATGATTCAGAATAAATTTGCTTGTTTAATTATTAGAAAAACTTTGAATAGAAGGAATGGAGAATTCATTATCACCTTTGTGATTTACCGAATGTTGAAAATCACTGCTTTTACAAAGTTCAGTTGCTGATGCTCGGCTGCAAGATGGATTGTGAGTCAGCTTCACATTTTGCTTTCTCCCACCAAATCTCTCCACTCTGGTAGAGTGGGGTCTTTTATCTCACCCCATATACTCTTGTCACTTCTTTTGACGTCCCAGAGCTCAGTCAATACTGTGTATAAGAGGTGATACTCAACACTAGTCCTCAACATATATTCGCTACTTTATAGATGACCAGAAACTGGAAATGAAGATTCAAAGAGAGTCTGTGAACACCATGTTCATGATGCAGACTGTTCCGTTCAGTAAAGTAGGGACACACAGACAAAATTACAGGAATTTATACAAGATGACATTACATTTGGAATAAACTAACTTTAAGAGATTTATATACAAATTGCTGTATTTATTAATAATCACAATTTTAAACCTGTTCTTTTTCTTCTGGCAGATTTTGTTTGCTTTGTGCCTGGGGCCATTTACGTTTTTTAATATCCAGAAGACCGGATTTCTTCAAATCTTTACATCTGTTTTCAGATGGACATGTAAGTCCCTCTTGCTTTGTATGCACAATTTCTGTTTTTTTTTTCTTTTTTAAATAAAACACATCAAACATTGTATTATAATTGTGCTTGTCCTTCCCTTCATTAGTTTGCACGACCGTTACACCCTGCCAAAACCTCATAAATAATGGGCTATTCTATTTTGATCATGTGGAAAGAAGGGAAAAGACACTACTTGGTTTTAGTGAGAAAATGAAAAAAGATAGAAGGGGTGAGTGAGAATCAGGTTAAGCTGATAAGTACAGATACTACACTTTGATCTTAGCCAAAAGGGCCAAGGAGTTTTAGTGACTGCAATAAAAGCATCATTTTTCAGACATACATTATAGAACAACTGAAACTGAGTAATATTCATTTAGCATAAATAAAATATATCATCTGCTGAATTATTTTTAAATCATTAAGAGAATGTTCCTAAGATGAGGATTCGGCTAGTATTCAATAATTTTATATGTCAGTGAGACATGATTTTCACAAGAAGTATTTTAATTCTTTCCTTATAAAAGGAAAATGTCAAATTTAACTCAGTTATACAATTATGGAAGCACAGTGGCGTAATGGATAGCAGCTGAGATTGAGGAATCGGAGAGCTGACTTTGAATTCCAGCCAAGTTTATTGCATACTAATGACCTTGGGAAAGGTATGAATCCATCTCTTCACCCTAGCTATGGGTAAATACAGGGCAGAGCAGGCCCTATAGCTTTGGCTGGCAACCAGTCTAGGAGAAGGAAAACTCTGAATTCAAACCCCCATATTGTCTTGTAGGTCTTGCCTCTTAAATTTCTGAGAGGAGGGATAGGGTTACCACAATATCTCTGGTAATCCATTGCACTATTTCGCCTTGAATGTCATCAGGAACCACAATGGCAAGATAGAGAGGAGTGGTGACCACATTGACGCAAAATGTGCTAACTAAATAAAAAGATGAAATGAAATGATGAAATTCTATCAGGAATTTCCCCACACGAAGAAACATTATCCAAACTTCTACAAGTAGCCATACCAATAAACAATAAAATTTTTAGCTGTAATTTATCCACTCAAAATATTTAAATATATACAGGTTCAGAGGGGTCCCTCCAACAGGAGTGAGAAGATCTTGGAACAGGGTCTGTTCTAAAGAGCTTTCATCCCTGGTACCTCTTTATCATTCATTTATGATAGTAATTTTTTTTTTAATTATAGAGAGTCATAGTGGAGTAATGGAAAGTAGCCTGGATTGAGGAATTGGAGAACCAAGTTCGAATTCCAGTCAAGTTTGTTACATTCTTGTTGCATGCAAATAACATTAGGAAAGGTATGAATCCATTTCTTGTAACTCCAGCTATGGGTAAATAGCAAGACAGACTGTGTAGCAACCATCTTAGGAGAAAGACAACTCTAAATTCAAAAACCTTCACCTCACCAACCCAGAATTGGCCAAGTGTGGTGAGAACAACTATGCCCCTGAAAACATGATTAATCAGGGAGGGTTTCCTCTAACAGGAGTGAGAAGGCCCTGGATCTGTTCTAATAAACTGGACAGACTGTATCCTATAGCCTTGGGTGACAACCAGTCTAGGAAAAGGATGATTCAGAATTCGAAACTTCTAACTTTGGGTTAAACAGTCTCACCAACTGGCAATTGGCCAACTGTGGTGAGTATGGCTACACTGCTAAAGACATGGTCAGTCAGATAGGGGTTCCTCCAACAGGAGTGAGAAGACCCTGGAACAAGATCTGTTTAAAGGAGCTTTCATCCCTGGTACTCCTGGTACCAAAGTCTTGATGTGAAGAACAGGACTCGAGTTTTCAGGTTAATATTTTGGTTTGTACCAATTTACAGTGTTGGGTGAAAACACCTCTAGTGCAGCCTATTCTAGGCTTAATTTCCTTATCTTCTTTCTACACTGTGAAATGTCGGTCCCTAGTATTTGTGTTATAAACTAACTAGCACTTAGTGCCATTTTGGCGGCATATAACAGCCTACTAGACGACCCTGTTTTGTGACATTTTTATTGTGCGTTGGGAGTTTTGTAAGCATACTGCAGAGTATCCAACTGAAATTATGATGGCAGTACCCATAAGAAACTGATTTCCGATAATTGACAATTTCCTATTTTTTTAAAAATTGGCCAGCACAGCCAGGCCACAATGTAGCAGTGAAAGTGCTAATTTAATTCCTGACCAAAGACCATTAAATGCTTTTTGTTTCTGTCATTATAACATCCCATTATCAACTCAATTATTTTTCTGCAATCTTTTTTTTGTCGTTTTGCAAATGTGCTCAGCTTATAATATTCTGTAACATGAGATAGAAATGTTTTTAACACCTTGTAACGTCTTAAAAATATTCAATATCTATCTTACATGGTTCTTTCTGATGGTAACATTAGGTGAGGTTGGTTGATCTTGCAACAGATCAATACTTGCAAAAAACATGGGAAAAGGTAAAAGAAAAAAAAAGAAAAGAAATAATTTCGCGATCCAATCACTTACAGTGGGAACCCACCCTTTTACTGTGGCTCGACGGACTTTTGCCAAAAATATCTTCAAAAGTAAAAAAAAATAAATATATATATAAATAAATCTCAAGCCATTAGGAAAATGCATGACATAATGTAGTAGGTAATTCAAAATCAAAATGGAAAAATCCTGTTACACATTTCAACCTGTCAAAGGACATTTCAGAATATGTAAGGGGAGGGAATGAAATGAAACAAATGTCAGTTATAATTCTATATCAAGGTAATAATTGACCGATTTGTTTTTTAAGGTTTATCAACCTTTTGCAAGTTATTTAAAGCCAGAAAATATATTTAGATTGTAAGAAAATTTTTGAGATAATAATGCTTTAGTGATACGAGTCCTACTAATTAACCCATAGCTGGGAGGAGAAGATTCATATCTTTCCAAAGGGTATTTGTATGTAAGTGAATATAACGAACCAGACTGGAATTGGAACTCAGCTCTCCAATTTCCAATTCCGAGCTGTTATCCATTACACTACCTGCACATCCAAGCACTTGATATTCTCAAGCGGTCACCCATCTAGGTACAGACCAGGCGCAACATTGCTTAACTTTGGTGATTGTACAAGAACCAGCATTTCAATGGCTGTAAGCTGCTGAAGATATATAGACACTTAACTTTGTATTTAAATTAAAAATTTTTAGTGTCGTCATGAATAACCCAGCGAACCTTTTTTTTTCTACCACTTTTTAATAATTGTCAATTCTCGAGAACAAAAAGAAAATGTATTAAGTCACTTTCAAATGTTTAGTTTTTATTACAATTCTAATCCTCACTTTTTAAAACAATAAACACTGTCGAGGAGTGAAGGTATTTAAAATAATAGTGGTGTCATAGGAAAAACCATTCTTTTGACACTACGTTTTTTTTTGTAGGCACAAAGGTCTAAGTTTGTCATCTTTTATTTAAATCCTGAGATATATTTCTTGTGACATTTTTGAAAGTCTATTTTGTAAATTCTTGCTTCAAGCTTTATTTTGTTTTGTATTGGTTAAATCTCTTATAGTTTATGAAGCAGTTGTAACAAATTTGATATTAAGTTTGGATAAATTCTTTTCAATTGTAGTCTTAATTGATTTGGCAGGATGTATTATGTCTAGTTTTATCAAGGTTATTTGTATTATTTACTTTTCTAATTTTGTGAATTTGGTGAGCTTTACAGCAAGAATTATATTTGAAATAATTGAAGGAGTTTAAAAAGTTATGTGAAAAATAAAAAAATTAAATGCAAAATTTAAAATTACAATTTAATTTTAGAAGAAAAATTTATGTGAAAATTTTCTTCAGGTGATATACGTTGGAATTTTGAAACTATTTCATTCACTGGGGGTAGATATCTCAGTTTCAGTTATTTCTCTTTAGTAACTCAATTCACCAAGATTTTGTTCACCTCTGCTGTGGCCAAGTATTGAACTCTCAACTCTTTGGGTCAAGTCACTGAATTACTTCAATCAATGCTTTTATCCACTGAGTCATGTGTCCTTGGAGACATCAGTGTATGAAATTTTGGAATTTATAAACCTGATGGCATAGCATGTGGAACTAGGACAATCTACCCTGGTGGACGAAGTAAAGTGTTCGGTTCAGAATTCCAACGTATATTACCTGAAGAAGTCCGGAGCGTACAATGGTTGAAACATTGTGAATATGACAATTAAGATAAGGACAACAGTCTGAACAATGTAAATAGTATAAATAGTTACAATACCTCATCTCGGAAATATAGACAAAAGTTCCACGTTAGCTTTATGTTTTGTTAATGCTTTTTCAATTTCTATTTCTCTTCCTATACCAGACATGTTTGTTTGAATAAAAATAATGAGAAATTCATCATAAATAATATAGCTAGGGGTCAATATCAACCACTTTGGAGACCCCTGCTCCAAATTGATTGAAGAATAGATTAAGATGTTAATATATAAAAAGATAACTTCTGTATCAACACATATATAGGTTAGCAGTTTTGGAAGGTACTACTAATTTTAAATAAAAATAAAATTTTGTTTTGATTCTAATAATTCAACATTAAGTTGAATTATTTGCAATATGCAAGATATTTTCAAACAATAAACAGATGGGTGTTGTTTTCCTTTTTGTTTGTGTTTGGCTTTATGAAACACATTCCTTGAACAAAATGAAAGGTTTCATATTTTAATAAAAGGAGAGAGAGAGGAAAGTACACTCTTCATGTTTACAGACATATTGGCATTAGGGTAGAGAAAAATGGACGAAGGGTGGAGAAAAAGAGGATTTAAAATATTTATTTTTCTTCAGTCAATTTCATCTTTAGTCAGCTTAGAAACACGCAATAACAGAAAATTACACAGTAAATTAAAGAAAAATTACATTGTAAAATTACAATATCATGGGATATTGGAAAATGAAGGTAGAATAGATTTTAAAGACAAAACTTCCTAGATTGCCTTTGCAGTACTACCTATGATTTCATGGGTCTCTAGAAATGTCCCAGAATTGTATCTTTTTAAAAGATAGAAATAATTTACAATTTGTCAATAATCTATTTATTTCAGAAGTAATAGAATAGTTGTCACTTGTTGAAACTGCCACTTTTCAACAAAAAAAATATGGAAGTGCTCAGCTCAATGACCACTATTCAAATGGCACAAACTGGCCAAATTTTAGGCCAGCTCCATGCATCAACTTCTGAGTACCCCCCCCCAAAAAAAACACAAAAAAAAAAAAAAAAAAATTAAAAAGTTATAAAAATATTTTCTGACCAATCAGAAAATATCCATGCAGCTTTACGCAATTGATGTAATACAAACTCCTATGTATTCAGTAGAATCTTAACGCAAACTCTGATCCTTTTTGCATGTCACCCAATCAGTGACATAACAAAGGTTGGGTGATGCCCTGGGCCAACTCCCTGATTGTATGTCCCTAAGATTCATATGCTCCTGAGAAATGTGAGAAAGGAAGACATTTTAAATGTGTAAAAACAGATGAAACATGAAATAAACACTTTATTCAAATTATATATAAACTAAATCTTTATTTCACTCTTTGATTTCATGCCTTCCTGATATGGATGCACCCCCTTCTACCCCATTTCTGCATGCTACTACACCTAATGTAAAAGCATAAATAAATCCTTCTTTTCATTGTAACAATGCCTTATCTCCATTGCCATGTGTTGCTTCTCATTTCTTTTCTGTTAGCTCAAGTTATGGTACTGTGGATCAGTAGTTCCCAACCTTTTTTAACTCATGGCCCACTTTGAACCCAGAATTTTTCTGTGGCCCATGAAATTATTATAGTGTAAAAAAATTGCTTCCATTTTGTGGCCCAGTAAAAATTATATAATTTCTGTGGCCCACCTGAAATTTGCCATGGCCCATTTTGGCCTTAGGTTGGGAAACACTGCTGTGGAGGACATATTCAAACAAGGCCCTTTCATACTTATCAGTACTGTAGCTTCCACGGCAAGATTAGTAACAAAAAAAAAAAAAAAAAAAAAAAAAAAAAAAAAGGTTTTTTAAAATGCCTTTTTGTTTAAAACAAAAAACAAACAAACAAACAAACTAACAAGCTTTTGTTGTAAAAAGAGTGGCAATTACTGACGAACCTGAAGAATGTAATATTCCTACTTACCGAGTGCTTCCGTGTCATTTTCACCTTGAAATTAGCGACTCCCATGGCTTCAGTAACAAAAGTAACTGTTAAGTAACTGGTAAGTAATAAAAAAAAAAAATATGAGATGAAAACAAATTAAATTTTAATACATTTGAAACAGTTTAAATATGAAGGTTGCTGAAAAATTTGACCCAATTCTGACCAAACATCACATTTATTTATTTATTCTGGTGAGGGGTTTTTCGCCAGGGCAAGAACATTTTTAGTTTCCCTTTAAATGTATTATACACAAGCATACACAAATATGAAGATTTATATATTTTATGCAAATATATGTTATTTTTTAATTTGACAGATTTTAATTAGTATTATTTTTTTAACTAATATTCACTCAATACAAGGCCCAATAACCATTCAAGGTAGAGGGTTACTATGTGAAGTTATATTATCACAGGAAAGGACAAGAGTTAGGAGTACAGAGCCGAAGCAGAGTTTAGAAGGAACCATAAACCCAATCCTAAACAGAAAACAAGGGATAAACCTCTACTCCAGTTCAAAATATTATGGAGGAGTGTGAACTGAATGATAAGCAAACCTATCTACAACTATTAATTTCAAACATTATTTTGGTAGATGCTTCATTTATTTTAAATGTTATTTATTCTGTCTACTGGCCTGTGACCGAGAAAACTTAAGAAAATGCACCCTACGGCAGGATTTGAATCTGCATCCCACTTTGCAAGAGGAACCACCATCTGATCCAGCATGTTTGACTGCTCAGCTATGAAGAGCTTCACAATCAAGCAAGGTTCTACTTAGCCTTCTATTTTGTGCATTAAAGGCTAGAATCTTTAAATAGAATTTTTGTTCAAGTACTTTTGACTGTCTTAGTCATTATCAAGAACTGGTTGTTGTAAGTACAGTAGACAAGAATTTCTTGACCATATCCTGAGATTTTTTTTTTTAACATACTGCAGTTTGAATTAGTACAAAATAAGTTCATGTATAGTGTACAGTATTTACATTAGTCGGACTATTGTCCTCATCTTTGTCGCCATATTTGTCACAACGTTTCGGCCGTTGTACGCTCCGGCCTTCTTCAGGTGGTTGGAATTTCGAACCGAACCCTTTATTTCAATCACTGGGGTAGACTGTTCTAGTTCCACGAGCCATGTTTGATGGATGTCAGTTATCAGTTATCTCCTCCATCCATCATCCATCCATCAAACATGGCTCGTGGAACTAGAACAGTCTACCCCAGTGATCGAAATAAAGAGTTCGGTTCGAAATTCCAACCACCTGAAGAAGGCCGGAGCGTACAACGGCCGAAACGTTGTGGCAAAAATGGCGACAAAGATGAGGACAATAGTCCGACTAATGTAAATACTGTGCATAATACCTCATCTCAGAAATATAGACAGAGTCATGTATAGTGGTTAAATCAATCTAAAACAGTGGTGGGCAGACTTTTCAGAGCGAGGGCCGCATCAGTGGGTCATGAAAAGTCAAAGGGCTGCACCTTTGAAAATCCCGCCGTGTGCACTAAGACAACATATAGACAGCATGGTTAATAAAAACAAACAAATTCATCATCCAGCACAAGCAATTTAATGGGAAAAATGTTTCTGGTCAATATTCTGCTTTACAATACTTTTAAAGTCTGGCACAAGGTTGCTGGTAGAAACTCTCATCACTGGATTTAAGTGTGTGTCTATCACCATAGACTTGTTCTTGGACTGATTTATCTTTATACAGGAAAACTCTGCCCAGAGATGTAAGGGGAACCAAAAGTAGAATAATCTGGCAGCAAAATTTCTTAAACATGGAAAGCCTTGAACAGAGAGTGACTTGTAAAACTTTACTAATGGTAGGGAATGAAATATTTCCTTCAATGAAAGATCAGTTTCAATGTTCACAAATTCAATGTGTAATTTATCAGGTGCTGCATCAACATCAGCAGAGAAAAAGAAGTTAATCAGTTGAATTTAAGTTCAATCTGTCTGAAATCCTGAAACTTTCTTTCAACCAGTTAAACTTCTCAACTAATCCATAATTTTTGAGCACACATTTGCAGACATTTTCTTTCCCAACAATGAAAAATGAGTGAACTTTGCCCTCACTTGCTTGCCTTGAAAACAAAGATAATTTTGCTTGAAAACATTTGACATGTTTATATATTTCATCTGTGAAAAGTTTATTTCCCTGCAATTTTGCATTTAGCTCATTCAACTTTTCAAAAACAACAGCTGCTAACATAAGTTCATATGTCCACTCATCAGAGTCCATTTTTGCAACAAATTCACAAGCAATGCCTTTCATATCAAGAAAGGGTTCAAATCCTTTTTGTAAGTCCCATATTTGCTTCAGCACTCTGCCATGATTGAGCCATCGCACATTTTTTGTGGTAGAGAATATCCCCATGGTCAACCTCCATGCTCTCCAGTAGGGATTTGAATTATCTGTGATTGACTGTTCTTGCCCTGATGGTGTTTCCTACACTCACCACTGGATCCACCACATGCTTCAGGTTAAGTGTAGATTTACACAGATTTTCTTGGTGCAAAATCCAGTGGAAAGACAAGAAGGCTTGGTTAGGATGGTCTTTTCTAATTTTGTCTTCCAGGAGTTTAACCATACCCACATTTTCCCCACATAATGCCTGGACACCATCTGTTATGCTTGTCTATTCCATGATAATGCACTTTTTTTCAACTGCATTGACCACACATTCATACAAATGCTGACTGGTTGTTGTATTTTTCATTGATTCTAGTGACAGCAATTCTTTGGTGATATGGAAATTCTCATCCACTTCACGTACGACAATTGGTAACTGTGCAGCGTCTTGGATGTTGGTACTCCCATCTGATGCTAACGAATAACATACAAAATCTTTACTGGCATCTATCAGCTGTCGAGTCAACGCCTCACCGATTATTTCTATGCATTGCATGACAGTCCTCCTCGATAATGAAATGTTTTTGAATTCACCTTAAATTTCTGGGCATACAACACTTGGGCAATCCATCATGCATTTTTTATTAACTCACCATTTAAGAATGGTTTGTTACGTCTTGAAATTCAGTATACCACCATAAAAATTGCCTCCAGCACATTATCATGAATTGATGATTGCTTCTTAAATAGAGTTTGTTGCTTGTCCAGTTTTGAAACATATTCCACAGCCTTTTTCTTCTGTTCTTCATCAGCTTAACTGACATATTGCAAAAGAAATTGGGAAATTTTACTTTAAAAGTGAGCAGCATTTAGGAAACTTTGGTCAAAACAATATTTTAAAGGGATGATAGGTTTATTGTAATTTATTTTTTGACAATGATGTTCATCCTGGACAAGGTCCAAGAGCCACTCAAAGTAGAGTGTCAATTTGTTTAATGTAAGTACTAATCCTTTAGCTATCTGAGGAAAGAAATTTTAGGCAATGAATAGTAGGGTATGTGCATGTAGCATAAGTTGTTGGTGTGGAAAATGTAACTGGTGAACAGGGTTCAAATTGCAGCCTAATCTGTTGTTTTCACTTTTGTAAAAATGCCTTTGAGATAGGCATTAATCCCTTCTCTCTCTAGCTATAGATTAAATAGCAGTCTAGACTGGACTTTCTAGTTAATAGTCTAAGAGAAAGAGGACTATGAATTTAAAACTGGAGAAGACCATGGGAAACTGCTCCACTATCTTTCTCAAGAAGTTAAGGCAACTTGTAGATAATAAGAAAAGGAAGTTGTGGAGAGTCATGATTGCCAATGTGTTGAATAGTAAAAAATATATACTTACCTAAAGAAAGCTAAAACAATTAGGAAGACGGTACTCATGAGCCAGCCAGCACTATAAAAAGTCTTTGGCATTGCTAAGGCTCCTGTTCCAACAATAAGGTTAAAAATATAAATTAACCCAACCTGTGTAAAAAAAAAAACAAAGAAAATTTTATGCAAATAAATTGTCTCAATAAGTCTTTTAAATTGCTGTAAAAATTGCAAAATGCCTAAAAATATTTATTAATAATAATTTGCATAATAATTGCATTATAAGAAATTTAAGTTACTTGAACAAGAATCAGGCTTTCAGAGATGGGCAGACATTGTGATGGAATCTTGCTTAAGTTTTAAATTTTAAAAATATTTATGATACATTCTGATTGGATGTTAGCAGCATTTGTTTTGCCTCCTAACCAATGAAAAGGTTTCCCTCCAAATAGCAAGGAACATGTTTGGAGCCTACCTGTCAGTTATATAAGGGGGACCTTGGAATTGCTATTGACATCAAACTGCTACAGGAATTCAGATTGCACTGGTTCAGAAAGAAAAACAATGCAGAAGAATTTAGACTACCCATGGGCACTGGGGAAAACTGAAGCAACCTGATTGCTCCTACCACAAAGAAAAGTCTTCAACTGGTGTGGTTAATCTTCAGTGTTACAACAAGAAAAAGAAATCACAAACTTTCTTTATACAAAAAAAGTGTACAGAATTCCTCATTAAAAAACATTCAGAAGTATTTCTCTTTTTTTTTAATACCTAATGTAGTTTTCTCTTTGGAGGATCTTTTGAATATAATATTAATTGTAAAATGGCATGTTAATTCTCATTGTTAATTTACACATTATTGGCCATTATTAGGCACACAATGTGTTGTTAAGAATAAAATTTTATTGTATCTTTTAAACTCAGCTCATGTCATCTGTATCATTTGTTGTGTGCCAACAAATTGATGTTACCTCAACATTTGTTTTAACTATTCTTTTTTTGTATGTATCGGATATTATTATTGTCTCAATTTGATATTAAAATTTGAATTAAAAATTCCTTGAATTTTCAATGTTAAATTTGTTTCTTTTTATATATGAATTTTTTAAAACGTTTTATTCATGAGACTGGGATTTTGTCCATTGGGTTTTTATCCAGTTACTGGCTAATTTTTAGCAATTTTAAACAAAAATACTCATTCCAGTCAATTAAAATTAGTTTTAAATTAATTCTGAAATACAGCAAAGTATTTTGCTTATTAGAAATATTAAATTTAATCTATTAGTTTGAAATTAAAACTAAAAAGCTTCAAGAAAAAGTTTCCATTTTTTAAAATTCATTTTAAACTTTCTTTGGAGGTACCTAGCAGGGGCAGCATGTACTACCCCCAAAAAGGGCAAAGCCTTAGGGCCCCAGGCAGTGCTTTGTAACTCTCACTATCTTATGAACATTTGCTTTTTTTTTTACCTACATTTATATACATCACAAATTAAACACAGCATAATTGACAATTACAAGATGAAAATTTTTTGCAGATTTTGACGTTAAGTTTCGAATTTTTTTCATCCAAATCTATGAATTTGTTTTGCTCCTGCTAAGTCTTCAAAAAAAACACGGAATATAAAATTCACTATTTTTTTTACCCATAATATTGAATGTGTTAAAATTATTCAACTTTTTAACAAGAAAAATCTCAAGTTGATGTCAAAAATTGCTGCAAAACATTGTTAATTTATTTAAGATGGAATGATCTATTCTGACATGTCTCTAATTTGTATTTACATAAATTGGATTTATTATCAGTTTTTCTAATTGAATTGTTCACCTATATTGCATATGATCCATTATTGTACATAATTAGGTTACAATAAAACTTGTATTTTATAGGAATGCTACCTTATGAAAATTAAGAAATAATAGTGTGTGTGTGGGGGGAAGCATATCATAAATTCAGTGTGGGGGATGAGACCCTTGCACTGGCACTGGTACTTAGCATAATGTAACATTATGTGCATGCCATAAAGTAAAGGAAAATAAGTTAGAAAATAGAAATTTAAAAAAATTTATTTATTTTGTAACTAATTGGAGAGAAAATAAAAGACCTCTTAACTAACAAAGAGTCTAGTCCCCACAGGCAATTGGAAATAAAGTAGAACCTCAAGTCACGTAGGCCTCTCATTACAAACAAATCTGTTTACAAACAAATTTTTAAAACAAAATGTTTTAGGTGACGAATGGTGTCTCGAGTGACAAACACGCCAGCCAGCAACTACATGGGATACTCCTCTTCCAAACGATAACATCTCTCCCCATCCTCTACCCCACCACCTTTCACTCACGCCATCAAGTCTTTTCTGTACAGGTACAGTAAAATTAAAGGTTTTGTCTATATTTTATCTGTTTAGTATTGCATATAATTTTGTGTATGAACTTGTGCAAAAAATCCTGTTGTAAAAGTTTAAATAAGCAATCATCCAGTGGCCCAGGACCAGATTAATCTTGATTCTTATCGTGGGGAAACAGTTTTGGTTTACAAACATTTGGGTCACGAACGAGCCTTCAGAAATGAACGAAACTCGTGAACTGAGTTTCCACTTCATGTCGTATTTCTGATATCCGATGTACGGGAGTATAGAAGATTCACCAATGTGAAAATCCCCATTAAACACAAGAATTTACAAATAAATAGTAGAGTTGAAGATTGTTCATTTTTTTTTTTTTAATCCATTTACCCCAGCAAAGCGATAATGACACTAAAATTTTGATTGGCTTTATGTATGAACTTTTGTCCAAAGTACTGTTGTAAAAGTTTAAGTAAGCAATTATCTGGGTTTCAGGAATGGATGAATCCATTTTACATTGGTTCTTGGTTTACAAACATTTTGGGTCCTAATCAAATGAAGAATTCTACATTGAGGAATATGTGAAAAATAGTGTGAACGACCATCACTTGGGGTCAATACTCATAACATTGAAGACAGAACAATATATCAAAAAGATATTGCTGCTCTAGTGAAAAAAAAACTGAACCGAAAGTAAAAAGAACAAAGAGAAATATAAAATAAGAGAAAGAGATAGAGAAAAGCAAAAGAGAAAGAAAGACGGAAACTAATTGTTTTGACTTTCCACCTCAGAGATAACACATACATCTTTCCACACAGAAATGTATAGCACAAACATTTTAATACATTTCCTTGCATTAATGTTTTCATGTATTGTCTCATTATAATTAAATCTGGTTAATTTGTATATTGGCATTTGTTGTTCATTACTGTTGGTTGTTTTTCCTCATTCTTGTATTTGACTCTGTAGAGAATCCTTCCACTACAGTATGATAAATCTTATCCTTTGACAACAAGTTGTCTTTATTTTTATATTTTCTTTTTAAATTTTGTGCTGCAGCAATCGGTCCGTAACATATATTTCCGATATCTGATGCACTGAAACCTAAAACAAGAAACAAGGGATAAATCAGTACTCCTGTTCAAAATTTCTATTGAGGAAAGAAAAAAAAAAGAATAGTAAATAAAATTTCAGAGTTTAGGCAAAGACATTAAAAGTATAGAGCTGAAGTGGACTTCAGAAGGAACCGGAAACCCAATCCTAAACAGGAAACAAGGGATAAACCTCTACTCCTGTTCAAAAGACCAGAGAGGAGTGTGAACCAGATAATAAGCAGACCTATCTACTCCTATTATCTTGGGTCTTTAAAGTACTTTATTGTGATAAGAATGTAAGTCCAATTTAGGATTGACATCAGTCATCTGAAAATATTTTCTGATGACTGATGAACCTATAGGCACAGATTACAGATTGTAATCAAATGTTTGCATAAGATTCAATACAGCAGCTGCTTGCCACAAGGAATTCTCCTTCATGCCATGTAATAATTTGTATAAGCAACCTCCAGTCAAAGGTGACACCTGTTTATATCCAGGTTGAGAAGTCAATGATTGATTGAAGTGTGACCAAAAATTTGCATGACATTCTCATGTATAAACAAGTCATGCGTGTGTTTTTTTTCTTTCATCTTTTTTCTTCATATCTCATTCTTTGATGAAGCTTTAATAAAAGAGAAACATTAGATCAATGATTCTCCATTGTTATGCTGCACAATCCTCTTAAGTGTGCTGTGAAATATTGTCACACCATATATATATATATATATATATATATATATATATATATATATATATATATATATATATGGAAAAATGCCAGAGACATGTTTCACACTAACTAAGCTGTGCAAATAGTTGAATAGAAACATAAAAATAAAGTCTATATTTGTGTGTATATTTTTTTTTATGTATGGTTTTATTTCAAATCTGAAGTCAAGCTGCCAGAACAGGCCACATACCTTCATAGCAAGAACTGAAAGTAGCCCTTCAAGCTGGGCCTTGAAGGTAGTAACCGTTGAAAAAGGAAAGTGGCCTGTCCCTTGTAGCTCTTGGGAAGAGATTAATGAGCACAAAACAAAAATGACTATTTCAAAAACCCTTTGTGGGCCACACCTGGATAGTTTTGCAAGAAATATGCGGCCTGTATTTTGTACAGGTCTGGTGGAGATCATGAGACAATAGTACACACTGGAAATGCTGATTTGGTGCTGGTTCTGATAAAATCATATTTTTAGTCACTAAATATTTTGCTTCTGAAAGTAAAAACTAGAATTTGACAGATGAGGTCAGAGGTTCACAAACTTGTTGAAATTAAATTTTCTTTGCTTAAGTTTTGTTAGTTAAGCTAAATATGAAGATGTATTAAAAGTTCTTGGCATTTACTGCTTCTAATGCAATCGGTTTTCCATTGCAGATGGTATATAGGCAACATATATGGAAAGCATCAAGTTGATTGATGTATCATCGGTACAGAGTCCAAGATTGTACATGATAGAGTAGGGAAGGAGTTTAGTACAACTGACTTGTACGTATCAATTTTTACCTTTAATGAAACATCATTAGTATTCCAAAGTCTATGGTAAAGATTATTGAATGCAGAATTAGCCTTTCCAATCCTGCACTCAATTTCTTTGACCATCTTATCATAATATGTATATATATATATATATTATATTATATATGTGTGTGTGTGTGTGATTATAAATATATATATATTATATGCATAGTACTTATTGGAAAGCACTCAATATCAGTGATAGTGCTAATATACAACTAAGTGTATATATATATATATATATATATATATATATATATATATATATATATATATATATATATATATATATTTCTGTTATATGTTATTTAATAGATACAATTTATTTAAGTAAATTGTTTTTTAAATAAACAGTATTAATTACATTTACCAGCTTTAATGTTTGAGAAATTTCATAGAAAATATGTATTAAATAATGTATAAACAGAAAATATATTATATAATTGTTCGACTTAATCTATTTCATAATATATATATATATATTTTTTTCCAAAACAAGTTGCTATCTGAGAATGTCCATCTACTACGGCAGCTAGCCAATCCTCATTTGCAGATGCCTGCTCAGGCACATTTGTGATTTTCAACACCCACGGAGCTCACCTATGGTTTATACTGCAATTATGCTAAGCAGACCTTAGTTACAGTTTCCGGGAGAGAGTACATTATCTGCATGATCAACAATCTGAATAAGGCCAGCACACTCAAACCCTCGGTCACAATGGCTTGTAACTTTATGCTAGCACAACCATCAATGCAGTTCCCAAAGAGTTCCACCTACCCAATTTAACTCACAATGCTTGGGTCAAGCGATGGTATGGTTTTCAGGCATGCTGGAATAGCTTCCCTTAGACTGATAACATCAAGAAATCAACTACCTGACGAATTGACCATGGTGAGATTTGAACCCAGGTTTCATGGTCAGAAAGCAAACATCCTAACCACTCAGCTTCATACTCGAATGGAAACAAGGTGGAGTAATGGACTGCGGCTTGGATTGAGGAACTGAAGAGACAAGTTTGAATTCCAGCCAAATTCATTACACTCGCTTATGCTAATATCTTTGTAAAATGTATGAATCCATTTATTCTCCCCCAAGCTATAGATAAATAGCAGGACAGTTCTGTAGCCTTGGGTGACAGCCAGTCTAGGAGAAGGAAAACTCTGAATTCAAACTAGAATGGAGTGTTTCTGTTGCACATTATGTATGTTTGTATGCAAGTCATTAGCAAGACTGAAGTGCCACATATGACACAAACATAAAAAAAACTGAATGAGATTGTCAGATCCTTATATGTCGAATATATATATATATATATATATATATATATATATATATATATATATATATATATATATTTTAGGAGGCACGGTAGGGTAGTGGGTAGCAGCTTGGAGAACCTAGTTCGAATTCCAATTGAATCCATTACATTCACTTACATGTTAATACCCTTGGGAAAGGTATGAATCCTCTCCTCCCTCCAGCTATGAGTAATTAGCAGGACAGACTAGGTTCTATAGCCTTGGATGGCAACTACTCTAGGAGAAGGACAACTCTGAATTCACAACCTGCAGAAGGTCGTTTGGGGGCCTTGTGGCATGTAGTGCACCAGGTCTCTGTATTTAGCCCTTCAAAAAGTGTGGTTGGTCTGCACAAAGTCTTCACTACTATAATCAAATCATATGTGTTGGTGTCTGGGCTGTCGGTTCCTAGGAACTGAGCTGCTTGATCCTCATATGCCGAATACTTTCTAGACATTTTAGTCTTAGTGAATTATTTTCTCCTTTAATTATAGTATAATTTTTAATGTCAAAACTGTGGTCAGTTTTGTTACAGTGAACAACCAATGAGATTTGTGTTATTTTTTAAAATGTCTCTTTTGTGTTCATCTACTCTTTTGTTTAAACTTCTTGAGGTTTCTCCAATATATTCTTTCTGGCAATCTTTTAAGTCAAATTCCGCTAAATTCTTTTTCAGTTGTCATTGTGATAGAGTTATATTTTTTTTGATTTGTCCGAAAGGACAGCTTTTCTATTTTGGAATATTTTATGAGCCTTTTGTTTCGTATTGAATATGAAAAAGTTGGGTATTGAAGGGTCTTGAAAGTATTTTCAATATATTTCTCCTCTTTGTGTAAATATTGAGGGCTGCAAATTCTGAGTGCTCTTAATGTGAAAGAAAAAGCTCATAAAATCTAGCACTCTCTAAATGTTTTCATCTTAGTGAATTGTTTTCTCCTTTGATCAGAATATCATTTTTTATATATATATATATATATATATATATATATATATATATACATACACACACACACATACATACATACATACATTTCTGGCAACTAAAGAATGGCGGTAATACACCCATTATCACATGTGATATTGAAGCTAAAATCGAATTTTACAACGGGAAAATAATTTTTGACTTGCAGAAAAATGATCTCTCTCAAAACACTTAAATAACCTTAATAAACAAGAGAAATGAATTGATGGTTACATGTAGGCATAAAAATAATTACCTGTTGAAGTACATTGATCCAGATAAAATCTTATGTTGAGCATATATAATTTTTTATTATTTTTTTAAATAAAAAAATGAAAACATCATTAATCCTCATTTATTTTAAATATAAAATATAAATCTGATCTATTTTAAATACAATTTTTAAAAAAACAAAAAACATGTAATCCCTGAAGATTTCATTATACATGAAACTGAGTCTTTATTATATATATTTTAAGTGTTACCACTGAGGATAAAAATGTATATTTATTTATTTATTTTATATATATATATATATATATATATATATATATATATATATATATATATATATATATATGTATGTATGTATGTATGTAATATATTTCAGCTAAATAGATTGTTGTATGTATGTATGTATGTATGTATTTATATAATGTTTTCATTTTTCAAAAAAAAACTTAAAACCAAAAAAACCAACACTCAATAATATCAACTAAGAACATGGACACAATATCTTGACTGTGTTTTGAAAAATGAAAACATTATATAAATACATCCATACAATCTATTTATTGTTAACAGTTAATATATTTCAACCTTGAAAATGGCTAAATGTATAGCCGAAAGTGCTCGGAAAGAAAGAACAATTGGACATTTTTCATATAATTTATCCCCCAAAAAGAAAAAAAATGAGAAATTGTATAAAAAAACTGAATCAAAGCACCTTGTCTGTCATATTCAATGAAACAAGGATTGCTGCCTATATACAAATACACACACACACACATATATATATATATATATATATATATATATATATATATATATTAAACATGTAGTATTGAATGTTAAAGACAACATAGTCTTGCATATTTTTTTCTCATTCTCTAATGAGACTTTTTATTTGAAAATGATTTCGAAATATGTATTGTCCATACGATGACCTAGTGCTTTCGAACATCATTGTTCATCTTCAGGGTCAATATTTTTAGTCAAAATTTTTTAAACAAACATTTGCCAATTATCTTGTAGCGTAATCATGTTGCTATTTTTTTACAAACTAAATAAATGTTAATATCCTTTTAAATTCAAAAAACGCGATGATGTTATCACATGCAGGACGAAGATTTTTATCATGTGACAGCGTGAAAAAGATTTTTATTATACAAGCCAAAAGATCGAAGAATACGTTATAAAATTTAAATATATTATAAACATTGTAATATGTTACCAGAATGTTCGAAAGCGCTAGGTCATCGTATGGACAATACATATTTCGAAATCATTTTCAAATAAAAAGTCTCATTAGAGAATATGAGAAAATTCAAAAGAAAATATGCAAGACTATGTTGTCTTTAACATTCAATACTACATGTTTAAAAGAAAAGTTGCTGCCAAATTACACACACACATATATATATATATATATATATATATATATATATATATGACAAAGAGAATAAGTTGATATAAAAGTCATAAAACTCAGAAGAGTGAATACAATGACTAGATAAGTTTCTTGCTTTTGATTAAAAATTAGATACAAATGAATTTACTCTTTTTGATCTTTACTCTAACATATAAAACTAGTGATAAAGTATTTTGTTTAGACATTCCAGAAATTTCAGCAGTCTCCATATATGCAATGATGACCAGAATTAAAAAATAACATACCAAACTAAAAACAGCGAAAAAATTCAAAATATGACCAGCATAAAATAGTCATAATTGTTTTTACTGAATTTACAAAACTTATTATGAACATAAATATATTTATAAAAGTTTTTAATTTCTGGTTTTCATCTATCTTTTCTATCAGAGAAAACCCGATGTGTTTTTATATAGTCATCAGTCACACAACCTGATCTCCCCTACTTAGTAATGAAATATTCAAATTTTATGCTAACAGGAAGTGTTATTACTTTTAATCATTTCACCCCCAAGCAAGGCGATAAAGCCACTAAAACTCAAGGGGTTACTGATTGTTAGAGAGTATAAGAAAAAATACTATTAAGGAGAGAGAACTTTCAAAGAACAAGAAGTAAGAAGACAGAAGATAATGATTGACATTGCATTTAAATTTTTCAAAATCAAAGTTCACTGGAAAGAAAGAGGCCGGAAGAAATTTCCACAAGTAAGAAGTGGGATAGAAGAAAGTGTTAGAATAAAACTTACAGTTCATACCTAACAATTGATTCAATATAATCCTTCCACTTCAGGTCAGCAGAAGATGTTAGCCGAAGAAGATGCAATGGGTCACTCTCCTGGAGGTTAGCATCAGCCATGATGATGAAAAGGGGCTTCACAGATGATTTTTGTTTTAGAGACATTAAACTTAACAAGCCATTCCTTACCCTAGTTAACATCAGATTACGGTCATTTTTTTTAGATCATCTGCCAATTTGTTCTTATTGAATTGCTCATTAAGAAATAAGGGATTTCGGGTTGCTTGTACACTGCAGTTTTCATTGTTTCATATGAGCTTTCTTTGCTATTTTTACTGCTAATGATTAAAAAAAGAATTCTTTTGTACATTAACAATAGATGTGCCATACACTGTTGAAACTACAAGATAAACTTTATTAAGACCCACAAAGGATAAGAAATTGTGGAGAGCCATGATCATCAACACCCTGAAGAGACATGGCACATGAAAGAAGAATGAACTGGCAGAATAGGGTTCAGGAGAGATAAAAAAAAAGATAAAATTTATTAAGAGCTACAAAGGAGAGGAAATTGTGGAGAGCCATGATCATCAACACCCTGAAGAGACATGGCACATGAAAGAAGAATGAACTGGCAGAATAGGGTTCAGGAGAGATAAAAAAAAAGATAAAATTTATTAAGAGCTACAAAGGAGAGGAAATTGTGGAGAGCCATGATCATCAACACCCTGAAGAGACATGGCACATGAAAGAAGAATGAACTGGCAGAATAGGGTTTAGGAGAGATTAAAAAAAAAGATAAAATTTATTAAAAGCTACAAAGGAGAGGAAATTGTGGAGAGCCATGATCATCAACACCCTGAAGAGACATGGCGCATGAAAGAAGAATGAACTGGCAGAATAGGGTTTAGGAGAGATTAAAAAAAAAAGATAAAATTTATTAAGAGCTACAAATGAGAGGAAATTGTGGAGAGCCATGATCATCCACGTCCTGAAGGGACATGGCAGAATAATAGATAACCATGGATGTGTGGGTAGTATAACAGATATCAGCACAGAAAATGGAGCTAGGTTCAAATTCCAGGTTAGTCTGTTGTGTTCACTTTCACACTCATTATCACCATGGCTTCACTTCATGGAGATCAAGAAGGAGTCTGTTCATGTCGATTGTAGGCACATTTGCGGCTGACAAGGCCAATGTAGGACAGGCATACACAGTTGCAGCTGAAGGTCTGACCTGGGCTCAATGGAATAACGTTGCAGTACTTCCACCTCTGCTTCTTGTCTTTGAGAGCGGCCCTGCAGGTATTTTCAAAGGAGGAGACAGCATGGTTGGTGGTCAGAAGCCAAGTGTCACAGTTCTCAGCTAGGGTGGACCATTGGCAATGGTTTATATGACAGGCACCAAAGGATTTTTTCAGGCAATCTTTGAATTGCTTATTTGGTACCCCTCTACCACAATAGCCAGTGGAGAATTTGCTATACAGTAAAATTTTAGGTAGGGATGATTCTCTTCCCTGGAAATGTGACCAGCCAAGCAAAGCTGGGACTTCAGTAGCATAGCCTAGATGCTGGTGATCTTCACCTTTACTTTCACACTAATGCCTTTGGAAAAGGTATGAATCCATACTTTTTCCTATAATCAATGGATTATATAGTAGGGTAAATTTGGCTCCCTAAACTTAGGTGATAACCAGTATCAGAGAAGGAAATCTCTGAATTCATAACTGTAGAGAAGGCAACAGAAACCATTTCACTATCTTTCCAAAGTCACAGAGGTTACATTAGGTTAGCTGCATAATTCTAAAGAAATTTTTGCACATTCTTCTTCACACAACTTTGCCATTTCTTTTTGTCCATGTACGAGAAGTAGCATTCCAGTTTCCTCTCTGATTTGGTTATCACTTAGATCAGGGGTCGGCAACCCCTGGCCCTTGCGCCACATCTGGCCTGTGAAGGATTTTTGTTTTGCCTGGCAACTTAACACCTGGACACTAATTATTTAATTCATTTGCGGAGCAAGTCACCGAAAAATATCAGTTGGAGATAAACGGCTTAAAAGGTGACAAATTTTTAAAATCAAAATTGAATTCCAAATCCACTGATGACTTCTACTAGAAATATCTTTTGCCAAGCAGAATTAAAGTCTATTGAATAATGTGAAAATGATGGTAACATTATTTGGAAGTACATATCCTTGTGAAAAACATTTTTCAGTTTGATTTGGTTTGGTTTGTTTTATTTTACAGTATATCAAATTCAATGGCTTATTTAATGCCAACAAAATTTTTTATTGCTGGTAATATTTTTTTTTTTTTTAAATTTATTGCTGGTAATAAATCTTTCCTTCAACAATGCATCGCCAGCAATTCTTTTTTTTTTAAGAATGTATTTCTGGTAATATGTTTTTTTTAAGAATGTATTTCTGGTAATATGTTTTTTTTTAAATGTATTGCTGGTAATAATTTTTTCCTCAAAAATTCTTTGCTGGCAATCATTTTTTACAAAGTATTTCTGGTATTAAAACCCATTTCCACATCTTCACAGTACTCCGATCCCTGTTGGGGGGGGGGGAAGCCATTTGACCCCAACGTGTACCACCACCCCATGTCAGAGCGAACCTGGAAACACCAGCAAATAAGAGGTGGCTGCATGCTCCTCAAAACCTCCTGACCAGAGGCCCCACTGCTGTGTGCAGTCTATCGTTTTATCCAGGATGCAGATGTAGTTTATTGTCATACCCAGGATGGAACTTTTTCAAAAATGGAAATATTCCAAGAGTAGTTTAAGAAGAATGTTCAGTGGTGATGATGTTTTGCTCCCGTCATATTTGATATGGAGAAGTTTTGAACAATAAGCAGAAACAAGTGTCTCATTAAATAATTTGCCATTTCTAACTGTATTTTTGTTTGTCGTAAGGAATTTGCATTTTTTGTTGTGTTAGTTGTTATCCTATTATTCATGCAGTAAAATATGGAACCTTGTTTAAATAATATAACATTAACTAAGGATTTTCTTTAAACCTCCAGACCAAGGCAGCGTTCTGGTTGAGACAATTTATTATAGTACGTTTGATATCATGGCCCTCCTCAGAGACACTGTCTGCTCTCTCCAAAATATTGCCAACCCCTGATTTAGATGCTCTTTCATCTGGTCTTTTGTGAGGCAAGTTGTCTTTCTAGGTTCTATATTCAAAGCTTCATTCACAGGATTCTACAACTTATAGCGGCATGGAATTAAAAAAAAAAAAAAAAAAAAAAAAAAAAAATGGATGACCATATGAAAATCACATCTTTATGTTCCATGCCCCCTCAGGATGTAGGCGATCATGGTTCTCCACAATTTCTTGCAGCTCTAAATGAATTCTGTCTTTTCTTTATTTCTAAACCTTGTTGTGCCATTCATCTTAACAAGCCCATTGGGCATATTATGCATGGTTTTCCTCTATCCCTCTTGTCCTCAACCTGTCCTTTGAGTATCAAATTTCCAAAGTCCTCTTTCCTCATTATGTACTCTAGAAATTTCAACAATCTCTTCCTGAAGTATAAGTTTTTGTTTGTTTCCATTTTCTCTAAAACATTGTCGTTGCTCACATGTTCAGTCCATGATATCTTCAGTGTCTTTCTGTAGGATCACATTTCTTTTTCAAGTCTTTTCTTCATCTTTGAGGATGTTAGAAATGCAAAAAGGATTTCTTTTTTTAATCAATGCCTATTAGCAAAATATTTTGTGATTAAATTTGGAGAAATTTATCATGGGTTACCCTTAAACATGCCTGGGGTGCACTGTTGCCACATGATTTATACTCAAGCCTAATATCTACTTACCAATTTGTGCCAACAAGTAATCTAAAAAAACAGTCAGGTCACTTAGAAAAATCAGATACAAAGATCAGTTCTGAACAATCAGGATAATAACAAGCGGCATAGATAAACTAATAAGTTGTTTTTTTTAAAATTATAATGCACTTGAAAAACAAAAAAAAAATAATTTGTAAATTTAAGTATTTTTCTAATTGTACAAAATTTTTATTATTACAGTAATAACAGAGATATTAAAAACAACATAAGGAAACAAAGAGGAAGGAAAAAGAGAAAAAAATTGTATTTACCATAAAAAGGGAAATCAAGAAAATAAAAATATAAAGTGCTCCATTTAAAAGTCTGAAACTATATATATATATCAAGTCCTTACAGCCCTTTCACTGTAAGCCAAAGAAGTGGCTTTTGTGTCTGAATTTTGTTTGCCTTTGAGAGATATCTTAATAATTTCCTGGACTAAATTTGTTATAACTGATCCAGACATTGAGATAACATTAACTGCACAACTCAAAAGGAAATAAATAAAAACTAAATAATGAAAGAGGAAAGAAATGATAGAAAATGAAGGACTTCATAATTTTGTTCTTGATTTTTAGATATGGGAAATTGTCAATATACCTTGACTTATAGGAGTTATTGTTCTCATATTGATTATTAGAGATGTTTATAGATATAAAGTTTCAACTAAGCATCCTCTGGTCATCTTCAGGTGTCTGTTAATTTGAAAATACTATAGAGTATCTTTTGTTGTCATCACAGTAAAAAACAAAAATATGGACAAAACTATGTAATAGTGAAATGAAGAGCCAAGAGAAAAATACAATTACCATAAAAAGTCAAATCAAAAAAGGAAATGAAGATATAAAAATATATAATTTATTTTTTTAAATCAATTTATCCCAAGCAGGGCAGTAATTCCACTAAGATGCAAGGGGCTACTGAGAGTGAAAGAGAATGAAAAAAACTTTAGAAGGAACTGGAAATCCAGTCCTAAGCAGGAAACGAGGGATAAACATCTATTCCTGTTCAAAAGACCAGGGAGGATTTTGAACCAGATAATAGGCAAAAATATCTACTTCTATTATTTTGGGTTTCAGAATGAAACAGTCTTGAGTGATTTCATATAACTAGGGAACAGTCGAACTTAAGTACCTTACTGTGATAAGGATGTGTCTGATATAGGATTGGCATTGGTTATCACAAAATATTTTCTGTTGACCAATGTCACTGACCTATAGCCAAACACATTGTAATCAAATGTTGCACAAGATATTGTCACAATGCTACAATAAGATTTTAATTAGTGCATTTTCAAATTCATATTTTAATAAAAATAGAATAAATAAAGTCATTTGATATTGTTGGGATGAATTGGGATCTACTCCTATAAAAATTTTGAATGAATAATAATTATTCAATAATTATCTTGTTGATCCATGTTATTAGGTTGGTGCAAAAATAATGTCGTTTTTTGACATGATCTTGAACGTCAAAAACAACACTATTTTTGCACCAACCTAATAATTATTCAATAATTGTTGTTATGTTCAAATTATGTTAAGATAAAATTTGAAATTTTTTTTTTTTAATCACAATTTTGCTAAATTTTTCTAAACTAATATATTTTTATCATCACAGTATTGCTGAAGTTCTCACTAACACCTCATCTAGATTTACAAACCCTACGTTTCATTCAATTTTGAAACCCAGTCAATGAAATTTGAATAAGTTCCGTTTGGAAAAATGCTTTGACAAAACCCTACTTCGCAGTTTAATATTTTCTTTAATTTTATAAGATTTCATAGTAAACAATATTTTTTAAGAAATTTTTTTTTTCTGCTTTCCTTTTTAACCGTGAAGAATTTAAGATTTTTATTGGATGGTGACCAACAAGAGAGTTTAAGGAAAATAGAAGCAAAAAGAACGATTATTTTTAGTATCAGAATCAAACGATTGAAATTCCTGAGACTCCTAAGGAAAGAGGACTTAGAGTAAGAGAATTAGACACCCACAGGATATATCAAAGACAAGAGGAGAATAGAGAAAAAGCAAGCAACCTACCAAACGAACTTGTAGTAGAACAAGGAAGGATTGGGAGGGATGGTAAAAAGACAAACATTTCTTAGGGCTATGAAGAAAAGTTGTGGAGGGCTATGATCGCCAATGATTCATCAGCAAAAATATGTCAAAACATAGGTTTTCCAAACTGACATATAAATTTAGCTATGTCAATGTAAGAAGACAAACATTATTTAGAGCTATGAAGAAAAGGATGTTGTGGAGAGCTATGATAACCAATAACGTGGAGGGACACAGCATAGAAGAATTTAATATTTTAAAAGAAATGCAATTTTTTTATCTTACTAATTAAAAATTTGTACTAAATAATCTACTTATTACACAGTCCATATAATAAGTAATTAAATGATCAATGAACCAATTACTTCTGCACTCCTGTTCATCAATAAGTCAACTTTTTTGAGACGCTCTTTTGAGAAACCACTTTAGCTATATAATACCACATTCTACATTAACTGCATATGCTTTTAGCTACATATTTCATTTACCAATTTAATTGAACAAAGAATGTAAAGTTTTAATAGCAGTAGGAATCATGTGCATTGTTCATAATAACTTCAAGTTTTATTATAATTAGATAGTATTACAAACAACTCTTGTATGCTTGTGTGGCCAAATGGTTAGAATGCTAGTATTTTGACCATGAGATCAGAGTTTAAATTTCACCAGAGTCAATTTATCAAGAAGGTGGCTTAATATCAACCTGGGAAAATGGTCTCAACATGCAACAGCATTGAAAAGTGCCTGGATAGCCAGATCAGAGATTGATCAAAAGTTGCTGAGTGAAAATGGTCAGATGAAACTGTTCCAAAGTCATTGATGGTTATGCTAGCACAAAGTTACAAGTCATTGTGACAGAGCGTTTGAGCATCTTGACCTTGTTCAACTACTGATCATAGCAGAATATGTGATTTCTCCCTGAAGCTGTAACTAAGGTCTGCTCAGAATAGTTGCAGTGTAAACCACAGATTGGCCCTGTGGCTGTTGAAGAAACCCAAATATGCCTGTGTCTTGAAACGGGGTAGTTACCCACCCTAACAGATGGACATACCTAGAAACAAGCAACCAGACATTACTCAGAACTGCTGTATTTTCTGTCAAAAGACATTTATTAGAATGTATAGAATATTGCATTTTAAATGATCCTTGCATTGCTGCAAAAAAGAACTGCAGATTGATTTTTAATTGCCATATTTTCTTTTGTGCAATAGTCTTGCTTAAAACCCTTTTACTGGAAAATATGGCATACATTAAGATAATAAATAGTTTTTAGAGAATAAATTATTTTTATATATAAAGCTATTCAAAAGTACTAGATCTCTTTAAGGTGCAGCTTTTTGGAGTAAAAAAATATATAAATTGGCAATGTTTAACCTTCATGCCCACAAAAGAAAACAATGTGTCAAAAGGACAGTTATTTCCTTGACACTGCTATTACTGTATACACTTTTGACTCCCTCAGCAAGATTACCAGTGAACCAAGTACATTGCGATATTTATTATTTACCTTTTAAAAAGATTTATTATTGACAATTTTGTAAAGAAATAAATTTGAAAAGAAGTCTTTTTATTAAAAAAAAAAAAATCTATAAAAATTTACAAAAATGTATCAAAATGTGTAAACCAAAATGGAATAATTATTATTTGCCATTTTTATACATAACTATGAAAACAAGTTTTTTATGCAATCAAATAATGTTTAACATCTTTGTTGTCATTGTCAAGAATAAAGAAAATGTATAAATCCATTTTCATATATTTGGGTTTTATCAAAATGGTGATCGTCACTTTTTAAAACAATGAACATTGCTGAGGGAGTCAAAAGTGGTATCAAGAGAATAACCGTCCCTTATCACACGCCATTTTTTGTGGGTACAAAGGTAAAACTGCCAAATAATCTTTATTTCTGAAAACAATATAGCGGATAATTTAAAAATTTGATTTTCTACACTCACTGCATATTTTGTTAAATTTAATCTCACAAAGAATGCAATGTTTTATAATGACAATAGAAGTGCTGTGCCTTGTTTGTAATAACTTTGAATTTTGTCATAATTTGATAATTTGATACGAGTATGACATGTATTTTCATGCAATTAAATGAAATTTATTATTATTTATGCAAATGCCTGAATTTTAAGTAATCAGTGAAATGTTTTTAAAGGAAATTTTACTAAATGTCTGATTATATTTTTGGCAAATTAGGACCTTCATACCTGCAATAAAATGGAGTGTCAAAATTTATGAATATTTATTTCTTTATAAATTGGTAAATGATAAATATTGAATTGTATTAATCTATAAATAATGTTTAAAATATTTTATGTAAATTCTCAGGAACAAAAAAATGTATAAGTTCACTTTCCTTGTAAGTTTAGCTTTATTACAATTCTAATCATCGCTTTTTTAAAAAAACTATAAACATTGCTGAGGAGTGAAGGTAGTTAAAATAATAGCGGTGTCAAGGGAAAAACTGTCCTTTTGACAATCTGTTTTTTTTTGCAGGCATGAAGGTCCAAGTTTGCTGTATTTTCAATATTTTCCCTTGTGTAATACATATATGCTTGTAGGGCCATTGGCACGGAAAATTCAATTGGTGAGCAGTGTTCAAATTCCAATCTAGTCTACTGCCCTAGAAAAGGCATGAATCTATGGCTTCTCCCACCAGCTATGGGTTAAATAGCACTCTTGCTTTTTTTTGCAGCAAGTTGAAGGGAATGAATAACTTTGAATTCCAAATTGTGAAGAAGGCAACAGGAAACTACTCCACTATTTTTCCCCAAGAAGCCAGTCTAATTCATATATATATATATATATATATATATATATATATATATATATATATATATATATATATAATAGCCTACTTTTAAAACTATAGAAATACGCTTGCTTAAAAATCTTGTTAGTGTTAAAGAATATTACAGTTAATTTTATTGTTCAATTCTTATTTCATACGCGTGAATGTAAAAGCTTTGATAAACTAATGACATCCTTGTAATAAACACATGCAACAAAATAAATCCTACATTGCCTTGATAAAGTCTCTCAGAGGATGAAACATGTTGGCTGAGAATAGTTTTTCCTCATATATATATATATATATATATATATATATATATACATACATACATACATACATATATATATATATATATATATATATATAATTATTTATTTGAATATTACAACATAAATATGTTATAAAATCACGACAAAAGTAGCCATTTTGTTTCAACACTTCTTGTGTCTTGTCAAGTGATAATATAGAATATAGAATAAATGGTTTTGAAAGTTTCAAATTAATCAACGATCCTTAGCTAGGAGTAAACGCTGTTACATAAGCTAGAGTGGCCAATCAAAATACAAGTATAGGATGATTCGAAAAATTTGACAACTAAGCAAGGTTATCATAGATATTAAAAGATTTATAAAATTTGATATTAAAATTAAAAGTAAAAAATTAAAAAATTAAAATTACCTATTTAGAAATCTAAATCAAATCTCTATTAAGTTTTAAATTGTAGAATTACCAATCCTAAACTTGCATATATATATATATATACATACATACATACATACATATATAAAGCCACTAAGACAAGGAATCTACTCTGTGTGTGTGTGTGTGTGTTGTGTAGAAAGTCTATCATTATTTATATGTTTTTATATATATTTGATATTTCAGACCACCTCGGTCCTTCCTCATTATATAATAATAATAATAATATAAATAAATAATTATATAAAAAACATATAAATAAATAATTATATAAAAAACATGAAAACATAAATAAATACTTTCACAAAAAAACACCCAATTTTTTTCTTTTAATTTGCAACTTTTCAGTTGTTTTATATATATATATATATATATATATATATATAGTAATTCATTGAGTCTACAAGAATCCTCAACAGAATGCAGAAAGTACTGGATGGCCATTTCATCCTATCTTTGGGACTCATCAGTTTTTTTGTGTGTGTGTGTGTGTGTGTGTGTGCGTGTGTGTGTGTGTCACCATCATCGTGACTATGAAATGGCTTTCATAATTAAATTAATGAATTGATTGATTTTTAACAATTTCTTAATAATGTCTTCCTTATCACTTCAACTGTTCTTTTCTTCTTTTACTTTTTCTCTTTCATGAAATCCATGTTCTTTGGAAGTTTGTTTAGACCAAATTAATGGCCTTTTAGGCTTCCTCTATGTAAAATAGGAGTTCTTCACTTTTTGAAAATAAAAATGATGTCATCGTGAGTGGCATTAGGGTTTTAGAGGTGCTTATGTGGGGCATGGCCAAAAAGGCTGGGAACCACTGCTTTTTAGAGTATGTATGCTCATCTGCCCCTGTTATTTTTGTCTATTTTTCTTTAGTTTAACCCCCCCCCCACACACACACACACCTCATTAGGTAACGGGCATGTCAGTTCTCTAGTGAAAGCAGTTTGCCTTTCGGTTTTGTTATAGTGCTGATTCAGTGCATGCTTGGTCGATTTGAATGTTCCCATTTATTTATTCAGTCTCACATTATTTTCGTCTAGTGAACTGATATTTTTGCAGCAATTTTAAGATTTGGGAGTGGGGTATTACTTACTGTAGTTTGTTTAGTTTTTGTAAATATTTTTTTTTTCATTAAATTAAATTACACATTGGGGATATAGCCCATCCCCACAGACAAATATTGTATGGGGACTTCATAGAGACATTGTATTTAATTTTTGTGAATGTAGTAAAGAATGGTATATACAAGAATATGGCATTGTGGTGACGTGAACATTTATCGGACGAGTGGTTCAGTGATTGAGACAATAATAAAACCTGGTAAAAAAAAAGTCACAGGAAAAAAAAGAAACAAGACAATGTTTTAGTACCATTTCTGCGTTTTTCTTTTAATAGACTTTTTTTTTTTTTTTAACTGTAAAATAATCCCTAAACTTTAAGACAGCGTGAATTGTGGTAATCTCGGATCTCAGTGCAGTTATGAATCAACAATACTTGGATTTAGTGAAAAATAATTTTTATACCTCGTGCCATGGATATTATTATATTATTGCAGACAGTAACAAAAACAAAACAATCGTGGTCCTAAAATCTGCTTCAATGGGGTTCATGTGCCAAATAACATGTCACTTGCAAAACCAAGTTGTGACTTTTTTCCTTTGACTTTATTACTTACCACAGAGACTAGCTAAGTGAAACGTAGGACAGATGAAGACCGGCCTCTTCTCTCCCCCAAATTCGGCCATGTGCCATTTGATGCAATATCAACAATAAAAACACATTGGCATTTGTTTTTGTTGAATATTACTTGCAACCTAACTTAGGTACCTCCACTTCCACTA
Source organism: Acanthosepion esculentum (assembly GCA_964036315.1). Taxonomy (NCBI): domain Eukaryota; kingdom Metazoa; phylum Mollusca; class Cephalopoda; order Sepiida; family Sepiidae; genus Acanthosepion; species Acanthosepion esculentum. Next base: position 20,674,013 of record OZ038519.1, read on the forward strand.
CATCGCCGAAAAAACAGCATCTGCATATTATGAAAAAGGCCCCAAATTTAATAAATAAAGTTTTAATTGTCAATGTTTGTTATTTATTAAGATTAAGAAGAAGAATAAAGAAAGAATAAAGTATTTTTTTAATTATTTTTTAACCGAGGATAATTTACACATTTAAAAAAAAATTATTCTGTCTGAAAGAGAAGAAGTCTTTTAAGTTTTTAGACTTTCATTCTGAATTTAAATTTTAAAATGAAGAAATAAATAAAAAGAAAAATCAACAATAAAAAAAGTATCTTCTAACTTCAGGCAATTTTTTTTTTAATTCAAATTTCAATCACTATGACTATTTCAATTCAATTTCACATCTTTTCTTGTTTGTACTAAGGTTTTTTTTAGCATAAAAAAATTTCTTGGATGAATTTTTTTTAGGGTCTACAAATAATTTTTACCCAACAAGTCATAATTTAATATTTTAATTTTAATTGTAGTTTTTTTTCGTGTTGTCAACTCAACAGTAAAAAGTTTCTTAAGAAAAAAAAAGAGTACAATATGTGTTGCATAATGCAATTAAAAGGAACAAAAGAACATTTTTTTCTCAGAAACGTAACGTTTTTATTGAATAAGGAAAAGGTTTTTAAGAAATCTTTGGGGGGTTTCGTTTGATTTATGGTAAAAAAAAAATATAAACAATGTTATGAAGACTTTCTTTCTTGTTCCTTTTTTTAAAATTCTGTTGGACTTTGAATCCATTTCCGACGTGATTTATATTTCATTGTAAAAATAAACAGTCTAAAAAAGGAAGGATACGTTTTTTATTTAAAATTTTGATTAAGAAATCATTTTATTTTATTTTTACAGTACACACACTGAACCAGTTTGTTTATTTTCTTTTATTTTCTTTCAACTTGCAGTATTTTAATTTTATCTTAACCATATAATATTTTAAAAAACGTTACCAGAAAGTTAATATTTAAATTAAATATTTAAATTAAAATAAAGCAAGAATTTCCTCTAAATTAAAAAAGTCGGGTAAAAAGTGCTCGTTTTTCAGATGAGCATCCCTTTTTATTTCTAAGTTAATAATTATTTTAAATTTAATTTAAAAAACTCACAATACCGTGTTTAAATGTTTACATTTTGATAAAGAAATATATATCCTCACTGCAACGGAATCTTCATTTTTTTTTATGCATAAAAAATCTTTTTGGTTATTTTCGTTTTATTGTTGTTTAAAAGCAGAAATTAACAAAATATTATGAACTTACCCAAGATGAATATTGTGATCCCGATTCAGTTAATTCTCCAGGCATTTTTTAAAAATTTTGAATGGAAAAAAAATCGGATAAGGGGAAGTGTTTTGTTTTGTTGGGGAGAAGATAAATTATTAATTAATCCGTAGAAGAAGATACAAAGAATTATAACTCGAGAGACCGTTGTCAGCAAACTTTATAGACGAGAAAGAAAAAAAATAAAAAAAACAAAATCCTAAAATGTTTAGGATTTTGTTTTTAATAACTTTAACAAAATAAAATTCTTGACTCGAACAATAATCATTTGACAAAAACTGGGTACAACTGTCCTCTTTTATATTTTTCAGCCGATTGAATCACATGAGAATGTGACAAGACGAGTTCTTCCTGTTTCATTTTAAAATGATTATCCATCTGCATTTTCGGCTTTTCAATCTTTGAACCCTGATCTGCTTAAATAAGATAAAAACTCATAGCGTATAAAACAGACACTCACTAAAAAAGATAAATACCCGAAAGAAAAACAACTAACTACAACATGTAGGAAACATCACTTTCCTATGGAAACCCAGTGGGTCAATAAACATATGTTCATTCATAATAATTTTTTAAAATTACTATAAAAAAAAAAAGAAAAATAAGGAAAGAATGCTTAACAACTGACAGATGTTATGATTCGTGACCAATTTGAACTTGACAGAGGGTTATAATTAGATTTTCGTTTATGAATGCAAAACTTTTCGAATCAATAAAGAAAGTCATGTGCAATGTGTGTAAAAGTCGAACGATCTCGCAGATCGAAGTTTAAAAAAATATTTTTTCGCTTAGCAGACGATTGCAACATCAGTTGCCCAATTTTGGTCAATAAAAAAAATTGATTCTGGAGACCACTAGATGCAAATCATGCAGCAAATCTATAACGAAGCACTGAATTTGGCAATGTTTTCTTTTTCTAACTAAAAAATTAAAAAATTTCATATTTTTAAGTACGGAAGATCGAACGTGATAAATAATTGTACATACAAGCGATGACTTTTCATTACAGTTTTAGTGCTCAAAGTTTAAATTTTTTCGTTTTTTTTTTTACTTGTGAATAAAAGCATTTATTACTATTTCGATTAAAGTTTTGTCCATCATTTTTAAAATCACTGCAGTTTACTGTCTACCACGAGAAAATTTCTTCTTTTTTTAAATGGTACGACTACGAGATTTCGACAAAATTCGAGTTACCCTCGACAAAAAAAACCCTCGAATAAAAAACTCTGTGTTTGGGGGGGGGGGGTAGTTGAATAAAATTTCTTTTCATTTTAAGGAAAACAAATTATTTGACCACATAGTTTTACTTTTAAAGTTTAATAATTTTATTATAAAATTATTAAACTTTAAAATATTATATCCACTCATTAATACTCATTTTTTTCTATATATCATTTTATTCTTATTTCTCTTCACATCTTTCACATCGAAATAAAGTTTGAGCAATATCTAACTTACGTACTCTACCCCCCCCCCCCACCACCACCACGAAAAATAATGTGGCAAAAGGACGCTTATTCCCTTGACACCGCTATTAATGTATCCTTTCTCGACAATGTTTATTGTTTTAGAAAGTGATGATTTGAATTTTAATAAAAGAAAACCCAAAATATGAATGAAAGTGGATTTATATGTGTTCTTTATTTTTTAGAATTGATGACAACAAAGATATTGAACATTATTTATTTATTAGATGGCTTATTAAAAAGAAGAGTTTTAATTTACATGATTATAAAAGAATTATGTGAACTAGCTAGAATGAAATATTTATTATTATGTGTATCTTATATAACGTTCCATTAAATCGCATATCATTAACCAACACAAAAATACGCCAAATCCTTACAAGAGAAAAATACTATATCACATAAACTGTAAAAAATAAAAATAGTAAAAGCATTAACCATAAAATACAAACACCCTGTAATGATACTGAAGGCGATTATGTCCCTTTGGTGGAGATAGGCCACATGGGTCATGTGACAGCCGCTTAGTGACGTCACTCTATATAGTGACGAAAGCGCCAGTCAATTTCAGTTCGTTTACAGCAACCAAACGGTTAGGCTATTTTCTTTAACCCGGGCATTAGGGATGGGGCCAGAGGCTAAATATACCTCCCCAGCAGCTTATAGTCCATGGTGCCGTATCCCTTTGGGAATATATCTTTTCCAGATATAGAATAAAACTCCAGCTCGCAGTCCTCAATTTGGGAAAACCCAAGACTCGCTGTTTACCTTTCGGGAAATATGTCCTCCCCTGGGACATAGATAAATCCGGCCCATTTGAATCTAGAGACTTAAACATGTCTTTCCCGATACAGGAGTATTACCATATTATATACAAGACCCTTCCTTTTTGTTTCTCTTTACACTCTGCTTTGCTGTGTAGATATATGTAATATATTATTCTCCGCGTGGGACATGTAGTTTCGTGTATGTCTTAGTATGATAAAAGTCTCTCTGAGAACAAATCCTGTTTGTCATTCATTTTCCTTCCAGTCATTCCGTTTCGTCTGTGAAATAATGCCCATAACGGGGAAAATATAGATGGCAGAATAAATCTTTGTTCCCTAGCTCTTCTTCGTTACAAACCCAGCATAAATAAAATGCTATCAACTTTAGGCACAAACATACTTACTATAATTAAAAAAAAAAGGGAAAGAAAAGCTAATATAAATTTCATGAAAACGCAAGGAAGTGATATCTGAAAATGATGAACTTTACATTGAGTAATAGGTTTTGGAAAAATCTCTTATCTCTAGTATAATGGAGCTGTGGACTCGTCCACGACAACCAGTTTACCCTCTGCTAGGAAATGCACTCTTCCTGTTACATTATTACCAACATCATACTTACAAATAATCAACAGGCATCCATTGGTTAATCACCGTCAATCTAGCTTGCTGATTGGTCAGTATCGACCAATCAGATCACTCCCACGCGCACGATCAATTTAGGCGCCAACTCAATTCAGAGCCTGTCACGTGATAGAACATGATATAAAAAATCCAACACGTGTGATTCTCTCTAGAATTCTCTGCTTCGACGCGGACTCTCGAACCTAACTTCTCTTCGTCACTCAACACCACTGCCAAAATGTGACTCGCAAAGAACTCCCGTCTTGACTAACGCAGTCAGACGTCAAAGAACTTTGCAACAATTCATGCAAGTATAATTCTAGCATCATTCATCCAACTTGCATAATACACAAAACATACTCAATATTCTAAACTGTATTTTAATAATCAACTCTTTCGTGATGAGTCTAGGTACAAATAATTACCTAATCAAAGGGACGCAACTCAGTCCCACTTTTCAGTTCGCATGCATGTAATTTCAATACTTAATAAATTCAATTGTTATGTTTTTAACTCCATGTTCCTTTTTGTATTTCACCATTGCTAATGATTTCCACACCTTTCCTAACAAAAATAAATAATTGTGCTTCAACACGCAACTAACATGGCTAACCAAAACACACGCCATCTCACACAAGGCCCGTTCCGCTACAGAGCAAACGTAAAAACACAAGACACTTATTCCGGTGTGAAAACTAATAATAGCACTGAATACAAAATTTGCAAAACAACTTGCACAAAATTTTCTTTTGTGCGCCACACACTTAGGCAAGATAACAGTTTTAAAATACAATTATGTTGGTCTTAGAAAAAACGATTATAATTATTATCAACAAAATGTTACTTCGAGTCATTTGACTGCCGAATGGAGTTGAGAAGGATGGCAAATTCATATCATTATAATCACTACCAAACAAGGATCTGTTATGTAATCGATCCTGACCTGGCATCTCGACTTCAGTCACTTTCTCACCGACGTGACCTGTCTTCCCTCTGTCTTTTCTATAAATATTTTCATGGCAACTGCTCTGATAAGCTTTTTTCTCTGGTGCCCCGACTACATAAATTTAAGCGTACTACTAGATTGGCAACTAGATCTCACTCTTTAAGTCTTGAACTTGTTAGATGCAACCGTCACACTTCTATTCTAAAAGTTTCTTTGCTCGCACTTCCCACCTGTAGAAATCCTTTCTGTTTACTTGCTTCCCTGATAACTACAATCTTCAAAAATCTAAATGCAACATCAGTCACCATCTTCTGTCTTCTTGAACCCTATTCCTTTTTTTATTCTTTCCTCAACCCCCCTCTCAGTTTTCTTATTCTCTTTCACTTTCACTCCCTGTAGCCCCCCTGTGGCATTGTAGGGATACAGGAGGCAATTATCTCCCTTTCCTGAAGATAAGTCACATGGATTACGTGACGGATGCTTAGTGACGTCACTCCATACAGTGACGAAAACGGCAGTCAATTTCATTTTGATTATAGCAGCCAAAACGAAAGGTTGCTTTCTTTAGCCCGAGCTAGGGTGTGTGTGTGTGGGGGGGGGGGTTCAGGCTGAGGCTAAGTCTTGCAAATTTATAGTGCTGTTTCCCTTTGAGAATATGTCTTCAGTGAAAGGTGGGTAAAAGAGGCGAGCTTGGTTCGTTTGAACGGGGCTAGCCTTGATTTTCTTTTCTAGGTCAACCTAAGTCACATCGGGGTGGTTTCCTGTGGAACCCTCCCCTTGGTTAGGTTAGACAAGCTTAAGTGTACCTAGTTAATATGAGTAAGTGTTGTTCCCGGCCTGTTTCCCGGCCATCTTTTTAGTTATGATCCAAGTCGAGATTCCCAACCTCCCTAGTTTGTTTTGACTTCCTTTTCATCTCAACTGGATCAGTCTTTTACTTCCCCATGTCCGAGTTATTTTATCTCTTTCCCACTCCCTTGGCGAGAGTGCTTCTTGATTTTGTCCTCTGGGCAGAATACAGCGGCCTCTCTATTTTGAGGGTTGGACGGGCCCTACTAACATAAATTATGTTTAGTTTAAAAATTTGTTGAATTTTAGTTTGTTATGGGGTTCATCTCCCTCCCCTTTCATCTTTTCATGATTAGAATTTTATATATTTTATTATCATCAAATGTTTATGGTGTGGGGCGCGTTTTTGTAGGTCCCCTCTGGTGAGGATGTGGTATTATGGTGTATGGAGGATTGAATGGTGACGGACGAATTCTTGTGGTGAATGTGTCAATTGTAATGTATGAATGGGTCGCGAATCTGATTAGCTAGGTATAGGATAGTTAGTTAAGACCAGCCTTTACCCCTCCCTTTTTTCGGCCTTGTGCCACAATTTGTACATTTTTGTACGAATAAATAACGAGAATATATCTTTCCCAGATATAGAAAGAAACTCCAACTCGCAATTTTTAATTTGGGAAAACCCAAGACTCGCTGTTTCCCTTTCGTGAAATATGTCCACGCTTGGGACATAGTAGATAAATCTGGAGTCCTAAACGTGGGTTCTCCAGATGCAGAAGTATCTCCATCTTATATATAAAGAACAGTGTATATGTGTTTGCGCGTGTGTGTGTCCAAAGCAACTCCTCCGCTCCCACTGGTCAGATTTCAATTATTCATAGCTCATTCAGAAGTCCTAGAAAAGTTAGGTGCAGGGAAAGATTTTCGTTGAGTTCAGATTCAGTGTTGCCAGATTATGCGAGGTTAAAAATATATATTAATATATTATACTAGCCATTATCGTTGCTTGTATGGTTCAAGGGGAGTAACTCTTACTTTCCCTTTGTATCCAAAATGGCAGCTAGCTTAAAATTTTAAGCTAGGTAAAATTTTAAGCTAGCTTTAAGATACCGTCGGTTGCGCTGGCCTCGGTGCGAACACCGATCCATCTCTCTGGTGCAATGAGGGGGTGCGGGTTCGGGCACCTCTCAGTATAATTTTCCTCAGTTGCAACTCTGTCCTTTGACGGAGTCGCCCCTGAGCGCACTCTGCCCAAAGACAGAGACGCAACTGAGAGATGATAAATAATGTGTTACAAACTATTCGAGCGAGCAACTTGTATTTATGTTTATTTCATTAATTAACTGTCCTTCGTTACTGTTCTTTTATTCGAGGATTGTTTTGATTTTCATATCATAAATAGTTCTGTTTAGGAATATCGTCTTATGTAGTGCAAAAAATTGTTTGAAATTTACATTTTACTTGACCTTCAACAAGTTAGCATCTATTTGTAAAACCTTCCTTAACTATAACAAGTCAATTTATGAATGAAATGTTCATTAAAATTTTTGTTTCAAATATTTCAAGTAGTGAATATATCTTACATTTCGAAGCGATAGCGAGCGGGCGAAGCCTGGTAGTATTATATGTAAGACCCTTCCTTTTTGTTTCTCCTTGCACTCTTTTCGATGAAGATATATATGATATATTATTCTCCGCCTGGGATACGCTTGTATATATGTACATATAGTTTTGTTTATATTTAAGGGGTATAAAAAATTTTTGATCTCTAACCACTGTTTTTTTTTTAGTAATTTCTTGCAATGCAAATTGTCCTTGTATTCTTTATTTGATCTACGTGTTGTGGGATAATGCATTATAAGCCCGCATAATCTTTGCCTTACATAAATTTACCTTCTGATACATTTTCACTCAGCTATAACCCGCAACATTCTCTCAACAACAGGTCTCAATAGCAACGGGCTTCCCTCATTTTTCTATAGACTATACTTTACAATATAGATATAATTTAGGAATAAAGCAAATTTTTCTTGCACTTATTCAAAAATACCAAAATGAATCTGCATTACATTGCACGTTACTATTTTGAAAGGAAAAGTAATTCAAAGAAATGCTTTAATTTTTTTTTATTCATGATTCATTTAAAAACATTTCCAAATAGTTTCTTGATTGTCATTATAGTCTTCAGTTTTTTTTCCTCTCTATCTTGCCATCTCATCAGCACTGTGTTTTTTTCTAAGCCATGCTTTTGTGAAAGGAGTGGCATCCCATAAATCTAAAGGGAGATCCATTGGCATCGAGTTTGCTGCATTTTCCACTGCAACGCGGCTTCTTGAAAAACCTCGGAAGAAATGATAGAAATCATATTGATAACAGTTTTCGTTTTTTTTTTTTGTACACTTTGAGGAATTACAGGATTATGAAAATTTTCCAGGACATTTTCCACATAGTCACGAAAGTGATTAATGGGAATGTTATATTGAAAACTTTTACTGAAGCTATTCAGCTTTTCGTCTGAAGCTTTCCAGTGAAGAACTATTTCTTGAATATTATAAGTTGCTAGAGCCAGATGCTCTAGCAAGTTCAGCAGTTCATGAAATTTGTATTAACCTTTATTCGTTCACCTGAATTTACATCCCCAACCGATTATGTGACTACAATTTGTAGGTAATCTAAAATTAGCTGTTGGTTTATTCAGGTTGCAACTAGCAAAGTGTTCGCTGAGCTCATAAAATTCCAAGAACATGTACGCGCGAACCTGTGCGAACCCGCTGAATCCCGCCACTGGTTATAAGCTCCTGGTACATTTGACTTGCTAACAATTCTGGTGGACTCGTATAAATTCAAAGGAATAATAAGACATAAAATTTGAACAAAAGAAATATTAACAAATATATTATCAAGACATTTTACAAAAGAAGTGAAATGAAACGTGAAAAGTTCAAAGCAAATTTAAGTGTCTGTAGTTGATTACTCACATTTTGCAGGAGCGAAAAGAATACGTCTTTCCGCTATGAAAAGTCACTGAGAAAGTGATCGAGTCTTTCAAGACTTGTGCTGCTTGTAAATAATCAGGGGTGATAATTCCAAAATCTTTGATATATAAGCAGGGGCGGTAATCCATCAAGGCCAACATGTCATTTTTTTAACTTTTGAAATTCAAAACTATTTTATCAGCTGAAGCATTATATTATGTGTTGTGACCAAGTAAATGGTTAAAGAAATAACAAAACAAGTGTTGCAGATATAACATATATTAACAGTAACCACAACAGAAGAGTATTACACGACTAGTGAGTGTGTGTCGGTTGACCCGACGTTCAATCTGTTCGACTGTTAATATTTAACAGCCCCCCCCCCACAAGGGTGTATGTGGCACAAGGCCGGTTTAGCGTGGGTTCTCCGAGCCCGTAGGGTCGGCCAAAAATATTCCCTGTGAATCCTTAAAAACGAGTTCAGGGCCTGTCTACCTCTCCGGACGAAATGTGAGCAGCTCGGCTTGTCGGAGGAGGAGCTTCGCTCTTTCTGGTCTTCGGCGCCAGCGGCGGATTATCTCAGTAACCCTGAGTTTTCGCTAACCTGGCGATTGGTTCGGAATCGGCTACCTCTCAATGACAAGGTCTTCATATGGGGCTTGGCAGATTTGTCAGACTGTGAACGGTGTGGCCTTGGTTTAGAGTAAATGGCTTCGCACGCCTTTTACCATTGTCCCCGTGTCCGCCCCTTATGGGACCATGTCGGCGAGGTGACGGCTCATCTCGCTTCCGAAAAACTTGTGCTCATTGATCGCGCATACGCGTGTGACAATGTGTCGCCCCCGTATTCTGGGGTGAAACGGATGGTGTTTCTGACGCTGCTGGCCACGGCTCGAATGGTGATTTGGACGACGCGACAGGAGGAAGTCTTGCGAGGCATCTGTCTTTCCCATCAGGATCTGATCCGATTCTTTGAGTATCAGCTCAAGATGAAGATTAGAACTGATAGAAAACGCTTGCATTCGACAGTCTTCAGCGAAAGGTGGGTGAAAGAGGCGAGCTTGGTTCGTTTGAACGGGGCTAGCCTTGATTTTCTCTTTTAGGTCAACCTACGCCACATCGGAGTGGTTGCCTGTGGAGCCCTCCCCTTGGTTAGGTTAGACAAGCTTCAGTGTACCTAGTTAATGTAAGTGTTGTTCCTGGCCTGTTCCCGGCTGCCTCTTTGGTTATGATTCAAGTCGAGATCCCCCCCCCATTTGTTTTGACCCACTTTTTTCATCTCGGCTGGGTCAGCATTATATTTTCCCATACCCGTATTATTTTATCTCTTTCCCTCACCCGTAGCGAGAGAGCTTCTTGATTTTGTCCAATGGGCAGAATACTGCGGCCTCTCATTTTTGAGGGTTGGACGGGCCCTAATAACATCAGTTAGGTTTACTTTACTTTGTGTCAAGTTTTAGTTTATTATTGGGTTCATCTCCCTCCCCCCTCATTCTTCATTATTAGAATTGTATATATATAATTATTATCATTAAAGTTTTAAGGCATGGGTGCGCGTTTTGTAGGTTCCCCTTGAGAGGATGCGGTATTATGGTGGATGGAGGATTGATTGGCGACGGACGAGTTCTTTTGATGAATGTGGAAACTGTAATGTGTGAATGGGTCGTGAATCAGATGAGCTAGGTATAAGATAGTTAGTGACGACCAGCCTCAACCCCTCCCCATTTTGGCCTTGTGCCCTAATTGTATTTTATATACAATAAATATATCAAAGTGTAATACGCTACCTTTGTGAGCCTCCGGTGCCTTCGTCGAGAGAATACTCTTCGGCGCGATCCCGTTTCCGCGGTCGATCCGCCCTGGAAGGCGTAACATTACTAACCGGCCCGACGAATCTTCGTGCATCTTCGACCAATCAGCTACTGCCAACTCTCCAATCCGGCAGTCGACCAGCTACCGCCGTCGACCAACTCTACACTCTTATTCTTATGACTTTTTTTTTCAAGGCAGTAAACTCACTGGGACACAAAAGGTTATTGGGTGTGGAATAATTAGAAAACAGAATCATTACTAGGGAGTGAGATTCATTTTTTTCTTTTTTGTCTCGAAAATAGATTCGCGGAGCTGGTCAGAAATTAGGCTAATTTGTGTCATGTCAACGATGACTTGCGAATTGACAACTTTTCTTTTTAAGGAGTTCCAATAGCCTCCAACAAACGCCCTACGTCCACAATACTATCAGTATGTTATATCCCTAATAAATATGCATCCTGTCACAAAATATATCACTTCAACAAGCGGTAAATATATTAAAATGGTAACACCGGAACAAAACAATATGTTCAGACGTAAGAGAACGTTTCAACAGGAAGTACATCGCCTATTGCACTAATAAAAGGATGGTTAGAATCAATCCGTGATGTCAGAAACTTACAATAGGTAAGTACCGAAAAAAAAATAGAGGAATTACCAATCCCATCGACGCCTGGGATTTCCACTTTTAAACATGGCCTTGTGCGACTTCTTGTTCGAGAGGGCGCGTTAATATTTGAACATTAATATGACCAGGGCCAGATTTAGGCATTAAGAGGCCCCTGGGGGTAATAGAATTTGGTGGACCCTTTATTATGCATGTTCTATATAAAAAAGAAATATTTTTAAATGAAGCTATATCAAAATCTATATGTTTATAAAAAAGATGCATCAAAATATAAATGGGGGAGGGACATCGAATTAAAAGACCGACCCCAACTAGAGGGGTTCAAATACTCTCTAAATTGTTTCAAATTAGTTCAAAGGAGCCCCCATTAAGTTTGAAAATAACTAAATCTCTCTCAACTGTTCTCATAACTATACTTTTCAGTTTTATCCGAGGCCCAAAACTAGTCAGTCCATGGGGGCCCCCTCTTGTCCTTGTCTTTTTCTGATGCACTTTCATCTGCCGTTGCCAACACTTGTTTGCTACGGCTGATGAAAGCAACGTTAAATGTTCAGTTGAAGCTTATAAATCAACTCAAAAAATTCTATTGCCAAAGTTGGCTATTCAAAAGATGACTTTTGAAGTCAGATTTCGTAATTCACCTCTGGCAGTCAATGTGTTAATTAATTTATATAGCTTTTCATAAGCTAAACTGACCGTTTAGATGAATGCGGTAGAACCAGGGACGGATTTAGGACATAATATGCCCCTGGGCTGATAGAATTCGGAGGGCCCCTTCAATATGTTGTTGCGGGAGTATGTACGTTGGTGTTTGAGTTGGGAAACATGTGTCTCCTGGAATGTTTATCTCACAACAAAAATGGCGAACTTGCATGTGTGTCCGGGTAATAAAAAAGACAAAAAAACAACTAAAACCAAATATATATACAAACAAATAATAATGTATTATAAACAAGGCAAAAAAGTTACATTATTGCAAGCGACAAAGACAGGATATTGTATGTACGTGATAAAACAATGAACACGTATGAAAACATTAAAAGACTAGTGAACTATTCGTGTGTGTAAAATGTGTGTAGAAGTCCTAGAGAAAATGAAGTAAAATTAAGTTGCGTATTTACGTGTTTGTGTGTGTGCGCATTCCCCAATGGGAACACGTTTTCACGATATATCTACATCCTAGCGTGTTTAAGGAAAATAAAGGAAAAAGGGAATGAAAATAAATTACAGTGTATTTATACGTTCAGAAAGCGGCCCCTAGTGGGAGTTTTTTTTAGTTAGGAAACTCCACAATGTATACTCACCTCAGTGTCTATATATATATATATATATATATATATATATATATATACTAGCAGCATGGCCCGGCGTTGCCCGTGCTTGATTCAAAAATCGTACGACTCATACAGCAATCGCTATCACTTGACTTAAAATATTTTTGCCCTTCCTTGTCTTTAAAGGAGTGCCCTTTGCCGTGCTGATGTTGCTACATGCCTTACTTCTTGCCTATCTCACACTGCAAATTTTTTCTAAGCTCTATACTAAACATTAAATCTGTTACGAAAAATGAACTAAACAAAATGAACACAAAACGATCAGGTTTAAAAAAGAACTCGTAACTGGAAAAACCGAATGAAAAAAGAATGTTAACAACAAATATTTTTTCACACCCAATCCAGTTCTGCGGAATCAGAATCAACGTTGAGTTTAAGCAAGCAAATGAACCAATTGGAGTAAAGTGCCATGCAGATTTAAATTTTTTCCACTTGTGACGAATGCAGCTATCGATTTTTTTTGCATGCTAGCATGCTAGTTAACATTCGTGTCAGTCAGCTGTTGGCTCTCACGCTGGCCAATAGAATCTTCCAGCCTTTTCGTGGCTGCCAGCTATAGGCTCTCACTCTGGCCAGTAGAAAATGGCCGCAAACTACATGAAAACTGCCGTAGAAGCATGAAATAATCGATTATTTCCACTATCGATGGGAGTTGGAAAATGCAAAGTCGGTCTTGCCTTCCCGCTAACTTGGAGCATGTGCATGTAAATTTTGGTGCAAATCCGTCGAAAATTGCGGCCGTGCATTCGTTACACACACAAACAGATCCTGCATTTTATAGATAGAGATATAATTAAAAAAAAACGAATTTGTACAATATTGAACAATTTGCACTTATTGGATGTCTGTGTTCAATGAAGTGCAAAATTGAGCAAAGTAGACAAAAATATGCAAAACTAAAAAAACAACATAAAAAAATATGTGTATATAAAGAAAATGCATCAAAATCTAAATGGATCTCCTTCAAGAGGCCCCATTGAATTTAAAAAAACTCACTTCAACCAGAGGGACCCAAATACTCTAAATTGTTTCAAACTAGTTCAGAGGAGCCCCCATTAAATCTAAAAATAAACAAATCTCCTTTTTCTTTTTACATCTTTACTTTTTTCAGTTTTGAGGACCCTGAGCTGCAACTAATTCGGCATGAAACATGATCATAGTACTTTCCCTTATTACACACACACACACACACACACACACACACACACACACACACACACACACACACACACACACACCAATGTGAAATTTTCTTTGGACCAATAAAAACTTTGTTTTCACAGGAATTAGCCGTTAAGCCTAAAAAAAGAAAGAAAAGAAAATAGTGAGTCTATGCGAAATCATTTTTTTTATATAAAATAAGAAAAAAAATTAAATTAACAAAAGTGTCTGAAGCCATGTGAAATGTTTCATTTCTGTTCATGTGTCCGGCGTTCAGATTTTCGACAGTGTCAAATTATTCGCTAATTATATTATCGGCCTTAACCAAATACTTAGCACTTTAAAGAACTTTATTTCAACAATCCAAGAAATCTAAGTATTTCAAACTATCTCCCTTCGTTTATTTTTGATGTATGCTGACCATATATCTCTTCGGTGAGCAATGAACTCTTTTACTTTTGTGCTAAACATTTTTTTAATATTATTTTGTGTCAGATCATTTAATCTGTTGTATGAACATTTCCTCTTCATGACATTTCGTTGAAACTACGGACTTTAAGAATTTTAATTTATTTTCCTGAAACGACCTACCGACACAACTTCAAGCGTGTAAATTCGTGAATAAATTTATTTTGTTTTGTTAAAAATTACGGTACCCGTGTGTTTCTTCGTCATTATCTGTCATAATTAACCTTCTTGGCGTGGGTAAATCAATTTGTCGGAGTTAGCTCCTCCTTAATTCCTTAATTGTTCACTAGAGTCGCTCACCCTACACTATAAATACTGGGCAACTTCTTGCCTCGTTCTCTTTTTCATTTCAGCGAACACATCTACAATGTAAGCCCTCGCAAAAGATAACGTCTCCCCACTTGTGGGAAGACGCCGTGAACATTATACACACATACACGTACGTACGGACATTCACCAAAATACAAACTCTTTACGTTCACACACAAACACAAATGTTAATGTCTTTGTCACTTGTAAATTTGTTGTTTAATACATATATTTCTTGATATATATATATATATATATATATATATATATATATATATATATATATATATATATATATATATATATCGGTCTTGTTTGTCTTCTATACATCTTCGGTTGGATTCAATTTGAGTCCACCATTTTCTTGTAGTTGGACCTTCTAGCAGGAAATACACAGCACGGGTTCCTAATTCAACAAAACTCAAACCCACACGTTCCTCTACAAATTGCTCATTTTAACCCCGAAGTCCCACGTATCACACAACAGGGCCGTAGCAAATGTTTGACAAATGATTGTGGGAAGACCTTCCAAAATTATTTTATTTTATATAGCGGAAGTTATACGAGGATCCGACTTCGTTTTTCGTAGGACCGTCAATATCCGGTGTTTTTTGGCCGGGGATAGTCTTTTCGTCTTCTTCCTCTTTTTATTTGAGAGCGAAAAAGAAAGAGAGTGAAAGACAGAAAAAAAGGATTTTAAGGGAAAGCAAATGCTTTTGTTTAATTTGAATCCTTTTCTATTTGTTGTACATTTTTATTTTTATATATTATTTTATTTTATTGGACTCACCACAATTGTAAATTAAAAGGAAAACGCACCCACACGATAAAGGGAAATTACCATCATCGTATACCTTTAAAGAAGAATTCTTTCATCGGGGTTTTATGAAAGTTATATTCTTCGTTGATATGATAGTTTTTTTCTTTCTTGTATTTCTTTCTTTATTATATTTTGTTAAAATAAAACCCTGTAAAAATAATACAATTGGTAAAAATTTTCCGAGAGATTTGTTTGTAATTTCCCCAGACACGTTTGCGTGGAAAACCCTATCAGCGGCAGTAACCCGTTTTCAGTTGCTGGGCATGCTTATAAAAATAAAACCCAGAGCATACATACGTCGGAAGACGCATTTTATTTACTTAGATTTCTCGAATGCGCTTGTCTTACCGACTGATCCATTTCGTTCGTCCCTCTATGAACTGACGTCACTCAGCGGCCGTCATGTGACATCATCTCAACCAAAGGGAGATAATTACCTTTTAAATTGCGACAATAAAATGAATCACAAGAGCTTATAAGTCTCTTTGAAATCTTGCATTCCTGATTATTTCTCAGGCAAAGTAGGTGCATTAAACCTGTAACGCCACAAAAATGAAATCATCAGCTCTTGACTCAGCTACAATTTATGTACACGTCAAAGGACGAGAATGCGTTATGGCGAGAGGCGCAAAAGTAAATCGCTTAGCTAGTTGGTGCCAGTAAACGACATTGTAGTGGACCGTGCGGTGTGAATGTGAGAAGAGAAGATGAGTTATCTCTGGGTTATGACTTCCGCTGGCCGGTCCAGCTACATAAGAATGTTGGACTATAATTGAGTCCAAAGAAGGCAAAAGAAAACGAACGAGACCGATATACATGTATGCAAACAAATATATATTAATAACAAATAGATTAATACACGAATTACAAATACATTGAAGACATGAATAAAATGTTACAGTGTTGTATGGAGAAATTATTGTGTGTGGGTGTTGAGTGTCCGTACGGATGCGTATATTGTTTTTAGCGTGTTCCCTAAATATGGGAAATGCTGCTTGTGTGAGAGGATCACATAGTGGTGTAAGTGAAAAAGAGAAAGTTCTTTTTTACCTCGCCTCACGCGCGAGGTTGCGGCCCCAGGAGAGGCAGTTTGGCCGCACGTGCGCGAAGCCGTGGAAAGAGAAAGAGGCGAAAGGTCAGCCAGTATTTATACTCCCGGGACAGAGAGACCCCTGTTGAAGGGTTAAGGAAATGAGGAGGAGCTAACTGCGAAACATTATGTTTACCCAGACCTCCGTTTTCTCTCATCTACCACTCTTTGGCAAAGTTTTCGGGGCTTTAATCAACGTCGAAGTGGTTAAGCAACTTATATCTCATGATCTGCTCTCAGACAAGCAATATGGTTTCCGCTTTTCCCGGTCCACCGCTGACGTGCCCACGGCCATAACTGAATTTATATACCAAGCATTTGGCAATAACGGAGAAGCTCGAGCCGTAGCTTTAGATATCTCTAAAGCGTTTGATGTGGCCTGGCACGCAGGCCTTCTTTGTAAGCTTCAGGGATACGTCATTACAGGATGATTATTTGACTTACTAAAATCATTCTTGTCAAACCGTGAAATGAAACGGGTTCTCCTCCAGTTCCTTTCACAAGGCTCTATCCTGAGTCCTACACTGTTTTTGATCTTCATCAACGATCTTCCTGACGTCCTCAATTCTCAAGTTGATATCTACGCTGACGACACTACTATTTACTCCTGCCTTAATAGTAGATCCGGCATCGTTGACAAAACTAACCTAGCAGTAGGCATTGAAAAGGAACTCCAATCTGTAGTTGACTGGGGCAGGAAATAGCTTGTAAACTTTGATGCCTCTAAAACGAAACTTCTCTCAGTTAGCCACCATAGAGAACCCCCCTGCCTCCCATCAGGATGGCTGGTGCCCAACTCCATGAGAGCACCACTGTGCGCCTGCTTGGTCACACGCTGACCACTGAACTGAAGTGGGACAACTACATTGAATCTATAGCTTCATCTACCGCAAGGAAAGTTGGTTCTCTGTGTCGCACCAGAAGGTTTTTCTCGCTTGAGTTCATCCTTCAAATCTACAAATCAACCATTCGTCCTTGCATGAAATACTGCTGCCATATATGGTCTGGTGTTCCCGCTGTTCATCTGGAGGTCTTCGATAAAATCCAGAGACGGATATGCAACGTGGTTGGTCCTTTTCTGGCATCCCGTCGCCAGTCGTTATCTCACAGTCGTGATGTCTCTTCCCTCTGTCTTTTCTACAAATACTTTCATGGCAACTGCTCCGACGAGCTACTTTCACTGGTTTCCAAACTGCATAAATTTAAGCGTGTTACTGGGTTGGCATCTCGGTCCCAACCTTTCACTGTCGAAACGACTAAATGTAGCCATCTCTTCTACTCCAACAGCTTCTTATCTCGCACCTCCCGTCCCTTCCTATCACTTGCTTACTTGATAGCTATAATCTTCAAATATTCAAATGTAATGTCAATCGACATCTTCTGATGCCTTGACCTTGATCCCTGTCCTTCTCTTTATCCTTTTCCTAAACACTCCTCTTTACTCTTACTCTCACTCTCTGTAACCCCTTGAGTTCTAGTGTCACACCCGTCTTGCTTGGGGTGATTTGCTTAAAAAAAAACGTAATAGGACAGAAACTAAAACACTGACGGCCAAGTCAACTTACCAAGTAAGACCTTAATTTACTTCTCTACCGAAGTCAACTGTTGTCGCTTAGTTGTAAATAATCTTTTTCCCATACAGTAATACATTTCAGTTTTTACTCATGAACAAAGTGTTACTATAATAATGCTTATCACGGGAGGGTTAGGTAAATTTCTTTCCATCAGCCGTTCTAATCAACTAATTAAACAGATTTCAATTTTCTTCAGAATCCTTAAAACGTTAACAGTTTTTGTTTATACTGTTTATATTTTGAAATTTTTGGTACTGCAAATGAAGTAAATAATATGGCAGTTAACTATAGAATAACGTAAAAGAATTTTTTAATCAGTTTCACCCCAAGCAAGGAAGTAAAGCTATTGAGACACAAGGTGTTACTGGGCGTGAAGAATTAGAAAACATAAACTTTACTAAGGAGCGAGAACAATAGAAGAACAATAGAGTAGTAATCAGGAGGACAGTAGATAGTGATTAACATTGCATTTACATTTTTAAAGATTAAAGTTAACTGGATAGTATTAGTATATATAAGTGTTAGTATGGAGCCGGAAGAGAGTTCCATAAGCACGGTGTAATGGATAACGGCTCGGACTGAGGAATCGTAGAGCCGAGTTCGAATTCCAGTCGAATCCGTTACATTCACTTACGTGCTAACACCCTTGGGAAAGGTGTGAATCCTCTTCTTCTCCCTCCAACTATAGGTAAAATAGCAGGACAGACTGGGTTCTATAGCCTTGGATGACAACTGGTCTAGGAGAAGGTCAACTCTGAATTCAAAACCATTCGGCATCTGCACCGGCATGGTTACTCCTGCCTCTGCGTCTGTGGAAGTTCTGCGGCAAGTAAGTAAGAGCATATTCCTCCCTCCACTGGGATAGCACGCGAGGTTCAAGGTGTGAAGTTCAAACTCCCTTGTTACTCCGTTTCAAGAATTCGCCGCCGTCGGGAATGGCTGTCGCTCGTTTCAGCATTGGCGACGGATCGCCGTGTTTGGTCGGCCTTCGTTCCGGACGCGGTGAATTTCTTGGAAGGAGCCGGCTGAATGCCGCAACATACATAAGAAAGTAGTGCAAGAAAAGAAACTGCTAGCATAGAATTTACGGTTATATCTAACCAACTCAAATGTAAATTGATGACGTCGTCGCCAGTCTAGTACTGCGCTTAAATTCATAAAGAGCGATATTTGTTTGTAAATATATACAAAACGTGGCACAAGGCCAAAATGGGGAAAGGGGAAAAGGACGGTCTTGTTCTGTCTTAACATTAAACTTAGCTAGCAACAAACACTGACCCAAACATACCACAATATTCCTAACACCAAAGCAAAAGTCAAAGGGAGGCAACTTTATGGCGGTGGGAAAGTGACTGAAGCCGAGTCGTCAGATCAGGACCAATAATATTGCTGATTCTTCCTTGAATTTTATCTCTAATTATATAGCAGGACCACCGGATCGGATGTGGCAGCACTATTCTAAAAATTACCCGAAAAATATTAAAAAGACAAACGTTATAATTTTATTCTGCTGATGTATTAACAATTATTGCTGAAAGAGTCTGTCAAGCTTTTGTTGTTGCTTTGGATATCTCGAAGGCATTTGACAGGGTTTGGCATACTGGTCTTCAAAAGTTAAAATTTTATGATATTTCTGGACGAAATTTTTGAAATGATTCAGTCTTTCTTAAATCACGAAATGAAAGTTATCTTGAACGGTCACTCTTCTAGATCAATTTGCATTGATGCGGTCCCCCCCGCCCAGGGCTCTATACTTGGACCTATCGTGTTACTCATTTGATATCAGTTTCCACAACGGTATCTACATAACTATTTACTCGTCTTAATAGGAAGTCTGATGAAGTCAAATTTACATCTAAAATTATAATACAATACCGTTAGAAACAAAATGATCTATCTGCCATAAAACTATTTATCTCCTTGGTTCACAACTGTGTAGCGGACCGTGGGGGTGAAGATGTGAAGAGATATCAGAAGGTTAGACTTTCCTACTGACCGGTCCAGCTACATGGGAATGTCGGACTTTAATTAAGTCCAAAGAAGACAAAGAAAACAAACAAGACCGATATACATGGGTAAACAAATATATATTAATAACAAAACAAGTTAAACAAAGACATGGACTGTTACATAGAGTTTGTATGGAGAAATTATGTGTGTGTGTTGTAAGTGTTCGTACGTACGTGTATTGTTCTTAGCGCGTTCCCAGAATTTGGGAAACGCTGTACTGTGAGAGGTCACACATTGGTGTAAGTGGACAAAGAAAGATTTTACCTCGTCTCCGCGCGAGGTAGCGGCCCGAGGCCTAAGTCGAAAAAGAGAGAAGGGTCAGCCAGTATTTATAGCCAGGGGAGAGAGACCCCTGTTGAGGAGGATCTGACTGCGACAACTGTCCGTTCAGCCTCTGTAGCCCACTTTAATCACTTTTTCAGGGTGTACAAGCGTGATAGTTCCGATTACAACAGACGTCTATTTATGTCTGCTCGTAATAATTGTAAACATGTCATCAAAGAGGCTAAGTTTTTTTGTTGACAGAATGAAGCACCGTATGGCCTCTAACAACTTTGGCTCTCGTGATTACTAGCGGTTCTGTAATAGTATCTTAAATAAGATTCAGTCTTCTTTCCCCCTTCTCTTCACACAATTTCAGGTTCTAACATCATCTGCTGATAAAGCAGAATGTCTGGCTCTTAAATATTTAAAAAAATTAAAATCCGTCATCGAAAACAATTCAAAAGATGGGAATGACAGTCCGATTAATAATCATATATCTCGTATATATATATATATATATATATATATATATATATATATATATATATATATATATATATATATATATATATATGTGGATTTTGACGTCATTCTGGTTTTTGTTTTCGTCCAAATCCGTGAATTTGTTTTCTTCGTGCTAAGTCTCAAAAAACACCATATAAAATGCATGTTGAATGTGTTAAATTATTCAACTTTTTAGCAAGAAAAATCTCAAGTTGACGCTAAAAATTCCTGCAAATCATTCCCGATTTATTTAAGATGGAATGATCTATATGACATGTCTCTAATTTGTATTTAGATACATTGTATTTATTTTCAGTTTTTCTAGTTGAATTGTTTATTTGAATTTGATCCATTTTTGTACATAATTAGGTGACAATAACAGTTGTATTTTATATGAATACTACTTTATGAAAATCGAGATTTAGTAGAGTGTGGGGTGTATCATAGATTTAGGGGACACGAGACCATTGCACCGGCCCTGATTAACATGATAAACCATTTCCATTCGTTGTAATTGTTAATATTGCCAAGCAAATGCCGTTGGAATTTTAGTAGGATTAGGTAATAGTAACACCATATGGAAATATACATTTTCTTTTTCACTAGAAGAGTGACAAAGAAAACTCTCTCTTTCTTCTCTTATACACATACTTCCTTTCCTTTCCTCCTATTTTTCCTATCCTCGGTAACTGACAGAACCCGGACATAGCTTATGTGGGTCAGTGAACGTCATAAAAAAAAAAAAAACAACACGTCCCGCCAAAAATCAAAACGGAAAACACGGATGTGTCAGGCCCAATAAAAAAAAGAAAAAACCACGTGCGCACCAGATGAAGAAGTGGGAAATTGGTTTGATGTAGCATTTCGTGACGCAAGAGTTGGAGATTCATCGGATGTTGAGTTTGACTGGAGGTGCAACTCCAGAAGAAAAAGAAGTAGAAAGGATGAATTGCATAAATTAATTTCTGTCAGCCAAAAAAAAAAAAACACAACGACCCTCAAATCACAAAAAGGGCTACGACGATAGTCACCATCTTTAACCACTGTAACCAAATGGAGTCAACAATAAAATGGTACTGTAGAAGGTAAATTTGGCCTTTACTTATGTATTAGCCCAACCTTCATCTCTATATACCTTAGAATTCTCTTTGGGTGTTAACAAAGGTTTGTGAATGTTGTTTGCGAGACAGGTAATTCAAGGGCCGTACAAATTATCCCGTCCGGCAACAAATTATGGCAGAAATATAAACTTCTGGCAAAAGCATAAAAATCACACCAAAGCATTTGAAATTCGTTACGAAAATAAACTTTTGTGGTGAGTCCAGATAAAAATTATGAAAATTATATATATATATAAGCAAAACAAAACCCAAAATACAAAAGAATTCAAATTAAAATAAGGCATTTACTTTCTTTTAAAACCCATATCTCTTTTTCTCCTTCTCTTTCTATACTTCTCTTCCAACTAATAAGAAGGCAACCCTCAAATAAAAAGAGGAAGAAGAAAAGACTGAACATGGATTCAGAACAATGGAAGTTTGATCGACCAGAGTCTAGCAATTGTCACTAGAAACCTACCAAAATAAGAGAGGCGCCACGCATAACTTCCGCTATAAAAAGAAAGAACGCCCGAAAATAAAATAATTTTGGTCAATCAAAAAAAAAAGAGGCTTTAGAATCTAAAGACTCTTTTTTTTCTTTTTTTAAAGTTTAAATGTTATCCAAAATTAAGCCTAGCGCCAGTAGTCTGGATCTCTGTCTTTAGGGATTTTAAGAGACAGAAAGAGAGAAGGAACTGCCAGAGAAAACAGCCCAGTGTGTCACGTGAAGAAGTTAAGCGGTGGTCTACTTAAGACATATTTCCGCCCTTCTGAAGGCCGAGAAAACAGCAAATTGACCTCTGCAACAAGTTTCCAAAGTAAACACACTCTCGACTGTTACCAAAGTTCGGCTTGTAAACTATCTACTACCGAGCTGAATTTACGTGCACCAAACCGAATTACAAAAGGACTCACTCCATACATTGCTAAGAACATCTGGCACCTCTCTACACTTTATTTTATTTCCTTTATGTTAATATTTATTTCATATCCAGTGATCGAGCTTTTCACACGATCTTTGTCTAAGTTTTCGTCTCGTTTTGAACCAAATCTTTCGCTGAAATTCACAAACGAGCCACTTTGAATGGTAAGACATGTTTCTGTTGAATAACAGGTGTTGAAGTCGTTTTATTGATTTCCATAACCAAGCAAAAGAAAAGAAATCTAGACAAAAATATCAATAACTGATGCTTTATTGTAGTTGCTGTAAGTCTTCATCAATGTTCTATTTCTGACGTTTCTTATTAGAACAGGACAGACTGGATCCTATAGCTCGTCTAGGAGAAAGACGACTCTGAATACAAAGCCTCCAACTATGGGTTAAATAGTAGTCTGGGCTGTGTAGCCGTGGTTGGCAGCTAACAGATCATTTCGAAGGCTCATACCTAACCTTCTAATCTCACTCGTTACATGAGAGAGTGCATTTGAAAACAGTTGGGATACATTACAGAAAGAAGAGAGTAAAAACAAGAAATCTTTTCCTTTTTTCGGTCGCTTTCTCTGGGATTTTGTTCTTTTCATTGAAAGTTTTCTCACAGCTGGGGTCGTCGAATCGAAGCTTGACCTTGGTCACAGCGCCAATATTTTAGACCTACTGCGTTGCTGTTCAGACCAGGCACCAGGTTCGTTGATAGGGTGCAGTTTCTTTCAGTCAAACGCTTGTTGGCTTGAAAATTACCCATCGGCCAGATCGTTATCCACGAATGAAGAACAAAACAATTTTCTAGCAGCAAACTAGATTTTATTTTTAGACATCAATTTAAGCGAAGGCGAGTTGAAGCAAAAGTGAAGGTGGAGGTGCGTAGTCAGGGACCGTCGCCCGTGTTTATGTGTGGCCCGTGTCGTTCTTTGCATAAAAAGATGGTGTCAAAATAGAAAGGGGAGACAAAATAGAAAGAGACGCCAAAATAGAATGTGGCACCAAGATAGACCATGCCATAAAAAAAAAGGAGAGGGCGTCAAAATAAAAGAAATCGGCAAAATAGAATGGAGTACCAAAATAGAAAGGGGTTCCACAAAAGGAAGTGGGTACTAAAAATGACGAGGGCACCAAAAGCGATAGGGGCGTCAAAATAGAAATGTAAGCAAAACACTGGTTGAGAAATGGGAGTCAGAATAGGAAAGTGCATCAAAGATGGCGCCAAAATAGAAAGGAATCCAAAAAAGAGAAGGGATCACCAGGAGAAACGAGAGCCTAAACAGAAAGATCACATGTTTAATCCACGACATTCTCAGTATCCATCTGTAGAGCCATATTTCTATCGCTTCAAGTCTCTTTTTCATCTATGAGAAAATTGTCCAGCATTCACTACCATATAGGAGAATTGATATTACATATTCCATCACTCTCTTCTTTGTTTCTATATTTTCTAAATCTTAATATTTTGCTTAGTTTCTGAAAGACATCTTTCACTATTCCTATGTGTGTTCGCTTTCCTTTGTGTGTTCGCATTTTCTGTTGCCTGTTAGTAAACTACTAAAATAGTTAAATTTCTGTTCTTGCTTAATTTTGACGCCCTGATATGCATTCTGTCTTCTTACAGGTAAGAGTTTGTTCTCATTTTTTTATGGGATTTTCTATTAAAAAAAAATCAATCAACACATCTTTAAACGCATAATAAAAAAGAACTCTTACTCGATGTGAAATGTTTATCTACAAGAATTAATATAGAAAAAAACTGTTTAGTGGCTTTTCCACTAAATATTCTTTTGAGTACTTAATGAAATTAATCTCAGTAGAAAAAATGTTCATAAGAAAGTGGGGATTTATTGTAGTATAGATGAAGTAATCCTTGTTAGAGAGTGTAACGTGTCAGCGAATTTCAGAGTGTTGTCAAACCTTTTTGAGTCGTTCGTGGTTTGATAGGTTAGCATGGTAGCGGGAGTGTCCGTTTGTTGGGAGTAAGGGGTTGCAGAATGAGTTTCATTCGTAGAAAACTTTCAGAAGTTGGTGCTGCCATGTAGAATTATATTTGAAGCGTGTGAGTTGTCTTGTATCAAGGAAAACTTGGTCTACTTGTAGGTTTGTTTCAGACAAATATCTTCAAAATTATCAGGTTTTCGTATGTTGTACCGGAGTTCTCTGTGGGTCACGGGTATCTCCGAATACAGCGTCGTTTTTTTTCTCAATTTACTGTTAAGGTTAATTGCTTTTTTAACCTTATGTCTGACTACTCAACATGAACAGAATTTCAACGAATAGTGATTAAGCTGACCACCTATTTTGTTGACCGGTAACTACTTTTTCAAAATTCTCAAAGGTTAAATTCTGTCCTGATTGGTTGAAATTAATCTTGAGAAGTGTTATGGTCCAAGTTCCTTGTACCACGGTGATGGTCCAAGGTAGAACCAATGAAGAATAACTCGAACACAGTTATGGAATAACACAAATATATTACAAACAGAAATATGTACAAAGAAGTAGAAGTATTAGTAATGACAATCAGATTTGGTTAGAGAGAACTATGTTGTCTCGACAAGTATCACTATTCCAATGTCTTACATTAATCGTCTGACTGTCTCTAACTCTGACTCTGTCTCTGACTGACTGACTCTGAACACTCACTGCTGCTTCCTCTTGAGGCGCTGTATTTATGATGCCCGGAATAGTCCATTATTATTATGGGTAAGTTCCCTTAACACCCCCCCTTCCGAAGCTTTTGTGTAGCAGGGGTTTTTAACATTGAAACGAGAAGGGTTAATACTGAAAATTCGTGGGAAGGATTGAGGATTTAATTCACACACAAACGACTTGAACGGTATGTCGAGCAGTTTGAACAATGAAAAGTGACCCAGACTTAGGGGCAATGATGATTGACATGTGTTCCACATAGCTGATAATGCAAGCTGTAAAGCTAAAAACAAACAACGAATTTGGAATTGATCCCCTTTGTCGAAAGTTGAGTGGGAATACCAGGTGGGGGTGGATAAGCCAGCCACGCCCACTGAGGATATTTAGTGAAAGGTAATAATAAGAGAGGGTGGAGAGAGGGAATTCCCCAAAGTTATGACGTAAGCCGGAGAGGATTCGCCGAAATGCTCCTACCTCGCCATACCCCCCATGCCAGTTTGGACGAATGTCCATAAATACGAATGCGCGAAGCGAATTAGTGTGTAGAAGAGAGGCAGAAGAGACGGAGACGAGAGCAGAGGCAGTATAGAGGCCCACGTGATTATCTGCCGACGAAAGCCTCCGACTTCAGCCTTGTGCCAAACTTTACCACCAACAGCAAGCCAGATTTTACCAGGTCAGCAATAACATCATTTCCGATTTAGATGCGGGTTGGGCTAATAATTAATTGCATGCGAACTCTGATATAAACAAATTATTGTACGGAGGACTGATATAAAAACAGTATTTACTTTTGTTCAATTTATTCGAGTCTTATTTATTTTTCCTGTACGTCATCGCCCTGCTTGGATCAGCCCAACACGAAGATACCTGCGACGATTCGATCTTGGCTGTCTCATGATCAAACTTAAATCTCAACGTGGGATAAGGTTAACTCTGGATTGAAGTGGTCACTTCAGCGACTAGCCGCGGTGTTGGGGGTGTTGGATGTCTTGGACGACCGAGGAGGGTGCTGCACGATTACATTATTTTTCTCTAACACTCTGTATTATTGGTTCCCATATTTTATTCATATCTATGCTTGGAGATTTTGGTGGCCTAGCATATGTGCTGATTCTTTAAGTTTTCGTACTTTCCAGTTATGTTCTCTATTATTTCAGCCTCGTCCCACAGGGAGGGGGCGGTGATCATCCTTTTCTCTCTATATATAGTCAGCCACCACGTATGTCGCTTAAATATTAAGACTATGTAAGATAAAGTAAATACCATAAATGCAAAGAATATAATAAATAAAAATGACTATAAAGAGAGGAAGACAGAATAAGGAACACAACTGAAACATATATATATATATAGAGAGAGAGATAGATATAAATATATATATATATTTATTTAAAGACATTTATATAGGTATGTCCAATATTTCGCTAAAAAGTGGTATACCTTGACGACAAAAGGTCCCCAAATTGATAAAACAATTTTTAAGGTTTAAATATTTATGTTGTTATTAAAGAGGAAAGACCAAAGTATTTTCTGAATATTTTTTCAGATTTTTTAATCCTTCCTATAAATGTTAAAAATTTTATTAAAAATCTTGTTTTTTTTCGAGTCAAAAAATTTCGTAAAATCGAACTTATCGACATTTCTGTCGGAAAGATCATAGTTTGTTAGTTAAAAAATCATGAAAAATAAATTACACCTTTTTCTTTTGTTATCTTAGGAAATTTAGAATGATTAAAGTATACTTAATGTAATTTGAAAGAAACATTACTTACATTTTTAGCAGAAAATATTTCCCACCAGTGTAGTCTATTTTGACAGGCGTTGATTGATGTACGTCAATATATTCACAACTTACGGTACTGAAATTTATTGTACGGTACCGCCAAAGTGATATAATTCGTTCTAATTTTAAGTGAATCTGGTTAGTAGATTTTTTTTTTAAAAATTCACTTTCAAATTTTTTTTTTTTTTTTTTACCTTACGTTTGAGGAAGAATTCTGCACTGAAAATAACATTTAAATTATGAAAGAAAATCAAATTTTACAAGTAAAAATAAAACAGTAAAAAAAATACATTTTTTTAAATTGAGGTTTATTATTTCAGTCATGAAATATTTTTCTGAGAATATAAAAATTACATGAAACACCATTAATTGAAACGGGTTAACTTAATGAAATGAGATTTTATTTCTTTTTTATTAAGGCAGATTTTTTTCTATTTATTAATAATTATATGGCAGTAATATGAGTTTTATTTTATTTATTAATAAAATTAACATGCTAATAGCAGCTATGTTGGTTTTGTTTTGACTCGACAAGTATTTTTTAGTTTGAGTAGTAGCGAGCTAACTCCAGAAAATTTAAACTCCAAAAATCGTTTTAATTGATAATTTGTCGTGGGGATAATAATTCCAAAGTAATGTACAATGAATTTATGCATTCGATTTCAAACTTGAAAATTTGGGTGGACTTCCAAGGGCGTTTTTTTTTTTTTGTAATTGTAAATAGTCGATATTTTCTTTTATCCCACTATTCTGACTATTCGATTATATTTGAATAGAAAAAGAAAAAAATTGAAAATAATACGACGATATTCAGAAAACTTGACAAGCGTTGTTTTCTTGTTACAAAGCCATTTCTGAAGTAAAAAAAAAACTTGCTTCTATCAAAGGAAACTACTCATGTGACATTATTTCAACAATGTGCATCCGTACTTTCGTTGTAGACGATTTTAAATACAATTTTGGAATATTAAAAATTATTTTTAAAATAATTATGGTTGTCAGATTTTAATAAGCTTTCAAATTTATGATCTTTAAAAAGTAGAGAACATAATATATCATTTCCATAAGGTTGCAGAAAGAACTTAATGTATAAATATATAACAACCTTTTGTCATATTGTGTATTTAAAATTGAAAAAAAAAAGAAAATTAATGTAAAAATTTATTGTTCATCAAAAAATTTTTTTTCTTTCAGATAATAATTACCTTCGTATATATTATTCAGAAAAGCCATTAAAAACTTTCTTAATTAAATATTGTCTTAGTTTTATTGGGTTTTGTATTTTTACAATTGAGGTAAAAGTTTGGACAATTTCGGACATTTTTTTAACAAAAAAATCCATGATTTAGATTTTTCAGAGTTTTGTGCATTTAATTAAAAAAAAAAATTGAGGTTGCAAATAAATTTTTTTTTGTGTTTTCATAAAATTAAGTTCGAGGGGGGTAACAGATATAAAAAAAAAATATTTATGCCATGACTTTCAAAGAGACAAACATTTCTAAAATAAGTTCATTCATTTCTGAATAAGTTCTGAAGTTTTCATTAAAATCCAACAAGTAGTTCATTTTTACAAGAATTTCGAAATTAATGTGTCTTTCAACTGACAAAAAAACAACTAAAAAAAAACGCTAAAAAGGTCAAAATTGGACATACCTACATTTATATTATGTTTAACGTTCTTTTTATAGATACAAGTATTTAAGCAAATGCTCTGTTTTATAATAAACAGTATTAAATAACATTTACCGGCCTGAATGTCCGAGAAATTTTCATAGAATCGAACCTGTACCCTATACGGAACCATCATTTCGCGTGATGTGCCTTAACCTTTCGGCCACAGACGAGCGTCTGGTTAGCAAGGTCGATTTTACTATCTTTAAACTTAAATCTTCTATGAATCTCTTCTAGTCATATCTGCTCTAGCGTATCAAATGTAAACAAATGACGTCATATATTTTAGAATTGGACATAGTCCAACAATTTATTTAAAAACATTTATAGTTAATGGTTAAGGCACATCACGCGAAATGATGGTTCCGTATAGGATACAGGTTCGATTCCTGTCGGAGAGCGAAAATTTTCTATGAAAATTTCTCGGACATTCAGGCCGGTAAATGTTATTTAATACTGTTTATTATAAAACAGAGCATTTGCTTAAATACTTGTATCTATAAAAAGAACGTTAAACGTAATATAAATGTCTTTAAATAAATTGTCGGACTATGTCCAATTCTAATATATATATATATATATATATATATATATATATATATATATATATATATATATATATATATATATATATATATATCAGACAAAAGCGGTGGCGTTGGAAAAGCAATACCTCAGCGATATAAACACGTGCGAACGAAGATGAACGCAAACTGGAGAAAGGGAAAAACATTGTTAAATTCTTCATTTATATAAGGTATTTGTAGATTTTAAGCGGTCCCCATAGTGAATGGCGTTCTGCTGTCCATATAGCAACAGAAAGAGCGAATCTAGGCAACGGGAGGCAAGCTAAAAGAACTTAAGGTTTAGCGTTAAGGTTATCCAAAAGTACCGTGAGAATGTAGGCCAACTTAGTAGGTAATGGTCACTGTAACAATAGAAAGAAAGAATCTAGGCTACGAGAGGCAGGCGAAAGAACCTTACATATACAGTTAAGGTTAATCAAAGGTACCGCGAGTTATAATTTATGCTTTTTGGGGTACGGTCACCGAAATTTGTGCATTTTTGGTGGCCGTAATCAACCTGTTAGGCCTACATTCTCACGTTACCTTTGGTTAACCGTAACGGTATAGGTAAGGGGGTTAAGATTTCAAACCCCCCCAGAAAAAATGTGCCAGTGTATAATGCAACCGGTCATCTAAATTGCATGATTTTTAACCTTTTAAAAATACCTGTGTATAGTGCGACTCCCTATTTTTAGGCGTAATAAATAATCTTAAAATCTTACCCTCTACTCGAGTATACAGCACATGAAATAGAAACGAGTTTAAAAACGAGTTTACTCGACTGGACATTCGACACTCCTAGCCAGTAGCCCGGTCAAGACCGAGTCAATTATGCTACCTAGAAAGGGAAGCCTTCACATCCCCATTTGAGATGGCACCACTGCGTCTCAAGTGAATTAACAGAAACCACTTATCAGAAAGACTAAAATTATTTTAACGAAGTGGAAACAATTTCAACTCGCTTGCAAACTTCACTTCAAATTGGCGGTTGATCTCACAAACGACCTACAGTCTGTTGTTAACCGGGGTAAAGAATGGTTTGTTAATTTTAACGTATCTAAAACTAAACTGCTCTCTGTTAATCATCTGAAAGATTCATTTCTGCTTTTCATTAGCATGGCTGATGCTAACCTCTAGGAGAGTGATTTGTTGCGTCTTCCCAGATTAATATTTTCGGTTGACATGAATTGTTTTCATTTTTTTAAATTTTAATTATAAAAATTTATTAAGTTTTAAATCTTTTAAAATTCTAGATTAATTTCAATCTTTTAGATAGCATTATTATTAAGTGAGAATTATATTTACTAATCATAAATAGAAAAGCTTAATACAAATCATCAAACACCAATATTTTTAAAAGAATTTTGATTTTTTTTGTATGTGTATAAACGTGCCGATTTTCGTAAGTACGGTCGACCATACACGACATTATCAGAAAAATAAGAGAGATAACTATAGTAAATTTAAAGCCAACATTTCTAAAATTCAATAAAATATTATATTACGGGAGAACATTATCCTAAATTTTTAAGATTACTGAGTACTTAAAAATTATATAAAAAAGGCACTCACGTCAATTTCTTCAACTATGTTTTACAGATAAAATCTCTGTAGAACAACATTAGATCTGTCAATTATTTTGATCGGTGTTTTTGGTTAACATAGTAAAAAAATTTGTTTATGTAGCTTATTGTTGGTAGTCTATAATGGCCGCCATTTACCGGAAATCGCTTGTTCGCTTATTTATTTGGGTCAAATTGTTTTGCTTATTATTTTTATTTTTATTTGTATAACAGTTATAACTTTCGTCCGTTCTTTTGTTTTGATTTTATTTCGCATATTCTAACAGGTGTGGTTTTGTGATTTGTTTGGAGTAGTTTATTTTGCTTATTTTGTTGTTGTTTGTTTATATATTTATTTATTTTTCTATTTTAAGTTACGTAGTAAAAATTTGTTTTCATGTCTACATTTTGAGATTAGCTCGGATCTTTTATTTAATAATTTATTTTGATCTGGGAAGGTAATGATAGCTATTTTTTCCTCCAAGCAAAGTTTGCAAATAAAAATAAAAAAAACAAACAAAAAAACAAGCAAAATAATTTGACATAAATAAATAAACAAATAAGCAACTTCCAGTAAAAGTACCCGCCAAAATATACTACCCATAATGCACCACTGACCCTTATATAAACAGCCGAGAAAAATAACAGCACTAGTCGCCTGACGATTGCACTAGCATGAAACAGACTGTCGCCTCTAAGTGCTGACTTCCATGTCCACTTTTATATTTACACACGCTCTATCTCTGATATTGAGCACTTTACCCCACAAATATAGCACACTTTAAGACTATATTTCTGCATATTCAGCTCCTGATCATCAGTAGAGCACTTTCGCTACATTTATAACACAACATGGACATAGAAAAATTTAGCCTCGACTACTCACTAAAAAACATACCCACCCCTTCCCCTTACATATATAAACTAAAATTATTTGAAAAAACAGAAAGTTTCATAAAAAGAATGAGATGGAAAGCCCATTTTTTAAACCAAGATCTTCACAATAATAATAATACACTCAAGGAAAAATACGGGTTCAAAACAAGAAAATGTCCCCCGCAACAAAAAGAATTAGATGACTTCGAGAAGGACTTAACTGACCTAGTTAGAAACATAAAATTCCATAAAAATCAAGATGCATTCCAAAAAAAGCTAAAAGAAGATATAGCTAAAATAAACAGTTCAGCAAATGTATTCATCGCAGCCGACAAAACAAGAAATTTATACAAACTAACCCCTCCCACGCACAATAAATTACTAAAGAACAACATAACCAAAACATACAAAAAGGCACCCAAAACAATAGAACACGATATAAATAAAGAAGCTAAATCAATCGCTCAAAAATTAGACCTAGATGACCGAATAAGTTGCATGAGCAAGACGCAAGCCTTTATCACACTAAAAGACCACAAGGAAAATTTCAAAACCAACCCTGCATGCAGACTCATAAACCCAGCCAAAAGCGAACTAGGTAAAATAAGTAAAACAATACTAGAAAGAATTAATTCTGAACTTAGGAAGAAGTTAGGAGTAAACCAGTGGAAAAACACAAAAACAACCATTGACTGGTTCAACAGCATAAATAACAAACAAAATTGCCACTTCCTACAATTAGACATAAAAGAATTTTACCCATCCATAACAGAACGTACACTAGATAAAGCCATCAACTTAGCTCAGGAACAAATAATAATAAAACCAAACGAAATCGACATCATTAAGCACTCCCGTAAATCATTATTATTTCACCATGAAGAAGCATGGATAAAGAAAGATGGGATATTTGACACTACATTGGGAAGCTTTGACGGTGCAGAGACATGCGAAATCGTAGGTATTTATTTACTACACGAAATAAGCAAAATAATAGATAGAAATGACACAGGGCTCTACAGAGATGACGGTCTCATAATCTTAAGAAACTGCAACAAACAAAAGACAGATAAAACTAGAAAAGCAATAATTAAAATCTTCAAAAATAACGGATTCGAGATAGATATAAAAACTAACCTAAACGAAGTAGATTTTCTAGATGTCACCTTCAACCTAAGAAAAGGCACACACAAACCATACAGAAAACCGAATGATAAACCACAGTACATACATATATACTCCAACCACCCGCCTTCTATAATCAAACAGATACCTAAATCGATTAACCGCAGGCTTTCCGACAATTCTTCCGATGAATCTATATTTAACAAAGCCAAGAAAGACTACGAAACAGCCCTAAAAGATAGCGGATTCCCAGCAACACTCACATACTCACCACAGAACACAAAATAGACCAACAGAAAAAGAAATATCATATGGTTCAACCCACCGTACAGCAAAAACGTAAAAACAAACATAGGAAAAATATTCTTCAAGCTTTTACACAAACACTTCCCGGAATCAAGCACACTACACAAAATATTCAACAAAAACACAGTAAAAATCAGCTACAGTTGCACCGAGAACATGGCCCAAATAATAAAAAAGCACAACAGAAAAATTATTAACAAACCACACGAACAAATTAAACCCACGTGCAACTGCAGAATAAAAAACGAATGTCCCTTAAACGGTAATTGTTTACAAAACAACGTAATCTACCAAGCCACGACAAAATCAGCAGATAATGAAGAAAAAGTATACATAGGAGTAACCGAAGGACCATGGAAACAAAGAAATTATGTACACAAAATGTCTTTCACAAATAGTAAATATGCGAACAGCACAATGCTTTCTAAGTATATCTGGGAAATAAAAAACAAAACACACACCACACCAAAAATATCTTGGAAAATAAGGAAAAAATCATCAGCCTACAACAACCTATCAAAAACTTGCAAACTTTGCTTGGAGGAAAAAATAGCTATCATTACCTTCCCAGATCAAAATAAATTATTAAATAAAAGATCCGAGCTAATCTCAAAATGTAGACATGAAAACAAATTTTTACTACGTAACTTAAAATAGAAAAATAAATAAATATATAAACAAACAACAACAAAATAAGCAAAATAAACTACTCCAAACAAATCACAAAACCACACCTGTTAGAATATGCGAAATAAAATCAAAACAAAAGAACGGACGAAAGTTATAACTGTTATACAAATAAAAATAAAAATAATAAGCAAAACAATTTGACCCAAATAAATAAGCGAACAAGCGATTTCCGGTAAATGGCGGCCATTATAGACTACCAACAATAAGCTACATAAACAAATTTTTTTACTATGTTAACCAAAAACACCGATCAAAATAAAAGAATAAATAAATAAATATATAAGATAAAAAATAAAAATAAAAAAAACAAACAAAAAAACAAGCAAAATAATTTGACATAAATAAATAAACAAATAAGCGACTTCCGGTAAAAGTACCCGCCAAAATATACTACCCATAATGCACCACTGACCCTTATATAAACAGCCGAGAAAAATAACAGCACTAGTCGCCTGACGATTGCACTAGCATGAAACAGACTGTCGCCTCTAAGTGCTGACTTCCATGTCCGCTTTTATATATATATATATATATATATATATATATATATAGGTAACCCTGACGATCTGTCTAAGTAAAACCTTGGTATGTTTGTCTGGCTCATTAGGTTTGACTATATATATATATATATATATATATATATATATATATATATATATATGTGTGTGTGTGTGTGTGTGTGTGTGTGTGTGTGTAAGGCTCAAACACTAATATTCCATGGTTATAATTTATTACATTTGAATCGTAATCACGATCCAAATCATCAGACCTACAAATTCAAAAAGAAATCGGAAAATATAACTCCGGGTACAAAAAACAAACTTTTAGTGAGAGTGTATGTGTGGGAGTGGGAAACAAGTGTGAGAGGAAAATGTATGAAAGCTCTAGAAAGAGGTGTAACAGAAGAAAGAAAAACAGGAAGGCCTAAAGGTGAAGGTGGGGATTAAAATTTAACAGAGAGAAGTTTTAAAGAGAAGAGCTAAATAACGGTTTAAATGAGTGAGATACAGATAAATATGAATTATTTTCAGATGCATAAATCACTACCGATTCGCTGACCTAAAATTAAAATTAAAAACAGATACCGGAAACGTATGGATACATTTGTGGTGACATTACCCACAATAAAAAAAAACATGATCTAAACTTAAAATCCAGGCAATTCATACTGCCGATGCGTATGAGAAAATTTTCCGTCTGCTTTGCATTACTAACCTTATGTATAAAAGAAAAGGGAAGATGAGAGAGAGGTAAAAAAAAAAATAGTGGGTGGGGGGCAAAAACTAAAAACGAGGGCATTTATAAGAGAAATGATGTGTAATTAATCAAGAGTAATTAGACAAAGAAAGTAATATCACCTACAGGTTACAAATTTAACATAAACATAAAAATATTTTAAAATATTTAATCTAGTAAAGACCTACTATTTATATGCACAAAAACACATACGTATATACATACATACATACACACCTACATATATATACATACTCGCACATACATACATATACATATACGTGTGCACATATATATATACACATACACTCATGCATACATATACACATACACACATATACACATAGACATACATACATGTGCACACAAACACGCACATTTAACATATAGAAATAGATGGGTAAAATTAAACTAATCTGTACTTAAAGAACTAACGAAGAAGAAAATGTTAACAATGTTAAAAAAATAACAGGATTCTATCCTCTTGGGAATTTATATATATATATTTATATATATATATATATATATATATATATATATATATATATATATATATATATATTAACCACTAATATTATCAATCAATCTGTATATATATATATATATATATATATATATATATATATATATATATATATCCAAGACAAGAAAACATCTTTGTACAATATACGAGGAAGCCACGCCACTACAAGATCATTCCGTTAACAATCTGGTAGCCTAATGCCTTTAAAATGTTTGTTTTATTTTCTTGTTCTCATTTTACTTGTATTATTATTTTGAGAGAATGTCTTAATATGATAAATAATTTCCCATCTTATGTTTTGTAAAATAAATAAATAAATACTGAATTGATTTGGAGATCGTTGTAATTTTCTACCGAATTGTGTTAGGGATTCACAGTTGATCTAAACAGGCCTCCGTCTGAATATTAACTTTAGGTTCCCTTACAAGAGTTAGGATAATTTTAATAAAGTGTTATAATGTAGAGTAACCAATCAGTGTATAGAACTAGACAAGGCGTTCCAAACCTTTTTTACATCATCGCCCACTTTTTCTCAAGAAAAAAGTCAGAAGAGTCCATGACGAAGTCTGACTTCAAATAAATTATCTCCCACCAACAAAAATATAACCTTGTCAAAGCTGAGTTAAAGCAAAAAAGGTTGAAATTAAATCGAAAAATCAAGAACATAGACGAATAAAAAGAAGTTGCAGTTTCAAATAATAAAGTAACGATAATTAAAGATGTATAAAATTAGATGGCTACTCCTAAGAGGAAAAAGTCAATCACTGGAGAAAGGATGTCCATACGAACTCTGTGACTGTATATGTGTCTCTGTAAGTGGGTAGATTGCAAAAGGGGACAGCTAACTTTGTCTGACTCGACGGCTTGTGTGTTCGGTGAGAGAGTTTATATATGTGTGTGTTTGTGTGTGTTTTACGGCATCGATGAGATGAACGAACTCGTCTCTGATTTAACTGATGGACGCCGTTCCTTATATAGCGGTTAGGGGGATCAAACAAGCCTTTTTTATAGAGACGAAAAAAAGTTTCCGATTGGTTAATAAATCTAAGAATGACGTTTCCTTTCAAAGCATAACGACTTATCTGGATGCTTGCGGCTGAATTCTTTGAAAGTCCGAAGTAGAAGATTTTAGTTCGAAAGACGTTTTCTTATTGGCTCTAAAATAATTGTTTATTAAATTTATACTAAGCCATATTCGATGGGTCCCGTTCAAGTTCCTACAAGTCAATTACCCCCCCCACACACGCAAAATGAAATAAAATAAAAAATAAAAATCTTCATAAAGCGCTGGTTTTTATACGCAAGTTAAGCATATTACTTAATTGGCAATTAGGTCTCGTCGTTTTAATGTTGAACTACCTAGATGCAACCGTCACTTATATTTTAACAGTTTCTTTTCTCACACTTCTCGCCTGTGGAACTCCCGATTTCTTGTTTCCCTGCCACCTACAATCTTCAGAAAATTTCAATGCAATGTCAATCGCCATTTCTACCTTCCTGAATTCTGTTCCAAGATTGAATCAACGGTTCTGATAGCAGTTTCAAACTAGCCGGTTAGAAGTCCACACACACAGCTGCTCAGTGAACTTAACACACGCTGCTCAATGAAAGAACTTTCAATCTACGCAGTAAGTTACTTATAAACTCTACACGAAACAAATACAAACTTTCTACATTACACACACAAAAAGGATTTTCTTTTACCTTGTAATCTCTCTTAAATTGTTCATACACGAAGACATGAAAGGTTACAGAGTGTTTGTATGGAGAAGTTATGTGTGTGTGTTGTGTTGAGTGTCGTACGTACGTGTATTGTCTTTAGCGTGTTCCCAGAATATGAGAAACGCTGTCTCTGTGAGAGGTCACCTATCGGTGTAAGTAGAAAAAGAGAAAGTTTTATACCTCGCCTCCGCACGACGTAGCGGCCCAAGGCCTGAGTCGAAAAGAGAGTTTTACCTCATCTCCCCGCGAGATGGCCGCCCGAGGCGTAAGTCGGAAAAGAGAAAGAGGTGAAAAGTCAACCAGTATTTATACTTGTGGGAGAGAGACACCTGTTGAAGGATTAAGGAAATGAGGGGGAGCTAACTCCGAAAAACTGTTGTGTTTATTATAAACTTTGTTCATAATTATCTGTCATTTCTTGGTGGAGTTCTAATACTCAAAATATTTATCGAAGTTTGACGAAGGCTGATGAATCTTTTCCTCAAACTAAATATTACCAATAACTCAGGATCTTAAAAATCCCTATGCAAACATTTAGTTATTTATGAATTTTCGTGATCTTTGCGAGATTACACCTCAAATTTCAATAATCAAAAAAATATTAAATGCTTACATTAGCCACACACGCACCACACTCTCTCAAAGATTAACTTGTCATTTACTGAAACTTGTAAACGCATCAATTGTCACACCTAATAAATCAAAATACAAATATTAACCCAAGATATATGCTAGTCAATATTTTTTTAATCATTTCACCCCAAGGAAGGTGGCAATGTCTCTAGTAGGCAGAGAGTTGAGGCGAGAGACAAGACTGGGTATAGGGGGGAGGGCGAGGAAAGGATAAAAGCTGAACGTTCAAGAAGATAGAATATAGCGGTTGACGTTGCATTTAAATTTTTGAAGATTGTAGTTATCAGGGAAGCAAGAAATCGGAAAGGAGTTGCACAGGCTGTAAGTGCGAGAAGACAAACTTTTGGGGTAGAAGTGGCGGTTACATTTAACTAATTCAACAGTAAAAGGGTGGGACCGAGATGCCAATCTAGTAGCACGCTTAAACTTCCGCAGTCCGGGCACCAGGGAAAAAAGCTCACCAGAAAAGTTGCCATAAAAATATTTGTAGAAAAGACAGAGGGAAGCCACGTCATGTCGGTAAGAAAGTGATTGAAATAGAGATTCCAAGTCAGGATCGATTACATTACAGATCCTTCTTTGGATTTTGTCAAGAACCTTAAAATGAGTCGCAGGAGCACCAGACTAGATAGGGCAACAGTATTCAATGCACAAACGAATGGTAGATGTGTAATACCAATAAACTATATGGTACTCACTGCAAAAAAAAAAAAACAACAAAAAACAAAACAAAAACATAAAATACTCGACGCTATTATTAATCAAATGTAACAACCTATATTAAATAAAATATCTTTCACAAGACCAGACGGTATTTTTAAAGGTGTATAAAATATTTAATATTCGTATAAAATAATAATTATACATATAAAATATTTGATGCATTCTGTTTCAATACAGTTAAAATCTGTAAAGCATTTCTACACGTGACGACACTCGTACTATACGCGTATATTTGAATTTGAAACGTAGCGATCCAAATAAATGCCAGGATGTAATCAACAAAATGTTCTTTATCATACCAACAAAATTCAGTTCTCTATAATGGCTGAGACGGTCTAAAGAACAAAAAAAAAAGAAGATGAATTTAGAGCAGTTTTTCCGAAATTTTTCATTTGTTTGAATAATGAATTATTCAAAAAATGGAAAATAAAATAAAAAATTAAGCAGACAGATCTCATCGGCTGAATTTAATAAAACCTCTTTAAATTAATTCTTGCTGTTTAAATATATTTTATATAAAAATAAACACTATATTCTTACTACCAATACAATTTTGGCACATGGCCTAAAAAGGGGAGGGGTTGAGGCTGGTCCACACTAACTATCTTATACCTAGCTAATCCTATTCACGACCCATTCACTCATTACAATTTTCGCATTCATCATAAAAACTCGTCTATCACCAATCAATCCTTCAAACACCATAATACCGCATTCTCTCAAAGGGAACCTACAAAACGCGCCCCATGCCATAAAAATTTAATGATGATACATACTTAAAATTCTATGATGAAACATGAGAGGGGAGGGAATGAACCCCAGAACAGACTAAATATAAACGCAAAATAAACTAAACATAACTGATGTTAGTAGGGCCCGT
The DNA here is from genome assembly GCA_964036315.1 of Acanthosepion esculentum. Taxonomy (NCBI): domain Eukaryota; kingdom Metazoa; phylum Mollusca; class Cephalopoda; order Sepiida; family Sepiidae; genus Acanthosepion; species Acanthosepion esculentum. The sequence continues at coordinate 20,713,801 of OZ038519.1, forward strand.
CCAACACTCAAAACAGAGAGGCTGTATTCTGCCCAGGGGACAAAATCAAGAAGCTCTCTCGGTAATGGAGTGGGAAAGGAGAAAATATAAACGGACATGGGAAATATAAAAGTTGACCCAGTCGAGATGGAAAGGGGGGGGGCAACAAACTGGGGTGGTTAGGAATCTCGGCTTGGATCATAACGAAAGAGATAGCCGGGAACAGGCCAGGAACAACACTTACTCACATTAACTAGGTACACAAAAGCTTGTCTAACCTAACCAAGGGGAGGGCTCCACAGGAAACCACACCGATATGACATAGGTTGACCTAAAAGAGAAAATCCAGGCTAGCCCCGTTCAAACGAACCAAGCTCGCCTCAGTCACCCACCTTTCGCTGAAGACTGACGGATGCAGGCGTTTTCTATCAGTACTAATCTTCATCTTGAGCTGATACTCAAAGAATCGGATCAGATCCCGATGAGAAAGACGGATGCCTCGCAAGACTTCCTCCTGTCGCGTCGTCCAAATCACCATTCGGGCCGTGGCTAGCAGCGTCAGAAACACCATGCGTTTCACCCCGGAATACGGGGGCGACACATTGTAGAAGGCGTGCGAAGCCGTTTCTTCTAAACCAACGCCACACCGTTCACAGTCTGGCAAATCCGCCAAGCCCCATATGAAGGCCTTGTCATTGAGAGGCAGCCGATTCTGAAACAATCGCCAGGTAAGCGAAAACTCAGGGTTACTGAAGTAATCCGCCGCTGGCGCCCAAGACCAGTAAAAGCGAAACTCATCCTCCGACAATTCGAACTGATCACGTAGGGAATCCTTCGCGACCCCCTCCACTAAAAGACGATAGAAGACTTTCTTAGGCCGAGAAAGGTCACTGGACCGAGGAACAACCAACAACACTCGCGAAGGAAATCCGATTGATCTCGGGATTTAGGATGGCACTCAACCCGCGAGATGGGGGGACCGATAGTAAGGAAAGGGAACGTGTCCCTAACAATCCCCGCCATAATCGAATCTCCTGTCAATGCGCGGCATAGGAAAGCCAACCTCGAGGCGAGTTTGTGGCTCACCAGTTTGTGGCTTCCCAGCCCCTCATGACACGGACGTTGTGCACAGACTCGTCTGTCGACCCGATTCCCGCGTCCCCTCCATAAAATGGAGGAAAGCGATCGATCGATCGGCTTCCGATGGTCTTTACAGAGAGGAAGTACGGACAATTTGATAAAGAACAAGAGGGAAAACGTAAGTGGCACACGCCTCCGCCTTGCCCTTCACGGAAAACATCCGTCGACGCCAAGTCTGACCGGCTGCGTCGACCTTACTCGTACTTCAGACCAATTTTTCTCCAGCTGGAGGTCGGGTCCAAACCATACTCAAAGAATGCGGACCGGACCGTCCGTCCAACCGAAGGGCCCTAGAAGATCGACCCCCTTCCAGGCACCTAACCGCAAGTCAGACGACTTGTTGCGGTTAATCTTGGCCCCTGTTACTTTCTCGTACCGGTCAAGCACCTTCAGTACCGCCTCAATGTCGTTGCAGGACGACACGAAAGCAGATACGTCATCGGCGTACGCAGAAACCTTGGCTCGATCCCCTCCAGGAACGACGATTCCGCGTAGGGCCGGACTGCACACCCTGTCCCACAGCCGGCGAAGGGGATGCTCCAACGCCAAAGCATAAAGTAGGGGCGTCAGGGGATAACCCTGACGAACCGACCTAGACAGCGCAAAAGCGTCCGACAGCTTCCCGTTCCCCTGTACCACAGCACTGGGGGAGAGAGACAGGAGGCTAATCCAGCGGCAGAAGTCGGGTGCGAATCCGGCGGCCTGCAGGACAGCAGCAAGATAGCGATGGTCAACCCTATCAAATGCCTTGGACTGATCTAAATTAATCAGCGCGGCCTCATCGTCGTCTTTTACACCCTCTATGATCGTGCGGATCAGATGCAGCTTGCTCTGTATTGTTCGGCTCCTCACAGAACAAGTCTGCTCCGGACCCAACAGAGACTCGGCAACTGACTGCAAACGCTCCTCCAGGATCTTGGCCAAAATCTTTAACTCTGTGTTTAGCAGAGTTATGGGCCTGTAATCATCTAGTTTTCCCCCCAACACCCTTGCCCTTTTTCAACAGCGTGATCACACCCCTGGAGAACCGGTCGAGGATGGACCCCGACCAGACCCAGTTGTTGAACACCACAGTCAAAATCAGGAGAAAGATGTGCGACAGCCGCAAGTACAATTCATAGGGCAAACCATCCAGACTGGGCGACTTGCCTCTGCCGACCTTCTTCAATGCTGCGTAGACCTCGCCTTCTGTGATCTCTCCCTCGCAGCTAGCCGCTTCAGTCGGCGAAAGCCGAGGAAAGTCAGCCAAATAGCTGCGAAACTCATCCTCATAAAGACCAGGCTCCTTGGTAAACCGGCTCTCGAAATGACGCCGAAACGCCTTGCACATGTCGTCAGTGGTCCGAAGAGTATGCCCATCCGGGGTATCGACTTCACGAATGTAACAATCGGAACCTCGACGAATCTCTTCCTTGCGCAACTACGCCTATGTTCACGGCTTCGGAAGACATCTTGTTTAACCTATGTCTAATTACCTGGCCCATGTAGCACTCGCTATTCGAACGCACCACGGCCTACCTAGCTAAGGCTATCTTTAGGGGATCCCCCCAGCCACCGCCCGGGAAAGACTAGTCTTAAGCGTCTTCGCCTTTTCAGCTCTATCTAGGGCGAGACGTTTGCTGAAATCCGTGGTGAAAGACCTAATCTTACACTTAAGTCTATCCCACCATTTATTCCCGATAACCGCCCCCACTAGCACTCGCTGCACTAGGCTAGTTAGCTGCTCATGAAAGTCCCGCCTGTCCAGTAAAGACAGATTGAACTTCCAGTAACCAGCCATTCTAGGCCTACAATCTAACGCCACACGCGCACAAACGAGTTTGTGGTCAGTGTAGCCTACCCAGTGGAACGTGGGATAATCTAACAAGTCTATGTCGGCTCCTCTAACTAACATTCTGTCAAGGTAGCTAACCACCTTGTCAGAAGGCCAACTATTAGCCCACTTCCACATTTTCCTCCCGGGGTGATCCACCCGGTATCTAGCAACGAGACCAAAATCGTTGATCAGATCAACCAGGCTACGATCGCCCTACACCCGATAGCACCCCGCCCCCGATCTAACTTGGGGTCCAGGACGGCAACCTCAGTCCCCCATTAAGACTAGGCACATTGAATCCACTAGGAATGGCCCCAACCGCCGAAAAAACGAAACCCGCTCCTCCGGTCGTTGGGCGCATAAACCGCAACGACCCGAAACGAACCACTTTTCACGGTAATATCGGCCACGATCAACCGTCCCTCGGCATAGGTATGCACAAGGTCCACCTTCGCATCTAGAGTCCGCTTCACCAGCAAAGAAACTCCTCTGGCAACCCGGTCCCCATATGCTGAATAGACGACAAAGTCGTTAGACAGCACACACGCATCGGAATTGCAAACAAAGTGGGTCTCTTCGATCGCGGCGACATCCACACCAAAGGACAAGAGATCTCGGAGCAGGCGGGCTGCCTTACCCCGATCCCCTTTTTAGGTCTGAAAAAGAAAAAATTAAAACGAAAAGACCTACTCACATACCGGGCGGAAATCTGCGTTGGTCAGGACCCCGACAGATTGTCCCAGGCTCCCTGTTCCCAACTCCGTCGTCATTCGACCATCCAAGACAATACCGCCGACGTCCGTCGGGTAGATTAATTTAACTGCCCTATATAAGGAGGGATGGGGTAACACAGGGACCCCACCCAGCACCAAAATGCCGTAGTTTTATTAAATTAGAGTTCTCTAACTCGAACACCCTAATGTTAGGGAAATCTTCCTTAGCCTCAAATACGTGGCTCCATACCTTTAAATATCCCCCAGTGTCCCTCACGCAGGTTATTACCCCTGTTGCTTGTGGAAAATTTCGGGGGTCTTCAACACTTTTGCCGTCTACGGAGTCCGTTTTATATAATAGACCCAACAGCGCCTTTCTCTGTTTCGTCAGACCCTTTTTGTACTCCTTCCTGTCCACCTTGCAAATGGATTCAGAGCCTGCGAACATCTTTTTCGTTTTCTCCCTTGCACGATGGGGAGGGGAAGAGGTGGATGTGTGAGGTGGAGTAGCTGATGAACTTAGGGAGGAAGTGGAGGGAGAGGGGGACGGAGCACGGGAAGGGAGAGTAGGGAGGCTCTTAGCGTTGGGGGAACTAATAGCTTCTTTTGGCGAAGTAGGGACAGAGAGTGACCTGCTTCTATCCATGCCCTTCTTCGCCCTGCTACGGCCAGAGTGGCTTTGCTGTGGTTCGTCTTCTTCTTCCTCCTTGCTCCTTTTCAGGGACGAATCACGAGGTGAAGGCATACTATCCACCTCCATAGGCATCTCAGTTTGTGACTGCTGCTTCTGTTGTTGTTGTTGCTGCTGTTGTTGTTGTTGTTGCTACTGCTGCTGTTTTTGTTGCGGCTGCTTCTGTTGACCCTCTTTAGGTTGCTGCCTTTCTTTTTGTTGTGCCTGCACCTCCTTCAGCTTTTCAGGCTGTGACTGCCTCTTTTCCTGAGGCATCTCTTTTTTGGGGGGTGGGGTGGAGACGGAATGTTTGAAGACTTCCGTCCTTTGGTGACTTCTTTCCAGTCTCCATCAGTTTTTGAAGTCCCCTCCTCTGGTTGTCTAGCTGCTACTGTTGCTGTTGTAGATGCTGGACGTGCTGGAACTTGTGTACCTTTTTTACTGGGGAACTCCCTTGCCATGTGGCCCGACACCCCACATGACCAACACCACGGTTTTCTGCCCTCCACTACTACCAGCATCCTCCTGTCGCGGCAAACCAAGATGTTGGGGATTTCTGGAAAACCCTTCCTGTTCAGGGTTATTTGTATTTCCATGTCCCCTGTCTCAATGCCGGCTTTGCTACAAAGGGCCCTCACTTCATTTACTTCCCCAAATTTGGTGAAGAAAGCCCCCATTCGGTCATTTGGGATATCTACGGGCACCCCATGGACGGTTACTTTCGTCATACGGGTGCCCATATATTCCGTTTGAAGTCTCAGAGATTTAGTGATCAATATGCTGCCCGCCAACTCTTTCGCCTGGTCTTCAGTTTGCCCAGAGGACAAAATCAAGAAGCTCTCTCGCTAAGGGAGTGGGAAAAGGATAAAAAATTATACGGCCATGGGAAAATATAAAGCTGACCCGGTCGTGATGGGAGGGGCGAAAGTCTGACTCGTTCGAGTCGATTCGGACGCTTCTATTTATTGAGTTTTGGGTCTAAAAAATCGGCTCAAAACGTTAGGCGCGAAAAGATATTTTCGCTTTAACTTGCTACAGTTTTAGAGGTCTGAGCCAATGAAAAGTCTAGTTTGCTGAAACTAAGATGCTGATTGGTTAATAGGTGATTATTGGTGTAAAGTGCATTATACCGGAGGGGTGAAAGGTAGGTATGGACTATTCTATCACAAGTAAAACCTTAATTCATCCTCTTTTTCATATGTTTCGTTGTCTGAACAAAGTATTATCGCATTCATGTTTTGCAAATATGTAGATAAACAATTATAAATGTCCGTGTTTATGTTCACACATGATCAAAGTGTTACTATATAACGAGTTTGGCAGGGAGGTCCAATGCCTTGAGCGCTTATTCGAATTTAAACTCAATGCAGACCACAAGTGGAACTTGTACAAATTTAGAATCCCGATAACACTTTCTTATTGTGGTGAACAGCCCCATAGAAGCAAGCAAGCCATAGTGGCTTGTATCTGGTGTATAGGAAAATAAGGGTCTTACCTTAACGTGAGGGACGTGACATCAGCAAGTTTGCTCCGTGAAAATGGCATTACTCCCCTCTCCAGACATTTTAGTAGTACGTGCAGTAATGAGGGTTTTTGTACAGTTTGGCGTGCTTCCACCGATAGCAAGTCGTGTGCTGATTGGTCAAACTGGAGGAGGCAATTTGCCTGTGTAACTGAGAATAGAAGCGAAGACCGCTGATTGGTTGGCCAACCGCAGTGTTGGCCTGATAAAAGATGGCTGGAGCAGTGAAAACGGGAGGAAGCGACTGCTTTACGTAGTGACGTGTTCAGAAAGCAAGGACGGTGAATTGTACCAGCGGTATTTTGATTTGTACAAGTGACATTGCAGCTATACAGACTCGTTTGATTTACACTTATCAATGTTGAATTTTGTACAAATCTGTCCAAAAAGTGAATCAAAGAGCTTACCCAGCTTTATGCATAATTTCAGAAAATCTCAGCTTCTAATTGGTCAATAAACACACAGGTGGGCGTTACAATCCACCCACGTACAAATCTTTTTCCATCGCGTGATCAAGTCAAGTTTTCTCGCTCTTTTTCTGTGATCCTGTCACGTGGTTACATTAATTATAAATAGCAGACACGAGCTTGTTCTCCCTCTTCTTCTTCCTCCTTGATTTCTCTCGCTACAAGATGTAATTATAAAAATGATTTGCGTCTTGACCATGTGCAGTCAGACGCCCATGAAAACATAAATTCACGCATGCACGTACGTACGAAAGCTTCCAAACTACATTACAAACATACGAATCATTTCCAAACAAGCAACAAGAACTTTTCTCTTTAAAGTACTTGTGGTGGTGAAAATAAAGGAACTCTCTAATCTTTCCCTGACTTTCCAGGACTGATTGATTTCCCCCTGTTTTCGTTTTTCTCTCTTTACGAGGTAGTCGGCCATTTTCTTCTTACGGTTCGCTACCGGAGTAGATTTCTAGTGGAATAAAGCTTCACTCAAGCTATATGGACTCAGCTTTGTTTCACTTCCTCTCAAACTCTTTTTACAACAGTACTTTTCTAAAGCTAAAAGTTTATTCAGAATTTCTCAGCTTTATAATTCATTCAACTTTTGTGAGCTCAGATAAAAATATTTCAATTTGATCAGTAAAACTTTAATTCAGTCAAAGGGACATAACACCAATAAAATAGTAACCTCTACGCATGTACATCATTACACAAAAATAAATATAAATCTTGTTGTTATAAAACCATTTTTGTTCTTTCTTGTTGTTTCATATTTTGTGGTATGTTGCGTTAAACATAAATCGTGAGGTCATGTTAACAAACAGACATCTACAAATCGTCATATATATTAACATACCTCGACACATACGATCCATTGCTACAGATGTTGAAGAAATGGTTGGTTCCCTGTCTCTGTACCGTTCCAGTAAGTACTTTACTCCTCCTACTATCCTCTACCTTCATAAGATCCAGATCAAGCTGAGTACTGCTGCCGTATATGGTACCCGGTCTTCACTTTACAGTCTCGATAGAGTTCAAAATCCTCTCCGCATCCTTGTGGGTGATGAATTATTTTCTACCATTCAAGCCCTTTCTCATAGACGAAACGTAGCAAGCCTCTCGCTGCTCTATCGCTATTTCCATGGAAAGTGCTCACATGAACTACATTCCACCAGTTCTAACCTTCACGGCTAAGACCCGCTATGCCACGCACATTATAGCGAAAAACATTCATTCCCTTCGTATTCCATTGGTGGGACCTAAATTTCACCCGAGCAGTTTTTTTCTCACAAAACGCTGATTTGGGAAATCGACCCTTAGGTGAATGCTACCCCGATCACTACAATCATAACCTGTTCAAGTCTAGGGTTAACCGTTATCTTTCCCACATATCCGCATAAAATGCGCCTATTACTCTACCTGCTTTGTGGAACCGACTCCCAAGAGGCTCCTTGCCTCGAATGTTTATTAGGACTAAAGATTGTGCCAGACCTCAAGTGGAACTTGCATATTCGTACAATTACTAAAGATCCTGGAAAGATGGCCGGCGAATAAAGATAAAATAATTTTATTATTTCTAAATTATAATTTTTACGTACATAGGACGTTGAAGGTAAAAGGTTGAAAGCCCAAAAGCCCTCCGCAGGAGTTAACCTAAAGTCTACACGATGGGCGGCTTCTTGGCTAGTTAAGAATAAACGGATATATAATTTTATTATTTGTTAAAAACAGCGAAGTGACTTAGCCTCTCACTTAGTCTAAGACAAATAACTCTAAAAGTCAGGGATCAATTTGACACTGCATCGGTATTATAAGCGAGGACCTTCTTAATCAATAATAGATCAATATTTTTCGATTCTGACAGGTCTGACGGACACAGGAAGGTCTAACAAAGGTTAATCTGCATAAATTAGTTTCTCAAAAATATATTCTCACCTAACGAAGAGTGGGAGAATTAAACTAAAGGAAAAGGGATAAAAAATAATATAAAGCCCTGGTTTGATTAATAAATAAATAAAACTGATGAGACATGAAAAAAAAAGACACTGGTCCTTATATAATTTTTTTATGAGTGGAGCAGTATATTTAACTAGTGCCTTCTATGAATTTAAGCGCAGTACTAGACTGGCGTCGAGATCTCACCAAATTAAAGTTGAGCTAACTAGATATAGGCGTAGGTTTTATGCTAACAGTTTCTTCTCTCGCTCTTCTCGCTTGTGGAACTCCCTTCCGATTTCTTGCTTCCCTGACACCTACAATCTTCAAAAATTTCAATGCAATGTCAATTGCCATTTTCTGGAACTCCTTCCCGGTTACATGCTTTCAAGCCAACTTTAATCTGCAAAACTTTAAATGCAATGTCAATCGCGTCCTAATGTCCTCCTGGTTAATCTTTTTGTTCTCACTCATTAATAATATTTCTGTTCCGAATTCTTCCACATCCTGTAACCCTTTGCGTTTTAGTGACTTTACTGCATTGCTAGGGGTGATACCGATGAAATAAAATGTATTTTTAACTAGTTCCTTTTTATATTTCTTTAATCAGCCCAGAGAGAGAGAGAGAGAGAGAGAGAGAGAGAGAGAGAGAGAGAGAGAGAGAGAGAGAGAGAGAGAATGCATGCCTTTTTTATAGGCTTCAAGAGCGACCTCCCGCCCCCAGCAGGCGTTTTGGCAAAACCAAGTGGGATAACCCACAGGACTAGTTAAGACTTCATAGAGAAATTGTGGTATTTTGTGGTATTTTGGTGACTGTAATAAAAAAGGTATGCAAGAATGTAAGGGAGCACGGTAGAGTAATGGATAGCGGCTCGGATTGAGGAATCGGAGAGCCGAGTTCGAATTCCATTCTAATACCCTTGGGAAAGGTATGAATCCTCTTCCGAACCCCCCCCCCCCCCAGCTATAGGTAAATAGCTTGGATGGCAACTGGTCTACCGCAGAAAGAAATGGCAATCTACTGCGGGAAAAAACCAGCCTCGTCAGTCATGTATCGAAAGCGTGTAACATATATGGCATAAAGAATGCAAGAATGTGACGTTATGGTGAAAAGAACGTTATTGGACGAGTGGGTTAGTGATTGAGACTAGCTAGGTTAAACGTAGGACAGGTAAAGATCAGTCTTTCCCTTTCCCCAAATTCGGATTTGTGTCGTATTTGATGTATTATATTCATAAATAATAAATAAATTTACACAATTTTCTTCTGACTTTTGTCTAATAAGCGGGGCCTTTTGACAAAAGGACAATTTTGCCTTGACATCGTTATTATTTTAACTACCTTCACTCCTCGACCCAACCACAAACCTCACAGGTGTCGATTTCAACCATGAGAACACATAGACCAACCTCGCCAACAACACCCTACTCGTGTAGCCACTACTCCAGGCCTCTCCCCTGACGCCAACCGTAACCTTGGTCAACCAAACCAACTATTCGGTTAACTCCCAGCCTTACCAACAACACAATTACACCTAATATTTTCCCTTACCAACGGCAACTAAAGAACCACATGTCAAACAATTCTACCACCTTTTCACACAAAGTATATATTCTGAAAACTGATCAATACACGCTTTGTTCTTTCTTTTGCAACCATACGCTCAACATTTTTTTTTACCATAAATAAAAACTTACAAAGTATGTTTATAAATGTTCTCCATTTGTTATTCTATTCGTCATCGATCGTCGTGTAATCCAGCCATGAACAGCCATTGTGAAAATACGCGAAAAATATTGATGCTTCTCAGCTAGGTACCTCCACGAAATGTAAACAAAAGAGCATAGCATGATGAAAAAGACGCCGAACTTGACGAAAACAAAATTTTATCGTTTAATGTTCATATTATTATTAAAGAGGAAAGATCAAAGTATTTTGGGGGTATTTTTTTACATTTTTTAATCGTTCCTAGCACGTCCAAAATTTTCGTTAAAAATCTTGTTTTTTTGTCAAAAAAAAACCAAAATGGACAGATAATCCATCATTTTCAATCATTTTTTCCATTTTATAAAAAAGATGAAAATCTCACTTTGAAATTCTTTTAGAAATCAATTATCATTTTTTCAAAAATTATTTTGATAAAATCAGAAATTATAATGTTTATTTAAAATATTTTGAACCAAGCTTAACTTAGCTTCTGCGCCGAAAAAATGTAATTTGAAAATAAAACAAAGCAGGTCATAACCTTTCGCGTCACTTGACAGGTGACGAAAGACATTTTGATGACGTTTAGATAACTTACGGGAGGATAATTCTTTCTACGGATGGAAGGAAGTGAAATTATTTAGATTTAAGTGAACAAATTATTTACCTCGTTATTTTTAAGGAAAACTTTCAGCGCTCTAATTTTTTAATTTTTTTGTTTTTGTACTTGCTTTCACCTTTACGTTTACGATGCTTTATGGAAAATATATTATAAAGAAATGAAAAAAATAAGACTGTTAAGAGTGAGATTAAATTTCATAAGAAAGGTATCTAATTAATTTATAGGTACCTTTCTCATGAAATTTTATCAGAAGTGTACATAAAATACTATAATTTTATGTACATTTATTACGTTTTACTGTGTTATTTGTATTTCCATTCATTTTATTATTAATTTTGATATTTCATTTATGGAAAAATGTTATCACTGAGATTAATATAAAAATAAGATCATATAAATTTCATAAGATGATACTGATACTTGTAGGTACCCTTCTCAGTTGAAATTGAAAAATCAAATTAACTTCTCTATACGTGTTTCGCAAAAGTAAAGGCCTCTACAGCGGAGAACAATGCTGAACTCAAATAACGCAACTTAATTGTATTCTGGTTAGTCTTCCGTACTTTATAATTACCGCCTGATTATAAACACAAAATTACATTTCTTAATTACTGCGGTTCTTCTGATTGGTCGAAATTAAACAATTTACGATGCGCTAAAAAACGATCTATCTTATATGGACACTTAGAAAACCCGATGCGGCTTTTAACTAATTTTACAATATTTTAACAAATTAATGTAAAAATCTATTATAATTATAACTGTATTAAAAATTCATTTTTCATCGAAATTTTTTTTTCCTTTCAGAAAATAGTCCATATTCATAAAAACAACTAAAACAAATAAAAGCATTTGAAATTAAATAATATATTTGTTTTATTGAGTTTTGTATGTTACAATTCAGAGCTGATTTTCAGGTACAATGGGTCCAATTAAAAAAAAAAACATGATTTGCATTCTTCAAAGCCTTGTGCTTTTAACTATTGTAATCACTAAACCCGATGCGATCGAATTTCTAGAATTTTCATAAAATAAGTTAGGGGGGGGGTAATAAATATAAAAAAATATTTCTGCCATGACTTTAATAATAAAAGACATATTTATAATAATTTCCATCATCTATGAATAGTTTCTGAAAGTTTCATTAACTTCCGACAATTATTTTTATTTTTGCAAGATTTTCCAAATTAATGTGTGTCATACACAAAAAAAAAACGTGCTAAAAAATTGTATATGTTATTTTTACTAGTTCCGGTGATACAAAGAGAAACAAGGTTTTTTTTTTAATCAAAATTTAGAATGTTCTAAGAAAGAAGTAACAATTTTAAAAAATAATTAAAAAAAACTTTGGTCTTTCGTCTTCATAATAACATAAGCATTTGAACGATAAAATTTTGTTTTAGTCAAGTTTGGCGTCTTTTTTTATCATGCAGTAGCGGGCACCCCGGAGAGGGGGGCGATGGCCCGAGCGCCCCCGTGTCGTAAATGAACGATGTCACAAGGAGCCCGCCACATTTTTACTTTGTGATCTGACCAGGTGAAACAATATGGACAACAGAACGAAGATGTGTATGAATTAAGCAGGGGTTTATTACATGAAGGAGAATAGGATGTATATTGGTAATGCCGGCGGTTGGACGTTGCTGATGCGGACGCTCCGGTTGAAGGTTGATTTGTGGCTGCTCCGGTCGGGTCGACGGTTAATGAAGTGCGGCTGCTCCGGGCGTGTCGACGGTTGCAGGGTGATGATTGCGGTTGCTCCGGTCGTGTCGACGGTTGATGATTGTTGATGAGTGCGGTTGCTCCGGTCGTATCGACGGTGGGGGTTGTTGATGAGTGCGGTTGCTCCGGTCGTGTCGACGGTTGGAGTCGAAGTGAGTGTCGAAAAAGCTTCCGTAAATAATTACTATCAATAGTGTACGGGAAAGGTTTGTTGGTCGTCGCAGGTGGGCTTTGCTGGTCGTCTGGTTTGGTTAGCGCCGTTGGTCGGCAGGGGATGTTGCTGGCGTTGCGGGTCGAGTCCAATCGAAACCTCCCGTAATAATTACTAACAATAGTGTGTACGGGGAAAGGTTGCGGACGACGTGCGGGCAGCCAGTAAGAGTGGCATGCCGAGAGTCAGAAGTATAGAGTGTGTGTGTGTGTGTGTGTGTGTGTGTGTGTGTGCGTGTGTGTGTTCCAACTCGCGTCCAGTTGGCAGACGAAAAAAAAATGGGAGCGTAATTTAATACACGGCCCGGGGCGGCATCCTGGCCTCGAGGCCAGGTGCCTGTGCACCGACCGTGTCAGAGCCGACCGGTCAGTACCGACGACATCGCAACGCCAGCTGCCTACTGCCATTGACACCCAGCTACCGACTCCAGCGCCCGTCGATATCCGGATACCGATCCCGATACACGACCTCCTCCGTCTCACCATTTACCGTACGCTAACCAAATAAATGCATAGACGATACCCATAGTCTTCAACTGACCATCCGTGTTTTGTCATGCTTCTTTGCTATTGCCGTCACCTATCCTTGCCTTTGTGTCCACTTTCTTAGTTGTACGGTCGATTGGCACTCACACCTTTCGGCCCTCTGCAACAATTCTACACTCGGTCGAGGAGGAGGCTTGTTGCGGGGCTGATAAGGATGTCGCCCCCGCAAGCGAAGAAAAAGGTGAGAAAACTGCCAAGACAATGAGAGGACAAAGGCATGATAAACAATAACGTTGAATTTATTTGGTCCAAAGTGTACAAGAGTGTACTCTTGAGAAATCTATTGGATTCAGTGTCGGGTCCCAATGTGACCGGTTTCCTTCAGGGGAGGTTGGTTCGGTTGAGACGAGTGTAGGGTTTGGTTGGCGGCAATAGCAGGTCAACTGCCGGATCAAATAGATGACAAAAGCTGGTTGGTCGAAATCACACGTAGATTCGGTGAATCGGTTAGGTCGAAATCCTTAAACAGGGCCAATTCAGAAAGGTGATACACCGCGAAGACGGGGTCGCGCCGATGTGTATCACTTGACGAAAGCGATAGGGCCGAGTCAGAGTTGTGATACGACTTCAGGGGCGGATCACCGCGGTGACGGGATCGCGCCGAAGTGTAACAGTAGACGAAGGCAGGGTCCCAAAACAGGGCGAGTCAGAACGGTGTTACGATTTTCAGGGCAGATCAACCGCGGTGACGGGATCGTGCCGAGCACTTGAAGCTGGGTCAGAGAGGCGATACGTCTTCCAGAGCGGATCGACCTCGGAAATGGGATCACGCCGAAGAGTAACTGTAGACGAAGGCAGAGTCACTAAACAGGGCCGAGTCAGAGCGATGTTACGACTTCCAGGGCAGATCAACCGCGGTGACGGATCGTGCCGAAGAGTATTCTCAGGATTTACTTGACCTCCCACAGGGCCAGGTTGTGACACAAGGTCGGAGTTTAACGTGGGAAGGGAGGGGGAATGGACCCGAGTTTTTCACCCGGGTCGCAGTGCTTTGGCTTTAGCGAGTCATAGCTGGTCTTGGCTGGTCTTAGCTTGTCCAAGCTGGTCATAGCTATTCAGACGTAGCCACGATACCACCAGCGCAGGGACGAATCCCCGCCGCCGGCCCGTATCGGGAGAAGGAATCCCGGCCCCATAGGCGATCATTCAGTGAGCAATCTGCGAATAGATACTACACTTTGATCTTAGCCTTGGGATTTACTTGACCTCCCACAGGGCCAGGTTGTGACACAAGGTCGGGGTTTAACGTGGGAAGGGGAGGGGGAATGGACCCGAGTCGCAGTGCTTTGGCTTTAGCTAGTCATAGCTGGTCTTTGGCTGGTCTTAGCTTGTCCAAGCTGGTCATAGCTAGTCAGACGTAGCCACGATACCACCAGCGCAGGGACGAATCCCCGCCGCCGGCCCGTATCGGAGAGGGAATCCCGGCCCCATAGGCGATCATTCAGTGAGCAATCCGCGAACAGATACTACACGGGATTTACTTGACCTCCCACACGGTCAGGTTGTGACACAAGGTCGAGTTTAACGTGGGAAGGGAGGGGGAATGGACCCGAGTTTTCACCCGGGTCGCAGTGCTTTGGCTTTAGCTAGTCATAGCTGGTCTTGGCTGGTCTTAGCTTGTCCAAGCTGGTCAGAGCTGGTCATAGCTAGTCAGACGCAGCCACGATACCACCAGCGCAGGGACGAATCCCTGCCGCCGGCCCGTATCGGAGAAGGAATCCCGGCCCCATAGGCGATCATTCAGTGAGTAATCCGCGAACAGATACTACACTTTGATCTTAGCCTTGGGATTTACTTGACCTCCCACATGGCCAGGTTGGGACACAAGGTCGGAGTTTAACGTGGGGAGGGAGGGGGAATGGACCCGAGTTTTCACCCGGGTCGCAGTGCTTTGGCTTTAGCTAGTCATAGCTGGTCTTGGCTGGTCATAGCTTGTCCAAGCTGGTCATAGCTAGTCAGACTCAGCCACGATACTACCAGCGCAGGGACGAATCCCCGCCGCCGGCCCGTATCGGAGAAGGAATCCCGGCCCCATAGGCGATCATTCAGTGAGCAATCCGCGAACAGATACTACACTTTGATCTTAGCCTTGGGATTTACTTGACCTCCCACATGGCCAGGTTGTGACACAAGGTCGATTTTAACGTGGGAAGGGAGGGGGAATGGACCCGAGTTTTCACCCGGGTCGCAGTGCTTTGGCTTTAGCTAGTCATAGCTGGTCTTGGCTGGTCATAGCTTGTCCAAGCTGGTCAGAGCTGGTCATAGCTAGTCAGACGTAGCCACGATACCACCAGCGCAGGGACGAATCCCCGCTGCCGGCCCGTATCGGAGAAGGAATCCCGGCCCCATAGGCGATCATTCAGTGAGCAATCCGCGAACAGATACTACACTTTGATCTTAGCCTTGGGATTTACTTGACCTCCCACATGGCCAGGTTGTGACACAAGGTCGATTTTAACGTGGGAAGGGAGGGGGAATGGACCCGAGTTTTCACCCGGGTCGCAGTGCTTTGGCTTTAGCTAGTCATAGCTGGTCTTGGCTGGTCTTAGCTGGTCATAGCTTGTCCAAGCTGGTCATAGCTAGTCAGACGTAGCCACGATACCACCAGCGCAGGGACGAATCCCCGCTGCCGGCCCGTATCGGAGAAGGAATCCCGGCCCCATAGGCGATCATTCAGTGAGTAATCCGCGAACAGATACTACACTTTGATCTTAGCCTTGGGATTTACTTGACCTCCCACAGGGCCAGGTTGTGACACAAGGTCGGAGTTTAACGTGGGGAGGGAGGGGGAATGGACCCGAGTTTTCACCCGGGTCGCAGTGCTTTGGCTTTAGCTAGTCATAGCTGGTCTTGGCTGGTCTTAGCTGGTCATAGCTTGTCCAAGCTGGTCATAGCTAGTCAGACTTAGCCACGATACTACCAGCGCAGGGACGAATCCCTGCCGCCGGCCTGTATCGGAGAAGGAATCACGGCCCCATAGGCGATCATTCAGTGAGTAATCCGCGAACAGATACTACACTTTGATCTTAGCCTTGGGATTTACTTGACCTCCCACAGGGCCAGGTTGTGACACAAGGTCGGAGTTTAACGTGGGGAGGGAGGGGGAATGGACCCGAGTTTTCACCCGGGTCGCAGTGCTTTGGCTTTAGCTAGTCATAGCTGGTCTTGGCTGGTCTTAGCTGGTCATAGCTTGTCCAAGCTGGTCAGAGCTGGTCATAGCTAGTCAGACATAGCCACGATACTACCAGCGCAGGGACGAATCCCTGCCGCCGGCCTGTATCGGAGAAGGAATCCCGGCCCCATAGGCGATCATTCAGCGAGTAATCCGCGAACAGATACTACACTTTGATCTTAGCCTTGGGATTTACTTGACCTCCCACATGGCCAGGTTGTGACACAAGGTCGGAGTTTAACGTGGGGAGGGAGGGGGAATGGACCCGAGTTTTCACCCGGGTCGCAGTGCTTTGGCTTTAGCTAGTCATAGCTGGTCTTGGCTGGTCATAGCTTGTCCAAGCTGGTCATAGCTAGTCAGACTCAGCCACGATACTACCAGCGCAGGGACGAATCCCCGCCGCCGGCCCGTATCGGAGAAGGAATCCCGGCCCCATAGGCGATCATTCAGTGAGCAATCCGCGAACAGATACTACACTTTGATCTTAGCCTTGGGATTTACTTGACCTCCCACATGGCCAGGTTGTGACACAAGGTCGATTTTAACGTGGGAAGGGAGGGGGAATGGACCCGAGTTTTCACCCGGGTCGCAGTGCTTTGGCTTTAGCTAGTCATAGCTGGTCTTGGCTGGTCATAGCTTGTCCAAGCTGGTCAGAGCTGGTCATAGCTAGTCAGACGTAGCCACGATACCACCAGCGCAGGGACGAATCCCCGCTGCCGGCCCGTATCGGAGAAGGAATCCCGGCCCCATAGGCGATCATTCAGTGAGTAATCCGCGAACAGATACTACACTTTGATCTTAGCCTTGGGATTTACTTGACCTCCCACAGGGCCAGGTTGTGACACAAGGTCGGAGTTTAACGTGGGGAGGGAGGGGGAATGGACCCGAGTTTTCACCCGGGTCGCAGTGCTTTGGCTTTAGCTAGTCATAGCTGGTCTTGGCTGGTCTTAGCTGGTCATAGCTTGTCCAAGCTGGTCATAGCTAGTCAGACTTAGCCACGATACTACCAGCGCAGGGACGAATCCCTGCCGCCGGCCTGTATCGGAGAAGGAATCACGGCCCCATAGGCGATCATTCAGTGAGTAATCCGCGAACAGATACTACACTTTGATCTTAGCCTTGGGATTTACTTGACCTCCCACAAGGCCAGGTTGTGACACAAGGTCGGAGTTTAACGTGGGAAGGGAGGGGGAATGGACCCGAGTTTTCACCCGGGTCGCAGTGCTTTGGCTTTAGCTAGTCATAGCTGGTCTTTGGCTGGTCTTAGCTGGTCATAGCTTGTCCAAGCTGGTCAGAGCTGGTCTTAGCTAGTCAGACGTAGCCACGATACCACCAGCGCAGGGACGAATCCCCGCCGCCGGCCCGTATCGGAGAAGGAATCCCGGCCCCATAGGCGATCATTCAGAGAGCAATCCGCGAACAGATACTACACTTTGATCTTAGCCTTGGGATTTACTTGACCTCCCACATGGCCAGGTTGTGACACAAGGTCGGAGTTTAACGTGGGGAGGGAGGGGGAATGGACCCGAGTTTTCACCCGGGTCGCAGTGCTTTGGCTTTAGCTAGTCATAGCTGGTCTTGGCTGGTCTTAG
The DNA here is from genome assembly GCA_964036315.1 of Acanthosepion esculentum. NCBI lineage: Eukaryota > Metazoa > Mollusca > Cephalopoda > Sepiida > Sepiidae > Acanthosepion > Acanthosepion esculentum. Next base: position 20,731,605 of record OZ038519.1, read on the forward strand.
CTGGTCATAGCTTGTCCAAGCTGGTCATAGCTAGTCAGACTTAGCCACGATACTACCAGCGCAGGGACGAATCCCTGCCGCCGGCCTGTATCGGAGAAGGAATCACGGCCCCATAGGCGATCATTCAGTGAGTAATCCGCGAACAGATACTACACTTTGATCTTAGCCTTGGGATTTACTTGACCTCCCACAAGGCCAGGTTGTGACACAAGGTCGGAGTTTAACGTGGGAAGGGAGGGGGAATGGACCCGAGTTTTCACCCGGGTCGCAGTGCTTTGGCTTTAGCTAGTCATAGCTGGTCTTTGGCTGGTCTTAGCTGGTCATAGCTTGTCCAAGCTGGTCAGAGCTGGTCTTAGCTAGTCAGACGTAGCCACGATACCACCAGCGCAGGGACGAATCCCCGCCGCCGGCCCGTATCGGAGAAGGAATCCCGGCCCCATAGGCGATCATTCAGAGAGCAATCCGCGAACAGATACTACACTTTGATCTTAGCCTTGGGATTTACTTGACCTCCCACATGGCCAGGTTGTGACACAAGGTCGGAGTTTAACGTGGGAAGGGAGGGGGAATGGACCCGAGTTTTCACCCGGGTCGCAGTGCTTTGGCTTTAGCTAGTCATAGCTGGTCTTGGCTGGTCATAGCTTGTCCAAGCTGGTCAGAGCTGGTCTTAGCTAGTCAGACGTAGCCACGATACTACCAGCGCAGGGACGAATCCCCGCCGCCGGCCTGTATCGGAGAAGGAATCCCGGCCCCATAGGCGATCATTCAGTGAGTAATCCGCGAACAGATACTACACTTTGATCTTAGCCTTGGGATTTACTTGACCTCCCACAGGGCCAGGTTGTGACACAAGGTCGGAGTTTAACGTGGGGAGGGAGGGGGAATGGACCCGAGTTTTCACCCGGGTCGCAGTGCTTTGGCTTTAGCTAGTCATAGCTGGTCTTGGCTGGTCTTAGCTGGTCATAGCTTGTCCAAGCTGGTCATAGCTAGTCAGACTTAGCCACGATACTACCAGCGCAGGGACGAATCCCTGCCGCCGGCCTGTATCGGAGAAGGAATCACGGCCCCATAGGCGATCATTCAGTGAGTAATCCGCGAACAGATACTACACTTTGATCTTAGCCTTGGGATTTACTTGACCTCCCACAGGGCCAGGTTGTGACACAAGGTCGGAGTTTAACGTGGGGAGGGAGGGGGAATGGACCCGAGTTTTCACCCGGGTCGCAGTGCTTTGGCTTTAGCTAGTCATAGCTGGTCTTGGCTGGTCTTAGCTGGTCATAGCTTGTCCAAGCTGGTCAGAGCTGGTCATAGCTAGTCAGACATAGCCACGATACTACCAGCGCAGGGACGAATCCCTGCCGCCGGCCTGTATCGGAGAAGGAATCCCGGCCCCATAGGCGATCATTCAGCGAGTAATCCGCGAACAGATACTACACTTTGATCTTAGCCTTGGGATTTACTTGACCTCCCACATGGCCAGGTTGTGACACAAGGTCGGAGTTTAACGTGGGGAGGGAGGGGGAATGGACCCGAGTTTTCACCCGGGTCGCAGTGCTTTGGCTTTAGCTAGTCATAGCTGGTCTTGGCTGGTCATAGCTTGTCCAAGCTGGTCATAGCTAGTCAGACTCAGCCACGATACTACCAGCGCAGGGACGAATCCCCGCCGCCGGCCCGTATCGGAGAAGGAATCCCGGCCCCATAGGCGATCATTCAGTGAGCAATCCGCGAACAGATACTACACTTTGATCTTAGCCTTGGGATTTACTTGACCTCCCACATGGCCAGGTTGTGACACAAGGTCGATTTTAACGTGGGAAGGGAGGGGGAATGGACCCGAGTTTTCACCCGGGTCGCAGTGCTTTGGCTTTAGCTAGTCATAGCTGGTCTTGGCTGGTCATAGCTTGTCCAAGCTGGTCAGAGCTGGTCATAGCTAGTCAGACGTAGCCACGATACCACCAGCGCAGGGACGAATCCCCGCTGCCGGCCCGTATCGGAGAAGGAATCCCGGCCCCATAGGCGATCATTCAGTGAGTAATCCGCGAACAGATACTACACTTTGATCTTAGCCTTGGGATTTACTTGACCTCCCACAGGGCCAGGTTGTGACACAAGGTCGGAGTTTAACGTGGGGAGGGAGGGGGAATGGACCCGAGTTTTCACCCGGGTCGCAGTGCTTTGGCTTTAGCTAGTCATAGCTGGTCTTGGCTGGTCTTAGCTGGTCATAGCTTGTCCAAGCTGGTCATAGCTAGTCAGACTTAGCCACGATACTACCAGCGCAGGGACGAATCCCTGCCGCCGGCCTGTATCGGAGAAGGAATCACGGCCCCATAGGCGATCATTCAGTGAGTAATCCGCGAACAGATACTACACTTTGATCTTAGCCTTGGGATTTACTTGACCTCCCACAAGGCCAGGTTGTGACACAAGGTCGGAGTTTAACGTGGGAAGGGAGGGGGAATGGACCCGAGTTTTCACCCGGGTCGCAGTGCTTTGGCTTTAGCTAGTCATAGCTGGTCTTTGGCTGGTCTTAGCTGGTCATAGCTTGTCCAAGCTGGTCAGAGCTGGTCTTAGCTAGTCAGACGTAGCCACGATACCACCAGCGCAGGGACGAATCCCCGCCGCCGGCCCGTATCGGAGAAGGAATCCCGGCCCCATAGGCGATCATTCAGAGAGCAATCCGCGAACAGATACTACACTTTGATCTTAGCCTTGGGATTTACTTGACCTCCCACATGGCCAGGTTGTGACACAAGGTCGGAGTTTAACGTGGGGAGGGAGGGGGAATGGACCCGAGTTTTCACCCGGGTCGCAGTGCTTTGGCTTTAGCTAGTCATAGCTGGTCTTGGCTGGTCATAGCTTGTCCAAGCTGGTCATAGCTAGTCAGACTCAGCCACGATACTACCAGCGCAGGGACGAATCCCCGCCGCCGGCCCGTATCGGAGAAGGAATCCCGGCCCCATAGGCGATCATTCAGTGAGCAATCCGCGAACAGATACTACACTTTGATCTTAGCCTTGGGATTTACTTGACCTCCCACATGGCCAGGTTGTGACACAAGGTCGATTTTAACGTGGGAAGGGAGGGGGAATGGACCCGAGTTTTCACCCGGGTCGCAGTGCTTTGGCTTTAGCTAGTCATAGCTGGTCTTGGCTGGTCATAGCTTGTCCAAGCTGGTCAGAGCTGGTCATAGCTAGTCAGACGTAGCCACGATACCACCAGCGCAGGGACGAATCCCCGCTGCCGGCCCGTATCGGAGAAGGAATCCCGGCCCCATAGGCGATCATTCAGTGAGTAATCCGCGAACAGATACTACACTTTGATCTTAGCCTTGGGATTTACTTGACCTCCCACAGGGCCAGGTTGTGACACAAGGTCGGAGTTTAACGTGGGGAGGGAGGGGGAATGGACCCGAGTTTTCACCCGGGTCGCAGTGCTTTGGCTTTAGCTAGTCATAGCTGGTCTTGGCTGGTCTTAGCTGGTCATAGCTTGTCCAAGCTGGTCATAGCTAGTCAGACTTAGCCACGATACTACCAGCGCAGGGACGAATCCCTGCCGCCGGCCTGTATCGGAGAAGGAATCACGGCCCCATAGGCGATCATTCAGTGAGTAATCCGCGAACAGATACTACACTTTGATCTTAGCCTTGGGATTTACTTGACCTCCCACAAGGCCAGGTTGTGACACAAGGTCGGAGTTTAACGTGGGAAGGGAGGGGGAATGGACCCGAGTTTTCACCCGGGTCGCAGTGCTTTGGCTTTAGCTAGTCATAGCTGGTCTTTGGCTGGTCTTAGCTGGTCATAGCTTGTCCAAGCTGGTCAGAGCTGGTCTTAGCTAGTCAGACGTAGCCACGATACCACCAGCGCAGGGACGAATCCCCGCCGCCGGCCCGTATCGGAGAAGGAATCCCGGCCCCATAGGCGATCATTCAGAGAGCAATCCGCGAACAGATACTACACTTTGATCTTAGCCTTGGGATTTACTTGACCTCCCACATGGCCAGGTTGTGACACAAGGTCGGAGTTTAACGTGGGGAGGGAGGGGGAATGGACCCGAGTTTTCACCCGGGTCGCAGTGCTTTGGCTTTAGCTAGTCATAGCTGGTCTTGGCTGGTCATAGCTTGTCCAAGCTGGTCATAGCTAGTCAGACTCAGCCACGATACTACCAGCGCAGGGACGAATCCCCGCCGCCGGCCCGTATCGGAGAAGGAATCCCGGCCCCATAGGCGATCATTCAGTGAGCAATCCGCGAACAGATACTACACTTTGATCTTAGCCTTGGGATTTACTTGACCTCCCACATGGCCAGGTTGTGACACAAGGTCGATTTTAACGTGGGAAGGGAGGGGGAATGGACCCGAGTTTTCACCCGGGTCGCAGTGCTTTGGCTTTAGCTAGTCATAGCTGGTCTTGGCTGGTCATAGCTTGTCCAAGCTGGTCAGAGCTGGTCATAGCTAGTCAGACGTAGCCACGATACCACCAGCGCAGGGACGAATCCCCGCTGCCGGCCCGTATCGGAGAAGGAATCCCGGCCCCATAGGCGATCATTCAGTGAGTAATCCGCGAACAGATACTACACTTTGATCTTAGCCTTGGGATTTACTTGACCTCCCACAGGGCCAGGTTGTGACACAAGGTCGGAGTTTAACGTGGGGAGGGAGGGGGAATGGACCCGAGTTTTCACCCGGGTCGCAGTGCTTTGGCTTTAGCTAGTCATAGCTGGTCTTGGCTGGTCTTAGCTGGTCATAGCTTGTCCAAGCTGGTCATAGCTAGTCAGACTTAGCCACGATACTACCAGCGCAGGGACGAATCCCTGCCGCCGGCCTGTATCGGAGAAGGAATCACGGCCCCATAGGCGATCATTCAGTGAGTAATCCGCGAACAGATACTACACTTTGATCTTAGCCTTGGGATTTACTTGACCTCCCACAAGGCCAGGTTGTGACACAAGGTCGGAGTTTAACGTGGGAAGGGAGGGGGAATGGACCCGAGTTTTCACCCGGGTCGCAGTGCTTTGGCTTTAGCTAGTCATAGCTGGTCTTTGGCTGGTCTTAGCTGGTCATAGCTTGTCCAAGCTGGTCAGAGCTGGTCTTAGCTAGTCAGACGTAGCCACGATACCACCAGCGCAGGGACGAATCCCCGCCGCCGGCCCGTATCGGAGAAGGAATCCCGGCCCCATAGGCGATCATTCAGAGAGCAATCCGCGAACAGATACTACACTTTGATCTTAGCCTTGGGATTTACTTGACCTCCCACATGGCCAGGTTGTGACACAAGGTCGGAGTTTAACGTGGGGAGGGAGGGGGAATGGACCCGAGTTTTCACCCGGGTCGCAGTGCTTTGGCTTTAGCTAGTCATAGCTGGTCTTGGCTGGTCTTAGCTGGTCATAGCTTGTCCAAGCTGGTCATAGCTAGTCAGACTTAGCCACGATACTACCAGCGCAGGGACGAATCCCTGCCGCCGGCCTGTATCGGAGAAGGAATCACGGCCCCATAGGCGATCATTCAGTGAGTAATCCGCGAACAGATACTACACTTTGATCTTAGCCTTGGGATTTACTTGACCTCCCACAAGGCCAGGTTGTGACACAAGGTCGGAGTTTAACGTGGGAAGGGAGGGGGAATGGACCCGAGTTTTCACCCGGGTCGCAGTGCTTTGGCTTTAGCTAGTCATAGCTGGTCTTTGGCTGGTCTTAGCTAGTCATAGCTTGTCCAAGCTGGTCAGAGCTGGTCTTAGCTAGTCAGACGTAGCCACGATACCACCAGCGCAGGGACGAATCCCCGCCGCCGGCCCGTATCGGAGAAGGAATCCCGGCCCCATAGGCGATCATTCAGAGAGCAATCCGCGAACAGATACTACACTTTGATCTTAGCCTTGGGATTTACTTGACCTCCCACAGGGCCAGGTTGTGACACAAGGTCGGAGTTTAACGTGGGGAGGGAGGGGGAATGGACCCGAGTTTTCACCCGGGTCGCAGTGCTTTGGCTTTAGCTAGTCATAGCTGGTCTTGGCTGGTCTTAGCTGGTCATAGCTTGTCCAAGCTGGTCATAGCTAGTCAGACTTAGCCACGATACTACCAGCGCAGGGACGAATCCCTGCCGCCGGCCTGTATCGGAGAAGGAATCACGGCCCCATAGGCGATCATTCAGTGAGTAATCCGCGAACAGATACTACACTTTGATCTTAGCCTTGGGATTTACTTGACCTCCCACAAGGCCAGGTTGTGACACAAGGTCGGAGTTTAACGTGGGAAGGGAGGGGGAATGGACCCGAGTTTTCACCCGGGTCGCAGTGCTTTGGCTTTAGCTAGTCATAGCTGGTCTTTGGCTGGTCTTAGCTTGTCCAAGCTGGTCAGAGCTGGTCTTAGCTAGTCAGACGTAGCCACGATACCACCAGCGCAGGGACGAATCCCCGCCGCCGGCCCGTATCGGAGAAGGAATCCCGGCCCCATAGGCGATCATTCAGCGAGTAATCCGCGAACAGATACTACACTTTGATCTTAGCCTTGGGATTTACTTGACCTCCCACATGGCCAGGTTGTGACACAAGGTCGGAGTTTAACGTGGGGAGGGAGGGGGAATGGACCCGAGTTTTCACCCGGGTCGCAGTGCTTTGGCTTTAGCTAGTCATAGCTGGTCTTGGCTGGTCTTAGCTGGTCATAGCTTGTCCAAGCTGGTCATAGCTAGTCAGACTTAGCCACGATACTACCAGCGCAGGGACGAATCCCTGCCGCCGGCCTGTATCGGAGAAGGAATCACGGCCCCATAGGCGATCATTCAGTGAGTAATCCGCGAACAGATACTACACTTTGATCTTAGCCTTGGGATTTACTTGACCTCCCACAAGGCCAGGTTGTGACACAAGGTCGGAGTTTAACGTGGGAAGGGAGGGGGAATGGACCCGAGTTTTCACCCGGGTCGCAGTGCTTTGGCTTTAGCTAGTCATAGCTGGTCTTTGGCTGGTCTTAGCTGGTCATAGCTTGTCCAAGCTGGTCAGAGCTGGTCTTAGCTAGTCAGACGTAGCCACGATACCACCAGCGCAGGGACGAATCCCCGCCGCCGGCCCGTATCGGAGAAGGAATCCCGGCCCCATAGGCGATCATTCAGAGAGCAATCCGCGAACAGATACTACACTTTGATCTTAGCCTTGGGATTTACTTGACCTCCCACATGGCCAGGTTGTGACACAAGGTCGAGTTTAACGTGGGAAGGGGAGGGGGAATGGACCCGAGTTTTCACCCGGGTCGCAGTGCTTTGGCTTTAGCTAGTCATAGCTGGTCTTTGGCTGGTCTTAGCTGGTCATAGCTTGTCCAAGCTGGTCAGAGCTGGTCAGAGCTGGTCTTAGCTAGTCAGACGTAGCCACGATACTACCAGCGCAGGGACGAATCCCCGCCGCCGGCCTGTATCGGAGAAGGAATCCCGGCCCCATAGGCGATCATTCAGTGAGCAATCCGCGAACAGATACTACACTTTGATCTTAGCCTTGGGATTTACTTGACCTCCCACAGGGCCAGGTTGTGACACAAGGTCGGAGTTTAACGTGGGGAGGGAGGGGGAATGGACCCGAGTTTTCACCCGGGTCGCAGTGCTTTGGCTTTAGCTAGTCATAGCTGGTCTTGGCTGGTCTTAGCTGGTCATAGCTTGTCCAAGCTGGTCATAGCTAGTCAGACTTAGCCACGATACTACCAGCGCAGGGACGAATCCCTGCCGCCGGCCTGTATCGGAGAAGGAATCACGGCCCCATAGGCGATCATTCAGTGAGTAATCCGCGAACAGATACTACACTTTGATCTTAGCCTTGGGATTTACTTGACCTCCCACAAGGCCAGGTTGTGACACAAGGTCGGAGTTTAACGTGGGAAGGGAGGGGGAATGGACCCGAGTTTTCACCCGGGTCGCAGTGCTTTGGCTTTAGCTAGTCATAGCTGGTCTTTGGCTGGTCTTAGCTTGTCCAAGCTGGTCAGAGCTGGTCTTAGCTAGTCAGACGTAGCCACGATACCACCAGCGCAGGGACGAATCCCCGCCGCCGGCCCGTATCGGAGAAGGAATCCCGGCCCCATAGGCGATCATTCAGAGAGCAATCCGCGAACAGATACTACACTTTGATCTTAGCCTTGGGATTTACTTGACCTCCCACATGGCCAGGTTGTGACACAAGGTCGGAGTTTAACGTGGGGAGGGAGGGGGAATGGACCCGAGTTTTCACCCGGGTCGCAGTGCTTTGGCTTTAGCTAGTCATAGCTGGTCTTGGCTGGTCTTAGCTGGTCATAGCTTGTCCAAGCTGGTCATAGCTAGTCAGACTTAGCCACGATACTACCAGCGCAGGGACGAATCCCTGCCGCCGGCCTGTATCGGAGAAGGAATCACGGCCCCATAGGCGATCATTCAGTGAGTAATCCGCGAACAGATACTACACTTTGATCTTAGCCTTGGGATTTACTTGACCTCCCACAAGGCCAGGTTGTGACACAAGGTCGGAGTTTAACGTGGGAAGGGAGGGGGAATGGACCCGAGTTTTCACCCGGGTCGCAGTGCTTTGGCTTTAGCTAGTCATAGCTGGTCTTTGGCTGGTCTTAGCTGGTCATAGCTTGTCCAAGCTGGTCAGAGCTGGTCTTAGCTAGTCAGACGTAGCCACGATACCACCAGCGCAGGGACGAATCCCCGCCGCCGGCCCGTATCGGAGAAGGAATCCCGGCCCCATAGGCGATCATTCAGAGAGCAATCCGCGAACAGATACTACACTTTGATCTTAGCCTTGGGATTTACTTGACCTCCCACATGGCCAGGTTGTGACACAAGGTCGAGTTTAACGTGGGAAGGGGAGGGGGAATGGACCCGAGTTTTCACCCGGGTCGCAGTGCTTTGGCTTTAGCTAGTCATAGCTGGTCTTTGGCTGGTCTTAGCTGGTCATAGCTTGTCCAAGCTGGTCAGAGCTGGTCTTAGCTAGTCAGACGTAGCCACGATACCACCAGCGCAGGGACGAATCCCCGCCGCCGGCCCGTATCGGAGAAGGAATCCCGGCCCCATAGGCGATCATTCAGAGAGCAATCCGCGAACAGATACTACACTTTGATCTTAGCCTTGGGATTTACTTGACCTCCCACATGGCCAGGTTGTGACACAAGGTCGAGTTTAACGTGGGAAGGGGAGGGGGAATGGACCCGAGTTTTCACCCGGGTCGCAGTGCTTTGGCTTTAGCTAGTCATAGCTGGTCTTTGGCTGGTCTTAGCTGGTCATAGCTTGTCCAAGCTGGTCAGAGCTGGTCTTAGCTAGTCAGACGTAGCCACGATACTACCAGCGCAGGGACGAATCCCCGCCGCCGGCCTGTATCGGAGAAGGAATCCCGGCCCCATAGGCGATCATTCAGTGAGCAATCCGCGAACAGATACTACACTTTGATCTTAGCCTTGGGATTTACTTGACCTCCCACATGGCCAGGTTGTGACACAAGGTCGGAGTTTAACGTGGGAAGGGAGGGGGAATGGACCCGAGTTTTCACCCGGGTCGCAGTGCTTTGGCTTTAGCTAGTCATAGCTGGTCTTTGGCTGGTCTTAGCTGGTCATAGCTTGTCCAAGCTGGTCAGAGCTGGTCAGAGCTGGTCTTAGCTAGTCAGACGTAGCCACGATACTACCAGCGCAGGGACGAATCCCCGCCGCCGGCCTGTATCGGAGAAGGAATCCCGGCCCCATAGGCGATCATTCAGTGAGCAATCCGCGAACAGATACTACACTTTGATCTTAGCCTTGAGACCGATTCCACGATCCTTCTCGAAGATTTATTTGTAAAAATACAAATTGTGGCACGAGGCCGAGAAAGGGGGAGGGGTAGGTTTGTGACCCATTCATACATTACAATTGACGCATTCACCACAAAAATTCGTCCATTACCACATCCTCACCAGGGGGGGACCTACAAAAACGCGCCCCATAAGCACCGGAAGCTCAAGCTCGGATTTGGACGAAATAAAGGGGCTAATGATATGTGAAACGATTTGTTCAAGTACTCCCTGGCTAGAGAGAGTAGAAACCGTATATATTTAATTAATTCCTTGTTGTTCGATGTTTGAAAAAGGCGCTGCCTAATCCGATGCTTATTAGGTACGATTTGGACTTAACTATATTGGCCAGTTGTCCAGTATTTTGCATGCTGCATGACTTAAATCGGTGAGATCAGGGGTTTGTGAAGGTCAAGGTCGTTTTACAAGGAAGCGGCTAATGGCGGCCGCGACAGGTTCACCGTTTACCCAAAGTCGAGTGCTCCTCCTATCGTGAATGCCATCGTGCCCTGAAACTCCTCTTACGGGCGTTGGATGGCCTCTCCAACGTCCAGACGTTGTCTCGTAAAGCATTATATCAGGTGTTAGTTAGGGGTGGGCGTTCGTGATGATTTGATTGACGAGCTCGGTCTTACGAAGCAGGAGGCTCGCTCGATATGGCCTTGGGCGCTCGGGTTGAAGAAATAAATAACAATGAGGCATCACTCACCTGGCTGGTGATGCGTGGGGCCCTCTGGGTCGCCAAAAGACTTTGCTTAGCGGGCTTGGAGAAATATCAAAACTGCCGCTGCTGTAGTGGCGAAGTCGAGACCATTGGTCACGCCTTTTTTCATTGCACGGTTGTAGCACCGCTGTGCAAGTATGTTGAAGGCCTCATGATTCGCATGCTGTCTGGAAAGTTCTTTGTCCTTGAGGCCGCTTCTGTTTGTAGCAATGTGGCTCCGCCGTTGACGAGGGCTGAACACTATGTGTTCTTATACTTGCTAGGTGTTATGAGAGTCGTCATTTGGACGACACGTCAGAAGGGATTCTATGGAGACGAGAAGTTTATTTCTTCCCAACTGATCTTGTACTGTAAGCATCAGCTTAAAGTCAAGATTAGGTCGGCAAAAGGTGGGTGAATCTTGCGCGCTTGTGTCGTGTGAAAGGGGCTGACCTGGAGTGGCACTTTGATGCCGGTTAGGCATCAGAATATTGCTTTAGCTGGGTTGAACACGGGCAACCCATCCCAAAATTAGGTTAGCTTAGGTTTTGTTTTTTATTCTTTAGTTTAATTTTCGAGTAAACTTAGCTAGGGTATGTATGCTCATTGGCCCCTTTTATTTCTGTCCCTATTTTTCTTTAAGTTTAATTCCCCATCCCCTCCCTCGTTAGTGGTCAGTGACGTCAGTTCTCTGGTGGATGCGGGGCGTTTTTTCGTTTCGGGTGTGCATTTTTCGTATCAGTTGTTGTGTCTGAATGAGTGCATATCTGTGTGAGTGCTTGGGATGAATGAATGTTTTTATTTTTATAGTCCCGCATTAATTTCGTTTTGTTTTAACTGATGTTTCTGCCACATTTAGTGATTGTGGTTTTTTTTATTACTAACACGATTTTGTTTAGTTTCTTAGTTATTATTTGTCTCATGTTGTAATTACTCATTATTGGGGTTACTTTTTAAAATTTTAAATTGTTATTTTACCCCCCCCCCCAAACGATAAATTGTACATATGGGGTCTAGTTAGTATTTTCATAGTCATTAAGGTATTATGGTGGGTGTGGTAAGAAAGGTAAGTATGAAATGAATGTGTTGTTTTGGTGCAAGAAATATTGTTATTGGGTCAGCGTTTGTGGCGAGCAAAGTTTAGAAGTTAAGACAGAAGAAGACCGACCTTTTCCTCATTCCCCACTTCGGCCTTGTGCCACATTTTCTGTTAAAGTACAGAAATAAATAATCTCTTTTTTTTTATCATGCTATGACATTTTTTTAGCGATTTCGTGGAGGTACCTACCTGAGACATATCAAGCAAGCCCATTTCTACACAACAGCTGCTAAGGCTTGTTTTTCTTCCAATATTGCCCGTAAAAGCCATCTCCAAATATCCTTCTCTCGTATATATCTTTTAAATTATTTTTAAAATAACGAGGAAAAACGACACATTCATAACTAGAATTTATTTCGACTTATTATGATACTAATGAATTATTTGGTGGATTAATTGTAAGGCGGAACTTTTTTGTTTAACACCGGATTGTTATATTTTGTGAATGTCGAAATTTTGATAGCGAAATGTTAATAAACAAAAACACAATTATTTATGGAGAAAAAGTCGTTTTGGTACCGTACGAAGCTAATCATGTACCCAAGTGAGTTGTTCTTGATAAGACAGCAAAATGATTACTTTTTTTTGTAAAAAAGTTTTACTTTTTCTTTTTATAATTACCAAAGCTGTTTACAGTTTAACAAAAAAGTTTTACACAGGTGATCTGGCATTTTCTCACGTAGAAATCATTCAATTAATTAAATTATTATCACTGACCTCTACATTAGTTTTAACGAGAAAGTCATCTACAATGTTCAAACCACAACGTTTTACTTTTAATGTTTGCAATTTTGATTATTTTTCGACAATTCATACGTACGATGATGACCACTTTTATTTTTGTTTTGTTTATTGAAAGAAAAAGGTTATCTTGCGTTAACGTATGTAATTCACGTAAATTTATATTTAAATTAGTTAAAAATACATTTCTATGGAATTATTTTGATGATAATTGAATAAGAACTTCAAAAATGTGATTAATGTGAATTTCGAAAATTAAACCACTGAAACACGTATTAAAAAAATTAAAAGAAAAAAAACGGTAATTGAATTGTTAAATAAAAAAATTGACTTCAGTTAAAAAAAAATTAAAACTATAAAACTTAGTTATTATTTAAAACAAAAGATAATAATTGTTTAATTTACTTATTAATAACCTATATAAAATGTCAAATTCTTAGTTTTTGAATAAAAATAAAAAATAAAATCGAAAAAGTAATTTACGTGAGAAAGTGCAAAATCTCCCGTTTACAAGGCAAACAGAAAATAATTAGTGGTCTTATTCTTATTTTTAAATTAAAAGTGCAGATAACCTTGATCATTTTTAAGTAGTTATTTGTTTTGAAAGTTTAAAATTAATTAAATTATTAAGAACTACTTTTATTAAATTATCTTTGACTTTGAGCAAAGCACGGTGGAATTGCACGCTCTGGCTCGAGTTGGTGATTGATCTAAAAACTAAATTTTAATTTATTTTAAAGTATTAAAAAAATGCTAAATTTTTTTATTATACTCCTTAAGTAACTCCTGCTATTGTTAGCTGTAAAACAATAATGGAAACTTTGACTATTATTTCCTTTTCAAGATACCATTCCTGGATGCAGTCTGAAGAGTTACTTAAGCTGACAGGCTCTGAAAAATTGCAACTCGAAGAGGAATATGCGAACCAAATAAGTTGGCGAGTTGATGAAAACAGTAAGTAATTTCGGAAGTGTTTTTTCTGTGCTTACATCAAAATTAAATTTAAGAAGTGACCAGAATTTGCAAGAAGTCTGTTGTAGGGACATTATTATTAGAAACAAAGAAAAATAAAATATGAAATAATAATAATAATAATATTGGAAATTATAAATAAAATAAAATAAAACAGTAACATAAAAACTTTGTATAAAATAATTTAAATAAAAATAATAAAATTCTCCCAGCATGCAACAGAAACTGTTCCTTCCTGAAAACGGAAATCCCTCCAAAAGACATTGAATTCAATCTCTTCGCTATGAACCTTCGGATGGGCAGCTGTCCCAACTTCTCTCTTGCATGTGATAATATGGAGTGACTTTTTATCACATGCAACCATGAACATTTGTAACCAAAAATACACACATCTGTATCGGTATTGACAGCCTAAATCAACCTGTACATTTTTAACTTTACAAATGTGTAAGCAAACGAAAAGCAATCAAGAGAAACAACACAAAAAACTGTTTTATAACAAGAACAATATTCATATCTATATTTAAGTAAGTAATGATATACAAGCATAATTAATAGGAGATACTTCCCTTAGACCGAATTAAAGTCTCTACTAAAGAAATATTTTATCTGAGCTTATAGGAAGTTGAATGAACTTGCCGTTCAAAATGTTCACTATGAGAGAGTTGAAAGAATTCTGTAAAGCTGAAAATATGTTGATAAACTTTTAGCTTCAGAATAGTTGAAGGAGTGAATGTTCCGTAATGTTTGTAATTAAATTTCTGTTACTTGCAATTGAATATTCATTTTATGTTGATGTTTGTAATGTTCGTAATTAAGTTTTGTACATACGTGTATCTGTGCATGAGTGAATATGTTTTCATAGCATCCGCCTGCAAGGGGTCGAGATGCGATTTCTTAAAGAGCTACATTTCAGTAAGCGAGAGTAATCAAAAAGAAGGAAGAACAAATTTGTGTCTGGTATTTATAATCAACCTAATCACGTGATTGGCTCCAAAGAACATTTCTGATTTTTAGCGGAAAAATGGTTTTGAATCACGTGTAGGCGAGAACATGATTTAAATATTAACTAACCAATGAAAGGTGAGAAAAATATCATGGTTCTGTGATCCACTTTTTGCACAGATTTGCACAAAAATTGACATTGAAAGAAAAGTGGTAGCGGGATGCTATATATCAGTACACAAAAAACATAAATAAATTGTATGATATTAATGTACAATTTAACATACCTTTACTGTTATCTCTGTGTATATTTCTTGTGAAGTATGTTTTTATTTTCTGTGAACACGAGGCTATTTCTGCTGCTATGATGTGAGTGACACCCATACTGTCTTATGAGTCTGTTTTTTTATCTTTATAAAGAAGAAAGATTTTAACTTACACATCTGACAATCTACTTTGCCTTCCAACGTAAGGTGTGCATTATGTTTTGAAAGGAAAATATTATTAAATCTTCACCTACTTTGAAAAATCAAAGACTTAAAAATCATCATTTATTAAACATAGCTAAGATGTGGCACAAAGCTACAAATATGAACTGCACCAAACTTTACAGTGAATTAATTCTGAAAGAATTAGAAGTCCTACCAGGATTCATTATTGGCAGCCATAATCTTAACAAATATCTTTTTAATGCAGATGGAAGGATACAAAAGGCAATTATCAACCTTTGGTGGTGATAAGTCACATGGGTCATGTGATGGACCACTTAGTGACATTACTCCATACAAAGATGAAAGCTGCAATCAAATTTCAGTTCATTTTATATCAGGAAACCACAAGGTTGCTTTCTTTTTAACCTGGGACAAGGGACTCAGGATGAGGTTAAATCTGCCTCCCCTGCAGCTTACAAGTCCATGGTGCCATTTCCCTTTGGGAGCATATCTTTTCCAAATAGAGAAACTCCAGCTCACAGTCCTCAATTTAGGAAAACCCAAGACTCACTGTTTCCCATTTGTGGAATATGTCCTTGCATGGGACAAAGATGAATCCAATCTCTTTGAATCTGGAGTTCAAATGTGGCTTCTCCAGATATATGAGTATCTCCATATTATATATAAATCCCTTCCTTTTGTATCTCTTTACACTTTGCTTTGTATATATATATATATATATATATTATTCATTGCATGGTACATGTGTATATATGTATATATAATTTTGTGTATGTCTTAGTGATATAAAAGTGCTTCTGAGAACAAAGCCTGTTTTTTATTCCTTTTCTTTTCAGTCATTCCATTCCATCCATGAATTACGGTGTTATATTACAGATATAATGATGGGAGAAATACAAATGGGAGAATAAATCTTTCTTCCAAGCACTCCCGTTACACAGATGACACAGTGTTGATAACAGACACAGAAAGGAAACTACAGCATTCTTCTATAGAATAACATTCTCTTCATCTAGGAGGAAATTGTTCAGCTTTTAATGTCATATAAGAGAATTGATATTACATAGCAGATTGGTATTGTTTTTTTTTTCTTTGTTTCTAAGGAAATTTTTTTATTTCTTAATAATACTTTGTAAGGTTTCCTTTGCTATCCCAATGCGCCTCCAGATTTTGGTATCTCATTTTCCACTCGGAGAACAAAACCCCAAATAAAAATAGTCAACCTCTGCGCAGGGACACATCACATCTGGCCCACAAAACAAATCCCCCTCAAAAATCTAAAATGCAACATAAAAGAAGCTAATCATGAATGTTGCCACCAAAGAAAAAAGATGTACTCAGGAGCTTTTAAAAAAAGTCATTCATAAACAACTGAGAAAAAGGAGAATGGGTCAACTGTTGACACCTGGCAGCAGGCTCTCGATGTCACCACTGTGACTTCAGTCAACTGACCCCACACACATATCCACTTGAAACCCACCCTCCTCTAAACACCTACACCATGCCCACATAGACATTCCTCTCACATCCTCTGTATCAGCAAAATCAGAATCACTGTGAATGGCAAGCTTCACTAATCCACTCCAGACCTCTCTTGATGTCACCATTGTGACTTTGATCAAACAATCCAAAAAATGCATCCAGGCCTTATGAACTCTACACTACCCTTCCTTTAAAGCTGCCTCTCTTGCCAACATTCCACTCACAAGTGCTGTATTGGCAATACAAAAGAATTTTATATCTTTTCCTTTCACCTCACCGACAGTACTGTTGTTTCATTTGTTCTTCCATACTAGAATGGTACATACTACCCATGAGCACCTCGACTGAAGTGGGGAGCCTGATTGGGGGACCCAGGCATTGCTTTGTGGCCTTCATTATCTAATCAACATTTGCTTTTTTTTGTACTTACATTTATATACATTACAAATTAAATTAAGCACAATGACTATTAAAGGATGAAAATTTTTTGCAGATTTTGACGTCATTCTGGGATACTTTTTTTCATCCAAACCCATGAATTTGTTTTGCTCATGCTAAGCCTTGAAAAAACACTCGATGAAATTCACTATTTCTTCATCCATAATATTGAATGTGTCAAATTATTCAACATTTTAACAAGAAAAATCACAAAATGATGTTAAAAATTGCTGCAAAACATTGTTAATTTATTTACTTGATGAAAATTTAGATGCAGTATATTAGGTTGGGGCCATATCATAGATTTGGGGGCAGGTGGCACAAGACCCTTACACTGGCCTTGCTTCCATGCTACCATACTATTTATAACATATTTAAATTTTTGCACTTATTTAATTTTGGTATCCCCAATTTGTAATTGGCATGTTGAGCTGTCTCTTTTGCTGACAACCATACATCATGTCTTCTTACAATTGATGATTAGTCCTCTTCCTTGTTTTCCTTCTGTAGGAGTGACGGTTTACTTTCCATGTCTGCTACCAACACTGTGTCATCTGCATATCTTATGTTGTTAAGATGAATGCATCACTTCTGAATTGAACATGATGACAAGCTGACATGCACGTGGGATTTATGGTTTCAATCCAAACAAATCCTTGCCATTCTCACACAGTGAATGAATAAAAGTTGTTTTATTTTGTATTAAAATACACTTGTCTCTTATTTTCATTCATTTTTGTTCATCCCAACAGCCTGAGGTATAGCACAATCTAAAAATAATTTTTGGTTTTAAATAATCAGCAAAGGGTTGATAAGCAGTAGAAAATGAATTAATCAATCAATCTTGTCTGAACAGAATATCTAGCAGCAACTCCTTGGTTATAGTCATTGTGATGATAATTCTACATAACCCCTTCTGTAATCACAAGAGAAGAGAAAGCTGTCCTTTGGGAGATGATTGTTTAAAAAACACTGTTACGTCCAAAATCACAGAGAAACCAGAATACAGAGCTGATTTGGTGTCCGGGGTGTTTCAAAAGGCTGTGACACGTTACAACACTGTATATCTTAATAACTATTGAGGATATCAAAACACAGTTTATATTTCCTGAAAGCTAATCTTTCCACGTTTTTATACAGGCTTTTACATGTGTTCAATGTGAACACTGCGGATTACATGACCCACATCCAAACAAACTTGTTCAACCATAGCATCTGATGTTGAGAGGTGTCCTGTTCTCTTTGCCAGACACAAATACCCTCTCCTTAAATTTTGCATGCCAATTCAAAATGGAACATCTGTCTGGTGCCTGCTCAGTAAACGTTGTACGAAATTTGTGTATTCTAGGACACAAAATGTCTTCTCTTGTTTTGTGAATGACATAACTTGATCTGAAAAGAGACAAAAAACAGAATTAAATTTAATTTAATAGAAGAAAACTTGACACTTTTAGCTTTTAAATTGTACCAGTTCAATCATGATACCATTTGCTACCATATAAAATCTACCAAGAATTTGTGTTCAGGCTCTTACAATATCTCACCATTCTTGGTAGATTTTGTAATGCACATAGTGTGGGATATTCAGGGACAAAGGTGACAGAGAGAAAAAGAAAAAGAATACAGATGAATTTGGCTAGATTGAAAAAAATAATTCTTTCAAAAAATTTTGAAACTACTTGCATCTCTTGTTTCATGTATATGTGTAGACATGGTAGTGTCAACAAAGCCCAGTCCAATGAAATTCTAACAGATGAAACATGAAAATATGACAAACTGAAAACTTTTTCAGTTTGTCATATTTTTCTAAATATATATATATATATATATATATATATATATATATATATATATAGGCAGCATATCTTCATTCAAGTATGTTTGGTTGAATAATCAAGACATTAATTTCTTAATGTTGTCATTAAACTAATTAAATGCCTTCCTTAATAAGTTTAATGGCAACACTAAAAAATTAATCCATGAATTTATGAATTTGAAAGGATTAAAATAAAAATAAATGAAGTAATATGTCTAGATTTTTCAACCATATATATATATATATATATATATATATATATATATATATATATATATACAAGGGTCATTCAATAGATAAGGTGAATTTTTCAGTATAAGAACTTCTAATACAGATAGAAGCTTACATTTTTTAAATTTTTCAACGTAGTCTCCCAGCACTGTCACACACTTTTCCCATGATGCACAAGCTTCCGTATTCCCTCAGTGTAAAAATCTTTGGACTGATGTCTCAGCCAGTTGCTCACAACACTTTTGACTTCATCGTCACTTTTAAACTTCGTGCCTCTCGTGAACACTTTCAAGGGACCAAACAGGTGAAAGTCCGAAGGGGCAAGGTCTGGGCTGTAAGGGGGATGAGGGAGCAGTTCCCAGCCCAGCTCGTTGATGGTCTGCACCATTTGGGCTGCTGTGTGAGGCCTTGTGTTGTCATGATGCAAGATGACTCCTTCTGACTGATGACCTCTGCGTTTGTCCCAACAGATAAGCTCAAAGTCCTTGCAATGTCATCCACTGTCACCCTTCTGTCAGACTGAATAAGGTCATTGACTGATTCGATCACCTCAGGAGACGTCACTTCTGTAGGCCTCCCAGGCCTGTCTTCATCCTCAACACTGCTCCGTCCTTCTTTAAACAATTTAGCCTACTTGTAGACATTTTTTGGCTGAAACATGTGGCACCATACACAGTTGACATTCTCCTATAAATTTCAACTGGTTTTCACCCTTCAGCAACCAAAAACTTGATAACTGACCGCTGTTCAATCCTGGAGCATGCTTCTTGGTCGGCCATCTTTGTTAATCACCAAAACTCTCAAAGTTTTTTTTTAATCTGCAAAAGAAATTAAATCCATGTGAAAAAGAAGTAAAACAAAAAAAAATAAAAAAGAGTAAGCTTCTATCTGTATTAGAAGTCCTTATACCGAAAAATTCAACTTATTTATTGAATGACCCTTGTGTGTATATATATATATATATATATATATATATATTGTGTGTATTTAGGCAGCATTTTTTCATTCATACATGTTTCATTAAATAATATAGGTAAGTGTTGTCTATATATTTTTTGTAAGTTCTTTTCATATCGTCTGATAAGCTTAATAACATTATCATTAAACAATGAAAGAAAATCACATTTTTAATCCAATCTAAGCTTTCGGCTTACATAAGCCATTATCAAAGATGACAATTACACAATATATTTAAGCAATACATGAACAAGAAATTGATGATAGTCTGTTTTGTTTACATGGATGATTTCCAAGCAACGATAAACACGTGCATATAAGCATGAGCTGTTGTGCGATTTTCGCTTTCAGCGTCTTATATGCACGTGTTTATCGTTGCTTGGAAATCATCCATGTAAACAAAAACAGAAATAATTTTTCATACTAATTCATTTAATGCTCTATCTGTGATATCGAGCACTCTACCACAAAGCCTGCTTGCCTTAAATGCCTTTCTATCAGAAAACCACTGAAAAATCAGAAATTTGGGCTTCAAAAACAATCTCTCAAACTAACCACACAAAATATAATGTTTGTTTTATTTACCGAATTACTGTTTCAGGCTATGTGATTTTTCAAAATGGATCACTGATTTTTAATGGCGCTCCTGAGATATATCTTTCATTTTATTTTTTTAAAAGGAATGCATCAGTGAAGTGAAAAATAAATGTACTATAAATGGGTAAATAAAACAAAATGTTATTTTTCATGTGTATTGAAAAACTCATTTAAAAGAATTTAAAATGGAGCACTTATATAAGTGTAATGTAAGAAAAGGAATATATGTTTATTTATAATCTGTAAATGAATTTACTTCAAAAGATCTGCTGATGTTTGCATGGGAAAAATCCATGAAACTCTGCAACTATATTCCCAAAGATTCTGGCAGAAATACAGACATTATTTAACATCTATTTTCTTTTGTTCTTTTCAGAATGCACTTTTATTATTCTTGATAAAAATCTGTATATCACCAGTGGTCATAATGAAATCGGTATGTATGATTTGCTATACTTTATACTAATTGTGTCTTAAATTGGCACTTATTTTTTGCAACAATATATTGTTTGATATTAATAAATTATTTACATCATTCGGAGTGTTGTCCTCATCTTCATTGCCCCCATCACAGCATTTCGGCCATTGTATGCTCTGGCCTTCTTCAGGTGATATTGGAATTTTGAACCGGACCCTTTATTTCGTCCACCTGTGTAGATTGTTCTAGTTCCACATGCCATGCCTCTTCTGGATGTCTCACTTATTTAATTCTATAAGTTTTTTGGTTCATTACTGCTGTAGCCTGGTATTGAACTCACAACTCTTTGGGTCTAGTCACTGGATCTAACCGTCTTTATCCATGGGCCATGTGTCCTTGAGGACTTCTGTGTATGAATTTCTGGGATTTATAAACCTAATGTCTCAACAACCGTTTTTTACCTGTGCTCATATTGCAATTTTTCCATTATTATTATTGTATATTTTTTTACCAGTGCTTATATTGCAATTTTTGTGTTGTTATTCATTGCTTTTCTCTAGCACTTATTGATTCCCATATTGTATTCATTTCTATGCTTGGTTGGCTCAGGAGATTTTTGTGGCCTAGAATATGTGCTGATTCCTTAAGTTTTCATATTTTCCAGTGATGTTCTCTGTTTATTATTTCAACTTCATCCCACGGGGGCGGTGATCTCCTTTTTCCCTCCATACGTAGTCAGCTATGCCTGATTTTTCATGGCATGTTGAACTAGAAGAATCTACCCTGGTGGATGAAATGAAGGGTTTGATTCGAAATTTTTATCACCTGAAGGAGGCCTGAGCGTACAATGTGAATATGGCAGTGAAGATGAGGATAACATTCTGAATAATGTAAATAATGTAAATAATCATAATACCTCATCTCGGAGATATAGACAGATATTAATAAATTATTTTTTAATTTTATATAAATTTCGCACTTGTAGTGAAGATAGTACAACAGCTCTCCTCTACAAAGCATGCATTTTTAACCAGGTCATTAGACAAGTGGCAAAATGGCTAAAATACTTTCTGTATACCAGTGATTCTGAAACACCATGCCACGGCAATATTGTCATGACATATATATATATATATATATATGCGTGAGGAATTAGTAATGGTAAAGTGTTAATATTTGAATAAATGAATAAGTATTAAACTTTGATTTCAAAGAATTCGTTTCACTATTCTTCGATTAAGCTATTTTAATGCCATAGCTCTGCATATCTCTAAAGCTATTTTCGTGCCATAGCTCTGCATATCTCTAAAGGGTTTGATAGGGTTTGGCATGCTGGTAATCTTCGTAAGCTTCAGGGATATGGAATTTCAGGATGATTATTTGACTTAATACAATCATTCCTGTCAAACCGTGTAATGAAGGTCATCCTTAATGGATTCTCCTTCAGTTCCTTTCTCACGAATGCAGGTGTTTCACAAGGTTCTATCCTGAGCCCTGTTTCTGATCTTCATTAACCATCTTTCCAATGTCATCAGTTCCCAAGTCGGCATCTATGCAGGTGACACTACTATTTACTCCTGCCTTAATAGCAAATCCGGCATTGCTGACAAATCTAACCTGGCCGTTGGTCTCGAAAAGGACCTCCAATCTGTTGTTGACTGGAGTAAGAAATAGCTGGTTAACATTATGCCTCAAAAACAAAACTGCTCTCTTTTAGCCACCACAGGGAACCCTCCCTGCCTCTCATTAGAATGTCTAATGCTCAACTCCAGGAGAGCACTTCTCTGTGCCTGCTTGGTCTCACACTGTCCACTGACCTGAGATGGAACAACTACATTGAATCAATAGCTTCATCTACTGCAAGGAAAGTTGGTTCTCTGTGTCATGATAGAAAGTTTTTCTTGCCTGAGTCTATCCTTCAAATCTACAAATCAACCATTCACCCTTGCATGTAATACTGCTGCCATATATGGTCTGGAGCCCCCTCTGTTTGTCTTACGGTCCTTGACAAAATCCAGAGACAGATATGCAATGTGATAGGGCCTGATCTGGCATCTCATTTACAGACGCTTTCTCATAGATGTGCTGTTGTTTCCCTCTGTCTTTTCTACAAATACTTTCACAGTAGTTGCTCTGACAAGCTACTTTTGTTGGTTCCCAAACTGTATGAATTTAAACATGCTACTAGGTTGGCATCTCAGTTGCACACTTTCACTGTTGAAACGGTTAAATGTAGCCGTCTCTTCTACTCCAATAGCTTCATGTATTGCACTTCTTGCCTGTGGAACTCCCTTCCTCTTACTTGCTTCCCTGATAGCTATAATCTCCAAATATTCAAATGCAATGTCAATCGACATCTCCAGATGCCTCGATCTGTTCCCCATCCTTCTCTTTATCTTTTCCACTATCACGCCTCTTGCTCCCACTCTCTGTAACCCATTGTGTGCTAGTGGCACTCTTGCCTTGCTTGGGGTGAAATGCTTAAAAAAACAAAAACATTCCTTAAGAATTTAAGCACAGTGTAGATTGGCGGTAAGGTTTCATAATTTTACAGTTGAAGTGGCTAGATGTAACCGTAGGGTCTATGCTAACAGTTTCTTCTCTCTTGTGGAACTCTCTTCCGACTTCTTGATTTGCAGTTAATTTTGATCTTCAAAAATTTAAATACAATGTCAATCAGTATCTTCAGTCTTGTTAATTGTTGTTCTTTTATTGTCTTCTCTTCTTAATAGTATTTTTTCCTAATAATCTCAGTAACTCCTTGCGTCTTAATGGCTTTATTGCCTTGCTTGAGGTGAAATGACTAAAAAAATGTATCTTTAATTTCTGATGTTGAAATGCAAGTAACGGGGTGTTTGGAAAAAGAGAGAAAATATCTAAGTTTTTAATATTCGCCAAGGTCCACAGTAGGCATTAATATATCCATGATATACTAACATCTTAACATAGTGGAAGGAAGGAATAAAATAACTTAATGAAAGTAATACCAAAAATGAGTTAAACAAGAAAACATTTTATATACAAAACATGAGTACACAAACATGTAATACTAAACAATCAGTACTTATATATAAGATTGTCACAGATGAACAGATGCACACTTTATAGGAAATGAATAAAACACTTCTGAAATGTTAAATAACTAATTTATTTAGCTGAAATAGGCCCCATGTTGATGAATGACTGTTCTCTCTTCTTGATCCCATCTTTAAAAAAAATTTCTCATTCTTTGATGTGATAAACAGTTCAAATACTTCTCTTCCTTATTGGTGAATGTTTTATTGTGTATGAAAAGTTCAAAATGCTTAAATAAGTAATAATCAGTAGGAGAGATATCAGGTAAATATGGAGGATGAGGAAAAATTTCATAATTCAGGCTGTGCAGCTCTTGGACAGTTGATTGAGAAGCATGTGGCCATGCGTTGTCATGCAGCAAAATTGGGCCATCTCTATCACAAGTCTAGGATGTTTAGTATTTACATTAGTCGGACTATTGTCCTCATCTTTGTCGCCATATTTGTCACATGGCACAGTGGATAAAGGCGTTGGTTAGATCCAGTGACAGACCCAAAGAGTGTGAGTTCAATACCCGATTAAGGCAGTGGAGAACTTTCAGAGGGAAAATTAGCAGGTGATAACTGATAACTGACATCCATCAAACATGGCACGTGGAACTAGAACAGTCTACCCCAGTGATCGAAATAAAGGGGTCAGTTCGAAATTCCAACCACCTGAAGAAGGCCGGAGCGTACAACGGCCGAAACGTGACAAATATGACGACAAAGATGAGGACAATAGTCTGACTAATGTAAATACTGTACATAATACCTCATCTCAGAAATATAGACAGACTCTAGGATGTTTCTTTTTCAATTTTTTGTGCATACATTCAATTTCTCCACAATACGAGGTTGCTGTTATTGTTTTCCCTTGATGCAAGAATGAATAAGGAATAACCCTTTTGAAAGACCATCATACAGTAACCATTAACTTTTTAGGGTGCAGTGGAAGTTTTGTGTATTGTTTTGGTGATTTACTTACATCTAACTACTGCCCTACTCTCTTACTGTTGTCATTTCTCATCACATGTAATGATTTGATGCAAAAATGGTTCTTTTTCCCAGTTTGTACTCATACAGTAAGATTACTCAACATTGTTTCATTGTAATCATTTCCATTAAGCTTATGAGTAACAATATATTGAAAGAAAAATTATCTAAAAAGATAAAGAGTCAGGAATAAGTCAAGATTTTTTATATACTAAGGAGGTTACTTCGTTAGATGACTGGAACCTAATATAAGAGACAAATTATCTTATATAGAAAAATTAAAACATATAAAAAGGCAAGCAGTATATGAAGGGGACAAGTAAAAAGGTATTTTTACTTTTAATCTCCTCAAGAAGGACATCATACAGTTCTGTGATATCTCTTTGTTCACTGTTTGGAACACATCCTGGGTATAATGTAAAACTACATCTGGTCGCAAGGCTTCTGATCAGGAGGTTTTGAGGAGCATGGAACACCTCCTGATCAGAAGCCTTGCGACCTGACCTGGCATGGTAGCACCTGTTGGGGTTCCAGTGATGGGCAAATAGTTAACCACCAAACTGGGGTCAAACATGATGAAAGTATAAAAATAGATTTTTAAAGTAAAAAGGCCAGCAATACATTTTTGAAAAAAAATATTACCAGCAATATATTTGACTCCCAACCAAAACCTGCTTTACAAAAATCTGTCAATGAAACCTGATCTAGAAACTGATTTCCTAAAAATCTTGTCGGCATATATAACCCATTGAGGTTGATATGCTGTAAAACAAAATAAACCAAACCTGATCTACAAACTGATTTCTTACAAAGAATACATATTCTATTCATACGAACCTATCCTAAAAATCTTGTCGGCATATATAACCCATTGAGGTTGATATGCTGTAAAACAAAATAAACCAAACCTGATCTACAAACTGATTTCTTACAAAGAATACACATTCTATTCATACGAACCTATCCTAAAAATGTTGTCGGCATATATAACCCATTGAAGTTGATATGCTGTAAAACAAAATAAACGAAACCTGATCTACAAAATGATTTCTTACAAAGAATACATATTCTATTCATACGAACCTATCCTAAAAATCTTGTCGGCATATATAACCCATTGAGGTTGATATGCTGTAAAACAAAATAAACCAAACCTGATCTACAAAATGATTTCTTACACAAAATACATATTCTATTCATACGAACCTATCCTAAACATCTTGTCGACATATATAACCCATTGAGGTTGATATGCTGTAAAACAAAATAAACCAAACCTGATCTACAAAATGATTTTGTTGACATTTTGTTGACATTAAATAACCTATTGAGGTGTCGATATGCTGTAAAACAAAATAAACTTAAACCTCTTTAGAACACATCTTGTGTCTTCATCCATGGGAACCCAAGCTGCAGATGCCGATCTCAGTTTGAAATGTAAGGAAGAAAGCAAGGCATATATTTTTGGTTATATTTATTTTAATTTCAATTCCCTTTTATTCTAGATTCAATGATTGGCGATGTAAATCTCTTTTTAAATGGTGACAATGAATATACGGCTGAAATAGAAATTATGATTGCAGGTAAGTTTATTCTAAAATTCACCTTTTAATATGTTGTCCAGGTAGAAATTACAGACACTAATGTTCATATTTTTTTTTCTCTGAACCCTATGGATTAAAATCAGACAATTGAGAATTTTTTTTAAATTGTGGGTTTAGGAGGCTTATTGGCTGATTTGCCTAAGATTTGGACAAAATGTTGCACTAAAGGTCATGGCAACTATAAGACTGTGCTAGAAAAGATGGCTAGCACAGAAAATGCTGTGGAAATCAGGACTGATTTAGATGTTGTTCTGAGATGGATAGGTTCTGTGATTATAGAAAAAAGAAGGTCCAGACAAA
Source organism: Acanthosepion esculentum (assembly GCA_964036315.1). Taxonomy (NCBI): domain Eukaryota; kingdom Metazoa; phylum Mollusca; class Cephalopoda; order Sepiida; family Sepiidae; genus Acanthosepion; species Acanthosepion esculentum. Next base: position 20,758,179 of record OZ038519.1, read on the forward strand.
GGGTCCTGCAGAAATGATTATCCAGTGATGGTTGGGGATAATGAAAGAGTTAACAATCAAATTTGGATTGAATTTATGTGCCTTCAGAAAGGAACAAAACCGAAATAGCTTGTGGTTTTAGAGGGCAAAACAAATTTGATTCTCTCACTTTCTCACATTCTTCTTGCTTTCCTTTGTTCTTCCTCTTTCACTGTGCTTTGTCTGTTTGTTCATCAGTCCAGTTGCTTGATACATGATCAAACCCTCCTTACCAACTGATTTCTCCTATAGCCACTTTTCCCACAATTCCCTGTTTTTTTTCACCAGCCATTATAATTATGGGTAAGGCAGATAGTATCCATTGTGACACAGCTCTTTTACAAAAATGATATTGTCTTTGCAATTTAATAATAAAATTCAAGCCTTAAGCTAAAATAAGCTCTTTCATTCTTAGTAAACCCTTTCCTTTGGTGGGGTGAAATGATTAAAAACGTATTTGCCAACTGTTATATTCCATGCTAATAGGAATATATACTTGAAAAACATGGTGGATAAAATGAGTAAAGTTTTATTGTAAAAACCAGTACAATAAGAATAAAAGTAACAGTTATGCACAAGGTCGTCACAAGTCAATCCAGTAGTGAGTGCTATTATTGGAAGGTCATTAGTTCTAGCATAAGTCTGAGTCATACTCAACAGATCCCAGCTAGTAATATTTAGCCACCCCCCACAAGAGTTACATGTAGCACAAAGCCGGGTTTAACGTGGGTTTTCTGAGCCCGTAGGCTCAGCAAAAAAAATTCCCTTTTTGAACCCATATAAACGGGTCCAGGGTCAGTCTACCTCCCCGAACGAGACTCTGCCCTTCGGTGGAGCCTCGTCCGGGTTCCTCTCTGTTTGAAGGCAGGGAGTTTGACTTAGCTGGAACAGATCGCAGCTAGTCTCTGTAGTCCGTTGACTTACAGCTACTTATAGGTAGTTACTATCTATAGTGTAGTCATTCATGGGGGTGGCAGGTTATTCTATTACATCACCAACCTAGGTGGACCCTGGAGAAACAGGATCAAATTGATAAATTCTAGATTCAAATCTTGCCATGTGCCAATTATTTAACTTTTCAATTTGGGATTTGACCCCATTTCACTGTTTTTATCGTGTTGCAAGCAGAATATATTTTACAATAAATTGATTTAGAAACTTTTATTTTATTTACACTATTTACATTCGAACTGTTTTGCTCATCTTTGTTGCTGTTATCACAAGATTTTGGCCGTTGTGCACTCTGGCCTTCATCAGGTATATATCCATCCAGATAACCTACAGGGAATTCTGAATTGAACCTTTTATTTAATTTATGGTGGTAGATTGTTCTCATTTCACTGCTCACGTCCAGGGATATCTCATCTAGTTCTTATGTTTAGTAATGCTCAGTTATTGCTCACCCTGTTTCCAATGAGTCCAAGTATGCAGTACGCAGTCCAAGGATTGAACTCAAAATTACTACATCATCAAATTCACTAATCAGTTTTAATCCAATAGGCTATTGTCCCATAGCAAAATTGTGAGTTCAATCCCTGAGTTGGGCAGTGTGTACTTGAACTGAGCACAAAGCCTATTCTGGCATGATTAAGGGGGAGACACTTACTATAACAAGAATATTGGACATAACCCTTTATTTGATCTATGACGATATATTATTCTTTCTGATGTCCATCCTATGAAATTTTTGTATAATATAACATATAAATAGAAGAGTAGGTTGAATTTAAATAGCCTCTCACACCCCATCAGTTCCAGACTTGAGAGTACCATCTTTAAGAAGAACCCTTATTAAGAGATTTTCTAATTAGTAAATTCATCTAATGTTCATGTTGTCACCGCAATGTTTCAGCCAATTCATTCTACAGCCTTCATCAGATGCACAAAGATGCCTTCTGTAATTCTGAGGAGAGTTATTAACATTCCAAGATTTCTTCAGACAAATGAACTCCATTGTGCTGTTGACATTGTTACCACAATGTTTCAGCCAATTCATTCTACAGCCTTCATCAGATGCACAAAGATGCCTTCTGTAATTCAGAGGAGAGTTATTAACATTCCAAGATTTCTTCAGACAAATAAACTCCTTCGTGCTGTTGACATTGTTACCACAATGTTTCAGCCAATTCATTCTACAGCCTTCTTCAGATGCACAAAGATGCCTTCTGTAATTCTCAGAAGTGTTAATAACATTCCGTGATTTGTTCAAACAAATGGATTCCTTGTTTGTGCTGTTGATATTGTTAGAGAATGTTTTAGCCAATCCATTCTACTGCCTTCTCCAGGTATACAAATCCAGAACTGAAAGAGATCTTTTTAGGAAGGCAGATCATATTGGAAAAGAAAAACAATTCAGAATATGCTAGTTTTATGTTTTTATATGTTTTTATATTTTGAAACTTTTTTTTTACAGAAGCTGATGCCCGAGGAAAAGGTTTAGGAAAAGAATCAGTTCTCATGATGATGAGATTTGGTAAATAAAAAAATATTTTGATTCAAATTTTCTCCTCATTAAAATGAACCCGTATAAAAACTTTGAAAATATGCTTAACAACATTTAATATAATTGAAATTACAACAGGCAGATTGTTTAAAATAATCCTTAGATGAATTCTGACCACTTATAATTTTGTACATTAAGATGGAAAGGAATATAAGATGGAAATGAAGGTCCCAGTCTGTTTACTCTCTTCCTAGAACAGTTTTTCTCAATCATTTTTTTTGATCTCAGGGCACCTTTGTAGAATAGGTAGAACTCTGGGGCACACTTTAAATTTTAATAAGGAAAAAATTATTCATGAAATTTGAAAATATTAAATTTTGGTCTAGCATTCTCCAAAGAAGTTTAGCGATACAATTTTCATTTAAAGGGATTTATGAAAAATCTGCTATTTTTTTAGAGATGCCAATAATGACTGATTTAAATCCCTTGAGGAAGGCAAATGGAATAGGATTATCCTCTCCTTCTTAAAGATTAAGGAATTTAGCATCCAGCTTAAAATATCAAATGACAAAGATTCGACTGAGACATGGAAGTCATGTTTTTGGTGTCTCAAGCTTTTATAAAAATGAAGATTGTTTTAAATATAAAGATAATTTGTAAATTACTTTTCTGTTAACTTGAGCACACCTGGCTACCTTTCAGTGCGCGTTATCATACTCGGGTACAATGGTTGAGATAGCCAGTCATAGACTATTCTTTTTTCCTACCATTATAGATTAATCACTTTAGATCATAAATAGCAAAAAGTACATTGAAAGTACATTTGAGTTTATAGAAATACTTGTAAATAAGTTTTTGTTTGAACTCATCATAAAATCAAGAAACTCAGAGGTAAATATCTTTTTCAAAATCATGTCTCTCCAAACTTCCTATCCTTCATAGCTTTTAGTAATGCGTGGAGAAATTGGCCATAGTCAAGTGTAATTAGCAAAAACTCAACAAACGGAACAGACAAAGTTACCAATAAACAATAAGAAAAGGAAGAAAAACAGCAGAGTGAAATAATACGAAGCAAACAATGTATATGTAAGTCAAAACTAGGCAAGGCAACAGAAATAAGGTAAAAACGTTCACAAAGTAAGAATGGTATTCAAATGCAAAAGGGACACAGTCAAGTGATTGTAGTGTTTTGACCTCAAGACAAGGAAGAACAAATATATGCAAGAAGTCATCCATTTTCATTGGTTAGGAAGAATGTTGTCCTTCTCCCAGCAGGAGAAGGACAACACTTAATTCAAAATCCAGACAGTTTCTTCTCAAGAACTGCAACTTTGTGAAACAGGCTCCTGAGATGATGCTTTCCTGAGCACTACAATCTTAACCTCTTCAAGTCTGGGACAACTGTAATCTATCCTACATATCCTTATAAACTGCACTTCTTACATCCATATAGCCAACTTGTTCAGTAACCCTCGACTTCGACTGGCCTTGTATTGGGAAAAGAAAAAAGCCAAATAGAAGACAATAGAAAACAATATAACTATCTTTGCCAAGAAGTCTTGACAATTCATAGACATTTCCAAAAAAAAATGTTATCTCTGGAAAGCCATGGTTGCCTACATTATAGAAGGAAATGATATTTTAAACAAAATTATTGGTATCAATAGTCAAACTAAATAGTTTTCATTTAAGTAATGTTTATGATTGATCACTATCATCAGCACGGTGGAGTAATGGATAGCGGCTAGGATTGAGGAATTTGAGAGTTCGAATTCCAGTCAAATCCATTACATTCACTCATGTGCTAATACCCTTGGGGAAGGTATGAATCCTCCCCCCCACCCAGCTATGGGTAAACAGCAGGACTGGGTTCTATAGCTTTGGATGACAACTGGTCAACCGCAGAAAGAAATGGCAACTTACTGTGGGAAAAAAATCTGCCTCATCAGTCATGTATTGAAAGATACATGATCGCCTAAGCATGTATCATGCATGGCACATGACTGACTGATCATCTTTGAATCTCACCATTGTAAAATTCCTCTGTAAAAGTTTGTTATCATTTATTTTTAACTATAAGATAAAAACTATCTGTTTATATTTCTGAGATGAAGTTTTGTAATTATGTACATTGTTCGAACTATTGTCCTCATCTTCATTGTCATATTCACAACATTTCAGCTGTTGTACACTCCGGCCTTCTTCAGGTGATTGGAATTTTGAACTGAAACCTTTATTTCATCTACTGGGGTAGATTGTTGTAGTTCCATGTGCCATGCCTTTTATTCACTGGGCCCAGTGGATAAAAGCATTGGTTGGATCCAGTGACTTGGCCCAAAGAGTTGTGAGTTCAATACCTGGCTATTGCAGTGGTGAACAAAGACTAGGAGAGTTAAGTTAAAGGGAGACATCCAACAGAGGTCTGGCACGTGGAACTAAAACAATCTAGCCTGATGGATGGAATAAAGGGTTCAGTTCAAAATTCCAATCACCTGAAGAAGGCCAGTGTGTTCAATGCTGAAATGTGAATATGACAATAAAGATGAGGACAACCGTCTAAACAATGTAAATAATGTAAATAAGATAAAAACTGTCACATATGGATGAGACAAATGTCAAAGTAAAAGAAGGTATATAATGAATTATTTTCTGAATTTTTTTTTTCTTTTAGGGATAGAAAGTCTTCTACTCAAAGAATTCACTGCAAAAATTGGAATTTCAAATACCAGCAGTCTGGGATTATTCAGTAAACTTGGTTTTGAAGAGGTAAGGTTATATATATAAAATGTGTGTGTATTTGTTTAAGGTAAAGTTATATATATATATATATATATATATATATATATATATCCGATGCGGTGGGAACGAAAGTAATCTATAAATTATACAAATTCTAACGTTCGCAGCATTCATTCAAAAAAGAGCTCAATCCAACATTAACCACCCGACCCACCCAACACCAAACTGCTGTCAGCAACAACTATCGTTTTCACTTAGATATTTTTGTTAAGTACATTTTTTCTTCTCAAAAAATGGAAAAAGGAAGTGACGTTTTACATCCGGGCTTGCCTAAAAACAGGATCGTTCATAACCATTTTCGACCCTCACCCGTAGACGTGCAGTCAAAATGCACTGAAACCAAGTTGCATCTTTGTTGTGAGTAAAATGGTTTTGTCTATATGATAAAATTATAATAAATAAATAAATATATATATATATATATTATTTTCAGATAGAGTGCATCTGTAAAGGAACAAAATGAATAAAAAGATTTTAGTAAAAACTATTCTTAGCTGATGTGTTTCGTCCTCTGAGAGACTTTATCAAGGCAAATGCATGGCTTTATTTTGTTGCATGTGTTTATATACAAGAGCAAGGATATTGCTGGTCTATCAAGGCTTATAAAAAATCAAAAGAAAATGGTTAAATCCATTACCGCATGATTTTAAAAATGTACAACATATATGCCTATCCCAAACCATAACATCCTATCATGATTTAACAATATTCATATATTAAAAAAAAATTTCTTTAATGTTGCTTGCTTACTTTTGTCTTACCAGACTTCGAATTATGGAATTTTGTGTCCTCCACATGTTTCGGTTAAACTTTCAGCCACCTGTTGAAATTTCATGAACATTCTTAAAAGCAATGATATATCTCAAAGTTGAAAAAGTTTTTGTGTGTCATATTTCGTCCTCTAAGACTTAATTAGACCAATGATAGATCCGATGAAGTCATAGAGGATGAAATCTTTTCCCACTTTGTCATACTTCTTTCTCTTAAAATTGTTCTTGAAATATAAAAAATTTTTATATCATTGTCTCATATACAGTCTGCCTAAAAAATGTATACACACTTCAGCAGAAGAAAATCTTGTCTTTCATAGTTTTATCAAATTACAATAACACTGTTTACGGTGTTTTTTTTTCTCAACTGATGGCATTACCCTCATGGCTGTAGTATGAATAAGTTCTAAAGGATGTTGTGTATCACAGAAAATTGACTATATTGGTGGCCCTTAGACAAGAAATTAAAAATGCATCAATCCCACTTGACACGTTGGCCAATGTTGCCCAAGCAGTAGTTCACCAAGCTAATAAATGTCTGGAAGCTAAAGGCCACCATTTTGAGCATCTTTTGTGATTGTAAAGTCCAAAGATAACTTGTATTAATCTGGTGATGTCTGAATAAATTTATTGTTACAATATCTATATAAGTTTTTCCTTCCTGAAGTGTGTATACATTTTTGGCAGAGATATCTATCTATCTATCTATCTATCTATCTATCTATCTATCTATCTGTGTGTGTAGTGTTGTAACCTAGGGAAGGTTACTGAATAGAATAATCAAATGAAGGTTGGTAATGAACGATAATACTTAGGACAAGAACAATACATATAAGATTTGCCAGTGACATGTAAAAGTAGTAGGCAACTGATAGAATTGAGTCAAGTGAATTCCACAATGAATCTCCTACTCTAGACCATGTACAGTATTCAATACTGTATTTATGGGAATAAGGGCATACCTATTATCATCTGTAGGTACAACAATATATATGGTGGGGAAATTGTATAACAAAGTGTAAAAAGTTTACTTGTGATGTTTCATCCTTCAGGATTTCATTAGAGTAAAATTTATTATGTCCTGAAGGACAAAACATGTCACAAGTAAACTTTTTCCAATTTGTCATACAATTTCCCCAATATTGTTCTGAATATCTAAAAATATATATCGCTATCTCATATATCTATATACATCAAAGGAAAGACTTAATGCATCATTGAAAACTTGATTATAAATTATAACTTATTTTGACAAGTAAGTTATTAATATTTGTCTTAGACTGAAATTACAAATTGTTTAATTTTACAAAATGGTTTAAATTTATCCAGACAATATTTAAAAAAAACAGATAACAGGAGGTTTAGACACTTGACGTAGAAAATTTATTTTCTGGTGATTTATATTATTGAAGGCATAGTAAATCACCATTGATTGTATTTTGAGAGTCACATGACCAGCCAATCACAGTGCATGCTAATTAGGGAAGAGAAAAGAAAGTTAACCCAACACTAGCTTTAATGGATATCATTTCTTTTATTTCTTAATTTTCTGGATGCACTTTTACATTGTTAATAAGTTCTGGGTATGACGATAAACTACATCTGGCAGCAAGGCCCCTGATCATGAGATTGGAGGTCTTAGTATCCATTAGGCTCCCAAATATAGGCAAATAGTGGACCCCCAAAGAAAACACTATGAAAGTATAAAAATACATATTTATAGTAAAAATACCAGCAATACATTTTTATATAAAAAAATTACCAACAATACATTTTATAGCAAAATTACAAACAATACATTTTATATGTAGCTGAAAGCATATAATTGTGTTTAAAATGTATTTAGTTGAAGCCCTAAAATTGTGTTCAAAATATTTAGATTTCAGCACTAAATAACCCCAAGAGGTTGATATGCCACTAAACAAAATCAACCAAACAAGCAGCATGAAAGAACATTCATGACATTAATCCATTTAATATCCTGCAATTTCTGAAAGAAATCAAACTGTATTCCAAAATATAACTTCAACAAAACTACAATATAAAACACACATATCACTACCTCTAGTAACTATATCCACACAAACATGTATATGCATAAAAGCTGAGTATCATCTACCATGTAATCAATTGTGAAAGCAGAATAACATATATCATATTTTTATTACTTCAAAGCTCCCAGGAAAATTAAATTTCAGCATTAAATGACCCATAAGGAATTGATGTGCCATTAAACAAATCAATCAATCCAGTGTTAGTTTTTAAATTTTTTTTTAACTCATAATTTTTCTAGTTAAATTATATTTTTCGTTTTTAAGTCAAAACAAATCAAAAAATGTCTTTTAGACCATCCTGCATTTTTAACAAAGATTTCTTCAGTATCGGAGAAATTCTTAACACAAGGAGATTAAATAATGCACAATGGTAAACATAATTGAAATGTTTTGAAAGAAGGCAAACTTGGACCTTCATACCCACAAAACCCCACAAAAAACAGAGTGTCAAAGGACAGTTTTTCCCTTGACACTGCAGCAATGTTTATTGTTTTAAGAAGCAATGATTAGAATTTTAATAAAATCTAAACAATATGATGTTCTTGAGAATTTACAACAAAAATATTAAAAGCTATTTATTTATAAGATTGTTTATTTACAAGAATAACTTTATATTTACAACATTCTAAAAACTAATAGAACTAAAACTAATGCAATGCAATAATTGTCATTTACCAATTTATAAAGAAATTAATATGAAAACAATTTTTATTCATCAATTTTTTTTTTTTTTTTTTTTTTTTTATCGTATCACCCCAAGCAAGGCCGAAGGCCACTATCACGCAAGGGGTTAAAGAAGGGTTGGAGGAAGAGCAGATAGGAGTGGCAAGGGAGGGGATGTGGTGAAAGAGAAAAACAGTGGGTCGATCAAGGCAAGTGGGCCACAGAAGATCCGGAGTGAGAGCAGATAGGAATTAAAAATGAAAGGATGTGGAGAAGGGAAGTGTATAGATCAAGGCAACTGGAGATGTCGATTGACGCTACACTTAAACCGTTGGAGATTGTATTTGTCAGGGAAACAGTAATAGGGAAGGGAGTTCCATAGGCGAGATGTGCGAGACATGAAGCTATTGGAGTAGAAGAGACGTCTACATCTAACAGTTTCCACGGTGTAGGGGTGGGAGCGGGATGCCAGCCTCGTGGGGCGTTTAAATTCACGAGGCCTGGGGACAAGCGAATGCAACTCCTCAGAGCAATTTATAAAAATATAATAAACTACATGAATATAAGTGTGCTACTAGATTGGCATCTAGGTCCCACCCGTTTACTGTTGAAATAGCTAAATGCAACCACCATTTCTACGCCGTTTCTTTTCTTGCACTTCTTGCCTGTGGAACTCCTTTTCGTTTACTTGCTTCCCTGATAATTACAATCTTCAAAAATTTATATGCTACGTCAATCACCATCTTCTACCTTCTTGAATCCTGTTTGTCTTTTGTCCTTTCCTCAATCCTGCCTATACTCAGTCTCTTCTCTCACTTTCACTCCCTGTAAACCCCTGTATACTAGTGGTATTTCTGCCTTACTTGGGGTGATATGATTAAAAAAATATATATATATATATATAAAGTTCAAATCGATTGGCAATTAGCCAATATTTTACTAACCATTCCAACAGACAATCTAATAAATAAATAGTGCAAATACTCAATCTTATAAATAGTGTTAATTATTTTTGGTGTCAATTCTCAAGAACAAAGAAAATGTATAAATTCACTTCCATCATATGTTGAGTTTTTATTACAATTTTAATCGTTGCTTTTTGAAACAAACATTGCCAAAGAGTGAAGCTAGTTAAAATAATAGTGGTGTCAATGGAAAACTGTCCTTTTCACACTAGGGTGGTAGCACCTGTTAGGGTCCCAACTATGGACAAATAGTTACCCCCCCCCCCACCACCAAACTGGGGACAAAACATTATGAAAATATAAAAATAGATTTTCATAGTAAAAATACCAGCAGTACATTTTGGGAAAAGAAAACAAATTGCTAGCAATACATTTTTGTAAAAGAAATTACTAATGCTCCCAATAAAATTAAATTTCAGCGTTAAATAACCCATCAGGTCTTGATATGCAACTAAACAAACAAACCCATCCTTTTGACAAACTGTTTTTTGCAGGCACAAAGGTCCTTGTTTGCTAGAAAGAATTAATAAAATGAACTGATTTTATTTCTATAGACATCAGAAGAAATTGTGTCTGCTGTAAAGGCTTCAGTTTGGTGAAGAGTCCTTGTATGTGAATTAGCATCTATAGGCAAAAAGGTCAATGCAATAACAAAATGTCTTTCATGAAAGGGAATATACTTTACAGATATTCATTGATGTGAAATTATTGTGAAAAGCTTTTTGCCTTTGTTGTCTGTCATTTCAAGCATCAAATGTCATCTTGGAGGTCCAATATTTTACTGTTGACTTGGCATCAATGGCGACATGAAAAGAAGAGAGATGGAAAAAATTGATCCTGGTGGTGTTTTGTCAAGGTTGTTGGTAAAAGTCAGGTGCTTCTTAGAAATCAGTATTTTCAAATGAGTGGCTTAGGATTGTCTTTCATTTGTCTAGATTACCTGTTAATTTCTGTTTCAAGAAAGACCAAACAAAAAACAAAAAAGCTCAGATTCAATATCTTTAGAAAAGTTTCCTGCCTGGAAAATCAAGAAACCAGTTATGCTACTCTCAGCAGCATCATGCTGACCATTTGTGCTGCCTGTGGCCATCGTAGAGTTTGTCACTCCTCTGAACAACATTCCAAAACTGGACAACATCAACAAAATATAAGGAAAAATGGAAAAATTCCAAGTGGTGTTTACCTGAAGACTCTCCTCTCTATTCAAACAAATATCCATTCATTGACTGTAAAGAGTCACATGACTGTCCAAGCATGATGCATACTAATTAGGGAAGAGGAAAGAAAGTTAACCCAACATGATGAATGACAAAATCACTTAATTATTTATATTTTTGAGAAGTAAGATTTTACATTCACTTACATGGTAATACCCTTGGGAAAGGTATGAATCCTCTTCTTCTCCCCCCAGCTATGGGTAAATAGCAGAACAGAGCGTGTTTTATAGCCTTGGATGGCAACTGGTCTACCACAGAAAGAAATGGCAACCTACTGCGGGAAGAAATCTGCTCGTCAGTCATGTATCAAAAGATATATGATCGCTTAAGCATGTATCATGCATGGCACATAACTGACTGAAGATTTTCTGAAACAGCATTTGGCAAACATGGATAAACATGCCTGCAATAAGACAAAGTGTCAAAAAGCTGTTTTTCCATGATATCACTCTTTTAGGTAAATTTACTCTTTGGCAATGTTTCTTGTTTTAAGAAGTTATGATTAGAATTGGAATAAATCCTAATCATAGAATGAAAGTGAATTTAACATATTTTTTGTTCTTGAGAATTTACAACAAAAATAATAAACACTATTAGATTCTTTATTTACAAGAATAAATTTGTATTTACAACATCCTAAAAACTAATACAATTAGAATTAATTCAATGCAATATTTATCATTTACCAATTTATAAATAAATAAATATGAAAACAATTTTTTATTCATATGTGAACTAACTATAAGGAAATCCTTATTATTTACCATTTTATAAAATTTGGATTGATTGGCAATTAGCCAATATTTTGCCAACCATTCCAATAAATAATATAATAAATAATGTAAATAAACAACCTAATAAATAAATAGTGTTTATTATTTTTGTTATCAATTCTCAAGATTTAAGAAAATGTATAAATTCACTTTCATCATATGTTGAGATTTTATTACAATTCTTATCATCACTTTTTAAAAGAAGAAACATTGCTGAAGAGTGAAAGTAGTAAAAAAGCAGTGTCATGGGTCTTATTACAGGTATGTTTGTCAATTTAATATCTACCTTGACCAAAGTTAGAAAAAGAAAAGCTATTAGTGTATGTGTTCACACATGATAAACAAAGAAGAGGCATACAAAGCTTGCCTTTTTACCACAGACTGTTCTCTTTTCTATGGTGACTGAAGTGAGACAAAGTTCTCAATGTCTCTTGGGTATGTCCATTTTCTTCTACTTAGTTCAGAAGTTAGAATAAGTATAAGCATTCATGGTTGAACTCAAGTCAGCCGTGTGCAGAGTTGGCACAACCAAAGGAAAGTTTGTACTTATTTTATCATTGGGAAATTTAAACATGATGTTAAGGGAAAGAGCTATGGTAGGAAGATTTATTTTCCCGTTTGAATTTCCCTCATTATGGGCACTATTATATCCATGAAATAATAACACTGTATTTCACAGATGGAACAGAATGGCTGAAAGGAAAAGGGATGACAAACATGCTTTGTTCTCAGAGAGAATTTTATATCACTAAAAAATACTCAAAACTATATATGCATATATACACATCCCATGCAGAGAATAATATATTATGTATATCTACATGGCAAAGCAGAGTGTAAGGAGAAACAAAAAGGAAGGGTCTTACATATAATATGGAGATACTCCTGTATCTGGAGAAGCCACATTTAGGACTCCAGATTCGTCTATATCCCAGGTGAGGACATATTCCATGAACAGGAAACAGTGAGTTTTGAGTTTTCCAAAATTGAGAACTGCAAGCTGGTGTTTCATTCTATATCTGGGAAAGATATATTCCCAAAAAAGGAAATGACACCATGAACTTGTAAGCTGCTGGGGAGGCAGATTTAGCCATAGCATGGGTCATTGGGCTCTGGCTCAAAGAAAGCTACCTCACATGGTGACTGCTGTGAAACAAACTGAATTTAACTGCTGCTTTTGTCACTGTATGGAGTGATGTCACCACAGACTGTTTATTCTCTTTTCTATGGTGACTGAAGATATATGATCCACATGACTATCTCCACCAAAGGGAGATAAGCACCTTCTGTATCCCTACAATGGTTATGAGATGTCTGTTTTCTTTTCTTTGGTCCAGAAGTTAGGATAAGTCAGTATAAGCATTGGTAAAATGGTCGTGTTCAAGTCAGCCTTGCGCTAAGTTGGAACAACCAATGAGAAAATTTGAAAGACACATGTGCCATGCATTGGAAAGAGAGCTCAATTGTCAGTGGATTGAGGAAACTAATGTTTCTCAGTGGGAACATAATTACCACATCTTGGAGCAAGAGGAAGAAAGAGAGTGAGTGAGGAAATGTTTGCCATTTTATAGACTTCAACAGCACCACCTAATAGCATTTGACAAAACCAAGCAGGGGTGTGTCATCATATTTCTGGTTCCTTTTAATTTTACCATCATGGGAAATGTATTTCTTTTTCTTATTTTTTTTATTTTTTATAATTCATTATTATTATTTCATTCATCAGTTTTATTTCATTTTCCCCACAGGTTTCCAGAAGTGATGTATTCCAAGAGATTACTCTAAGTTTACCAGTCACTGATTTACTTCAAAGATTGTTGCAAAAACAAACATATGAATTATTAAAAACTGTTGAAGAAAAATAAAAAAAAATAAATCACTGCATTGTTCTTTTGCTTGTAAATTATCTCCTGTGAACTCAAGTAAAAATACTGAACAAGGAAGAACATTGGATGGAGAGTTAGACGTCTGAAAGAATCAGTGCATGTGATAGGCTATGAGGACCTCATTAGTAGGCCTAGCATAGAAATAAATGGGAGCCACTAATAAAGAAAGATAGATAAATGACATTTCAACATAACAGGCAGCAGCACTAATCAGCAGGCAGGTTAGGTTTAAGGCTCCAAGTTCACCACAGTCTAGTGGATTAAAATATTGGTTCATGAATTTGGTGACATAGTAATTGTGAGTTCAATCTCTGGACCGGGTAGTGAGAACTTGGATTCAGTGCAAACGGGTGAGCAATAACTGTGCAGTACTAAAAATAAGAACTAGATGGGATATCCCTAGACATAGGCAGTGGAACAAAAACAGTCTACCCCCTGTAGATTAAATAAAGTGTTCAGTTCAGAATCCCCTGTAGGTTAACAGGATTGATATGCACCTGATGAAGGCTGGAAGGCATAATAGTTGAAATGTTGTGATAACAACAACAAAGATGAGGACAATAGTCTAAATGTAAATAGTATACGTAAAATTTGTACATTTGAAAAAGTTATTTGAATTTGATGGATTATAATTCTCATCTTAACACATTCATTATTATTTGGGATATTTGAGCCCTTATATGAGGCCATCGATGTTTTTAAACCTGAGATCAGTGTGGAACTAGCCTAACTGGCTGGAGCATCTTTCCTTAGTCCTTCTGGAACTTCATACGGCAGTAAAGGATGGTGGTGTATGGCACCACGCTTAGACTTTCTGGTCAATTTTTCTTTCAATCTCTACAAAAATATGTGGATTCCACTTACTACATTAAACATCAGACAACCAGGATGGTGAATTCGGCATACAACTCCTCATCCTGTGCAAAATCCACTCTTGTAAACATTTACACTATTTACATTGTTCAGACTGTTGTCCTAATCTTCATTACCATATTTACAATGTTTCAGCTGTTGTACACTCCAGCCTTCGTCAAGTGGTATTTGTTGGGATTTTTAACCAAACACTTTAGTCCATGTGGGTAGATTGTTCTAATTCCACATGCCATGCCTTTGAATATATCAGTTTTTAGTTAATAACTCAATTTTTCTAGATTTTGTTCTCTCTCCTGTGGCCAAGGATTGAACTAACAACTCTTTGGCTCAAGTCACTTTCAGATCAATCAACAAAATGCCCAGTGGATAAAAGTGTTTGGTCAATTGATCGAAAAATGACTTGACCCAAAGAGTTCAATCCCTGGCCACTGCAGAGTGAACAAAAACTTGGAGAGTTGAGTTATCAAGGGGAATTAACTAAAAACTGAGATATCTAAAGGCATAGCATGTGGAATTAGAACAATTTACCCACAAGGACTAAATAAAGAGTTCAGTTAGAAATTCTAACAAATATCACCTGAAGAAGGCCAGAGTGTACAACAGCCAAAACATTGTGAATATGGGAATGAAGATAAGGATAACAGTCTGAACAGTGTAAATAGTTACAATACCTCATCTCAGAAATATAGACAGATGTTGTAAACATGTTTCTGTACATGACTCTTCTTAGTCATCCATTCCCTATAGCCACCTTATAAAGGACCCTTCATGATTCCCAAATGTTCAAAATCCATGTCCATGCTGAAACGTTTAGACTCTTGTAAATATTTTTCTGTACATGATTCTTAGAAATCCTGTTGTCATCTTATAGAGAACACTTAATGGTCCCCAAAAGGCATTCCAAATACTTTGCTTATCAAGTCAAAAATATACCCAGAATATCTCTTCAGACATGCTGAAACCTGCATTTTTGGATACTAAATTGTTTGACTTGGATAATAACTGCTCCATCCTATGTTGTACCAGATGTGGCCAAATTGACTGTGATGTAGTCTGATCATCACGTTAGATAGGCCAAATTTCTATTGGGTTAATATTTTTCAATTTCAGTTTCACACATCTTATGTCAGGTTACTCTACTGGTACCATGTAACCCAGCACTACCTGCTGCATGGTCAGGTAGATTTGGCGGCTAAACCAGTTCCTCCACCAGGCTTTTCTGGTGAGGAGGATGACTAGACACCCAGCAGTATTAAAAACAAAACCCGTCAAAGGACAAATGAACTCGTTTTTCATTGGATCAACATCAATCTAGAACAATAGAGTAGCTTGGATGCACTGAGTGGGGTAATGACACAACATTGCTAGCTAAAGGGCTTTCTAGACTGAAGTCAATGGCCAGGTGCCTATGACCAAGATAAGCCATCAAAAAGAAGGATATTAACTATAGTGTCATCTGCTGTGGCCAGGTATTGAACTGACAACTCTTTGGGTCAAATCAGTGGATTACTTTAACCAACACTTTTATCCACTGAGCCATGTATCCTTAAACATTGGTTAAAGCAATCCAGGGACTTGACCCAAAGAGTTGTGAGTTCAATACCTGGCCACAGCAGAGATGAACAAAAACTTGAAGAGTTGAGTTACTAAAGTGAAATAACTGAAACTGAGATATCCAGAGGAGGCATGGCATGGGGAACTAGAACATTCTACTTCGGTGGATGAAATAAAGGGTTCGGTTCAAAGTTCCAACATATAACACCTGAAGAAGGCCAGAGTGTACAACGGCTGAAACGTTGTGAATATGGCATTGAAGATGCGGACAATAGTTCAAACAATGTAAATAGTGTAAATATTTTAAGGGGCGTACTTGTAGCATTAGAATCCTTAATTATCTTCCCACCAGTTGTTCATGCACATATCAGAGGGTAAAAAAATGCGTCATGTGACAGTCTGACTACAAATATAAAAATGTAAACCACCTCCTC
Organism: Acanthosepion esculentum; assembly: GCA_964036315.1. Taxonomy (NCBI): domain Eukaryota; kingdom Metazoa; phylum Mollusca; class Cephalopoda; order Sepiida; family Sepiidae; genus Acanthosepion; species Acanthosepion esculentum. The sequence goes on from OZ038519.1 coordinate 20,774,628, forward strand.
AGTTGTTACCAAATTCTTAAAATGACTGCACATCTATGCAAATCTTCCACTCGCCATTCATGACATAACTGATACAATGCACGACCAAGTCAACTATCAAGTAAAACCTTAATTCACTTTTCTATGATAATTTGGTTTGCTGTTTGAACAAACTGTAGTTTCTATAAATATGTAAGTAAATTGTTTTCTCTCAGATTTATACACCTGTCCTTGTTTTTATTTACCCATATATGTGTTACAAGGGAGCATTTCTATAAAAAGTATTATTTAAAGTCATTAAAATAGTTTAAATGTATAATAGGCCACTCTAGATAGTCCTAGTAATAAAATCCAAAAAGTTTTAAGTCACTAAATAGCTTCGATCCCAGTAAATAGCTTTTGGAACATTCTAGAAAAATCGAGAACGCTTTAGATAGAAGGTCCCAGAAAATTCTACCTAGTTGTGTTTCGGTCCCCTATAAATAGGTTATTCAAAGGCACCCAGACAGTTTGTAAGCGGCTGCCGCCACGCTAACTCCGGTCGATTCACGGATACAAAGTCCAACCGTAAGAATCCTTCTAAATTTTCTCCAGCCACAGAACGTCTGCATGAAACCTCCTGGGACCAGTGGTAAATAGATATTTTGAACTTTTTATTGACCAAAGAATGTTATTTTATTCTTGTCTTTGAATTCCTGTAAAAATAGAGTGGTCTGTATAAAACTTAGCAGTTGACCATTCCTTAAAAGTAACTACCTCCCTTCTTCCTCGTGAACTCCTTACCTGACCTAGTATTTGACCTTCTTTGTTCCTGCCTTAGGCAAAAGATAGCAGTTTCCTTAAATCCATTATTTTAGCTTTGGTATACATGTTTGTTAACTGTTCATTTTTATGTCGTTAATGTAAATAAATTGTCTTATTACCAGTAATCACATCTCATATTTTTATATTTTTTTGTTACCACCACGTGCGCAAAACAAATTGTCTATCTTATCGCACGGGCGCGTAACATATGTAAGTGTTATTATATTGCTGGTATAGTAAGATACATTTATCTTCGCCAGCCATCACAATAGAAACATTGGCTTAAGTTTTAAATTAAAATATTTGTTTAAAATTGTTTTCTGATTTGAGAAATCCATTAAACTCTACTCAGTAATAAAAGGATTTTTGCAGCGTGAAGAGAGAACTTCATATTTCTTATCCTAAATATTATGAATGGCTTAAACAAAAAAAAACACAGGAATCTTGTTTTGGTGTGAAATTTGAAAGAAATTTACGTTTATTAAATGACATGAAAAATAATAATAGAAAAGCAGAGAATACAAAATTTACAAAACATGCTTGCACAAAATTTTCTTTCGTGTGCCAAATGCTTAGGCAAGATAACAAGTTCTAATTACAATTTTATTGAATATTTTGTTGATAATTGAGAAGGATCGTTCTTCACAGGAGTCACTGGGTTTCTATAGTTCGCTTTTACAAACAGATTCAAACATGAGATAAAACTTGCTTTTTTCATAAAAGGTTCAAAATCAGGGTTACTACCTCTAATTTTGTGACAAACTTTCACAAATAACTTTAAATAATTGTATATCTCTCTAAATTTGTAGAATTTTTCCTTTCTGTTTTTATTTCTTTTCCTTCTGTTACTTCCTTTTCTTTTCCTTTCTTTTTGTCATGTTTGTCTTTGATGGCAGCAGCTTTTCATTTTCCTTTTGTTCAGATCCCCAAATCAGCCAACATCTTCTTTGCGAATGCCAAAACCCTTCAACTTTCTTTTTGTACTTCTGCTAAATTCAGTTCCCAAGGACTTTTACCTGTGAAAGCCAAATCCCTTCTGTCAAACAAACCAGGCTTCTTAAATATCTACAAATTGGCTCCAAATTGAATCTGGATTTGAAAATTATATGGGTGTAAACTACTTTCTGAATTGGTTAAAAAAAAATCACAAAATGTATCTCTTTAAACCACACCTGTTTGTAAACTTTATTTTGATGGGTTTTCAGACAAAAAAACTTGAGCTTCTTTTTGAAAACCAAATTTTATACATGTATCTTTTTAAAGCATTGGACTTCATTTTGGTGGCCTTTTTACATCAATTTGAGCTTCATATATATAAAGTTTTATGTATCAAATTTTATTCAAGCCATTTTTTACTGTCTGGCTTTATTATAGCAGTTTTTTTATTTAAAGAATATCCGTTAGTAACTTTCTTTTTTTGTTAGATGTATTTTTAGACACTCCCTTCAAAGGAAAGTGTAATGAACAAACCTAGTCTATTGTATTATTTTTTAATTTATACTTTAATTATTTTTACATAATTTTACTTTTCTTTTTTATTATATAAATTCTTCCAGTTGTTTTAAATTCTAGGATGTATCATAATTGATTTACAAAGCTTTATAATCATTACATTTTCATAAAAGTTTTTTTAGTGAGTTTTTGAAAATTATTTCTGAATAAAAAGTTATAATTTGAAAATGCTGTACTTCATCTAATGTTTTTTTATTAGAATACTAACTGAAAAATAATAATTATAATTTTTTATGCTACATTAAACTCATCAATTAATATTGATTTATTTATGATATCCTATCAAATTGTTGAATCACCCACTAGAGCTGAGATTTTGTAATCAACAGAAGTTAATGTAGCAAAATATTAACTTTTCTTTTGACAGAAAACTTTCCATCCACAACATTTAAAGAAAAGAAAGTAGTTTAAATTTTTGAAAATAATTATTTGAGTTTGAAATTCTATCTGATAAAAAAATTAATTAATTTCAAAATAATTTTTTAAAAATAATAAATTTCTTTTATTGATTTAAAGAGAAAATTGTTAAGATAGATAAATTATAAATAATAAGTTTTTGTAATTATCTCATCTCACAACTCTAATAAGTCGAGTGTTTGATAAGTTAAATTAATTTTTTCTGGCAGTTAGTGATTTCAAAGAAAATCTTTTGACGTAAAGTTAACGCCATTGTCTCTTGAAAGCGATCTTCGTTCCGGAGAAGTTTATTCGTCATTTTCCGTCTGTTTCCGTCAGTCAGTTTTATAGTGTCACAATGGCGGATCAAAGCAAGTTATTTCTTATGAAATTGTTGGAAATACCAGAAAATAAAGTCTGTGCCGACTGTGAAAACAAAGGTAAAGTATATATATTTATATAATGTCGTGATCATGAACTTAGATTTGACCAAATCGGTAGAGGAAAGTTTTAAAATATTTTTTTCTTTTATTATTTTTCTAATTTGTCTGTCTGCTAGTAGTCGTGTGTAGTGTACAACAAAAAAAAAAAAATAAATAAAAATAGAGAAAAGAACTTTCTCAGAATTCCTCATTAAATTTAATTCTAGAAAATGAAATTGGTTTTCGTTATGGAAATATTTATTATTTATAATCCATGGTTTTGTTAATCGTTTTAAAAGGAATTCTGTAAGGTTTTTGATTTCTCCAGCAGTCGTGTCGTTTCTTGGGATTTGATTCCCATGAATAATCATGCTTTAAAAATGCTTTAAATTTATTTTCTTTTTAAGTTTAAAGATTTGAAAAAGATTTTTTTGTTAGTTTTATTAACATAAAAATATTTCTTTCGGTCAAAATAACTGCTTTGTAATGTCAAACATGACGAAAATAGCTGTAAAGAAAATGCAAAGAAAAATCTCATTCATTTTTAAGGGGCGGAACATTGAAATATTGGGGAAGGTTATCCTTTTTAAAATCATAAGTCCATTATTTCTAACCGTTTCTAACCACGATTAAAAAACAATTGACATTGAGAATTTTATAATTAAATCAATCATTAATTTAACTTGTCTATCATTAATTTTTTTCTAAGAAGGAATAAAAAAATATCAATGTTGTCAAATTGTATTGAACTGTTAATGTTCAATTCAAATTTCAATATGTCATGATAAGGTGAATAATTTTGGAGGGTTGATCTTTTACTTTTAATAAATTCCAGTCTTTTGGGTTAATTTATTTATATATTACTAAAAAGAACAATACTGTAGCTTCGTTTCCGTAAAATATCATTATTTTTCTTCCATAAGAAAAGACCTGTACATACATAAATTAACTACAAGTACAAAAATGCATGTTATTATTATCATTATTTTTTTTTTTACTTTATTCACATGTCCTCCTAACCTGCGAATATTTTAAAGCTGAAATGAAAATAAGTTAAAAATTGCTAATTAGTTTATATTTTTAATTAAATGTTTAGATAAGGAAAAAGCAAAATAATAACCGAATACTTGGTAAGGAAGAATCTTGACTAAAAAAACAACAAAAAAAATACTTTACTTTGTCCATTTAAATTTAAATAACAATGTTTTAAAAAATAATTACAATTAATTACGATTTATTTTTTTATTTAGGTAACGTGAAAACTGAAATAAATTTTATTTTATTTTAAAACCAGAATCTGAATACAGACACTACACTACAGCATGAATAACCAGTTGAGAATAAATGTATTTTTGAATGTTAAAATTAGCGTTTCAAAACAATTCCTGCATACCAAACACTGATTTACCTCCCTTATATTCCCTTTAAAGTTTTTGAACTAACCTCATAATCTAATGATTCTCTAATGAATCCCTTGCTTTGTTTTTTTTTGCATTTGAAAAGTCATAAAAATCCGAAATAAAACAAAAAATATGGCCCGAAATTAAATAAAAATTTATTTCACGAATTTTATCTCTAAGTAAAAACTGAAATTTAAATTTAATTTCTACGAAGAAAAAGAATCATGGATTTTCAATTTATTTACAATAAGTGAAAAAAGAAGATTTAACTTTGTTTTACTTTTTTATTTCATTCAGATGCATGACATTTAAAATCCTAAAAATAGGGCTCAAAATATGAGGCTGGTTTAAAAAAATATTGTAAGGAAAATGTAAGGAGGCAAATCATTTATGAATTAAATATGCTATGCAGAAATTTAAGGACAATATGAAGGAGTAAAAATAATCAGTATGCAGAAATCATTTGAAACGCTAAACTTAACAAAAACCAACATTTTTGTGTGTGTGTGTGTTTTAATTTTTGTAGCTTAAAAAAAGAAATGTCTTATTACCCTCTCACTTCGACCCCCCCCCCCCCAAGAAGAAAAATGGCAAGCCGCAATGCTTTCTTCTCAAAACTCAGAAATCTGCAGCACACATGTTAAGAAATGCTGTTTTGTCATTCCACATCGATGACTATGTAAAAAAAAAAAATACAAAAGAGAAGAATGCCTATTGGATTCCATTGGTTGGTGATGCCGATATCGTCCCTGAACAAATTTATTTGATTTTTATTAAAGAAAAAAAAGTGCTTGATAATTCCTCATTAAGTTTTCTGTCTGTTGCGACAAACATATGAGTCATGTTAGTGTGTACAGGAACTTCAACGTACTTAGTCAAAGTGTCATAAAGTTTTTTATCTGTCATCATAGTGTAGATATTTCTATTTTAATTCCTTGTCCCAATTTATATAACAAGCACCCCCTCCTCTGCTTCCTCAGAAGCCACGCGAGTGTGAAACAACATAAGGGGATGTTACTCTAACGTTTAACAGTCAGCCTTTAACGAAGTCACATGCTCCAGTCATACTACTGGAGCTTATTAAACCTCATTGGGACCAAAAGCAGAATACATTATTGGCGGATTATTAAATTAGATGCATCATTTTTTTAATTAAATAAAATGACAGGAAACGTAATAATTATCTTATGTAATACTTGACCTTTTTTTTTTTTTTTTTGAGTTGTCATCGTTTTGCTTACAATGAATGACACACGTGTGAATTTTCCAACTGTTTTTTTCCCTGGGCAATTCCTAATTCTCTTTTTCGTTTCTTTACTCTTGCTAATACAATATTTTTGGCAATTCATTCAACGGTCTTCCCCAGGCGTACTTCTCGTATGGAAAGAGATCTCTTCGAACAGTGTAAAGCAAAAAAAAGAAAGAAAAAGTTTTCAGTTATTCTTTATTTTGTTGCTTTATTTTATTTTTAGTCATAGATTGTTCTACTATAACTGAGAAATTTTCTCAGATCTTTGTAAAATTCTCCAAGATCCCTTTTTTGTTGTTGTTTAGCCGCAATGTTACTGATTCTCATCAAAGCTGTAGAGACATTTATCATGTGTATGACTCATTTAATTTATATGTCGTCATTGAAGTTGATTAATATTTATCTTTGATCCCCATTGACATTGCTGTAAAGAACAAAGAAATATAACCACTTTCAAAAGGTTTAAAAAAAATAATAAGTAGTAATAATTAGTAATGATAAAACGGTGTGGACCATGACCCAATGGTAAAGTCTTCAATTTGCTGAATAGTTTGGTTCAAAAAGAATACATAGATCTTTTACTCATTACTGGGATATTTTAACATTAACACTGTCATGGCTTTTTATACTTTTATTACCAAACATAGGTTAATTTTGGCGCAAGGCCTCAAGTATATTATTTGCCTCCCTTCAAGGGCAAATTGAATACAAGGTTAGATTTAATGGTGGGAGGGGATATGTGTTGGTAAAGATTGTTTAGTTTCCTCAATCTTACCTTTTGGCATTGCTACAAACATCAGGAAATGCCGTTACCCTACAACTTTGAGTGTAATAAGTGAAGCCAACAGTAATGGATCCCATAATTTGTGATGATAAAAATATAGGATACCCAATGAAGATTGAGCTAATTAAGTTATTTTCTAAGTGTAGCTTAGATGTGGCACAAGGCCGAAAGTAGGGGCACCTAGTGAGGATCGGACTCACTATTCTGTTGTAATTGATCTAATGAGACAAGCTTGCTAACCGTTACATCACCTCAAGGCAACCATAGTGATTTTTCAAGCCTAACTTAGATGTGGAACAAGGCCGAAAGTATGGGGCACCCAGTGAGGATTGAACTCACTACTCGATCGTAATTGTTCTAGTGAAACAAGCTTGCTGATCATTACACCGCCTCGAGGATACCAAAGATTCAGCTAATTAATGGACAACCAATCTTATTAATTTGATAATGAGGCAATCATTTTAAGGTTCTATGTATGTATCAAGTTAGATTGTTAAGAATGGTATTGTATGATTCTTGATATTGATAAATCATCTCAATGACATTTCAGATGTCATTATTTATGAAAAGGTATCTTTGTGAAAAAGTTAAATTCATAAGTAAATACATTTTTAGTGATTTAGAAAAATTAATAAATAGGGTTTGATTGATTAATTTTGTTTTTTAAAACTTATCAACTCTTTGTAAGTTATTTAAAACCAGAAAATGTTTTTTTAATTGTAAGAATTTTGGGGAGATAATAATGTATGATTTACTACTACAAGTCCTACTAATTAACCCATAGATATGGGAAGAAGAAGCGGTGGATCATACATTTCCCAAGGGTATTTACACATAAGTGAATATAACAAACCCAACTGGAATTGGTAACTTGGCTCTCCAATTTCCAATTCCAAGTTGCTATCCATTACACCACCTGCACATCCATGTTTACGGCTTCTGGTATTCTCAAGCCTTCACCCATCCAGTGACTGACCAATCTCGATGTGGATTAACTTCGGCAATTGTATGAAAACCAGTGTTTCAACATGATATCACCGAAAGCCCGAATATATAGGAGGAAAAATATAAATAACTTTGAAAGGTTGGTTTCAGTTTGTTTTGTAAGGAATATACCCAGAAAATGAAAAAAAAAATCATACAAATGTTTCCATTGCTCTCATAATAAAGGCTGCTTGCTACCTGAATTATGGATTTATTTTATTTCATTGCTACTTGAAAATAATTATAATTGTCTTTCACAAAGTGGTTAATTCTGAAAATAAATCCTTACATTCGTATCTAAGATTTTAAAGCTCCAACAGAGGTCTGATTATTTCTTGTCTGTTCATTATAAATGTAATGTTTTAAATCAATTGATATAATTAACCAACATTAGTCTGAAGATTAAGTTCTCTAAAAGCCTCACTGGCTTTTTGTAGACATTAATTATTTATTCTGTTAAAGAATACTGAACATGATGAATGACATTAATTATATATTATTGCAACAGACTGCAAATTTTGTTAAATTGACCGTTTATAATAGAGGCAAATGGAATGTTCACATTAAGTTTGTATATTTTTGATGTTTCTAAAAAATGATACTTGTATATATTCATTAAATAATAGCTGGTCACTCGTATTTGAGAATACCCGTCTACTGGAGCGGCTAGCCAATCCCTATTGCAGATGCTCACTCAGGCACATTTGTGTTTGCTCAACACCCACAGAGTCCACCTGTGATTTGTACTGTAACTATACTGAGCAGACTTTAATTACAGTTTCTGAGAGAGAGAGCGTGTTATCTAGCATGATCAACAATTTGAACAAAGCCAGCACATGCAAGCCCTTGGCCACGATGACTTGTTGCTTCGTGCTAGCACAGCTATCGACAGCCCACAAGTTCCAATATTTCACTTACAAGGCTTGTGTCAACTTGTGGTATGGTTTTCAGGCACTTGAAGTTAATAATAGAAAAAAAGAAAAGAGTACTGAACTGTTATGTAATATCACTTCTTCAATAGTGACTGCTTGACAGTCTCACAGATGTAGAAGTGACTTGAAGTAACAGAAATGTGGTTCTACAGAAGGATGCTGAGAATATCATGAACTGAACATGTGAACGACGACAAAGTTTTAGAGAAAATGTAAATGTAAAGAACATTTATACTTAACATCGGGAAGAGACAATTGAAATTTCTAGGGCATATAATGAGAAAAGATGGCTGATTAAAATCTGATATTCACAGGACCGATTGATGGTAAGAGGGACAGAGGAAAACCATGCATAACCTACCTAACGGATTTGTGTAAATGGATGGTGCAGCAATGTTTAGGAGAGATAATGAAAAGATAAAATTTATTAAGAGCTACAAAGGATAGGAAATGGTGGAGAGCGATGATCACCATTGTCCTGAACGGAAATGGCACATAGAAGATGAACAAGCTTGTGTAAATGGATGGCAGAACAAGATTTAGGAGATATAAGAAAAAGACCAAATTTATTAAGAGCAAAAAAAGACAGACAATTTTGAAGGGACATGGCGCATAGATGTTTATCAGATTCTATTGTACTTTTATAGTTTTCCATCAGTTATTCTTTTCCCTCTTGTAATTAGCACTGATTTCTGACTCATCTTTCTGAATTAGGAGTCAAGTTTCTATTGAAGTGTATCACAAATAGACAAGTGTTTTAATAAGGTCAACTAAATTTGTATGTGATATATAATCCTGTGTTAGCCAAAGCTATTTACTTTTACTAAGGATTGGGCCTTTTTGTTTGACAGTAAGATATTGTACTGTTTTTTTGTAATCTAGTAAATGCTGATGTCCATCACCAAGTCAGAGTTTGCAGTCTTTCTCTGAGCTTAACCGCCACTCATATACTAAATCAATCAATTTCTCTTAATCTTTTAAACTGATACATAATTGGATTCAAAGAGCACCAGGAATACTGAATAGAAATACATTTTATAAATATATATTTTTCATTTAAGCTTTTGTAGTCTGCCATATATTTCCATGTATAAGGTTGACCTATAGATAAAATGAGACCCAAAATCTGGGTGAATTTTTGTGATTTTTATCTGATATCTGTAGTATAAGACGACTGGCTGGGACCCATATGATGTTTATGATGAGCTCTTTGCATCAGATACTGATGATCATAGTAATTTTGAAGGGTTTTAATTATTATATTATAATAAAAAACATAAGAAACTCATATAGAGTTTCTTATGTTTTTTATTTTGTAATAAGAAATAAAGATTTTATGGCATCGTAAATATTTTGTCGCTTAACACGGCAAAAGAAAATACTGTATAATGTATGTTATTGAAAAATAAAGTTTGCATGTTATACTAAATGTTGTTTAACACCAAATGATAATGAATTTTAACAGATTGTATGTTACCCTAAATGTTGTTAATTCTAGTACAACATTATAATGTGAATTGTTTCAACTAGAAATATTTACATCGGTAGTTACCATACCAAGACAGTTGTTAGCCTACTGCAATCTATGGTGCAAACATACTAGCCTATTTACCAGTGCTGTTACACCATGGTATTTAAGGTTAGCTTTTTGTAACTGTTGTATTAAATGATCCCCTACTTTGAGTGGTAATTTTTAAGATTTAAATGTCGCCTTATATGCAGAAATATATGATAATTGATATTATATCCATGTTATCATTTTAGGATGGGTGATGAAAGGAAATTTCTATAGTAAAAAGGATAAGAGTAAATTTTACTCTCAAGAAGGCGCAGGCATGGCTCAGCAGTTGACAGTAGATCAATGAAGAAACAAATTTGCAATGTGCTAGTTTCAGTTTAAGCAAAGATTACTAAGACTTATATGAAGGGGAAGCAAAATAAATTCTACTGAAAAAGATATGAAAATTTGCGTAGCTAAAGCCTAGGCAACCTTGAATAAAATGGATGTAATCTGGAAATCTGGTCTAGCAGACAACCTCAAATGGAGATTCTTTGGCGCCAAGTGATGGTTTTAATGTATGGTGCCACTGCTTGGGCATTAGTCTAATCTTGATGAAACCTGGATGCTGAGAGCTACACTAAATAACTCTTGGAAACAACAGCTGTATGGACCCATCCCTGATATTTCTACAATCTTATATGAACACAGAATGTGCTTTGCAGGACATTGCTGGTGAGAAAAACAAGAACTTGCAAGTAATCTACTTCTTTATGACCTTGAATGCCATCCTAATTACCTTCCGACATTATTGCAGAACCATGATGGTTGGTGTGTGTTGTAAACTAGGGAAGGTTACTGAATAGAATAATCGCACGAAGGTACATGAACGATAATACTTAGGACAAGAACAACACATATAAGATTCGCCAGTGGTACGTAGAAGTAGTAGTCGAGTGAATTCCACAAGGAATTTCCAACTGCAGACCAACATACAGTATATTCTGCTGCATTTATGTGAATGGGGACATACCCATTATTGTCCGTAGGTATGCTACAACAGTGTGATATTTATGAATGCCTGAGCTAACTCAACTGAATAAAATAAAATAAGAAATGATTCCTAACTCTTGACCACAAATGAACTTCTAAAAGGACAACTATTATAATTCATTAAATATTTGTTCCATATGAAACTTATTAAAAAAAACGTAGTATCAGGTCTAAAATACTCCATTGAGTAAATATGAATAAATACAAATTAATTTAGGAACAATATGTAATAGAACCAGACATTTTTCCCTTGACTGCTATTTAAATATTACTTTCTGTTTACCGAGAGAAAAAAGAAATTAATAAATAGAATAATGAATATACAATAGTCTAGAATTCAAATTAACAAGCAATTAACTGAAAAGGATTGTAATGAAATAGTGAGATTAAAAAGGCAATTAAAAGGTAAACAATCAATTTGCATGCAAAAATATTTCTTTGGAATAGGAATATGTAAGCGTCAGTGTTCATAAGGAAGAATTCAATATGTTTTCGTTTGAATATAAAAACGTAATGCAAAGACTGAAAAGGTGAGTGAGTCAGTCAAATGCCATACACGCTTGGGTAATTATATGTCTTTTGATTTATGACTGACTAGGCAAAAGATTTCCTTGCAGTAGGTTGCTGTTTCTTTCTGCTGTAAACTGGTTGCCAACCAAGGCTATAAGACCCAATCTCTCCTGCTATTCAACCTTAAAGGTACTTATTCAAAATATTACTGCAAATGCAATAAAAACAAATGGAAAAAAAAACATAGTCATGTTAGTGTTCTTTGAAGATTAATATTGGTTGATTACCCACAACCACTATAATCACAGGCAGCGTAGTATTGGAAAGCCACTTCCTCTTTTCCCTTTGATTTTTGAAGTGACAAGGCTTCTTTTTTTTTTTCCTCGCTCCTATAGTCACAATATATGTAAGTACTTCAGAGACACAGACTGAAGATTATATTGAACTGTTCATAACTTCAACAACTTTGTTTCTTTATGCTCCTGTAACCTGTCTTGTTAATATATTTATTAATTGTTGTTTGTTTGAATTCCATGTTTTGTGTCTTTTTACTTTTTAGAAGATGCAAAATGTCAATACTTTCCTTTGCCAAACCTATATTTATAAACTAATTTTATGTGGGTACTTAACCAAAGTAGTTAAGATTTCACACGTTTCAAAACGTGTAAATCTTAAAAACCTTGACACATTAGTGACTTACCAACATAAAATTTCATGTGCAGATAATTGCCATAAATCTATCGTTCAGTTCTATTTATAGATAATTTGGAAATATAAGACAAAACTAAAAATTAGGCAAATATTTTAGCAAAAAGAGAAAAGACAATTGTTTCATTTTTTATTCTATTCTTCATCTGAATTCAGTAAATGACTTAAACCCAATATTTAACAGGTGCCTATCTTCCCATTTGAACTCACTTTTGTATGAATCTAAGATTTTATAATTAAAAATAGGATTTCACATGTGAACCAAAAATACACCTAAATCCTATATAAACTTTGATCTCTACATATGGAAAATTTTAGTTAAACTGGGGCTGATCTCAAGATATTAAAATATTCAAAAATCATATGAAATGTCTAACAAGTGTATACATTTGCTTAAAGCAGCGGCATAAAGTCAACTTATGCATTAGTCATGGTGCACTGTAATTTTTTTCTTTTTCTTTCTATTCATACCAATGATTTTCTTAATTGTAATAAGTACCTTTCAAGTGGTAATGTTTTCACAAAGGTTTATTTTTATTTTATTTCAATTCATAAGACTGATTAGTTTTCAGTAGCCATATGGAGCATAGCTTGAATGCCCCGAGTACACACTTGTAGTTTCCAGTTATTGCAAGGAAAAATACCTGCTTCTCTCTTATCTACATAATCAGTCTTATTCTTTTTGTCTAGGCATGGAGATAATGCTTTAATATCACTTGATTCATAGAGATATCAATTTGTTAATAAACTTTGTTCATAATTATCCAGCATTAAATATCCAAAATGAAACTGTTTTCTTTTAATCATCTTTTTTTTTTCTTCTGCCTTCCATCAGCATGGCTGATGCTAACCTCCAGGAGAGGGATCCACTGCATCTTCTCAGACTAATGTTTCCCATTGAAATGAAGTAGAAAGATTATATTGAATCATTTACTAGGTCTGCTGTTAGGAAAGTTGGCTCATTATGTTGTGCTAGAGAATTTACCTTGTCTGAATCTATCTTACATATTTATAAGTCTACCATTTGCCATCGCTTTGAATATTGAATATGTTCTGGTGTTCATGCTATATATTTAGAGATTCTTGATAAAATCCCAAAAAGAATCTGCAATGTTATTGGTCCTGACCTGGCATCTCAGCTTAGTTTACTTTCCCACCATCATTACATAGCTTCCCTCTGCCTTTTCTATAAATACTTTCATGGCAATTGTTCTGATAACCTTTTCTCTATGGTACCTAGACTTAATGAATTTAAGCATAGTACTAGATTGGTGGCAAGGTCTCATCATTTTACAGTTGAAATGGTTAGATGTCACCCTAAGTTCTATACTAACAGTTTCTTCTATCACACTTCTCGCTTGTGGAACTTTTCCTTCTTCTTTCTTCCCAGTCAACTTTGGTCTTCAAAAATTTCTCTCTTCTTTTCTTAATAGTATGTGCGTTTTTTTTCTCTCATATTCTCTAACACTTAACCCCTTGCATCTTAGTGTTTTATTGCCTTGATTGGAGTAAAATGATTTAAAAAATATTTTTTATATATATATATATATATATATATATATATATATATATATATATATATATTATATATATATATATATATATTAAATCAGTTTTAAAAAAATAGTTTTATTTTAAAACCTAAGTTGTCTCTTTATCTAATAGTGTATCATTTTATTGCTTTATTTAATTCTGTAAATATTTAAAAACTTAATAGGCTCACCTATCACATGGTTCACACTCCTCCCCAGTCTTTTTGAATAGGAGTTGAGGTTTAGGATTGAGTTTCCAGTTCCTTGAAGTTTTTTCATTCTCTTTCGTTCTCATTTGTCCCAAGCATCTTAGTGGCATTATCTCCTTGCTTGGGATGAATTGTTTAAAAAAAAATACAATATTCATTTATGATAAAACACAGGCATAGTTTACTTATACAAAGGATGTGTGCATTAGTTATTTTTTTATTTTCTTATAGTTTATTTAGTTGTATTCGAAAGTCCAATTTTAAAAAAGCTACTTGTACTGCTCTGTTGTCGAGATTTGTATATCATTAAAGGAGTTAACTGCATTTAAGTTCTTTCCATATATTCTCTCTATAGGTACTCCTGTAAACCAATTAACCTTTTGGAAAGGTGTTTGTAGACTGAAGCGATTCTTTATTCTCTTCTAGGAACTTCATTTCTGCTCTGACATCTTTATATTAGAATTGTCTTTACAATCAAAATTTGATCTCTAGTTGGTTATTGTTTGTAGAGCAATTGTCCAGGAACTGCTGCTAGATAGGAAATTCTCAGGCATTGAAATAATACTCATTTTTTCTTTTTTAAAATAATTTCACCACTAGCAAGGCAGTAAAGCCACTAAGACACAATGACTGTGAAAGAATAAAGAAAAGAGAAATGTTATTAAGGAGCGAGAACAATAAAAGATGAATCAAAAAGATTGACATTACATTTAAATTTGTGAAGATCAAACTTGACTGGAAAGCAAGAAGCTGGAATAAAGTTCCACAAGTGAGAAGTGCAAGAGAAGAAACTATTAGCATAGAACTTACAATTACATCTAGCCATTTCAACTGTAAATTGATGAGACCTTACTGCCAATCTAATACTAGAGGGAAAAATTGTCTAGCACGACACTGAACCAACTTTCTTAGCAGGAGACCTAGCAATTGATTCAATATAATCTTTCCCCTTAATGTCATCTGAATGTGTTAGTCCAAGAAAGCACAATGAGTCACTCTTCTGGAGGTTAACATTAACCCTAACCCTAAACAACCAACTAAAATTAACCCTAATTAAACCTTACCTGGCTTAGTTGGTCATGTGACTGATACAGCCAATCAGAAGCCTCCAGTTAGGAACAGGAGATGGGTTATTTTTAACCTGAGAAAAAAATCAAGGCAGAGTCAGTAGCCTGGTCAGACTTGAAAAAAGGAATTTTTTTTTTTTTTTTTTTTTTTTTTGTTCATTTCACTGCATCCAAGGCAATAGAGCCACTAAGATGTAAGGGGTTACTGAGTGTGAGAGAATATGATAAAAAGAAAGCATTAAGGAGAGAGAACAATAAAAGAACAGGAATTAAGAAGGCAGAAGACAACGATTGACATTGCATTTAAATTTTAAACTGTTAGAAAAGAATTTACGGTTACATCTCATAAAAATCTCTAAATACATAGCAGAAGCACCAGTGACCGTAATATCCAATGCATGGACGAATGGTAGACTTATAAATGTGTAAGATAGATTCTGGTGATAAAGATTGTCTAGCATGACACAATAAACTAACTTTCCTAGCAATTGATTCAATATAATCTTTCCACTTTATGCCAGCAGAAAATGTTTGTGTAAGAATGTTAGCTCAAGAAGGTGCAATGAGTCACTTCTAGTATTTATTTAAATTGAATGTTTTTTTGTTCATAATGCAGTTTACTGATGTATTCATGTTGATCTTATTAATGCCTTCTATTTATTGCATCGTAATGGGAGTTGCTGTTATAAAACTGGAAGTGAAGTTAAAAAACTTGAAGCAAGGTGTGGTGTATCACATCAATGTGAATTAAATTTAGTTTAATTGTTAAATTATATTTACTTAGTGTTATATCCCAGGTTGTTGGGATGAACAAAAATGAATGAAAATAAGACAAGTGTATTTTAACACATAATAAAAAAACAAAACAAAAAAACCCCAACTTTTATTCATTCACTGTCTGAGAACAGCAAGTATTTGTTTGGATTGAAATCATGAATTTCACATGCGTGCCAGCTTGTTACCATGTTTAATTCAGAAGTGCTGTGCCCATCTTCCGGACAAGGGAAGTAACTCATTTGTATTTTGAGTTTTCGCCCTTTATAGGAGAAGTAAATTAGTATCCACTAACACTTGGGTATATCTTTCAGTAATTTTCTTATTATATAATCTTTGGAGCAAGCCTATATGGGCTAGTATAAGTTCTGGTTAGTACTTATCAGTGACATGGGTGGGGGTGATATAGATCTTTTTATTAATTTGCAAAAAAAAAATTTATCAATTTCTAATTTAACTGAACACACAAAATAACCTTATATTGACATGAAGTTTGTTTAATCTTCTCTTCCAAGATAGAAAATTTGCGAATAGACAGAGGACTATATATTTTTCTTTTAGATTAAGATGTCATGCAGGTCTGATATTAGTGTTAAGGGGAATATGTTGACGCATGCTTTGCCATTTTGGGCATTTCAATCTGCTTGGATTAAATAATAACAAGGATTAGTCATTAATATCCAAACATTTGATAGTACAACCCCCACAAAAAATCTCTATTCATTTCATTAGATTTTGAGAAATGGGTTGGGCTTTTGTTTGATATGTTTTTTTGCATGCCAAGCTTGATTGTGAGGGCAGTAGCTTTTTTGTGTTAACGCTTGAACAGGTTTGTTAATTATTAGGTGTTTGGCTAATTGCTTGCTCTCATATTTTGTTCAGCACTGACATAGAATACTAATGAAAAGATATACAAAAGTAGCCATTATGCCACAGAGCAACACATTCATTTATATATATATATATATATATATATATATGATGGACTCTCCCGTCGAACTCGACATATGAGGGTCAGACAGATCAGTTCCCAGAAACTGAAAGCCCGACACCCACACAGGATTTGATTATAGTGGTGAAGGACTTGTGCAGGGCCATCCACACTTTTTGGAGAGACGAATACAGGGACCTGGTGCAACAAATGCCACAAGGTCCCCAAACGACCCTCTGCAGGTTTTGAATTCAGAGTTGTCCTTCTCCTAGACAAGTTGCCATCCAAGGCTATAGAACCCAGTCTGTCCTGCTATTTACCCATAGTTGGAGGGAGAAGAAGAGGATTCACACCTTTCCCAAGGGTATTAGCACGTAAGTGAATGTAATGGATTCGACTGGAATATATATATATATATATATGCACACATTAGCAGAAGGCAGTTTGACAAGCCTAAAGATATATTATGCTGAAAGTGAAGATAATTTTTTGACTTACCCATATGTAAATGGCACTATTGTGGTCATGTGATCAAAGTTTGAACTTAATTAGGTCAGTTACAGTGTAAACATGGCCACTGTGCTTGCAGTGTTCACCAAGGATCAAAGAACAGTGATCTGATTTCTCTGGTCGAATGGTGTGTCAGGAGCTGAAATTCATTGGTGGCTTTTAACACAATACGGTGACAGTGCACGACCATGTAGAAATGTGTATGAGTGGAATGAGAAGTTTAAAAGTGGCTGAACAAGCATGATGCACAAGGAAGGAGCAGGACACTCATCAACCTCTACCACTGCAGAGAAGATTCAGTAAACTCGTGAGATGGTAATGGCAAACTGGCGAGTTAACATCGATGAGGTAGCATGTTCTCTGCAGATTTGGATCACTAGAAAATTCCTTGATGCAAGCATTTTTTTTTCTTTTTTTTTTTTTTTTTTTGCAAGGCAATAATGCCACTATGATGCAAGGGGTTACTGAGAATGAGAGAAGACTTTAGTGAGGAGACAGGACAGTAAAGAAAACACAGGATCCATGAAAACTGACAGATCTCCTCATTTTACAGTTGAAATGGCTAGATGTAACTGTAAGTTCTATGCTAACAGTTTCTTCTATCAAACTTCTCGCATGTGGGACTCTCTCCTGGCTTCTTGCTTTCCAGTCAAATTTGATCTTCAAAAATTTAAATGTAATGTAAATTGTCATCTTCAGTCTTCTTAATTCTTATTCTTTTAGTATTCTCCCTCCTTAATAGTATTTTATTTTCTCATATTCTCTAACACTAAGTAACTACTTGAGTCTTAGTGGCTTTATTGCTTGGGGTGAAATAAAAAAAAAAACACAAAAACAAATGATGAGTGATGTTGCATTTAAATTTTTGAAGATTGTAGGTGGTAGCGAAGCAAGGAACATGAAAAGAGTTCAACAGGTGAGAAGTGCGAGAAAAACTAATGAAATTGAACTTATGGTTACATCTAGCTATTTCATCAATAAAGTTGACAATCTAATAGTATGCTTAATTTCATGTAGCCAAAGAGGAGAGCTCATTAGAACAATTGCCATGAAAATATTTATAGAAAAGATAAGAGGGAAATCATGTTACGGTAGTGGGGGGTGGGAAAGTGACTAAAGTTGATATATCAGGACTGATTACATAACAGACACTTCTTTGGATTTTGTTTAGAGGGATATCTGACAGGAGCACCAGACCAGATATAACTATATAGAGTCTTTGAGATATTATGGTGCCTGTATTAAGAATGGTAAGTAAGAATGTCTTGTTTTGGTATGAGGAATACTGTGGTATGTTTGGGTCAGTAATCATGGCTAGCTAAGTTTAAGATAAATTGAAGTCCAGCCTTCCCCTACCCCCTCCCCTTTGGCCTTGTGCAACATTTTTGTATTATACAAAATTAATATTACTTTCCTTTTTGTTACCTAGACTTTATAAATTTAAGCACAGTACTAGATTGGCAGCTCAGTTTCATTATTTTACTGTCAGCAAACCAAAGAAGAGCAGTAACGTTTTATGAAGATGTCTATTATAGACAAAGAGAGAAATTTTAGAGATGCAATGAACAGTTAACAAAGAAATGTCTTTTTCAGTTAGAAAGGTTTGCTTCAACTGATTCTCTCTTGTTGTTGTATATATTTTTACTCGACTTCATGTATTCCTGAGTCAAAAGAGTAGCACTTGAGAAGTGCTTTCTGAATTGACATCACTTTCCTTATTACATGTCCATATAAGGAAACTTAACAAGCCACTGAATGACACAAAAAGAAAGTGACAATATAATTGCCACTTGAAAATTCTTTTGACATTATCTTTCACTTTCAAGAATGACCGTTTCCCAACTGAGATACTTTTAAAAAGCAACATTTGAGAATATATTTGTCAAGTATTTTGAAAATCAGTGTGTTAGCTTTTAATGAGATTAATTCCATTTTATAATTTCCAGTTTCTAACTACTTGAAATCCATATATTTTATATCATTCAATTAGGTTTTCTCTTAATACAAAACATTAACATTTCATAGAATTCATACTCTTGCACATGTTCATTCTAAATTCCGCAAGACAATATTCCTCTTTTGAAGGCATTTTACTATTACTATGATTTCTATTTGATGCCAAATGTTTCCAGCATTTTTTTTTTTTTAATGTAAGGTTCACTCTGTAGAAAGCCCCAGTGCCACTATAGGTAGAGGGTTATGTTAAGGCATTGATTCTCAACCGTGTGGGTGGGTGTAATTAGCAATAAAAAGCTCAACCGTGTGGGTGGGTGTAATTAGCAATAATAAGCTGCACAAATAGTTGAATAAAAACATTGAAATAAATTTCATATTTGTTCGTGTATATTTTTTTGAAATCTATGGTTTTATTTCATAACGTTTAAATATATAACCTTTAAAAATTTTGCTAAGTGTACCGTGATATTTTCATTTGCTCCCAGGTATGCCGTTGCTTAAAAAGTTTTGAGAAAAACTGCATTAAATGATTTATATGGATAGGCAGTTAAGATAACGGTTAACTCTAGACGTGAACAGATTAAGATTGTAGTGTTCGGGGAAGCATCCCCTTGGGAGTTTGTTCCACAGGGCAGTGGTTTGCAGAAAGAAGCTGTTTGAGGTGAACTTCCTCCTTGTCAATGGAATACAGATAGAATGTGGGTGGTTTGCTACAATATAAATGGCATGACGAGTCCTAGCCATGAAGATTAGACCTGGCAGAATCAAGGAATGTAGTTCTACTGAGCACTTTTCATGGAAGTAGCGATAAAGTAGTGAGAGGCTTGCCACATTGTGCCTGTGAGAGTGTGGAAAATCATTTTTCTCCAAGGACTCTGAGATGTATTTGAACTCTGTCAAGACTGGAAAGTGAGGACTGGGCTTTTTTGTTGGTGGAGAGATCATTTCACCCCAAACAAGGCAATAAAGCCACAAGGGGTTACTGAGTGTGAGAGAATGAAAAAAAAACAAAAAACATTATTACAGTGAAAAATAAAAGAACATATGATAACAACTGACTTTTTGAAGATCGAAGTTGACTGGAAAGCAAGAAGCTGGAAAAAATTTCCACAAGGGAGAAGTGTGAGAGAAGAAAATGTTAGCATGGAACTTAGGGTTACATCTAGCCATTTCAACTGTAAAATGTTAAGACCTTGCCACGAATCTAGTACTGCACTTAAATTCCAGGTACCATAGATGAAAGATCATCAGAACAATTATCATAAAAGTATTTATAGAAAAGTCTACTTTATGGCAGTGGGAAACTGACTGAAGCCAAAATGCCATGTCAGAACCAATAACATTGTAGATTCTTTTTTGTATTTTATCAAGAATCTCTAAATATATAGCAGAAGTATGAGACTAGATGTAGTCTGGTACTTTTCTCAAATTTTTTCAGGCATTACCTCACACTGTTTTGTAGGTAAGTTATATGAGGGGATGCTGAAAATTTTCAGGTTGGCTAAAAATGAAATCAAAAATAAATTTTGATGTTTGGTCAAATTTTGGGAAGTGGGTCAAGCCAAGAAATTTTCAGCACTCCTTCATATATTTTGTCATTAAAAAAAAGATTTCAGTTTTATGAATTCTTTTTGATTTTCAACTTTTTCAGGGAGCAAAGGAATGGATTGAAATTAAGGAATCTTTTCTCTTTCAGTGTGTCATTCAAACAAGTCAGTTGTTCCTAGTGTAGTACAATAAAAGTTTCTCTTGTCTCCAGGAATTTATAATAAAGAATCCTATAATAATTGTATTTTCCCTCTCTTTGTTAGTTTACACGAATGTTACTTCCAGCCAATACCTAATAAATAATGGACTATTTCATTTCAATTGTGTGGAAAGACAAAATATATATCAGATATGCTACTTGGTTTCAGTGAAAAAAAAAAAAGAAGAAAGATAGATAGAAGTCTTTGACATCTCCTGCTAATACCTCATAAATAATGGACTATTCCATTTTGATTGCTTCAGACATATCAAAGATGCTACTTGTTTCAGTGAGAAAATGAAAGAAAGAAAAGAAGATAG
Source organism: Acanthosepion esculentum (assembly GCA_964036315.1). NCBI lineage: Eukaryota > Metazoa > Mollusca > Cephalopoda > Sepiida > Sepiidae > Acanthosepion > Acanthosepion esculentum. The sequence goes on from OZ038519.1 coordinate 20,795,905, forward strand.
AAGATAGACCTGTTTAACATAGTGGTAAATTCTCGATGTTCTTCTGTGATGGTAAATTTCAATTTTCCATTTTTGTTTCAAAATCATAAAAACAAACTTGTGTGTAAGCAGTAAAATATACAAATATATAGCTTATTTATATAGGCATCTTTGTTTGTTCTTTAGCGATTTCTGATGATCCACAAGTGTATCCCTCATAGTTCAATCTACAGCGTGTTGATAAAAACTGCAAAATAATTTCTCACCATCATGATAAAAATCGTCACAAAAAAGCTGGCTCTTCAGCTCTGTATTTTGCCGAGAGTGTGCACCCACCAAGTTTGCTAGCTTTTCATTTACTCATTTTGAAAAATAATCAAACTTAATTACTAAACAAAAACTTTTATTTTTACTATCCTTGATGGTGCATGCCATGCTATTAATTTGCTAATATCACACATGGGTATTTTGCGGTGACCGGTTTGACCAGGTTAATATCATGAATTAGATTATGGTACTTGTGCAGTACTGTGATCAGTAATGAAAAATACCCCATGTTATTATTTATAAAATTGTATATTGTAGCAATATAGGTCATAGCACTTGCACAAATGACTGACTCCACTGTGCATTGCAAATTTATGTAAAATAATGATTCTGTCGTTCCAGCTCAGGAGTTTTACATTTTACGGTTTGACATAGTACAGTTGACTGTACACGCTGTAAAGCACTGAGTAAACTTCAGACACTTCTAATGTTTCCCTACTGTTTTTCAAAAGATGACACTTGGAACTTCATATTTCAGCTTTAAGATTAGATTTTGAACTAAAAAGTGATTAATAATGTTAACCCTCAATACAATGTTTTCTTTAGGATTATTTCGCTCTGCTTCACAATAACATACTTCCTCCATAACTGCCACTTTTCCACAATCTTCTTTTCAAGCCACCAATTTGTTTTCTTTTTTCCAGATCCAGATTGGGCATCATGTACTTTAGGTGTGTTTTTATGCCAGGATTGTGCTGGTATCCACCGTAGCCTTACAACAGGTATTAGCCGCGTCAAATCAATTCATCTTGATAAATGGGAGACTGAACAATTACAGGTAAGAAGTCATCTTGGCCGAAATTAACAAACAGTTCGGATTACAGTGTGAATAGTAGCATATAACTGTTATGAAAGTATTTTTAGCCTAATTTATATATAACATATAATATATATGTAATATATATTAATATATGTAATATATATATTTAACAGAGATCATACAAAGACTCTAAATGTTTCAAATTTAGATTTATATCTCTTATTTATTTACACTATTCACATTGTTCGGACTGTTGTTCGCATCATTATTGTCATGTTCATGACATTCTGGCCATTGTACGTTTCAGCCTTCTTCAGGTTATATATGTTGGAATCTCAAACCTAACCCTTTTAGTCCACTGGGATAGGTAGTTCTCATTCCACGTGCCATGGTGTTCAATATCTGGCCACAGCAGAGATGAACAAAAAAAAACTTAAGAGTGTTGAGTTACGAAAGGAAGATAACTGAAGCTGAGATATCCAGAAAAGGCCTGACACGTGGAACTAGAACAATCTACCCCAGTGGACTAAATAAAGGGTTTGGTTCAAAATTCCAACATATATCACCTGAAGAAGGCTGAAACATGAATAGGACAAAAATGTGAGGACAACAGTCCAAACAATGTGAATAGTGTTAATCGTTACAATACCTCATCTCAGAAATATAAATAGATCTCTTATTTATATATAATATTTATTTCTAAATTTGAATTTAAATAATTTTTCAGTAAGTTATTTTTTTTTCTTTTAATGATTGTAATAAGCAATTTTTTATTTTTTGAATTGGTATCTTTTAATAAAATGTTTTAACAAATGATATTTCTTTTTTGAATGCTTCAGTTTGTAAATTATCAAATATTTATAAGTCTGGCAAATATGGACTGACAAGTTTGAGAATAGATGGTTACAATATGGAACATATTAAATAAAAACAGTTTGAACTGGTTAGTCATGTTTCGTATTAAGTGATGTAATTGCATAAATTGTTACATACAATTTTTTTTTTTATCATTTCCCCTCCCAAGGAAGACAATAAAGCTATTAGGATGCAAGCGTTTACTGAGTGTCAGAGAATATGAGAAAAAATCTACTATTAAGGAGAAAGGACAATAAAAGAACAGGCATTTAAACAGATGACAATTGACATTGCATTTAAATTTTTGAAGATCAATGTTGACTGGGAAGCAAGAAGAGTTTCACAAGCGGATATTTCAATAGAAGAAACTGTTAGCATAGAACTTACAATTGCATCTAGCCATTTCAAATGTGAAATGCTGAGACTTTTCTGATAATCTAGTACTGCACTTAAATTCAAATAAATGATATAATTATGCAAGTTAGTTTGAAAGTTTTAATATCGGCCAACATCATTTCCATCACTGATATTTTAGTAATTTTCTATTAGTTTACCCTGATTAACCTCATGTGCGGGGGTGATAGCATCTTGGATGAGAAATCTGAGAGCCTACTTCACATTCCAGCTGAGTTTTGATACATTCGCTTTTTCACAAATAATATTAGGAAATGTATGATACCCCCCTCGGCTAAAGGTTAAATAGTAAGGCAGATTGAACTCTTCAGCCTTGGGTGGCAACCAGTCTCAGAAAAGGATAACTCTGAATTCAAAACCATAGCCCTGGTGAAGCATGTACTTTGCAGCTAATGAAAGGATTGACTCTATTGTCCTGACTGCAGTCAATTTTGATTGAGTAATACTATTGAAGAAAATAATTCTTTGTCTCTGAGTTATATTTGTGTACTTATGAACCTCAATAACATTTCATAAAATGTAAGACCTTCCAAATGTTAGCCCATTTCTATACCACTGAACAATGCACGTCAGTGGGTACTTGAACTTGGTGGAAGCCGGGTGAGCAGTAACCGAGCAGTACTAAAAATAAGAACTAGACAAGATATTCCTAGACATGGGCAGTGGAACGATAATAGCCTACTCCTGTAGATTAAATAAAGAGTTCAGTTTGGGATTCCTGTAGGTTACCTGTATCAATATATACCTGATGAAGTATATAATGGCCGAAACGTAACAACAACAAAGATAAGGACAATAGTCTGAATGTAAATAGTGTAAATAATGATAACTCTTCATCCCAGAAATTCAGAGATAACAACAACAAAGATGAGGACAATAGTCTGAATGTAAATAGTGTAAATAATGATAACTCTTCATCCCAGAAATTCAGAGATAACAACAACAAAGATAAGGACAATAGTCTGAATGTAAATAGTGTTAATAATGATAACTCCTTATCTCAGAAATTCATGTCGAAAGCATATTTTGATTAAATTCACAAACCAACGCTTTAGTCCACTAGGCTTATTGTCTCATGGGAAAGTGGAAACACAGCAAGGAATAACTGAGCAGTACTAAAAACAAGAACTAGAGGAGGTATCTCTAAACATGAGCAGTGGAACAAGAACAGCCAACTCCTGTATATTAAATAAAGGGTTCAGTTTGGAATTCCTGTAGGTTGCCTGGATCGATATACACCTGCTGAAGGCCGGAGGGCACAATTACTGAAACATTGTGAAAACAACAAAGATGAGGACAATAAATATATGTAAATAGTATAAATAAAACACTTAAGTATATTTAGAAATCCTTAAGATTTTTACAATATTTTGGTTTTTAATTTAACTTCTTTTTTTTTTATATATTTAGGTGTCTAATTATTGGATATTCAGAGAAGAGACTTTATTGGATAAAAAAAATTGTCCTCTTCAAAATAGGATTTTTATTTCCTTCGCAGAATTTATTAACTGTATCATTACAATGTGAGTTTTTCTTTTCGGATAGAGATCTGAGGAAAAAAGGTTTTCTAGATTACTTACAAAGAGATTTCTAAGTAATCTATCTGGAATGAATCTGGAATTGATTTAAATTTAGCTGATGATGGTCTTTGAATTTCTTGGCTGAACCATTATCATTATTATTGTTTTTGATTTTTTTTTTTTTTTTGTTCACTAGGGTTTCTTCCATGTTATTTTCTGTTGTATTTTGTTGTATGTTTCAAGTTGTTATTTTACAGGTGTTTGTTAGGCTGCTGAGATTACAAATAAAGGTAGATAAGGGATTTATCTTTTTACACTAATATCCACCAATACAAGGTCCAAGAATCACTCAAACTAGAGGATTACTGTGTGGTATTGTATCAGTGTAAGAAAGTGCAAGAAATTAAGTTCATTGGACTATGCAGGAAAGATAATGTTAACTCTAGACTTGAAGAGGTCAAGATTATTGTGATTCGGAAAACACAAGAAAATGAAAACACTTTAGAAGGAACCAGATACCCAATCCTAAACAGGGCACAAAGGGTAAACCTTTGCTTTTGTTCAAAAGAGTGAGGAGGAGTGATAGATTCATCTATCTACTCCTAGTGAGAGAGAAAAAAATAACTAATGAATAAAATTCAGAGTTCAGGTGGAGATGTTAGAAGAATAGTTGAAGTAGACTTTAGAAAGAACTGTATGCACTTTAGTCTCCCTCTGTAATGTTTATTTACAAGATTATAAAAATATGTGAACCCAGTACATTGCGATATTCATTATTTACCTTTTTGTAAAGATTCTTTATTTACTATTTAATAAAGAAATAATTTTGAAAAATCTTTTTATTCAAAAAGTTATCAAAAATTAGGGAATTATCAAAATAAAAACATGTAAAACTAATCATGGCTTCTTAGCAATGATTAGAAATTTTTATAAAGTCTAAACATGAAAATGGGTTTATACATTTTCTTTATTCTTGAGAATGACAACAAAGAACAATAAACATTGCAAAAGGAGTCAACATTATATCCAGTAATAGTGGTGTCAAGGGAATAACTGTCCTTTTGACACGCTGTTTTTTTTTTTAGGCATGAAGGTTAGACATTGCCCAAACTTTTGAATTTTTATCATCCTTCTTTCAGTTTTTTTTTTTTTTTTTTTTTGTGGCTAACTTATTTTGTTCCTTCCTTTGCTTTCAAATAAGAATACATGATATACACTGTAAGAAAAATTAATACTTCACTGTGGCTACTTTCTTGCTATCTAAGCAAATTATACACTCGAACATCCTGTATATTCTCATTAAAAAACAAAATATATCACATTTTGATTATCATGTGATAGTCGCTATGCCCCAGACATTTACTACATAGTGCAATTTCTTTTGGATACATGTGGACATTACACAATAAGTTAAGGATTTGGCAAGGTTCCATTTAACATTTTACATGTTCAGATTTAAAAAAATCATAATGGCTGTTTTGTATCCAAAATGTAAACAAAGTAATTTTTAAAGAAATAATGGATTTTATTTATTAATCCGACATATTTTTATTACTTTAAACGTTTTTTTTAATGGATACCCATATTTGAGTAGACACTCCATTTATTTAAAACAATATTTTATCTACCAGCTTTAATATTTGAGAAGTCTTATTAGAGAAAATGCACCCTCCAGCAGGATTCAAAACTGAGTCCCCCTTTGCAGCAGAAACTGCTCGTGGAACCAACTCCCAAGAGGATGTTTTCGGATCATTACAATCTTAATCTGTTCAAGTTTAGGGTTCTCTATAGTGGCTCCCGGGCCCTGTACAGATTAGACCTCACTGTAAAAAAAAAAAAAGGTCCAATGTGCTTTAATGACTTGGCTAGAAAGACCATCTATATCAAGCAATGTTCTAATTTTGCCTTTTAAGGCACATTTTACACGAATAGAACCTTGTTTGATCATGATGCTCTTCATAGCCGAGCACTTTGGATTCAATGACAGTAAGTTAAGCAACATTCTCTTTAATACTAAAAGGCTATTTGATTCTTTTGAACAAGAAATTTGACTTGATATCCAATAATACTATTATAACTCCTAAAAAGGGATGAATAGAATCGGGCAGTTTTGTCTCTGTCATTCTTAAGTGGAGATGACTCTTTCACAAATATGCTAATAAAGATAGCAATAAACAAATTAATTCATTCATAGCTTTTTTTCAGCATCTATTATTTTGCTTTCTTGAAAATAATTTTCTTTTGGTATAAACATACATTCTTATGTTTCAATATACAGGGTGTCCCATAATGATGGAACGCTTTTTAAATGCAAGTATCTTGGATTATAAAATTGACATAGTGTACCAAATATATTTATTACATAACTGATGTACAAGAGTTCAACATTGTTGTGGAGTAAATAGTACACGCCTGGTGACTATATGAACTAGTTCATAACTATGAAGAGCTCCAGGTCAGAAGTAAGAAAAATAAGTCATTTGGAGTCAGTCTTCAGACAAAGTAATACAGCATCATTGCAAGTTGCTGAAGCATTACTTAAGCATGTAACAGTGGTGACAAGGGATTCGAAACTCAGACGATTTATAACAATAATGAGGATTCAGGAAGTCATATGATTTGTAACTGGAATTACTAGGATTTTGGAAACTCATACTGAGTGAACAATTACAGAAAAAAAATATACTTGTTTCTTCAGAACAAGGATATGGGCGATGACGAGAATTTTAACCATGTTGGTTTAAAAAAAAATTTTCTTGTTGTGTAGAAGAAAAAAATATTTATTTTTCTCTTGGGTGTAGGAAAAAAAATTCTTGCAGATATGGAACAAATTTTGGCTCCAATTGAAATTTGACAACAGCAACAACAACAAAATCAACAGTTGCTAACAATTACAAAAACAGCAACAGGGGTTGTTGGATATAATTCTGAAAAAAAAAAAAAAAATATCTTCACTGCCTCTTCCGCCAGACACTGTCCAAAACATCATAGCAGAATTTGTATAGAATCCTGATGAGGGACTGACTTTTTCTGCATATTTTTGTAGATATGAACAAATATTTAATCAGGAATGCAGCAGCTGGGAAGATGAGAGAATAACGAGATTGTTGTCGAGGAAAATAGCTCTGATAGAGTATAAAAAATACTGCAACTACATATTACCAAGAAAGCTGGGTTAAATCAGGTTTGAAGACAGTACACTTTCTGACAAATTTTTAGTGACAAGTGCTCTCTGTTTAATGCTCATTGGAGGTGCTTGAATCTAACGAGGACAAAGATTTTGTCACGTATGCTGGTATCATCAACTAAGAATGTGAAAAGTTTAGAATAAAGGACTCCAGGTATGTTCAAAGGATTAATTTTCATTCAAGGTTTAGCAGCTAAAAAAGATACTGGAATACAAGCAAAAATTTAACAGTAATTGAACAAAACAGTAATATTACACTGCAAGAAATAGTGAACGATTGCCAGAAAAATTCTAAGTCTGAAACATTGCTGAAGAAATGCAGAAAAAAGAATGTGCATTGGTACAAGCAAAGGGCAGTTGAAAGAATAAATCCTTGTTGCAGATGTGGTAAATTACATCTTGGAAAAGATTGTCCATTTTAAGAAACGGAATGTTACAAGTGTGGTAAACAAGAACATATAAAGACACACTGCAAAACCAAACCAAGAAAAAATTCTCACAGGAAGAAATTCATACACAGAAATTCATACACAGCATTGTGCATTTCTGGTGAGAAATTTTTTTTTTTTTTTTTAAAGAAATGACTCTGAATCATATTTACAAATGCAGATCGAAAATGAATGTTTAGAATTAATGACCATAAATATGCAGAGAGGATTATATAAGTTTAACTGACTTCTTTTGGTATAAATGTTATGGATACCATGATGGCAGATTGTGATTTTGCAGTGGCGTATCTAGATAACATTTTAATCAAAAGTGTATCTAAAAAAAACGTGGAAAAACTAAAAGTATGGATTAAGGCTCAGTGAAGAAAAAATGCGAATTGGTTTTGCTGAAAATGAAATAGCTTGGTTAAATTATTGATAAAAATGGTCGTCAGCCAGATCCATTGAGGGCAAGTGCAATTAAAAATATGTCTCCACCAACAAATGTGACTACATTACAAGCTTTTCTAGGACTGGCTAATTACTAATATATATATATATATATATATATATATATATATATAAAATATGCATAATTTGAGAGTTCCACTGAATGATCTACTTAAAAAAGGAGTAAAGTGTAACTGGAATGATAACTGTCAAAAGGTGTTTGATGAAATAAAAAAAAGACTTGCTTCTGATTTATCATTAGCACACTACGATCCAAAAGCAGAAATTGTTGTGGTGTCAGATGCTAGTGAGTATGATATAGGAGTGGTGATTTTAAATAAATATGATGGCGATAAAATGAAAGCCTTCACTCATGCTTCACACTTGCTTCTACCAACAAAGAAAAATTACAGCCAGATAGAAAAAGAGGCTCCAGTAATTATATTTGCTGTGAAGAAATTTCATAAATTTATTCATGGAAGAAATTTTAGGTTGCAGACAGACCACAGTCCTCTATTAACAATATATGGTTCAAAGAAAGTAATACCTACCTATACAGCTAATAGACTACAATGCTGGAGTACCATCCTGTTAAACTATGATTTTACAATGGAGTACCAACCGTCTAAAAGAAATTAGGACATGTGGATGGATTATGAAGGTTCATGCCTAAAAATGTGGAATCGGTTGAAGACACAGTGCAACACTAAAAAGTGAAATGGAAATAAAAAGCATTTTCTGCAACATAGTATGAGAGTTGCCAGTTACCCTGGAAGAAATAAAAGAAAAAGAGGACAGTAACGTCTTTATTGTGAAAATAAAAAAGCAGTTGAAAGAAAGTAACAAAGTACGAAATCCAGACATAAATGCTTACTCACTATGTAACGGTGTAGTAATGTTCGGGCAAAGGGTTGTAATACCTAATGCATTACAGAAGCATTTTCATAGCAGACATCCTGGTATTTCATGGATGAAATTTCTGAGAAGTTTCATATATTGAACCAGAATAGACCAAGATATTGAAAAAATAGTGAAAGATTGCAGAGGTCGTGCTCTGGCAGAAAAATTACCTATCACAAAGATAGAACCTTGGCTGAAGACAGACATGCCATGGTCAAGCTTGCATATAGATTTTGCAGGTCTTATGAATGGATCACATTATCCTGTGGTAGTTGATAGTGCCACAAAATGGCTGGAGATTTATAAGGGCAAAAATCCAACATCTTTAGTGACTGCATGAACTGTTCGCGAGACATGGCATACCAGATACCAGAGTCTCTGATAATGGAACACAATTCACGGGTAAGATATTCAAAGACTTTTGTATCGAACATATTACAACCCCTCCATATCACCCAAGGTAGAACAGACAACTGGAACAGTTTGTGGGAACATTCAAAAGAGTGTTGAAGAAAGAAAGTCTTGAGAAAGTACTTCAAATTTTCTGAGAGTTTGCCATGTAACACCTGACCCCAATATACTATCAGGCATGTCGCCAGCAGAATTAATGTTTGCTAGAAAAGTAAAATCTGTGTTCAACAAGTTATTACCAAGGCAGCATGAACAGATAACAAAGACAGCACCAAAAGTTTCAAGGTTGGTGATAAAGTGTTCTTTAGAGCATATAAGAATGGCAAAGAAATGTAGAAGACAACATAATACCACCAAGAATAAGGAAGTTGATTTATATGGTAAAAAGGAAAAGATTTGAACATAAAAGGTACCATAATAAGATAAAAGAATATTCATTGATGAAAGACCTGAAACATTAGAAGAATTGATCAAAATTCTATATGGTATTTTCAATGTGCCAGTACCACAACAAGTCGTGGAACCTACAAGGACAAGTTCCGGAAAAAGAAAGCATACTGAAGAATTGGAAGTGAATCCAAGATGGAAATGCTACAAAGTCAAGTACGTTGGCAAATTCTCCAGAAAGTGGAGAAGATACTAATACTAATAAAAAATAAAATATTTATAAAAAATATTAATCTCAAAAGGAGGGATGTTGTGGAGTAAATAGTACACGCTCAGCGACTATATGAACTAGTCCATAACTGTAAAGAGCTCCAAGTCAGAGGTAAGAAAAAGAAGCCGTTTAGAGTCAGTCTTCATTCAGACTAAGTAATACAGGCGTCACGGCAACTTGCCGAAGCATTACTTTTATTATAAGTGCTTTGAAGCATGTTATAACAAACATATTATCTAAGATTTGAATATTACATCCCTGAGATGGTCACCAGCATAAAGAGAACATGCACAAGCTTTCCCTCTGATTTCAAACACAGACATAATGAGGGTCCACCATCAGCAGAAGAAACATCAGATACCTGTAGGAAATAGCAAAATTTTAGTTAATATGTTGAACTCTTGTATATCAGTTATGTAATAAATATATTTGGTACTCTGTCATTTTCCTATCCAATATCCTTGCATTTAAAATGGGTCCTACAATTATAGAGCATCCTGTATTTACTTATGTATTATTTGTTGCAGTTTTCTTTGTGCTTAAAAGGCGATAGTATTGGTTTTGTTAATGCTTTGGTTTTATCTATCTTTCTTTTGTGCAAAAATCAGAGATCACATTGGAAATAAAGTCATTGGAAAACAAATGAATTCTAGAATGGCATCAACATTGACAGGAAGAAGTTATGAAATCATTTTACTTGGTTGATACAAAACAAAATGAATCTTTAGAATGTTTTATTTCACTCTTTTTGATTCATGCTTTTTGCGGATATTTTGAAGTATATATTTTTTCAGCTGGAACTCCTTTCATTTTAACAAGCTTATTTTGTATCTGTAAGCACAAGCAGTGATATGGTTCGGATAGAAAGCTTTATATTACAATGTTTACCAAATATTCAATATTAGATTAGCCTACTGAGAGCTTTCAATACAGAGTTTATTAATAGTGAAAACAAAAGACTTAAGATTGTTATACTTTCATTTTATTTTTGATATAAGAATGTGTCAAGATGTGGATTGGTGATTTTTATTTTTATTTTTATTTTTTTTTCAAACACCATGTTCTTTCAAGACATAAACAATCACCTTTCTTTAATATCTGTTATTTGCCACAACCATTCATTAGAGAGTCAGTTGAGTAGCTTCCCCCGTTGCTTTCTCCATGGTTTTAAAATCTGAATTGTCCTCTTTCTTGACTTTATCAAACTAGTTTTTAAACCATTGATCTAAGCTACGTGCCTTTTTAAATAGGTTACTCACATGCAAAAAAAAAAAAAGAAAAGAAAAAAATGACATGGTAAAATTTAATTAAATCAAATATAAAATAATATTTTTTTTGCTGTACCCAATGAAGATCAACTTTATTTTCAGTGACTTGCAAAAGAAGATACTAGCATTAATGGTGATACAATTTAACCTGTCAATGGAAACATTACTTAAAATTTAATTACAGAGTGTATATCATATTTTGAATAAATATATTATGAATCATTAGAAAATTGTACAGTAACATTAAAATGAAGTTGAGGCTTGTTTTCATTGTTTTACTGCAAACACGATAGAATAACAATTGAAATGTTAACTTCTACTTCAGTGATGTACAATCGAAATAGATATATTACAAATTGAAAATATCATTTGTTGAGGCAGTTAATGATAGTCTTTCATAGTTTAGAGGGGTTTTTCTTTCTTTCTTTGTCATTTAAATCCTCAAGTTTTGGTCTGTTTAAATTCTATACTTTATTAACAGATATATTCATGCTGACAACCTCTTTAATTTTGTCAAGTAGCATTTTCCATTATTTGACATACCTATAGAATCTGTTTGGGTCATCATGAAGAAGACTTTGTATAAATAAAAACTTCCAGGGCTTATGGCCAGATCATGTTGAAAAACCTATTGAGGTTGATATGCTGCTAAACAAAACCAACCAACCAACCAGGTTTCAGAATTAGAATTTTTAAAAGAATAAAATAATTGGGCTTATATAATAAATATTTAGGATTTTTTTTTTTACAGTAAGATTCATTTTGTAAAAGATCCAGGGCCACTTGTAGTAGAGGGTTATGTTAGGAGGCAGTTTGTATGGATAGGAGGGGAAGATAATGGTTACCCCCCTAGACTTGAACAGGTTGAAATTGTAGTGGTTGAGGGAAACATCTTCTGGGGAGTCAGTTCCACAGAGCATTGGTTCATGGGAAGAAGCTGTTTAAGTAGAACTTACTTTTCACCGATGGAATAGGAATGTTTGTAGTTTGCTACAATGTAAGTGGTATGGTGGGTCCCTGCTCTAAAGGTTAGAACTGGCAGAACCAAGGAATGTAGTTCATCTGAGCACTTTCTGTAAAAATAGCAATAGAGTAGCAAAAAGCTTGCCACATCCCACCTGTAAGAGAGAGGTTGGAGGGTGGAAAATAAGGACTCGCTTTTCGACTCTATTGAGGCTGGACAGTGTGGTCTGGGCAGCTCCCATCCAAATATGGCAACAGTACGCCATTTTTGGCCTGATCTGGCTCTTGTAAATGTCTTAATAGCAACTACTAATTATATGTTATAGTAATTATATTTATGCATAATATAGTTATGTATTATGGTCCTAATTAATTTTTGTAGCATGTACTAAACAATACCAATCTTGATAAGAGAGTATGATACACCAATTCTATATATCCTGTTATTCAATTATCCACAATCAATCTTGAAATAGATAAGCCTGCAACTATTTAAAAATACTCTTTTATGTTCTTTGATCAATTGGCAAATCAAATATTGATGAATAAAGTTTCCGAACAACGACCACAATAACTGTGTAGGGGATTCTGGGTGTAATTAAGACCATGAAGATCAGCCATTGTGGCTCCACTAGGTGAAAATGATCAATATGGTGAGCCAGTAAAAATTGGTTAAAAAAAAGAATGTAGTTACAATGATAAATTGGAATGAGGATTAGCTGTTCATATCCTATCCACCACTCTACTCCCTCCCTCCCTCACAGACAGACAGGCTTCTAGGATGGGAGTTCAAATCATGTTAGAAGTTTTTTCTTTTTCTTTTTTTTCCTTCTTTTTCTTTTTTTTCTTTTTCTTTTTTTCCTTCTTTTTCTTTTTTTCCTTCTTTTTCCTTTTTTCCTTCTTTTTCTTTTTTTCCTTCTTTTTCTTTTTTCCTTTTTCTTTTTTTCCTTTTTCTTTTTTTCCTTTTTCTTTTTTTCCTTTTTCTTTTTTTCCTTTTTCTTTTTTTCCTTCTTTTTCTTTTTTTCCTTCTTTTTCTTTTTTTCCTTCTTTTTCTTTTTTTCCTTCTTTTTCTTTTTTTCCTTCTTTTTCTTTTTTTCCTTCTTTTTCTTTTTTTCCTTCTTTTTCTTTTTTTCCTTTTTCTTTTTTTTTCCTTTTTCTTTTTTTTCCTTCTTTTTTTTTCCTTTTTCTTTTTCTTTTCTTTTTTTCTTTCCTTTTTCTTTTTTCCTAACTCTCATGGGATTTTAAAAATGGCAACAGGGATAAAATAAAATAAAAACTAGCCAAAAATAATAATAATCGGATATAGGTTTGTATTTAACAAATTTTATACTAGCTTTCCTGGTATGGTTTCCTCATAAAGGGATCTAAACCAATGGATAGAGTGTTTCATATCCTGAGACAAAAGGCATCTGTTTGTACATTACAAGGTTTAATATGAAATTAGGCATTTGAAAAACGTGTGTGCATATTATATGTAACTTTAGCAATTGTTTATACAAAACATAATAGTAAAAAAAAAGTGAGTAGTACAAAAATCATTCCAGAAGCAATGAAATAAATGAAAAATAAATGAAATTAAATTAAACATATTAAAAAAAAAAAAAGATATAAAGCTCTTATCTTTTCCAAAATAGATTAATCTACCATTATGAACAAAATAGAATTGGAAGACAAACATTTTTATATTAATGATGACATGTCATTCTATTTTAAACTCTTGAAAAATATATATATTTTCTTGCTTTTACTAAATAATATAAATTTTAAACTGATTCTATTTGAAATTTGATGATTTGATTTTAAATGTAAAGTTTTGAATTTTAACAACTTTTATATACCAGGTATTGGAAAGTTCCCAGACTGTATTCTCGATTCAACTGAGGTGGGTGGGTTGTTATCAAATTCTTTCTAAAAATTTAATAAAATAGGAAGTTCAGTTAAAAATGGAGATACTTTCTTTTTTTTTTTTTTTCTGAAGATAGAATAATAATAAAAATATAAATGGGAATTGGGTACATGGCCAAGATCAAAAAAAACATTTCATTTTCCCTGACATGCATTGTTTACCATCAGGGAGTTTTAAGAAATGGAGAGAGCTTTCAAATAAAGTGAGGGAGGAATCTCTTAATTAAAAAAAATTTTGATAAACTTACCCACTCCACCATTTCTGGGCTGTGATTGTACTCTTCAGTGGAAATATGTGTACAGCTCATGCTCATTGGTACTCAACCTAGTGGACCAGTAGACTTTGTACTATTTACTTATATTCAATTATCACAAAATGTTTAGTAATATTGTATTGGAATGGTTCAGTAATCTTTACAATGGTGGATAAATTTGATTGACATGGTTGCATCGAATTTTTCATGGAGCTCAGCAAATTTGCTACCAAACCCTACAAAGATGTGAAATGAACTTTGTTGGTTTTTTTTTTTTTTTTTTACAATGATATTCACTCTGTACATGACCCAAGAACCACTCAAGGTAGAGGGTTACAGAGTAAGAGGCAAAGTTTATGGTGATATGTGAGGAAAATACTCGTGTTCAAAGAGGAGCGTGAACAGGACGATAGGCAAACCTATGTACTCCTATTGGTGGGGGAGAGAAAAAGAAATGAAATAAAAAGTAAATAACATTTTAGACTTCAGGTGCAGATGTTCGGAATTCTGAGCTGAAGCAGACTTTAGAAGGAACCGGAAAACAAATTGTAAACAGGAAACAAGGGATAAACCTCTACTCCTGTTCAAAAGACCAGGGAGGAGTGTGAACTGGGTGATAGGTTCACCTATCTTCTCCTATTGGTGGTGTAGTGCAAATCCACCATGATTTATAAGGTTGATGTAAAACCAAGGTCAATATCTTGAAAGTTATTTGTAGAACCTTGGGATTACAAATTTTTAGGGTAACAGGTTTTAGTAAAAATAAAAATATAAAAGAATTGGCATTTTGATTAAAAGAAATGTATAGTTCATTAACTTTTGCTTATTCTTTATATTCTCAGTTTAAACTTTCAAATTTAAACCAATAAAAATGGAAATTAAACTTTCCAACTCAACAATTACACTGTAATTTTGTAATGTCAACATAATAATTATATAAGCAGATAGTATTTGGGTTAACATTATCTGTAAATAAAAAGTTAAACCTATTATCTTTGTGAATTCTGGAATACTGTATTTTATTGGGAATAATACAATAATTTTTTTAATGAAAATGAAAGGCAAAAAAGGAGATGTGGGTGTATTATACACAAGTAGACATTTTTTGAAAATTTTATTCAGCTTAAAGAAGGCCTTATTAAAACAACAAGATAAAACAACAAATACCCTTGGGAAAGTATGAATCCATCTCTTCTCCCCCTAGCTATAGGTTGAATAGAAGGACAGACAGTTCTTTAGCCTTGGTTGGTAACTAGTCTACCACAGAAAGAAATGGCAACTTATTGCAGAAAAATCTTCTGCTTAAGTCAGTCATGTATCAAAAGACACATGATCACCCAATTGTGTATCATGTATGGCACATTTAAGTGGCCGAAGTCCATGAAATATGGAGGGACTCTGTTCCGACAATTTTAGAAATAGGAGAAATTTTAAATGAAAATTAAAGGCAAAAAAGGCAGTCGTGTTATACACAAGTAGACATTTTCAGAAATGTTTATTCCACTTAAAAGACCTCTTTAAAATGCACTTACTTAGCACAATAGATAATAGAACACAAAATAGGCAAGTGTTGATAAGAATTGTTTACAAAAGGTCTCAGCAACATTTGTTTCTCTTTTCATTCTTAATGAATGATAATATTGTTTTATTTTCTTAGTTTATCACTGTATAGAAATAGTCATGTCAAATAGAGATAAACTAATTAAAGTGTATTACCAGGTATGTCTAGTTAGCAGCTTTCCCCCCAAAATTGGAAAATAACTTTTGAGACGGAATTTAGAAGAAACGAGCAATGGCTAAACATCCGGTTCATTTCTATTCTTTAATATTGTGAAAAATTAAATATTTTAGTGAAATATATGCATGACATTGAGATTTTAATGATAATATGGTATAACTTTAAAAAAAAAAAACATTACATCAGGATGGTTGTTCTCTAAGGTCGTATTATACTCGAGAATATAATTTATTCCCTGCTTTTAACTTCAGAAAAACTGGGTCATATTATACATGAGAAAATACGGTACCCTGACTAACAAGTGCACACAAGAGAGGAAATATCTAATTCAATTTGAGTAGACTGATAGTAGCTTAGTAACTTTTAGCATAGTTTACATACTTAGTAACTTTTATTTACATAAGCTAGATGTTATTTATAATCAAGTAAAGCATAATAAAAATAATTACTTTAGGAAAAAGGAAATTGCTTAGTGAAATTAGAATCTAAGACTGTTTTCCATTGAATAAAAATCTCAGCTTTCATTTTTCCTTTGGTTGTAATTTATTTAGAGCGATAACTTTCAACACTGTATTTCTCTAGTTCGTCATTTTCCAACGATTCAATATGAATATAGAATGATATGCAGAAGAACCGGACTTGAGACATTAGGAAAAACTGCATCAAAGAAGACAACTGGAGACCGTTTACCACCCACCCTAACGTATGTAGTGAAGTGACAACAAATTCTGTCCTTCGAATCTCAAAGAAACTATTCTCTTTCCACAGCAGCTGCCACAGATTCTGGTCTCTGGCCAAGCAGGTCGGTACCGATTTCTGAGAGTCTTCCTTTCTCTCCACTCAAAAACCTTACCAAACCCATTAGTAGCACCCCCCTACCACAATTGATAACACGTTTTTTTCCTAGTTTGCATCATGATTATTTATTTTCACTATTTTTGTCATCTGAAATTTCACTGGTATCTTTTTTTTTTATCTAGATGGTGAGTGTGCATCCTATTTTTTAAATTTTGGTAACTTGAGGTCATCTGCTTCCATAGAACTGATGAACAATATATTGAGAATTGGAAACCTTAAAGCAGGATTTTTCTAAATAGAAATTAATATTCATTTTTTAAATATAAAAGCTATTCTCGATACATGTTCATTATTCAAGTTGACCTATTTTGACCAATGAAGAAAGTGTTGTTGTTTACGAAGGATGGGAATAAATGCTGAAATAGCTATCATAAAACTAATACTTTTACACTAGTTGTTACAAAACAACTAGTACTTGTAACCATTTTTTGTTCATGTAATATAAAACATATTATTTCCAAAGATGTAGCAATTAAGTCACAAAGTGATTCTTATTTTTCCAAGTGTAAAATATTGCTTTTAAAATACTAGTTTGATACTTTAATGTGAAGATTAATTAAAATATATATATTTTATAAATGACACAATAATTAAAAAGAAAATTCTTTTCATAGGAAATACTTCGATGGGATTCAGATAAATCTACTACCATCTATAAATTCACATTAGTCACGTTATATTACATCATCAACTTCTTTAAAATCCATACTTAAAGAATCTAAAATATGTTTACCTACTACTACTACCACGACAGTGTTACATAAAATATGTCCCCAAATTAACATGTGGACAACCATCACATATAAATAATAATTGCTTGCTAGATAAACATACACAAATGAATATACATTACAGTCTGAATCGTGCAAAGATAAACTAGAATCATGATACTCTTACACAAATTTACACACAAACGCTGGTTTACAAGAAAAAAAATGCATATGAAGTTTGCTTAACCGGTGAAAAATAATAACAGATTAAAAATACCTGAATTTTTTTTCTCTTTCTATTTTTTCTCCATATTTCATTCTCTGATGAAGCTTTAATAAGGATAAAACATGTTAGATTTATAAACGTTTCTTATTTGTTCCTTATCCTATCCTATCATATATATATATATATATATATATATATATATATATATATATATATATATATATATATATATATTGTGTGTATTTAGGCAGCATTTTTTCATTAATACATGTTTCATTAAATAATATAGATAAGTGTTGTCTATATTTTATGTAAGTTTTTTTCATATAGTCTGATAAGCTTAATAACATTATCATTAAACAATGAAAGAAAATCACAATATTGATACATATTTTTTAATCCAATCTAAGCTTTCGGCTTACATAAGCCATTATCAAAGATGCCAATTACACGATATATTTAAGCAATACACGAACAAGAAATTGATGATAGTCTTATTTGTTTACATGGATGATTTCCAAGCAACGATAAACACGTGCATATAAAACGCTGAAAGCAAAAATCGCACAAACAGCTCATGACGTCACACATGACCACACGAGAGTGAATCCGATGAGTATTGAGTATGGAAAGCCGTTGGTATGAACCAATGACTTCTGTTACTAATTATAGGCATTTAAGGATATTTTTGGAGATTTCAGCGTTTTATATGCACGTGTTTATCGTTGCTTGGAAATCATCCATGTAAACAAAAACAGACTATCATCAATTTCTTGTTCGTGTATTGCTTAAATATATTGTGTAATTGTCATCTTTGATAATGGCTTATGTAAGCCGAAAGCTTAGATTGGATTAAAAAAAAAAAAATATGTATCAATATTGTGATTTTCTTTCATTGTTTAATGATAATGTTATTAAGCTTATCAGACTATATGAAAAAAACTTACATAAAATATATAGACAACACTTATCTATATTATTTAATGAAACATGTATTAATATATATATATATATATATATATATATATATATATATATATATATATATATATATATATATATATATATATATATATAAAAATAAATAAATAAAACTCTTGTAATTCTTTCATTGAATTGTGGTATGATTTTCATCATCTGGCTAACAATCATGAAATTATTAAATTAGTCATAAATTTATCAATTAAATCTTAATTATCCACTTTTTGATGGAAGCCATGACCTGTTACCTCAGTTTTGACATGTTGAAATGATGTTCAAATCATTTTTATTCTTAATGAGTGCAGTTTTGATTCAAGTGATTCAACTGTTAACATTATTTGTATCTCACTATAATAAAGGAATGCTCATGTTCTTTTGCCATTTGTCCTATCATATTGTTTGTGTAATTGTTATAAAATCACTCCTCCAATCACCAATAAAACCCTTAATCTTCATTAACGAGTGATGTGGATTTATCCTTCATATGTATTCAATGTTCTTTTCTAACTCAGTATCGTTTTCTATTAACTGTTCTCTTTTAATATAGAAAATAAAAAAAAACAAAACTTTAAACCTTTTTCGCTTATAAAAAAGAAAAAAAATTATCGCTCAGTATTAAGGCATGTCTTTTGTTTAAAAGTAAACAGAAAAGCATATAGTTTGATTTGTTTTTCTCAATGTTTCAATTTACACTATTTACATTGTTCGGACTGTTGTCCTTTCTTTGTTGTCGTATTCACATTTTGTTCGTTTTACTCTCCAGCTTGCTTCAAATGATTGGAATCTCAAACCAAACCCTTTATTTTATCCATCAGGGTAGATTGTTCTAGTTCCACATGCCATGCCACTTCCGGATATCTTGGTTTCAGTTATTTCCCTGTAGTAATTTGACTCTCCAAGTTTTTGTTCATCTCTGCATGGCCCAGTGGATAAAAGTGTTGGTTGATGTAATCCAGTGAATTCACCAAAAGAGTTGTCAGTTCAATACCTGGCCACAGCAGAGGTGAACAAAAACTTAGTGTTGAGTTACTAAAGGGAAATAACTGAAACAGCCAGAAGAGGCACGGGACAAAGGGCTCGTTTCAAAATTCCAGTCACTTGAAGAAGGCTGGAGTGTACAACAACTGAAATGTGAATATTTTAACAAAGAGTCTGAACAATGTAAATACTTATAATACTTCATCTTGGGAAATATCGACAGAAAATGTTTGAAAGATCATATTTATTGATTTTATTTATATTTTAGAAGATTATTGTGAACCTAACAATTTTTATTTTTCTCTAGTCTTATTACTAACACTACAAGATTACTGTCCATTTTCAATTGTCAAAGCTTGAGAATTTTCATCTAACTTACAAGATTGCTGTTTTTAAAACTCTTATGATACTATGTTGTACAGGGTGTGGCAGAAATACCTCCCACATTTTAAAGGTTGACAAAAAGACCAAGGTAATTGCTATTAAAAAAAAAAAATGTTACTGTTATTTAAACAAAGGCTACATACAGTTTGTTAGTCATTTAGTTTTAAAAATGACATCGTGCTGATGGTGGCCTCTAATTGCCATACACTGTTGCAGAGGATTTAAGTTTTTTTTCCTTTACCCAGAGAGTCTGGTGGCATTTGGTGGTGGCTTTCTTTTAAGCGCTGAACCTGTGGTCCTGAAATGTTCAACCCATAGCAGCATCGATTTTTTTCTATCCAGAAGAGCATCATTCCAATGTAACATGAAATGAGTACAGAATGCTACCTGTGTTGCAATTACAGATTAACCAGTCTTAGAAAAACATTTCAACAGCAAACAGATGGTGTGCACCAGTCCTAGCCAGGATGGTAACTGATGATATCTGAAACAAAAAATAAGACAAGACATTAGCTAGAGTAAAACATCATTGCCACTTGCCTAAGTTCACTAGAACCATATAGGTGACATTTTAAAATGTGGGAGGTATTTCTGCCACACCCTGTATTTACTTAAGTTACACAACCAATTAATTAAATTAATGACTTTGAATTTTATAGACTTGAAAAATAAAATTCTATAAAATAGATGTACAGAAATATTAGATCCATTCATATTTATTTTAATCCATTGTCATGTTAAATGTTTTTATTTGATTTATACATATTGTGAAAGCATAACAATGAATTTATATATGATATATACATGCTCATCACATATAAGTAATCCTGATAAGGATTGCATTAAAATGCTCGGTGAAAATATTTCTATTAGTTATTATATATGTATATATATAAATTACTATCATGCATTGTATTCATTTTTTTTGTTGAAACACAAGATGTAAAAAATAACAAGATTTACCCAAAGCTAGTTTAGCATTAAGTACACTTGTTGAAAGATAAATTACCAAAGAAAATTTATGATTTGCTGTAACTGGATGCAATAGAAAAGTAAAAACATTTAACCCTTTAGCATTCAACCTTCCCTGTAAATATCTGTACTCTACATTCAACCTGCCTCGTAAACATTGACTCTTGGTGTCCAACCTGCTGTGGTTTACAACCATATCACGTGGAAACATCAATTCTTATATGATCACCAAAGTTGAGCCCGGTCAGTACCTAGCTGGGTGACTGCTTGGGAATACCAGGTGCTGTAAGCTTCGATGTGTGGATGGTGTATTGGAAATTGGAGAGCTGAATTCCAATTCCTCTTGTTATATTCACTTATGCACAAATAACCTTGAGAAAATTATGAATCCACCTCTTCTCATACCAGGTATGGGTTAAGTCGGAGTTGGTATAGAAACAAATCATTATCTCCTAAAAATTCTTACATTCTGAAAATATTTTCTGGCTTTACATAATCTTTGAAAAGTTGACAAGCTGTTATAAACAAACAAGTCAATCAACCAAACTGCTTTAACCCACTCCATGATATGTGACGATATTATCACAAATAACGCATGAAGTCATGCAAACAGTGACATTTACCGGGAGTGTTTGAGCATGTTGAATGCTAAAGGGTTAAACTAAGATTAAAACTTTTTCTATACTAACTGCTTTGATTAGTATTTCATTTTGGGTATCATCTTTATACTGGTTATCTTTATCCTTGCCAGTCTTCTCCAGCTCTTTGTTAGATTTAAACCCAGTTTGAAATTAAAAGAAGCTTATCATCCACAACAGACATTTGAAGAAGATCAGATAGTACAATGGTCAAAATATTATTACAATAATAACCAAGATGAGGATATTAGCCCGAGCAAATCAGTGTATTGTGATAATTTCTTTTGAAAAATCATGCAAAAATTATAACATCTGTCTATATTTCAGAGATGAGGTATTGTAAATATTTACATTGTTTGGACTGTTGTCCTCATCTTTATTGCCATATTCACGACATTTTGGACGTTGTACGCTCAGACCTTCTTCAAGTGATATATGTTGGAATTTTGAACCGAGCCCTTTATTTAGTCCACAGGGGTAGATTGTTCTAATTCCACATTTTATACCTTTAGATATTTCAGTTTCAGTTGGGCACTCAAACAGTTTATCCAGTGAATAAAAGTGTTGGTTGAGTGATCCAGAAAGTGACTTGACTCAAAGAGTTGTGAGTTCAATACCTGGCCACAGCAGAGGGAACAAAAAACCTTGGAGGGTTGAGTTATGAAAGGGAATTAACTGAATCTGAGATATCCAAGGTCCATGGCCACTCTGTATTGACCATATTTACATAAGCTCTATCTCTGATATTGAGCACTCTTATCCATAAATATAGCATACCTTAAAACTATATTTTTATTATATATATATATATATATATATATTTTTTTTTTTTTCATGACCACTATATTTTATCAGTTCACTTTTGAGTTTGATAAGCTTTTCTTGGAATATCCAAATTGTCTATAAAAGTCAGTTGCTCTTGTTGTTTCTCTCATTGAATTGAATTAACATGCTATCCTTTTAGTTACTTAGACAGGCCCTATACTTGCTTAGATTGTTGCAGTGATACATTTCATGCACTGTAGAAACTCATTTTCTACATTTATCTTGTTTTGACATTCAACTTGAAGCTTAATGATGAATTGAAAGCTGAAACTTTTATTGTTTTCAAATGTCTTTACCACAGCAGATGGTATACAAATGCAACCCTTTTCTTCACATTTAAATGACACTTGTTATTCTTAATACTTTTGTCTAACAGCAGTAGAGGCTTCCTCATCTCAATTTCTCCCCTACACAATCTCTGAAAGTTGAAAAAGCAAGTTGACATTTGGTAGTGTTAGTCTAAATGCCAGTTCTCTTCATAAAACATTTTTCTTACATATAAAAATCTAACTAAGCATTGGACTAACTTAAAAAGAAATACATACACATCCATAATGATGAGAAAAAGCATTTATTTTTACACAACATATATTTATTTTTTAGTATTGTCAATGCACTTAATTCGCTGATAAATATTAATCACATAGATTATACAGTAAAAGTTTCAGATTAAAATTCATTTGGTAACCACATGTCAGACGTATTGATCCACACATATAAAATTTTAATTAAAGACTTTTATTTTCTTCTTTATATATAAAAGAGTTTCTTCTTACTTTTAGCATTATATTTAGCGGATCTACATGTTTTATTTAAACAGTGTAAATTTTTGTCTACCTGCTTGTTCATTTGAGAATGTTAATAAAGAAAATGTCTTCCAGAAAGAATTGAGCCTGATAAGTGAGGTGCATGATCAAATCCACCCAGAAGACTCATTTTCTTTATTTAAAAAAAAAAAATGATTTCAAATGTATGGAGCCACTAAACATAACATTTGAATTAATAAAAAATAATATGGGATTATAAATAAAAATTAATTCCTTAGAAATTATACTAGGGGATATATGTCTGGATTCAATTACTGTAAGAATTGTTTGGATGTTTCTTAAGACTTTTGTGTAAATATGCACAATATAAAACCCAAACTATGTATAGATTAATTTGAAAAGAGAACAAAGGTACAGTATTTACATTAGTCGGACTATTGTTCTCATCTTTGTCGCGCATATTTGTCACAACATTTCTACCGTTGTACGCTCCGGCCTTCTTCAGGTGGTTGGAATTTCGAACTGAACCCTTTAGATCCAGTGACAGACCCAAAGAGTGTGAGTTCAATACCCGGTTCAGGCAGTGGAGAACTTTCAGAGGGAAAATTAGCAGGAGATAACTCATAACTGACATCCATCAAACATGGCTCGTGGAACTAGAACAGTCTACCCCAGTGATCGAAATAAAGGGTTCAGTTCGAAATTCCAACCACCTGAAGAAGGCCGGAGCGTACAACGGCCGAAACATTGTGACAAAAATGGCGACAAAGATGAGGACAATAGTCCGACTAATGTAAATACTGTACATAATACCTCATCTCAGAAATATAGACAGAGAACAAAGGTATTACAGTTAATATTTCATTGAAAATGTTTCTTAGAATTTTGGTATTTGTTGAAAAATTTACATAAATATATACTTTCTAAACAAATGCCCCAAAAAAATGTGAGGGGCAAATATATCGAAATGTATATTCTCTGCTGTGAAATAAGTTTTACATTAGACATTTGTACTGAGCTGTGTAAGGACTTTTTATGTCATCACTACCAATTTTCTTTTACTGTCAAATATAAATTTTATTTAATTTGCATGTCTCTGCACTTAATGTTTGTGTATATTACATGAAGACACAAATCATTTTTTGCACCATTTGTGAGAAGAGTTTGACAATTCAGTGCCTATTTGAAATTGTTTTGCTGGTTTGTGTTGGTAGTAAAGTGTGTTGGGCTTTTTAGAGGATTTGTTTTTTATAATAAAAAATACCTACTTGTTCTGTTAAAAGAACAGCACTTTTAAATTTCAAATAATATGCTTTCACTACAAATATTTTTGTTTCTTAGCCAATTATACCTGACAATCACCTTTTTAATCATTGCTACAGTTATATTCCAAATGCCTATGAAAATTCTGCTGAAAAATTATTTAATGATCATTTTTGTTAATTAAATTATTCATTGATTTTATTATAATTAATTTTAGTTCAAATTTGTGTTAACAATTGAAAACCCAATACTTGTAAAATTCAATAACAAAAAAACTAACAAGGAAATCCAGTTCTCCAATTTGTTTAAATTAAAATTCCATTTTCAGGAATATAAATGTATTCCACAAAGGTATCAAGTTAAAATATTGAGGTTTGAATACACTGTTGCGTGTTTCCCAGTGTCTAGGGTAGCAGCAGTTGGCTAGCTCTCACACCTTCTTTCCAAGCATCCCTGTCAAGCGGCCTAATGTGGGTGTGGCCAAACTCTTGTACATCCCTCTCAATACAGTTCTTTCACGGATTTCTTGTTCTATCTTGACCTCTGTGGGCAGGAACCCTCAATTCCAAGAAAGTCCCGATGCATGACAAAGCTTGTTGGATGTGACCAAATTATCTAGGATGATGGATGCGCAGCACTGATGTTATATCCTCAATACCAAGCCTTACTAACAACTTGGAGGAGGGGGTTTCATACTGAGGCCACAGATCCAGTAAATCATCAAGTGGTCATTGTGGCAGAGTCACCAAAAGACCGACACACTTGGTGCTCAAGTCTCACTGCCATAGAGCAGTGCAGGTTGTACACGCGTGGGGAACAATCTGCCATGAGTTAGCAACGATACGTGTTTGGATGTGAGAATCGGTAAGAGATTTTTTAAATTTCTTCCAAGCCACAGAGCACCTGGGTTATAAAGGTGAGATCGCAACCTCTACCTACGCAGAGCATATCTCCAAGATAACAGAAACAGGGCTCAATATCCATTTTTGAATCATCTAGAATGACTTGGGTAGTGGACCTGGCATCAATAGGGTGCACGGTATCTAGGGCAGATGTAATCTGGTAATTCTGTTAGCCTACCAGGATGCCACTGCATTTCTTGTGCATCCAAGTGTTGGTTTGGTGCACAAGATAGAATGTATGTGCAACTTAATTATTTTCTAAAATCATCATAAAAAATAATTACCAATTTTCCTGTATGATCACTGAAGTTAAGCAACATCAAACCTGATCAGTACCTACTTCGGTGACCATTTAGGAATACTAGGTGCTGGTGGTATAATGGATAATGGCTTGGAATTTTTCATCGAGGAGCCAAGTTCCAATTCCCATTGGATTTGTTATATTCACTTACATGCAAAATACCCTTGGGGAAAGGTATGGGGCCACTGATTGTCCCCCCCCCCAGCTATGAGTTAATTAGTAAGACTTGTATCACTTTACTGTTATTATCTCAACAAAAAAATTCATACAATGTTAAAATATTTTCTGGCTTTAAATAACCTGCAAAGGGTTGATAAACTGTAGAAAATGAATGAATGAATCAATCAATCAATCAATTACCAAAGCAAATACTTAGACAAAATGAATGCTGTTAACTTTCAACAGTCATATATTATTGTGGAGAGAAGAAAAAAAAGAATGATTTGCAAATGCCTTTCTATTACTCGTTTAATCAAATGTCCATTTCGTCATTCAAATTATACTATCTGAAAAATGTATTTAAAAAATATTATCACCCAAATTTTTACCATTTCAGATTTTGTATTTCTTTCGTTCGGGGCTTAGCTGCAACTATAATTGTGGATTTGGAATCTGGAAGTTGCCAACTTTTTAGCAGCTTTTTTAAAAATGCATAAAATTGAATACTAATTTTAAGGAAAATTGTGGCCATTGGCATTCTATGCATGAAATGACAACAATCTAATATTTGCTTTTCTTCCATTGATTTTTGTTTCAGAATGCTTGGCATTATTATTGTTCAATTTTATGAAATGTACGTTCTTTTGAGGAGAAAAAAGACTGACTATTTTGTTATTGTTTGAATTCTGTATTTAGAAGAATTTGCTACTCTCTGAATAGGAGATGCCAACTCTATTTTGATGAAGAAGGAAATTATTTTGAGCATTCAATGCATATACACAAATACATGCATACATATATATTAATCTACATTTGGGCAGCAACCTTTCTTTTAAACATCTTTTGTTAAATATAACGGACAAGGAAAATGTTCTAACTACTTGTCCACATGCTCATATATATATATATATATATATATATATATATATATATATATATATATAATGTATGTGTGTTTAAGTTTTTTTTATTTAGTTTTTCAAATGTTCTTACATTTTTTTCATTTGATAGGAGTCAGGGAGTCCATACCATTCATTGCTCCAAGCGTTTTCAGCCACTTCCTTAGCTGTTTTCAAGGGTTTTTTGTTTTGGTAATGTTAGTTACTTTTTGTGTTTTGGCTTTTTGAGATGTACCTTCTTTTTTTCTTTTTTTTGTGTTGTTTTGATAACTAGTAGGAATGTTTATTCCGAGCCTTCACCTGTTGAGCGCGGCTGAAATTCAAGTGTATGTCTTTCTATTTTTAAAAAAAACTTTCAGCACACCACTCCCATTGTTAAACAAGGTGAGGTCGATAGTGGTAGAGAGATGTTTAATATACAATGCAAAGTTCAATTAAAAAACATCTATCTACCCACAATCTACAAGAACCCATAAGAAAAATTCTGATCAAAAACTCTAAACTTCTATGTAAATCAAAATACCAAAAACATCTCACTATAACAGAGGCCCTTTATATTGAACATATCTCTACCACTATCAACCTCACCTTGTTTAACAATGGGAGTAGCAGGCTGAAAGTTTTTAAAAAAGACTAGACACTCACTTGAATTCCAGCCACACTCAACATGTGAAGGGCTGGGATAAATGCTCTTACTAGTATTCAAAACACCAAAAAATACATCTGAGTCAAAATATGAAGAGAAACTAACAACGGCAAAACAAAACCTTCCTTGAAAATGGCTAAGGAAGTGGCTGAAAGCACTTGGAGCAATGGATGCTATGGACAGTTTTTGTACTCCACCAAATGAAAAAATGTAAGAATGTTGGAAAAACTAAATAAAAAAACATATATATATATGAGCATGTGGACAAGTAATGAGAACATTTGCTTTCTGACCATGAGGCTCGGGTTCAAATCTCACCATGGTCGAATTATCAAGAAGGTGACTTCTTTATGTTAATCGTATGAGGAGGCAATCCAAACATATTGCGCTTTTGAAAAACCATACCATGATTTAGCCTTAGCCTTGTGAGTGAAATTGGGTAGATAGAACTGTTTGGAAGCTGTTGATGATTGTGCTAGCACAAAATCACAAGTCAGCGTGACTGAGGTTTTGAGCATACAGGCATTGTTCAAACTGCTGATCACGTTTCATTATGTGCGGCCCGAATATTCTAGAAGTCTTATTAAAGAAAAAGATGCACTTTCTGGTAAGATTCAAACCTGCATCCACTTGGGCAGGGAAAACAATTGTTAGATACAATGTGTGTTAGACCTCTTCGCCACAAAGTGTGACGATGTTCAAAGCAAAGTTGAATAGTGCCTTATAAACACAAATCTTTCCAGGACTCTCAAAACCTTTATATCTGCTCAGCTTCGTATCCTAATGTAAACAAAGCAATTTCTAAAAAAGCGATGATTTTTATTTATTATTTAAAAAAGATTTCTTGAATATTCAGACGAGTAGACAAAAATAAATATGCAGTTTAATAAATAAACAGTGTTTATTCAAATATGGATATCCACTAAAAATAATGATTAAGAAATATATATTTTACTTCAAAAGTAACATTAATGGATACTCATATTTAAGTAAATATTCTTATTTATTCAAATATGGCTATCCGTTAAAAATAGCCTTTGAGGAATAAAAATATGTTGGATTAAAAAATAGAGTTCATTAATTCTTTAATTATATATATATATATATATATATATATATACACACACTACAATTGAAAAGTTTGAGGTACCCTCTGGTAATTTGTTAATTAGTCCTCAAAATAGTTGTTTTGTACTTTAAATAAGTGAAAATGATTATACATGGGTAAGAAAGTCAGGCATGATTTTTTTTAATTTGAAATTTTGTTATGACAAAAAGAAAAGAAAAATTTTCTAATTAAATTTTGCTCTTGACAAAATATCCTCTTTTACTTGATTTTTGGCATTTGTTGGGGAAGTTTCTGAAAGCATAAGTTTGATTGATTCCATTTATTTTTTCAATAACTCTAAGAGCTCCTTCCCTTTTTTTTTATGTTCTCACTTATCTGTCAAATTAACCTCATGCTAATTCTTGGGGTGTCTTCAAACTTTTGAACTGTCATGTGCATGTGTATATAAGAAAATGTTATATAATACTTTTTATTACCAGAACAATGTTAGAAACATTAATGACAAAATGTAAAAATATCTTGTGTGACACGTTTCATCATTTAGGACTTGAAAGTGAATTATGTTGATGCAATTTCACGTGCGCACAGAGGGGTGATGCTGGAATTTTAAACTTTTAAATCTAAGTTTTTTAATTTTTTTGTGTTCAGGTGTGCATTCTCGCCAATTTCATTATTTAATGAGAAAAGTGATAAAAATGTAAAGAAAATGAAACTGAATAAAATTGGCTAAAGTAGATACCTAAACACATTAAATTTAAAATTTCAATGTTCCCTTCATTTTGTGTGCATATGTATTTACATCAATATAATCAATTTGAAATTTAAATTTTAAAGTTTGGAATCTTAAAGGACAAAACACATCACACAAAATCTTTTTTTCACTTTGTCATTAATTTTACATATATATAAGAACAACAGACATTTTGTGTCTGTTATATTTAATAATCATTATTTTCTAATGTACAACATAACAGAGGTGTACCCCCTCTCCAAATGATGTATCTTGCTTGGGGCAACACTGCATAAATTTTGGTCAATTTATCTACACACAAAAAACACATTTACAAAAATGATATTTGTACATTTAGGCAAAAAAATCATCAAATATGATAGACACAAAATGTCTATTTTCAGCCTATATATTAAGATAAGTGGCAATCATGGGCTGACGTGCCTGCAATAAAATGTAGTGTCAAAAGGACTTCTTTTCTGATGACACAACTATTTTTTACTACCTTCACTTTTTGGCAATTCTTATTGTTTTAAAAATTGATGATTAGAATTGTAATAAAATGTAAACATATGATAAAAATGAATTTATACATTCATTTTTTTGTTTTCGAGAATTTACAAGAAAAATATTAAACACTGTTTATTTACAAGAATAATTTTATAGTTACAACATTCTAAAAACTAGTTTTTGTTTGGCTACTGCAGCGGGGACCAAAACTTGGAGAGGGAAATAACTGAAACATCTGGAAGAGGCGTGACATGTGGAACTAGAACAATCTAACCCCGGTGGATGAAATAGTGTTTGTCTCGAAATTCTAATCACCTGAAGAAGGCTAGAGAGTACAATGGCTGAAATGTCACGAATGTGTCAATAAAGAGAAGGACAACACTAAATATGTGTAAATAACCGATATTTTGCTAACCATTCCAATAAACAGTAAATAGTGTAAATAAACAATCTATTTAATAGTGTTTCTTATTTTTCTCAAGAACAAAGAAATGTGTGAAAATTCACTTTCATATGTTTAGGTTTTATTCCATTCCTAATCCTTGCTTTTTGAAATAGTAAATGTTGCTAGAGAGTGAAGGTTGTTAAAAAAGGTGTCGTCATAGGAAAACCAATCATTTTAGCACTCTATCTTATTGCAGGCACGTTTATCCATGTTTGCCAAATAACTTGTGTTCATTCTGATTATCTGGGGTATTTTTTTTATTTTTTTTTTTATTGCGGAGCTTTATCTTCTTGCAAACTTGTTAATAAAAATCTTTTTAAATAAGTTTGTTTTTTCGCTGTAAAATGTAAAACACACAGAAATATTTTTTTCCTGGGAGAACATAACCAATATGTTATGCTTTATCTATCAATTTTATTACATAGTTTTTTTATTTTGCCATTCTTTAAATGTTATATCCTGCAATTGTCAGATTTCAATTTGATGAGGAAACCTTTGTCAGCTTGGCTTTTTACATTGAGGCAAGTTCGTGAATAACCTTAAGTAATATCAGCATCCTCGTAAGTGTTACAACAGATACAGGGATAAACAAAATAAACAAATTCCCAAGAGAAGAGAAAAATAATAAAATTAGACTCCAAAAATTAAACTAAATTAATTAGTGGAAAAAGAATGAAAACAGATGTGGAAAAATTACTAAAAAAAAAATAAACAAATAAAATGAGGTATGTGATAAAAATTAAAATCTCGTTGTCAATTGGGAGTTAATAACATTTGAATCACAGCAGAGAGATTAAAAAAAAAACTGATCAATACTTTAATTATTATCAATGTTTGACTCGTCCTCTGTTCAGTTTGTTTTTGTTGCTTTTTATCACTAATCTCTGGTTGCTTTTACATTTATTCTGTGACCAGTAATTAAGCAGCATGGATTGGAATTGATGAATACTCTTTCATTAAGATTTTATTTTTGGGTGCTAATCTGACTCGAACAGCATTTTTTTATCTGTTAGGCTACAAAAGCTAACCTTATAAACATCATTCAAATTTAGTCTTATATCTATATTTCTTCACTCCTTCTACTGCTTGTTGTTTCTTTTTTCTACTGAAATAGGTCCAGATATACTAGATTTAAATTCTTCTTAGATTAAACATTGTTATCTTTAACAAATGACCTGAGAGATGTGATAAAAAGCAGCAAAAATAAGAGGAAGGAAAAGTTAGTAAAAAAAAATGGATACTATATAATCAAGCAGGGGGTGGATAAAGAGTTAAATTTTAGGGGAAATTCTTTTTCTTTTTTTCGCTTTTTATTTACAGAATTTGAAGCCTCATTATGAGGTGTGTTTTTTTAAAAAAAAAAAAAAAAAAAATTATTCCTGTAAATGTACTAATATGGAAAAGAATGATTTGCATATTATTTGGCATGCACCTTTTGAGATCGGATGGGTAATGACATTCTGACATATGGTGAAAACGGGCAAAAAAGGTTGAGAACCACTGATATAGATAAGAAGTCTATTCTTTGTCTAAGAAGTTTAGATATATCCTTTTTTTCTGTTTTGGCATTACTTGCTTGCTTTTATGCTGAACTTTTACAACCTATTGTTGAAATAATACAAATCATTTACTGGAATCAGTCTAATGTTAATTAGTTTTTGCTCATTATTAATAAATCTTGAAAATAAATGGGGTATCATTAAAAATCTTTCATATGGACAAATGTTAATTTGTTTTTTAAAATTTCAGTATATTCCTTTTTTCTATTGAGGATCCAAAGTTTCTCTTATGTCTTTGTCATACTTGAGTTATAGATTTAAAATTTTTTTTTTTTTTTTATTTAACCAAAATTCAATAATCAAAGTCAAGAAATTAAATTGAAGTTTACATTGTTGCATGATTCGTGAATGGTATATAAATTTGAAATCAAAACTTCTTTTTTATCAATTTTGCTTATTGATTTTCCTGAAACATTTTATATTATTGGCATTGGTTTATCTAATTCCAGGTGATGAAACAAATAGGTAATGCTATAGCAAAACAGAAGTATGAAGAATATGTACCCCCTTTTTACCAAAAACCGAAAGAAACAGATCCAAGGTAAGTGAAATTTATTCTGAGAATATGTATCTGAATTTGGGCTTTTCTAGATATTCAGTTTCAACAATTTAGTGTGGATTTGTTAAAGACACTGGAACAAGGATTTATGCTCAGAATTATATTAAAAGAATAATAAAAATGCAAAAGAATGTATACCTGTGTTTTATAGATTATTCGAAAACATTTGTTAAAGAAGCATGTCACAAAGAATTGTTGGAACTGCTTAGTAACTTTGACATATTTGGTTAGGACATTAGAATAATCCAGAATCTATACTGGCGGCAAACCACCTGCCTAGGTATAGAAAATGAATTCAGTAGATAGCAAAAAAAAAAAAAAAAAAAAAAAAGGGGTGTAAGACAAGGATGTGTCTTCTCACCAGACATTCAACCTATACAGTGAGGTGATTCTGAGAGAATTAGAAATTCTACCAGGATTTATTATTGGTGCCCACAATCTTAACAACATAAGACAGGCAGATGACACAGTATTGATAGCAGATATGAAAAGGAAACTATAAGAACTACAGAAGGTATGGAAGAAAAGCAAGAAGAAAGGACTAAACATCAATTGGAAGAAGATGGAATGCACAGGTGTTAGCAAAAGGAACAACCCAACATGTAAATTACAAATTTGAGATACCAACATCAAACAGGTACAACAATTTAAATATCTGGGAAGTGATTTAACAGAGAATGAAAAGTGTGACATTAAAGTCCAAAGGTGCATTGGAATAGCCAAAGATGCCTTCCAAAAGCCAAGCAGCATATTAAGAAGCAGAAAAATTTCATTGGAAACAAAGAAGAGTACTGAACTGTTACATAATATCAATTGTCTGATATGGCAGTGAATACTGGACAATCTTAAAGATGAAGAAGAGACTTGAAGTAACAGAAATGTGGTTCTACAGAAGGATGCTGAGGATACCAAACATGTGAGCAATGACAAAGTTTTAGAGAAAATAGAAACAAAAACGAAACTTATTATTAAAACCAGGAAGAGACAAGTGAAATTTATACGGCTCATAATGAGGAAAGAGAGCTTGGAAAATTTGATACTCACAGGGCATTGAAGGCAAGAGGAACAGAAGAAACCAATGCATAACCTACTTAGTGAGCTTGAGTAAATAGATGATGGAACAAGGTTTAAGAGAGATAACAAAAAGACAAATTTAGAGCGAGATTATGGAGAGCCATGATTGCTAATGTCCTGAAGGGACACGGCCTATAAAGAAACTTAACATGGGAAGTTCCTTCTTTGAATCAAATTCATACCAAATAAAATTCTTTTAATTTTCTCAAAAATAATTGTTGTTAAAATCAATGTTATGACTTTAAAATGTCATTTTCAAAAAAAAGTATTAACATGGGTTTCATGATTGTTATTAATCTTAAAATGTCTTTATAAAAATACATGCAACAGGGATAATGTACATTATTTACATCTGGACATCCTCATCTTTGTTGTCATTATCACAACAGTTTGGATGTTGTGCCCTCTGACCTTCAGATGTCTCTCCATTGTACCAATAAATGCTTTTAGAAAAGGTCAGAACACAATTGAGGAAATGAAAATATTGTGCACACTGACTAAAAACAGGAAACATGAAGAAAGAAAATATATGCAAGGTATGGCAGAAAAACCTCCCACAGTTTAAAGGTTGATAAAACGACCAAAGTAACTGCTGTTAAACAAAATTATTTCACTGTTGTTTAAACAAAGGACTATGGGTTTCATTTAGTTGTAAAAAATGACGTCCTCCAAATGGTGGCCTCTATTCACCATACACTGTTGAAGATGATTTCTAAATTTTTCCCATCACACAAAGCATCATTTCTGGCGGTATTTCCAAGTGGCTTTCTTTTAAGCGCTAAAATTTTGAACCCGTAACAGTATCGATTTTCTATCCAGAACGGCATCATTCCAATGTAACTTGAAATGAATACAAAAAGCTCTGTGTGTTGCAATTAGAGATTCAGTCAGTCAGTGCCATGTGATACACTTTTGGGCGATCATGTATATTTCAATACATGACTGATAAGGCAGAAGATTTTTTCCGTATAGGTTGCCATTTCTTGTATGCTATGAGTACCCGAGTCAAATGGCCTTCCATATTTAAACAAAGCTAAATAAACTGGTTTGGTATATTGTGTCTTTTTTCTAAATTTAGTCAATCTAATGTTTGTAGACAGTCTGTTGTTGAGTATCCACTTTGAAAATCTGTCTCTTTGCATGCGTGGTTTTTATCAAAAAATATTTGTTAGTACTTTTAAGAATAATTTGTATATATTTGATAGTAACGTGAGAGGTCAATAGTTACTCAGGTCTTTATCTGTTCTTTTTTTCTAAACTAGGAGCATTGTTCCAATTTTAAAGTACTTTCTTTTCTATGTGCACTGAATAAATAGTTGTGCTGATCTTTTTGTGGAATTCCTCTCCTGTATCTTTGAAAAAAGCTTTCTCTTGCTGCTTCTCTGAATCTGTTCATTTTGGAAGTGCAAACCTTATCTCATCTGTCTCTTCTTGCATCAGAAACATATCCTGTATCTGCCAGATCCTTGGTGATTTTTTATTTTCAAAACCTCCGAGTTTGTGTAGTCATCCTCAGTTATTCTTAACATCTTCCCCCTACATTAAATAACTTCTCTCTGGGTATGATGATAAACAACATCTGGCAGCAAGGCATTCTGTTCAGGAAATTGGAGGTTTTGAGGATCCGGGAACCACCTCTTCATTGCTGTTATTCCCATATTCACCCTGACCACGACTGGTAGCACCTGTTACGATCCCACCTATGGGCAAATAGTGACCTTCCCCCATCAAAAAACAAAAACACTATGAAATATGAAAGTATAAATTTTATAGTAAAAATACCAGCAATACATTTTTATATGAAAAAGACCGACAATACATGACCAGCAATATATTTTCTCTGTAGTTGAAAGCATACAATTGCATTCAAAATATTTAGTTGAAGGCATGCAATTGCGTTCAAAATATATTTAGTTGAAGTCATGCATTTGCGTTCAAAATATATTTAGTTGAAGGCATGCAATTGCGTTCAAAATATATTTAGTTGAAGGCATGCAATTGCGTTCAAAATATATTTAGCTGAAGGCATGCAATTGCGTTCAAAATATATTTAGTTGAAGGCATGCAATTGCGTTCAAAATATATTTAGCTGAAGGCATGCAATTGCGTTCAAAATATATTTAGTTGAAGGCATGCAATTGCGTTCAAAATATATTTAGTTGAAGGCATGCAATTGCGTTCAAAATATATTTAGCTGAAGGTATGCTGCTGCGTTCAAATTATTTAGATGTTGGCATGGAATCACCTATAGAGGTGTTGATATGCCACTAAACAAAATCAAACAACCAAGAACTCTTTCATGACATTAATCTATATAATTATCCTACAATTTCTTAAGTCAAACTATATTCTAAAATATAACTTTAAAAAAAAACAATATAAAATATGCATATCACCACCTTTTAGTAATTTTGTCCACTCAAACATGTAAATGCTCAAAAGCTGAGTATCATTTACCACGTATTCAATTGTGAAAGCAGAATAACATCATATTTTTATTCCTTCAAAATTTTAAGAACAGTTTCTCTCTCAACAACTGGTCTCAGTAGCAACGGGCTTCCTCATTTTTCCATAGTCTATACTTTACTATATAGATATAATTTAGGAATAAAGCAAATTTTTCTTGCACTTATTCAAAAATATCAAAATGAATCTGCATTACATTGCCAGTTATCATTTTGAAAAATAATTACAAGAAATGCTTTTAAAATCTTTCATTCATTAATTTTCATTATAAAAAAATTTCCAAATAGCCACTTGATTTTCATCATAGTCTTCAGTTTTTTTTTTTTGCCTTGCTCTGTTGTCATCAGCACTGATTTTTTTCTAAGCCATGTTTTCATGAAAGGAGTGGCATCCCATAAATCTAAATCGAGACCAATAAGATTAAATGTTATCAAGTTTGCTGCATTTTCAACTGTAAGGTGGCTTTTTTTATCAGAGTATATAATATATATATTTCTATCTCGAAAGAACTGATAGCAATCATACTGATAATAGTTTTAGCTTTTTGCAGACTTTCAATCATTACAGGATTATGAAAGTTTTTCAGGACATTTTCGACATAGTCCCGAAAATCATTAATGGGAATGTGATGAAAAATTTTACTGAAGTCATTAAGCTTTTCTTCCGCAGCTTTCCAGGGAATATTCCAAGTATCTGGCTCTAGCAAGTGCAGCAGTTCATGAAATTTGTATTAATCTTTATTTGTGCACCTGAATTTACATCACCAACTGATTATATGACTACAATTTGTAGACAATCTAAAATTAGTCGTTTGTTCGGGTTGCAGCTAGCAATGGGTTCAATGAACTCATAAAATTCCAAGAACAGGTTTGCATGAACCCACTGAATCCCACCACTGCCCATAAGGAAATGATATGCTGTTAAAAAATCAAAAAAAGAATAGTAACTTCTTTGAGATAGGGAGGGGCATAAATTTGAAAGGCATAGAATTAAAGTCTCAAACCAGTAGATATGATAACTTGTAGGAATGGATTAGGATTAAGGATTAAGAAAAGGCAATAAATGTTGTTCTTGGTGACCATGATAAATAGGACTAATTAGCATTGAGGGAGAAGACCTTACAAGTCAGACTAGTTACAGTCATCAATACTAAGCCAAAATCCCAAGCCAAAGTATCAAGATAAAACCAATGAAGATGTGTCAGGTATTATGATAAAAAAGTGAAGTTTTCACAGGTATCATCACTAAAAGTAAATGGAATTTATCTAGTTGGAAAACAAGGATAAAAAGGAAGATGACTTCACACTGTATAGGATCTCCAGATTATTTTTCCTTGTCACCTTGATTTATTTCATGGTTTTTTAACTGCTCTAGTAGCTTTATCTAATCACTTAAAAGACAATTATAAGTACATCTCATTTTATGAGCTGGTTTTATGTCAGCCACAGAGTTTGTTGCCATGTGTTTTCTGTGTTATAGAAGTTGTGATTGTCTGCTAAAAGCTTTTCTGCCACTACATCTGTACCTCTCATCTAACACAAAATACTAAATCTTGTAGTATATGCAAGCTAATTGTCTGGACAAGCCTGGTGGCTTCACACAGTTACAAAGGGGCTTGTTACTATGTGTCTGGGTTGAGCATTTCATTCATAAAGTTGTGCTTATCTGATGCAGTGAATTCTTGCATACCATGGAAAAATAATCTAGATAAATGACCAAATGCCACATTTATAAATGCCAGTCAAATAGATATTTTTTTTAAGAGTTCAATCCTTTTCTCAAACCCCTTTGGCAAAAATAACATTCAGGCTTACAGCCACATCTCATTGAAACATGTACAATCACCAAAGTTAAGCAATGTTAAGCCTGGCCAGTACCTAAATGAGTGACCACTTGGGAATACCAGGTGCTGTAAACTTGGATGTGTGGGTGGTGTAATGGATAATGACTTGAAATTTTTAATCGGAGAGCTGAGTTCCAATTCCTGTTGTGTCATGTCAGTTATATTCCCTTACATGCCAATACCCTTGAGAAAGGTATGAATCCACCTTTACTCCCTCCAGCTATGGGTTAATTAGTAAGGCTTGTATCACTAAGCCATTATCTCAAAAAAGATTCTTACAATCTAAAAATATTTTCTGGCTTTAAATAACCTGCAAAGTTGTAGAAAACTAATCAATCAAAAAGAAAAGATTCAAGGGCGACCTTGTAAGCAGCATTTAGTTCAAGGAGTACAAAAGAAGAGCAAACTGGTATAACATTCATGCTTTAAGGAGAGTAGGGTAATGCCAATGAAGAAGCTGAAATCTGAAAAAGTTGCTTGGAGAAGTAGCTTGTGAACCTTTATATCTCATTCTAACAAAAATCAGGCACAAAGGAAGGACGAGAGAGATTCTGGGAGAAGCTTCTTTTTTTATCTTTAGTTTAAGCTTTTAAAACTGCACATATGACAACAGAAACTGAAATTAACACCAAAAATAATGTAGGTGATGAGCTGTGAAAAAGAATGCAGTGGAAAAGGAATTAATACCAGTGAGTAATGCAGAGTGACAAAGGTTCACAAGCTAACAAAAATTGGGCAAAATGGAAGTGAGGCTTTGCTGAGCACACGAATTTTTAAATTTCAAACAATGGCATTAATAGGTTGTTTAATACTGATGACAAAGGAATAGACAATAGAAAATTAATGGAAATGGGGAAAATATTAAGAACAAGATATAGAAGAAGTAATTACCAAAATCATTGCTTCTAATCCATTCAAAAAGAACTCAAAGAAGTTTTTAATCATATCCCCAAATGTTGGCCCAGTGAATAAAAGCATTGATTGAAGTAATCCAAAAGTGACTTGACCCAAAGAGTTGTGAGTTCAATACCTGGCCACAGCAGAGGTGAACAAAATCTTTGAGAGTTGAGTTACTAAAAGGAATTAACTGAAACTGAGCTATTCAGAAAAGCTGGACAATCAACCCCAGTGGACTAAATAAAGGGTTCGGTTCAAAATTCCAACATATATCACCTGAAGTAAACCAGAGCGTACAATAGCCAAAACATTGTGGATATGACAATAAAGATGAGGACAACCGTCTGAACTGTGTATAAATAGTGTATAGAGATTTCCAAAATTACAGCTTCTAATCCATCCAAAAGGAGTCAAAGAAGTTTTTAAACACATTGAAAAGATCCAAATTATGAAAGAAAGATGAAAGCTGTTTAAAATTTAATGAAAGTACAATATTGTGAAAAAAAAAAAAAAATGATTTAACAAAGCAATTAACACTCAACCTCTTCATTTCATTAAAAATGAGTCAACAGGACAGAGGAGGAGGAAGAGAATTCATTGCTGCCAACATAATCATCATCATCATCATCATCATCACTGTATTTAAGGTTAATAATACTTTATTGATTTCATGTAGATTTTTATGCCTATTTTTATTTCTTTTTTTTAATTTTATGCATTTTTTTTCTCATTAAAATCATTATTTGAACCTTGTTTTATTTATATAGCAATTGAAAGATTTTATATGTAGTTTCTTTTTCTACTTCAGAGCATAGCCCTATTTAATGAGTTGCTTTCTATAAATAATTATACCTCACTTTAGAAACATTCACCTTATGAACTGTCATTAAGAATTCATTCATCAAGATGAAGTTATAGGTGTATAAGTTTTAATGTCATTGAAGTCTAACTTGGTAATTTGATATATTTGATATGCATCGGTAAGTGAAGGGATATTTTTTTTTTCAACAGGGAAAGAAACGGAAAATTCTCTCAAACAATATAGTATGTTCTCTGATTAAAATCTAACTAACAAACAAACACCTTTCTAATACTGACTGAAATAAGCCAAGCAAAGACAGGTAAATTATGATGATAAAAGAGTAAATTTCAAAGCACATTAGTAGCAGAAGAATTATAATATTTCATCTATATGTAATACAAAATTCTAATAAGAAAAAAAATTGGCCAAATTTTTAGCCAGTTTCATGAAGGCTGAAATTGTTTGGATCTACTTGTTTGAGTTGGTGAGCCTTTGATTCCATAGTCATTTTGAAACAGTCTTACCTCTGTAAATTCTGCTGGTCTGTCATATGAGATGCTTTTTTATGTGTAAAAGAAATCGGCAAACAATGGACTTTTGTGTTCACAAAAAGAAACATAGTGTCAAAAAGACAGTTTTTTTTTCCCCTTGACGCGACTATTATTTTACCTTCACTCTTCAAATAAATATGAAAATAATTTTTTATTGATGAATTTATAAACATTTACTAAATTATTAAAATAAGGGAATAAGGGAATCTTCATTTTATAAAGTTCAAATCAATTGGCAATATTTTGCCAACCATTCCAATAAATCAGTGTTTCTCAACCATTTTTACTTCAGAGTGCACCTGTAAAATAACTAAAAGTCTGGGGTGCATTTTCAATTTTAATAAGGAAAAATTAGTCACAAAATTTGAAAATCTGAACTTTTGATTCAGCATTTCCAAAGAAGATTAGCATTACAATTTTCATTTAAAGGGATTTATGAAGAATCTTTTTTTTTTTTTTTTTTTTTTTTTTTTTTTTTTTTTTTAGAGTGATAATCACTGATTAAGGAAGGCAAAAGGGAAAGGATTATCCACTTCTTAAAGATTAAGAAATTTATCATCCAGTTTAAAATATCAAACGATAAAGATTTGACTTAGACATGGAAGTCATGTGTTTGGTGTCGCTAGCATTTTAAAAATAAAGATTGTTTTTAAATATAAAAATAATTCAGGAGTTACTTCTCTGTTAACTTGAACTCACCTGGTTACCTTTCAGGGCACTGTAGTGCTCCCAGGTGCACTGTTTGAGAAATGTTGCAATAAACAATATCATAAATTAACAATATAATAAATTATGTTGTATTATTTTTGTTGTCAATTCTCAAGAACAAAAAATATGTAAATTCACTTTTATCATGTTTTGGTTTTATTACAATTCTAATCCTTGCTTTTTAAAACAATAAACACTGTCGAGGAGTGAAGGTAGTTAAAATGAAAGTGGTGTCAGGGGAAAAAAACGTCTTTTTGACACTCCGTTTTTTTTTTTTTTGTTTTTTTGTCTTTTTTTGTGGGCATGACGGTCCATGTTTGCCAAAAAATTCCCCTGTAAATTTTCTTATTAAAAATTTAATAGACAATAAAACTGCTAGTTTTAACAATAAGATTTCTAAAATATGATAATAACAGTAAATTTCAAAGCATTAGTACTTGAGAAAATATTTCTTACCTACAAAATTTGATCTAATGGATTGGCCCACATGTATAAAATGTGTGCATGTATTTAGATTATAAATGAGAGAATATACATAACTATTCAGAAAACAATATAATCTAACATTAATTCTATTTATAAACTTGTTTAACAACTGTTAATTTACATGATTTGTCATTGTCGTGAACAATTATTTTGATGAAACAAATGCTTTCTTTGTTTTGCTTCAGCAATCCGGAAATGTATTTTTTGAAACACACACTGCTTTTTCTGCACATGCATCCCTTGCAAGCAAACTACACATGCACAGTCTCCAATTGCACAGTTACATTCATTGTGATATCACATTTACACTTACAACCATGTATACTATTTGTTTATAATCCAACTTCATTGTAACTTTGTTCTTTGTAAAATCTTTTGTTTTTTTTGTTCCAATCTTCTCAACCCTATGTGGACAGAGAGAGAGAGTGAGATCTATTTTATTAATTGCTGTTTGTGTACATCATCCAAATGAGGAACTTGATAGATATGCTAAACTAGACAGCTTTTCAACCGATATTAAGAGAGGAAGAGTGCGACTGGGCAATGACTAAGATTAATGTCATTGATAGAATTAACTTTTGGGAATATGGATTAATACTTATGGATTATGAATATGGATTAATACTTATGGATTATGAATATGGATTAATACTTTTGTCAGTTTTGTGGTTTGGGTTGAAACTGTTTTAAATCTCTACAAAAATTTTTATTTTTCATGAGATTTTCATTTGCTGATATATATTTTAAAGTCCACTTCTATTGGAGACACATGCTTTCGTCTGTAACTGAATTACTGTGCAATATCAGCATTTTATTTCCTCTTTAGTTAATATGTAAAATTCATTTAGATTTCATGTAGTTCTGTATTGATGTCTAGTTTGTATTATTAACATCTTATATGGATGCTCTTAATGGTTGCATATTAATTTACCAAAGTAGTTTTGAATTTATGATTCGGTTGTTTTTTTTTTTTTACTGGTTTCTTAAAGAAGGCTTTTAATTATCAACTACAAAATTCTATGTCCGAAGATGACCGAGCATATAGCTAGTTAACATTATGCTAGATTATCCCCCACACCGTTCCCTTTAACTTCCTGTGAAAGTTGAATGTCATACTTCCCTATGTTTTAAGAAATAATGTAATCATTTGTATCAGTCATAAATGAAATTGTCTCGGATTCTATGTAGACAACTTCATGTTATGATCTATATAAAATTTTTTTCCGTTGTTTTTAGCGTAGATCTCATATTTGATTGGTTAATCACGGTAAACCCACAAGCCTCATTTTAACTGTTTTTATTTTTTTTTTATTTTTTTGTCTTCTTTCTCTTTCAAAAAAAGGGGAAGTATTCTGCCTTTGAAATTAATCGTTGACTCACCAGTAATTTACCATCGCCCAAGGAGACACATTTGAAGTGTTGAAACATGATTTGCTATTGTGTAGAGATTTTTAACATGTTTTTGTTTTAATCTCCGATAATAAAATATTTAGCTCTACTCAGTATTGGGCGCTCTTTTAAATTAAATGTTACAGACAGTGGAATTATATTCCATTTGTTCTTATCTTACCTCTGTGTGTGTGTGAGATATATATATATATATATATATATATATATATATATATATATATATAGAACCTGAAGATTGCGTTGTTCATGAAACTCTGTCGTGCTAGTTGTAAAGGATAATAGGCATATTTATTCAAATATGTAAACACTTTACTCTTCCTCAGAATGTAATGCTACTAGCTGTGTCCTTGGTACTATTTTCTCTAAATTCTTTCATCTCTGAAGTACATGACTTCTTTCATCTTTATAATCTCTTTTTCATCATTTTCTTCTTCACTCATTTATTCCATTATACACAAAAGAAAATAAATTCACTTAATTGCTACTAACAAGCAAAGCCAATTCTGTGTTCAAAAAAACACTTTTTAGCCAGTTTCGTCAGTTGATAAAAGTTTCATTGTTTTGGAAGCATTTTGTTCTTAAATTGGACATTATTAAATAAAGTGACAATTTCTTAAATATATACATGAAATTTTAAAAATTTTTAAAAATTTCATGTATATATTTAAGAAATGAACATTGTTTAGATATGGAAAAGTATATATTGAAGTAATACTCATGCAACAAAAACAACCATCAACAAATAAAAACAATTGTGACTTATTCTCATATATATATATATATATATATATATATATATATCCATCCATCCATCCATCCATCCCACACCATTTGCACTAAGTTTCATGCCAAATGCAATCTTCATATATAAAAATACAACCAAAACTATAATAGGTTATTTATGAGTATAGCAACGATGTTTTAAAATCTCTATAATAGCTATGTTTTTAAAATACTTAAATGTAATTCTAAAAAAAAGGGAAAATTAAAGTTATCTCCCTTAGAGTTAATTTTTATATTAACTATAATGGAATACACGTTTATAATTATAATGGCGCGCCTTTACAAAATAATTTCATAACTATCAATTACATTAATTTTTTGTCTTAGCAATTCACTCTTGTAGATGATATTGTCTGAGATTGAAAGTACTTGGGAAAATAAAATAATAAAAGAAGTTAAAAAAAAAAAAAGTATGGCGTCTTCCTTGATCCTCTCAAAGTTTCAGATGAACTTCTTAATGTTGATATTAAATTCATTAAAATAAAAATAGTCATATGTTCAGATAATTCAAACAAACATGCTTGAATGAATATATATATATATATATATATATATATATATATATATATATATATATATATATTAGTAGATGTACAACATTGATATAGCTGCACTGAGTAACCATCAGTTTTGTGCTACATG
Organism: Acanthosepion esculentum; assembly: GCA_964036315.1. Taxonomy (NCBI): domain Eukaryota; kingdom Metazoa; phylum Mollusca; class Cephalopoda; order Sepiida; family Sepiidae; genus Acanthosepion; species Acanthosepion esculentum. The sequence goes on from OZ038519.1 coordinate 20,839,965, forward strand.
AAACAAGAAAGCAAAATAAGACATCTAACAGTGTTCCTGCTGCACTTGGATACAACACCTTCTCCTGTACTGTTTGTGATCTTTTGTGCAATTCTTGAGCCGATCTCAAAAGTCATGCCCATCATAGGCATTCCATGGTCATTGGAACCTCATACCGGGAGAGTCCATTATATATATATATATATATATATATATATATATATATTTATTTATTAGTGGAAAATTTTTTGTTGTGGTGCGTTTTGTCCTATAGGACTTCATTGGACTAAATTTGTTATGTTGGCATGACTACACATCTGACTAGATTCTGATGGAATTTCCTCCTTGTTTGAGAAGGATTATTCGTAATTTGGAGAAGTTGATCATTAAAATTAATTCACACGAAAAGTCTGTTTCTTCAATATAAATAAGGTGCAATCTGTCTGGATTTAACTTTAATTTCACTTTTCAATTGATATCATCTAAAACCATAATTAAAACTCAAGTGGTGCATGGTACGTTGATCATATGCTTTTTTTTTCTCACACGTGTACTGTGACATATTCAAAATGTTACATAGTTCGGGTTCCCTAATGTCTTTTAAGAGTGACTTTATGTGAAGCTATCATAAGAAATGGTGATTTTAAAAGAAAATAAAAATTACATAGAAAATAAATGTAAACAAACTATGGAGATCGGTTGTGTATACGAAGAAAGATTATGCCGAATTAAGGTATCAAATAAAGATAAAATAATTTTATTCTTTCTAAATTCTTATAACTTTTACATACATAGGATGCTGAAGGTAAAAGGCTGAAGGCCCAAAAGCCCACTGCAGGAGGTAACCTAAAGTCCACCCAAAGGGTGGCTTCTAGGCGATTTAATAATATTTGCCTTAAATTTCTTTCTAAGAAAACAATGAATATCCTTATTAATTTTCAACTAATATTTATTTCATTTTTATTTCAGTGGTTTTTATTACAACTCTCAACTCCTTCTATGAACATTATGCAAGCAACATAGCTTGAAAAATCATGAATAAACCTTTGAGAGCTGACTTATTGATTAGGCTATGAAAGTTCTACCAAGGAACTTTGTCCAAACGGCATATAGCTGTCTGTGTGTGTGTGTTTTTTTTAATCCAATCCACAATGCCACATGTTTTGTTTACATTAATAATATTAGATGTAATAGCCTTTGGCTTTTGGAGATGAAGCATTGCTATTTTTATTCTCTTATTAATAGTATATCTTTTGACTCTATTTCACTGCTCTGGCCTTGATTTAGCTGCAATCTTGTTTTAACAAATTCAAAGACTGTTAGAACATGAATATATTAGTTGCCAAAAAAGAAACTTTTGTGTTTAGTATAAAAAGAAGTAGTATCTGGTGAAGTATTCTTCTTCTATGTGTCATGTCCCTTCAGGACGTTGGTGGTCATAGCTCTCCACAATTTCCTGTCCTTTGTAGCTCTTACTAAATTTTGTCTTTTTTATTTCTCTTAAACCCTGTTCTGCTATCCATTTACTTAAACTCACTAACTTACATGTTGTTTTCATCTGTAGCTCTTGCCTTCAATCTATCCTGTGTGTACCAAATTTTCCAAGCCCCACTTTCCTCATTATGTACCCTAGAGATTTTTTTATGTTAAGTATAAGGTTCTTTTTTGTTTTCATTGTCTATAAAACTTTGTTGTTTGGTCCATGGTATTCTCAGCATCTTTCTGTAGAACCACATTTCTGTTACTTCAAGTCTCTTCTTCATCCATGAGGAGATTGTCCAGCATTCACTGCAACATAGGAGGACTGATATTACATAACAGTACAGTACTCTTGTCCTTTTAACAAAATTTTCCTGTTTCTTAATACTTTGCTTAGCTTTTTAAGTATACCAGAAAAATATTTTGATGGAAGATCTATTATTGTCTTTTGCTTAACCTGTTTATTCTCTATTAAATTTTGAATCTCATTGTAGAATTGGTTATTTGGCAATAATTAAAAGATGTTACTAACCTAAATAATTTTAGATTTTTCTTGCCATTTTTCATTGTAATTGGCTTGAGAATACCTATTTTTATTACTTTTTATGTATAGGTATTTAACTATTTACACTATTTGGACTGTTGTCCTTGGCTTTGTTGCCATATTCATGATATTTCGGCTGTTGTACACTTTGTCCAGGTGATTGGAATTTCGGATTGAACCCTTATTTCATCCACCAATGTAGATTGTTCTAGTTTCACATGCTATACCTCCTCCGGATTTCTCAGTTATCTCCCTTTAACTCAACTCTCCAAGATTTTGTTCATCATTGCAGTAACCAGGTATTGAACTCTTTGGGTCATGTCACTGGATTTAACCAATGCTTTTATCCACTGGGCTATGTGTTCTATGGACTAGTGGATAAAAGCATTACAAGTATTAAAAACAGATAAAATGACAATGCTTCATCCGATAGCACTAATTATACTATTAGTGTATTTAAACAAGGAAGATCGGAAACTATATAGTCAGATGGAAACTTCTGTGACTGGATTTTCTGAATTTATAGTCTATATTGAAGAATCCCAGAAGAATTGTACTTTTGTTAATTTACAATCATCTAACATTTCCTCCGTTATTACTACAGGAGCCCCCAATATTTTAAATATGTGTAGGAAGACTGGATTTAAAACAAAAGTACAGAGAAATGCTGAAAAATCTTAAACCTAACCAAGAAGGATAATCTAAATGCTATTTTAAATGCATGAAACCTATATGCTATTTTATATATTCACTTCACACGGCATAGGTTTCTTAGATTTCATTTTTTTTTTTTCTTTTTTTTTTACCCTTCCAAAAATAATTCTGTTTGCTCATTGAAATGCTGATTTTGGGAAGTGAATCAAGCTTTTTTGCCACTCTTATGATAATTTATCTAAAAAAATATCAAATCCATTTCATTTCTTTTCTTTTTTTTAGAATATTACAAGCATTTCATTTTTTCTTTTTTTAAGAATACTAAAAGAATTTCATTTTTATTTTTATTTTTTTTTATTTTTTATTTTTTAAGAATACTGAAAACATTTCAATTTTTTTAAATATTAAAAGCATTTAATGCCAATCCTGTTAGGAATGACTGCAAAAACATCTCCCTCCCCTTATTTATAATCAAATCCTTACAGATGCATGCTGGGATTTCTTCCTAACCAATAAAATGCATTATTGCCAATTACACTCAACCATCACTCTACAGTAACATAACAGATTTACTAACGATGACTACTGCTTAAAAATTGGACACATGTCGGTATTTTAGCGCGTTTTCATTCAAATTTCACGTGTGATTACTTTCTATGTACTTATTTTCAGGGTATTAAAGATGGAGTGGATTTATGCGAAATACAAGAGATTAGATTTCCAAGATCCTAATAAACAGAATGAATATATCAAAGATCTAAAAGAAGGGGTGTTAATGAAAAGAGGCAAAGAAAATCAAAAGTATAAACCCCGAAGATTTGTATTATCGAGGCATGAGAACACGTTGACTTACTACAACAAGGACAGTGTGAGTATGCATGCGCAATCTCCTTTGCTATTGAGATTCTTTTTCACATTACACCAACAATCGGTATAACTTCTTCCTTTTCCTTCAAATTTCCTTTCTTAATAGATACAAATTCTCAGTCTTCAAAGCATGTCAACAATGTACATGATACAATAGTCATAGAATTAATAGTAATTTTGCATGTTAAATAACTTTGTCTTTTTTGCTTTGATTCATCCTTTAGTACAGGGGTTCTCAACTGGGAGGGGGATCCCAGCTTTCAAGTGATGGGGGCGGAAAAATCTTTTATTTCTTCACAAGTTTCTCATTGGCAGTAAAATAAAAAATCGGTGTAAATACCCAGACCTTTTTATTGAACTTTTTGCTTATTGAATTCCAATACCCTGGCATTCTGCTTGTTTATTGAAGCAAGCTTCAGTTTATTTATTTAACCTTTAACACTGAATTATTCACTACTTTCCTTTCCACTGTATTGCTTTTCAAGGCTCTTCTACTGTACTACTTAATTTCAGTCATGGTCATTTTCTGTTGCCATAGCAGGATATGACAACACAACTGCAAAATTCAAACATGCTATCATTCACTCATCTGAGTCATTTACAGTGGCAGGATAAAATTTTTACTTTTCAAGCAAAATCACTTCCAGTTTGTTAAAGGTTAATAACAAATTACTGAACTTTTATTCAAGTTTATAAATTCATCAACATTCTCTGTTGCTATTAAATTTGTAAGAATCTATAAGAATAATCCGTATGTGCCAATATGGATAAGAATAAAGGTTTTCAATAATATATGCATATTATTTGAATTGCACCTTTTCAGATTGGACAATCTTGGAAAGGTGGGGTAATGGCATTCTGACATATGGTGAAAAGGGTGCATTGGGCAAAAATGGTTGAGAACCACTGCTTTAGTAGAATATAGAATCTTGTTATAAATTCTTTTGCTAAATATCTGGATTTATTAAAACCTAAAGAACACATTGTGATGATGCTTGGAACGTTAAATATTTAATAGGGGGAACTTGATTTTTAGAATTAGTTATATAATTATACCTTTTTAAAATAAATCATTTCAGAAATAATTCTGAAATCAAAATTCTTTCTACATCACAGAGAAAATACTTTCAGAATTTTTTTTTTTTTTAAATTCGGTTTTAAGGAATTATTTAATTTCGGGGAAAATGAACAAACTTTAATATTTGATTTCTGTAAATTTTATAAAATATTCAAATTATGAGTGTGGATCAATAAATCTAAAATTAGATGGCTGTTGATCTGAAATTTTCACTGTATAATGTTTGATTTATATGATTAATATTCACAGCTGGATCAAGTTGATCATATAAAAAAAAAAATATTAAAAATAAAAATTTTGTGATTATATAAAAATAATCTTTTTTTTTTTTTCATTATTGAGTTGCAAACTTATTGCTTTAGTTCATGTGTATATTAGATACAGTTGTTTCATGAACTTATTTTTTTTTCTATTAGAATTGTTGATGTTTTTTTTAACCAATATGCAGTTTTTACATGCACATGTGTAAAAGTTTACACAGAGATGAAATGTTTACTCTCATGTTACTAGGAAAATTATTATTGTTTTTTTTTTTTTGTCATAGGAATGTCCAAATCATTTTTTTAATGTCTGCAATTGTTTCTTAGACAATGTTTTAAATAATGTACATTATCTTGGGGAGGGTCAGTGCCTTGAGCACCTATTGGGACTTAAGCTCCCCTCGGACCTCAAATGGAACTCGTACATATGATGTTGGAAAATAATTGGTTACTTGTACTGCTCCAGTAAGTACCTAACCTAACTGCTACCATATATGGGCACTCTTGATAGTCCAAAAGCAGCTATGTGGGCGGTGAATTGTTTTCCACCCTACAACTCTTTTCCTACTGATGGGACATTGCTCGCCTCTCTCTACTCTATCGCTATTTCCATAGAATGTGTTCAGACAAACTACATTTCCGAGTTCCACCATTTCTCACCTTCACAGCTAAGACTCACCCTGCCATGCACGTCGTAGCAAACCACATTCATTTCCTTTGTATTCCATCGGTGAGATGCAATTTACACATGAACACCTTCATCCCACAAACTGCTACTTTGTGAAAGTGACTCCCAACAGGATGTTTCCCCAACTGCTACAATCTTAGCCTGTTCAAGTTTAGGGTTAACTGTTATTTTACCCTACATATCCCCTGTGTCTCTTACCTCTTACTCTGTAACCTTATACACTGAGTGGCTCTTGGGCCTTTTACATTATTGAAAAAAAAATATAGCAATTTTCAACATAGAGAAGAGAATCAGTTATTTTTTCCCTTAGCATACTCTAATTCAAACCACTTACACACTGTATAATGTCAAATTGCTTATAGACTGTGTAATGTCAAATAGTTTCTCAATTTGACAGTATTTATGAAAAGCATAAAATTGTTTTTACTCCATTTCATTCACCCGTTGTCACAATTGCTTCATCATATGTTTGGCAAAGCAATTTAGTTTTAGTATGGCAAAAGTAGTTTGATGTGTTTTATCACATCATCCAACCTCAATGCACTTTTGTCATTGGCATCATAAAATCCTAAAAATCTTTTATTTATTTTGTATCCCTTTGCATATTTGACAATAGTACAGAGTTGTGCCGTTGGTAGCTTGCACTGAAATAAATGACGCATTTTCTACTTCAGTTTAAATCGCATGAACAGATGGTGGATTCTTTTAATGCCACAGCCCCACTTGTGTGTGGAAGACACATCTTGGTCGTTTTAGTTCTGTTTCCTTGACAGAAGTTTGTTTGTTGGTCTATTTTTTTTTTGTCTTTTGGGCCTGTTAAGAGTTAATAATGAGATGATAACTACTGGTAAAGACAAAAAAAAGAATTGAACATTTTGCAGGACGTAATCTGCACATATGACAGAAATATCTCCAAAGTTGTTGGTATTTCAAATGCAACATCAATCATCACCTGTCTTTCACTCCCAGTAACTCCTTGCATTCAAGTGACTTTATTACCTTGCTTTAGGTGAACTTATTGAAAGAAAAATAATATAGAGTAAATCTTCTAGTAAAAAAAAAAAATTATTTGGAATAACGATAAAATTCAATAATTATTGAAATTACCGACAGAAAAGTGGAAGAGTAAAAGCATTTTTTGTGGTGTTTTTCATAAAAGACAAAACGCTATCAATGGAAAAAAAACATATGGAATTACATTTACATACCACAGACAGGCAAAATGTTAGAATGAAAATCATCTGATAAGAGGATTGATTGTGATGTGCTTTTCTATAGCTCCAATCTGTTACCACCACTAATTGTCTCCTATAAGCAGTGACAGATAAACAAAATCCAACAGCCCTCTAAAATATAAGTACCTTCTCCTTAAAGAATTTAGTTCTTTTTTAGTTAGGGTGGCATTAATAAAATCAAAATTAGTACTTTGAGAGCCTAATAATAACAATATTACCAACTATAAACACACATCAAAAACATTACACCACCAACTTTTATTGAATCCATTTTAAAAGAATCTAATGTATGTTTATCTAAAACAAACAGTATATATGTAAAAACGTTCCCAAATCAACATGCGAAAAACCAATAAAGATAATGTCTACTAGACATGCACACAATTATGAATATAGATTATCATCTGATTTTCCGCAAGAGACAAACTAGAATTTTTATGCACTTACAGACGTATAGCAATATTTATAGGTTTTTCAGGTAAGCTTAGAATTCTTGAAACGTTGGAGGGACACATTGTATCTCCTTGAATTCAGAATGTCACAAATTATACTAATGTTGATTTAAGAGTCTAATACATATGATACATGACTGACCAATGAAAATCAGACAACAAAAAAGCAAAATTTCTTTCTTCTTTTTCTCCATATCTCAGTCTCTGATGAAGCTTTACTAAGTGAAACATGTTAGATTGATATTTGTTCTTTATTGTATCATTCAGTCGGATTCCATTCCATATTTGATCCCAACTGATATGAAATTGAAAAAATTAAAATCATTTGTTTATTTATATTGTTCTTTTCAACTTAAACAATGAAGGTACTTTCTCAGAAATTCCTGGCTATTTTGATCCTGCAGCAAGATTGTGATTTGAATGCAAAATAACCTTTTCTATTTATGAGAGGAAACCAAAATTTCATATACCGTAATTATATTTTTTTGTAGGATGTTTTTTTTTCTTCTTTTATCCATACAGAAATTTTGGTTTTGTAAACTCAATCTGAATTTATTTACGACTGTAAATTGGACAATTTAGGATTACCAGCTGATTTCAAATTTAATAATCAAATATGGGAAAACTGTTTCAGGAAAATCTATAACGAATTGGGAAAAAGTTTTTTCATGCTACTCATTTCATCCTTTAGGACTTCATTGGACTAATGTGATGTTTACATTGCTATGACCACACATGCGAATGAAGGAGAAGGGAAGCTGAAATTTTAAATTTCTTTTTCTTTTTTTTTTCTTTTTTTTTAATATTTTTCATGCATTTTGGGTATATAGTCTCGTTGATTTCATTTAGTTTCTTTTTGCTTTTATCACTTATTAAATATCTCACATTGTGATAACAGATCTGCCAAAAAAGGTGAAATGTAAGAAACTGGACTCAAATTTATTGTGGATGATCCACTTTCTATACATTTTTGCCTTAGTAAATTGATTTCTTTTTTTAAATTAAAGTAGCATTTTCCAAATTAGTGAGCAACTAATGCACTGAGTTTTTTTTTTTTTTCTCTTTTGTGTTCATATAATCTTTTCCTTGAGGTTTCTCCTATGTATTTTTTGTGGGAGTTATTACAAGTAATAAAGTAAATTCCTCCTTCAGATTTTAGCTTATTCTTATTTTGTTTTATATTGAGTCTGATATTGCTTCTTTTTGTTTATAATTTTATCATTAAATATCCCGTATTGTGATAATAGATCTGCCAAGAAAGTTGAAATATGGTAAGAACCTGGACATAAATTTACTGTGGAGGTTCTAGTGATCAGAGTGCTTTCTATGTGTCTTCATCTTAGTAAATTACTCACTCTTAATTGAAGTATCATTTTTAAAATCAAAATTATGGTTCCTCTTTCATGCGCATGTGTAATCGCATCAACATAAATCTCACTTTAATCCAAAAACAAAAATTACAGTATAGTGCAATCCTGCAGTATGTAAAAATAGGAAAGAAAGAAAAGAAAATTACAATTTTAGTTTCTGGTTAGGATCAAAAGTCTGGATTGGTTTTCTCAAAAAATAATTTTTAAGCAAAATATGTAATGTTTTAATTTGTTTACTAATGAAATAAGTTATATTTTAAATATAATAAGTAATGTTTTAAATTATTTAATTAATGGAAAATGTTTTTAAATTTTGAATGAATAAAAGGTTTCTGTCTTTTGGACTATATTGTTTGTGTTATCTAGACAAAATAATAAATAGCAGCATAGTTGTTATTCAGCTTTGTTGAAAACATTCAAACACAATGCGTGTTTATATATTTCCTCTTCCATCTGTAGTGGGAAGGAGGTAAATTAACTTAAGTTAGTAAATTTGTGAGTGATTACTATTCTTAGTCATTTTAATAATCTATACAAATAAAATATTTATTTGTATTTAGACAAGAATGAAAAATGCAGTTTCATTAATCAGTTCCTTTACTCCTACGTTTTTTAGATTGCAGTCTTATTTGTTCAAGCCTTTCATGTGAGGCACTCGGATACCTTTGTCTATTAAGTGAATGTCTTGCTTCAACTTGGTCTTGAAATAGGCTTGGTCTTCACTGTCTTTTTCTTCCAAAAGATATTTCTATTTCACTGTTATATTAAACACATAAAATTTTTAATATGAAAAGATATTGAGCAAAACGTGATTTATATAATACCTGGAGTAATCAATGAGTCTTAGATACCATTGAACTTTATAAAAAAAATATAAAGTGAACAGATTAATTAAATGGTTCATTGGCCTTTATTTTAGTTGTGAATTCTTTATCTCTGCTTTATTGTCTCAAGACTTTTGTTACATTACATTTCAGTATTAAAACTTTCTAACAATTGCCATCATTTTTTTACGGCAAGGGTTTATTAATAGTTTATTAATAAAATATAGGTAATATTTTTATTAATTTATTTTATAGTAAGAATAATTTCAAAAGGGAAATAAATATTTAAATGTTATTAAAATCATAATTTATTACTCATTTCATATGATCTTTTTTTATTTTTATTTAATACTATAAGTATTTCACAATTCACAATTCTTGTTTACACTAAAACCATCACTGATCGACTAAATAAAAGAATGAAAACAGGAAACAGCTGTTTAAATACATAACTATTTAGTAAATGGTATTTACTGTTCAGGCTTCGAGTTTTATTTATTTCAACAGGGGCTAAATTTAATGGGGCCAAGAAAGGCTTCATTAAATTTTGTATTTCATATAGCATTGTTGTAAATCAGAACGTTTATTTATCAAGATTTTAGGTTGTAAAGCTGCATACTTTGAAAAATAGTAAATTAAAAGCGTTTGAAATTTGTAAGATTATTCTTAATAGTTGGTCAGAAATTTGTTAACCTGTCTCATTAGAATGATGAATGAAAGCTTATCTGAATTGAATTTGCCCAAATTAGCTTCAGTAACTTTTGTTCATATAACAGTATGATTATGAAAAGTAAATTTAAGTCAACATTTAAAGTTATGAATTTGAAACTACATTCTTTGAAAAATAGTGACATGTGTTTATTCTTAATAGTTTGAATCAAAATTTAGTCAGAAATTATTACAAGTCAAGAACAAAATGTTTTGTTCTGCTGAGACATTGCTCATTGACTTGAAATTACCATGACAGTGGGCAGCTTGGGAAGAGACTGAGTTACCCAAGTGCGGAAGTCATCATTGAGGACACTTTGATGCTGTTCCCAATAGATATTCGGCAATGTGTAGCCTTCATGCCCACAAAAATACAGTGTGTCAAAAGGACAGTTATTCCTTTAACCCCACTGTTACTGTATACACTTTTCATGCCCTCGGTTTCTTTATTTACGAGATTATAAAATTATGTGAACCAAGTACAAAGCATATAAATGAATTCCATCAAACTTAGTATAAAGATAATGAAAAATGAGGAAAACAGTCAGTTGCTGAAACCTCCCGACGAGTGGACTTAACAATTACAGAAAAGTGTGTCCATGGAAATAGGGATTAGGGATGCAAAAAATAACATAAATCGGCTCGGTGACAAATTTTATTTACCTTTCATAAAGTTTTATTACTTAGCATTTTATAAAGAAATAAATTTGAAAAGAAATCTTTTTATTCAAAAATTTAAAGAAAAAAATTACAAAATTATCAAAATAGGCAATATTTATTATTTAACATTTTATAAATAACTATGAAAACAAGTTTTTCATAAAAAAAATATCAATGAACTATAGAACAAGAAAATTTGAATAAACATATGATATGCCGGACATACTACCTTTTCTTTTCAAATTATTTTATATCTCACTTTGTTTTAATTTTCCAATTTTTATAAATTTATGAATAAAGAAAAAAATCTTTTCATATTTCTTTTTAAAATGATAAATAATAACTCTAATTTATAAATACTGTTTAATATCTTTGTTGTCAATTCCCAAGATGCATATAAATCAACTTTCACGTGTCTGGGTTTTATCAAAATCTTTATTGCTTTTTAAAAAAAATAAACATTGCCGAGGGAGTCAGTAGTGTATATAATAATAGCAGTGTCAAGGGAATAACTGCCTTTTTGGCATACTGTTTTTTTGTGAGCACGAATGTTATTTTCAAGCAATTATTCTTTTCATAACATATCAATCACCAGTATGGTATTAAATCCTTAGGATTTAATAATTAAACTTTTTTTTCTTTCTTTCTTAAATGGTAAATATTTCTCTCTTCTTTTCATATTAGTTTTTACTTGTCTTTGTTTGTATAATTCTTGCTACTATTGTCAACCTGTTGGTATGTTTTGTCCAATGTGTTCTACATGTGAAACTGTTCTTTTGTCAGTTGTTTAATAATTTCCTTGCACTGCCAGCTTCGTATTAGGTTGGTGCAAAAATAATGTCGTTTTCTCACATGAAGTTGAACATCAAAAAACGACATTATTTTTGCACCAACCTAATAATATTATTATTTTTTTTTTTTTTTTTTCAGCATTTCACTGCAGCCATTGTTAGATGAGATTTATTTTAATTTTCTATGTTTTGGAATTTGTAAAAATAAAGACGATAAAAGGTGTTCATGTTTCATTCTAGCTTAAATCTTGCTCCCTTTGTGTACCAAATATAATTGTCAGTGCAATGATTTCCTAAAATTTCTTTCTCCTTTGCATGGTGCTTATTTTGTGCAGCATGCTTATTTTTCAAATCATTTTCTCTGCAGTACATTTATTTTGTGCTATGTTTATTAAATTTATATAAATATTCGCTGTGGAAGAATGTCGACTTGAATTGGCTGGCATACTCATTTTATCTGTGGAAATGTTCCCATGAGCATGACTATTCCAGACAGTACTTGTATTTGGGACAAAAAAAAAAGCATTTAAGATATCCATACATATTTTGAAGTTCAGCTTTAACCCTCTTTCCTGCCAATTATTTTTGGAAAAACATTTCATTTTCAGACAAATCTTTTTCATTTGTTTTTAATATAGTAACTAAGAAACTGGGGCACCTTGAAGTACCTGAATGTCCTGGGTATGATGATAAATTACATCTGGAAGCAAGCCCTCTGATTGGGTATTTTTGAGGAGCGATGAACTATCTGTTGCTATTGTTTGCAGGTCCACCCTTACCTGGGGTGGTAGCACCTGTTATGGTCCCATCTATGGGCAAACTGGGGTCAAAACACTATGAAAGTATAAAAAATTTTTCAGCAATACATTTAAAAAAAAAAAAAAATTACCAGCAATACATTTGACTCTCGACAAAAACACTCTTTACAATAATACGTCAATGAAACTTGATCTACAAACTGATTTCTTATAAAGAATACATATCCTATTCATATGAACATATACTAAACATCTTTGAGGTTGATATGTTATGAAACAAAATAAACCTAACCTTGAAGTACCCGAGCACTGGCTAACACCTCTACCAGACATATGAGTTGACAATTGGACTTGTTTCAAGCTCAAAAGGGCATAAAATGAATCAAGTTACACTTTTGGTAAAAATGTATATACACAATTACACATCTATGCCAGGGAAGGGGTTAATTTCTTTTTAAATTTAAAAGATTTTACATTTTACTTTTTATTTAATTTTTCAAAGTATTTTTATTATACTTTTTTAATAAAATAAATAAAAAATTTTGATTTTTAATTTTTAAAAAATATATGCAGTGTAGCCTCTCTTATTCGCTATAATCCATTCCAGAAAGTCATACGAAAGGTATGAAAATCAATGTAATATTCATATAAAAAATAATGTAAATCCAATTAATCTGTTCGACACACTCAAAAATATTAACAAAAAATACATTTTATGCAGAATAACTATAGTTTTACATGCAGGAAACAATAAGAAATAAATATAAATGACAAATAGAATAAATGAATATTTAACTTCACTTTACCATTATTGAAGCCTCTTGTTGGTGTATGTAAGACAACAATGTGGGATAAGGGGAAAGAAGTTTTATTGTTTGGACTGGGAACCCCCATCCATAAATACTTCTGGTAAATCTTTTTCCCTTCTCTGTTTCTTTTGTGCCACTAGAACCTACTTGAGGCATTAAACCTGTTTTTATGACATGGCTTGCAACAGCTTTGTTAGGGTGATATTTTTCAACAAAATTTGTACTTCACTCCAGCTATGGGCAAACTGGGGTCAAAACACTATGAAATAAAATTTAAAATTTATCTTGTTTCATTTAATACCTGGTCACGATACCTTAAACTTCTGCATGCCTTTTTGTGGTTATAAAAGTAAAGGAATGTGCATGATGATCACTTGGTTCTGATTTGATAAATGGCGGAATCGTTATTAAATAAAGAAATAATTTCATTTGAATAATTGGTTGCTTATTAAATGACACTAACATCAATGTATTTTGTGTTTGCTTATTGTTACTACCATCAGAAGTACTAAAGCAGTTTATCTTTACAACAGTCAGGAATATCTAATTGTTAAGATAAATACAGATTTGTCATTTGCTTTCAGATGCAGGATTTGAATGCATATCTAATGTATTAGACTATTTACATTCTACTCTTAGATGCTTTTATCAGTTTTGTTATTTTACATATTTTTCTTGCCATGAAAAATATTTCATTGGTGTTAAAATATAGTATAAATTTGATGGCAAACTGTGATTTCTCTGATTGTCAAATGTCTAAAATGTACAACATTGTAAGAAATGTCTTTACCAATTGTCACATTGATCTTTGCTGCTAAAAGTGCATTTTATTCATTGCACTATATTTATATATTTACATTTTTTTACATTGTTTGGACTGATGTCCTCATCTTTATTGTCATATTCTTGACATGAGTTCAATTCCTGGCCACAGCAGAGGTGAACAAAAACTTGAAGAGGCGAGTTACTAAAAGGAAATAACTGAAACCGAGATATCCAGAAATGGCATGGCATGTGGAACTAGAATGATTTACTCTGGTGGACGAAATAAAAGATTTGGTTTGAAATTCCAATGTATATCACCTGAAGATGGCCAGAACGTATAACAGCCAAAACGTCATGAATATGACAATAAAGATGAGGACAACAATCTGAATAATGTAAATGATATAAATAGTTACAATACTTCATCTTAGAAATATAGACAGATATTTATATGTGTTTTACAATTTTGATGCTTTCAATTGATTGAGCTGAGAAACTTTTACCAAAATTTTACCCAATGTATTTGGCCATTTCCAAACTTTCTTCCTTTCCTGCTCCTGCAAATTTGAATATTTTACAATTATTTACAATTATTACAAAACTTGACATGTATATATATATATATATATATATATATATATATATATATATATATATATGAAGAAATAGTGTTTTAAGGTGTGCTATATTTATGGTATAAAGTGCTCAATATCAGAGATAGTGTATGTACATATAGATATAAAAGTGAACATTGAAGTCAACACTCAGAGGCAACAGGCTGTTTCATGCTGGATGCAATCGTCAGACCTGACAATTACATCCAGCATGAAACAGCCTATTGCCTCTGAGTGTTGACTTCAATGTTCACTTTTATATATATATATATATATATAATGTCATTTTATGCTCACATATTTTGCTAGAACCAAACTCTGAGCTTCCACTTGTCCATAAAATGACACTCTTCAATGGTATTCTGTATAGCTGTCCTTTGGCAATTCTCTTAACCAAATTATTATACAAAGCAGTGGTGTAGTGTGGGGGGCAGAGGGTGATTGCCCAGACTGCTAACATTTTAGGTGCAGAAAAATATTAATTAGGTTGTGAAAATAAATATGAAACTAAAATTTATAACAGTTCATATCTAAGGAGTAGACACAAAATTTTAAATTGCTTTGAGCGCTCAAAACCCAGCCTGCACCACTGATACCAGGGATCCTTTTATTTTTGCAAAAAGGAAAACAAAACAAAAAAGAAAACAAAAATCAGCTGACACGTTATTTTAGGAATGGAATAAAAGTTTAATTTATTTTGGTCTAAATTCACTTATGCTAAATCAATACAATCTCCTTGGTATGCTACATAGACTTCATGAATTTAAGTAAAGTACTAGATCGGTGGATAGGTCACATCAATTCCTAGTTGAATTGCTTAGATGTAAGTTTTATGCTAACAGTTTCTTTTCTCACACTTCTTGCTTGTGGAACAGTCTCTTTTGGCTCTAGGCTTTCCACCAATTTTGATCTTCAAAAATCTAAATACAATGTCAATTGTTATCTGCTGTCCTCTTAATTACTCTTCTATTGTTCTCGCTCCTTAATAATGTTTCTCTTATTCTTTCACACTCATTAACCCCTTGTGGCTTTACTGCCTCGCATTGGGTGATTATGATTTAAAAGAAAAAAAGCTAAAATGTTTTGTAAATTATTATTATTTGTGCTAGTTTAAAAAAAAAAAAAAAATGAAAGTAAAGACCTTTCTCACATTCCCTTATTTCTTTTATAGAAGTTGTTAATTAAAAGACATCTTACAATTTCAATTTAATCCATCATGATTCCATGATAGACTGAAAAGAAACCTTATTACATAAGTCATTTAATATCCAAACTACATTAAAAATCACAAATGAATAATCCTTTGACAAGTAATCAAAGGGTGTTTCATTAAGATGGATCAAAGTCAGCAGTAAATAAATCAGTGTTATTGGTGAAAATTTATTTCTCTATTGGATCATGTTATTTAAGTCATGACAATTATGTGTGAAAGATAATATCACCCAAATGTCTGCCAAAGCTTCGGTGACACACCTCCACTCGATGGTCTTGAATAGAAAAATAATAACCTGAATCTTTTAAATATAAAATGTATATATTTTAATGTTTATGTCATGTCATATAACTTTGAAATGTTATTATTTATTTCCATTTATGAAAAATCTTTTTAGTAATGTAATGCCAAAGAGATAGATTTCAATTGATTGTAAAGTACAAGTTTCTAAAGTATTTCTTTTATGTACAGGCTTCAAAACCAAAAGCTGAAATTAGTCTTGATAGTTTGAATGCTGTGTTTGTACCTGTGAAAACTGAACAGCAGAATGGCCTTCAGATTACCTACAGTGATGAAGGCTCAACCCGATGTTTGTATGTCTACCATCATGATTCTAAGGTACGTAATTACAATGTAATCACCAAGGTTTTTCCCTCTCACATTTTTAATCCAAATATGAATCTGGTTTGTTTCAAATTTTGATTCGACCAAAGATTGTTTTATATGAATTTGATTGAAATCAAAATATGATCTCTTGATATAACCGACTTGATAGAATTACATTTTCCTAAAAGTTCTATGCTGACAGTTTCTTCTCTCTCGCTTTCACTTCTGGAACTCTCTTTCAGCTTCTTGCTTTCTGGTCAAAATTTAAATATAATGTCAATTATCTTCTGTCACTTTAATTTCTGTCCTTTTAATGTTCTCTCTATTTAATAATGTTTTTTTTTTGTTTTGTTTTTGTTTTTTTTTTCTTCATATTCTTTCACCTACTTGCATTTTAGTGGTTTTATTGCTTTGCTTGGGGTGAGAGTTTTTTTTTTTTTAAAACTATCTTTTATTCATAGCATCATTATTAATTTATCAGAGTATTTTCTCTGATCTTAAGCAACCTTTCAGATAAATTAAGTCTTCCATAATGAAGGAATTATTTTGATTTGATGAAATCTTCAGTATCTTAAAACTGTTGGAACCATTTACCAGGCTAATACTATGTAGCAATGAATAAAACAATTTATTGTTCAAAGGTAACAGTCCTTGTGAAAATACTGAATGCAGAAGAACTTCCCAACCCAGCTCTGTGACTTTTTGCTGCATCAGAGTACTAAGATGGCAGATGTTGTCATGTAGTAAAACCCTAAATTGACATATCCAAAAGTTTTTCCGACTTCATTATGTCTTGGAGAAATTCTGGTCTTAATTCTTCTTGAATAAGTTCTATGACAATAAAATATCCATAGAGATTCCCCTGTTGCATCATTAAATATTTGTGCTTAACAACATTGACAAAATATTTCAATAACAATCATAATTATGAATGCTTGTCACTATTTAAAGAAGTAAGGGGGTACAAATGAAAACATTTGAAAATGGCAATTTTTTCCCTTTCAATGAAATAGATATTAAATATGTCTCTTTCATTACTTTCATTTTCTTACTGAAACCAAGTAGTGTCTTTGTTATGTCTTTTCTGTCTTTACACACAATCAAAATGGAATAGTCCATTATTTATGAGGTATTGGCTGGGTGTAATGGTTGTGCTAAATAAGGGAAGGACAAGCAGAATTATAATAAGATAATAATAAAAAATATTCTTATTGGACAATATGAAAATTTAATTTTCAGTAGCTGCTAGCAACAAAAATATTGGTTCATATATGAGCATATTTACAACCTTTTTAAGGATTGAGTTACATTTGTTGAAGATATTTGCTTTACTAATGAAATGATCCTTTTAATATAGATCCCTCTTGCACATTTGCAAATCTACCATCCAGCCGTGCATCAAATACGGTTGCCGTATCTGGTCTGGTGCTCCTGCTATTCATCTTGAGGTACTCGACAAAGTTCAAAGAAGAATCTGCAATGACCGACTTGATATCTCGACTTCAGTCACTTTCTCACAGACATGATGTGGCTTCCTTCTGTCTTTTCTACAAATATTTTCATCACAACTTCTCTGACAAGCTTTTTTCCCTGGTGCCCTAACTACATAAATTTAATATTGCAACTGTTGAAATAGTCAAATGCAACAGCCATTTCTACTCCAAGTTTCTTTTCTCACACTTCCTGGCATTGGAACTCTTTTGTTTATTTGATTCCCTGAAAAAATTTAAATGCAATGTCAATCGCGATTTTTCTGTCATTGAATCCTGTTCATCTTTTATCCTTTCCTCAATCCCCCCTAAGATCTGTCTTTTCTCTCACTTTCAGTCTCTGTAACCCACTGCATACTGCATTGCTTGGGGTGAAATAATTTTTAAAAAAAAGAAAAAAAAAAGAAGAAATAGATTCTTTTCTATTGTTGCTTTTAGAATTTGATAAAGTTTGAATAATTTCTCTTTTTCTTCTAGGAAATTGTTGACTGGTTTTTATCAATTCGAGCTTTGAAATTGGAGTGGCGGAAAATTGCTTTTCCTGACAAACATGTCTCTGATGTGAGTGATTTTTTTTTTTTTTCCAGAGGATTTTACACAATTCTATTTTGTAATTTCTTAAATAAATACACTATGATAAGTATCTTTATTGAAAAGATTAACAAATTTGAAAGAGCAGAACAAGAATCCAGTTAAGTGTTTAGAAGACATCATTTGATGGCTTCATTTCTTGACCTTGGAAATATCAATGCTTGGAGTTGCAGTTGTTGCAATGGATAATGGCTTGGAATTGTTAATCAGAGAGCCGAGTTCCAATTTCAGCTGGGTTCGTTATAGTCACTTATGCACAAATACCACCTCTTCCCTACCCAGCTAAGACATGTATCATTAAATCATTATCATCTCCTAAAAAGAAACATTCTCACAATCTAAAAATATTTTCTGGCTTTAAATAATCAGCAAAGGGTTGATAAACCTTAAAAAACAAATCGGTCATTGAAATACTGATTAGCTTTTAGATTTGTTTAAATTCTCTGGAATATATATGTAGAGAAACTACAGAGGCCACAAAGTGAGGGATCAGTTTATGAATTGATTGTAATATAGTATTCATCCCCCATTTTATATCCACATTATAATTTCTTCTTTGTTAATCAAATTCTGATTAGATATGAATCCACCTCTTCTTCCCCAATCTATGAGTTAATTAGTAAGACATGTATTATTAAATCATTATCTCCTAAAAAAAAAAAATAAATATATATATATATATATATATATATATATATATTTTTTTTTTTTTATCTGACAATCTGAAAATATATTCTGGCTTTAAATAACTTGGAAACAAATCAATCAATTCATTTCTTGATATGCTAATTTGGATAAAGTTCTTAATGAAAATTAAATTTCTTATTTTTGAACTAGTTAAAGTGCTCATGAAAATCTTGACTTTAGGGAACCACTGCACTAGAATCAAAATCTGACAATAACAACCAAGATGAAGACACTAGTTTAAACAATAGTTTCACATCTCGAAAATTCAGATAAAAAAAAATTGATGTTTTTAGTTTAACAAAAAATATTTGCAAACTATAAATTGTTTCCAAGATAGCAACAACTCTCATTTCTGTGTCAACCAAATTATCTTAAAGTGCAAGT
This sequence comes from Acanthosepion esculentum, assembly GCA_964036315.1. NCBI lineage: Eukaryota > Metazoa > Mollusca > Cephalopoda > Sepiida > Sepiidae > Acanthosepion > Acanthosepion esculentum. Next base: position 20,859,471 of record OZ038519.1, read on the forward strand.
ACGTCTTTTCAGCCTTTTGTTGATTCATTCAATAGGCATACTACATAAGAATATAGTATACAAAGTTAAGCAACATTCAACCTGGTCAGTAGCTAGATGGGTGACCATTTGGGAATACCAGGTGCTGTAAGCTTGGATGTATGAATAACCGCTCAGAATTTTTAATTGGGGAACTGAATTTCAATTCCAGTTTGGTTTGTTATATTCACTTATGCACAAATAACCTCGGGAAAGGTATGAAGCCACCTGTTCTCCCTTCAGATATGGGTTAAGTAATAAAACCATTATTATCTCCAAAAAAGTAAAAAAAATTTATACAAAATATTTAAATTTTGGCATTAAATAATACATAGATGTTGATATGTTGCTAAAAAAAAACAATGAACTCATTTTTAAAATTTTATTGGATTTAGCAATTTATTATTCGAATATTTGGTCCCTTTGTAAATTAAGGATTATAAATAACTCAATTTGTTATGTTCAATGATGGCTAATATATATATATATATAGTCATTAGAATTGAATAACCATTTTTCTGGAATTTGAAGCTTCATTTTTGTTATCTAATCATTATTTGGACACCATTTACAACATTGCAAACAAGGTCAGGAACTGAGATATTGTTAAGATATTTTGAAGTAGAATGGGTTCAAAAAATACTTATATATTATCATGTATTGTCAGTTTTGAACTTGATTCAGTACAAAACTGTTAAGAGTATCTAAAAGAGATAAAAAGAAGTCATCTAATAATCTTAGAGATAAACACTAATCTGTATGTCTTGATATTGTTCAGTGCACATTTTCACAAATCAATCATTAAAAATGAGGCAAACGTAGACGTTTTTGCCCCCCTATAGCGAAGAAAACGGGGATTTACCTCGTCAAACTAAGCGACAGCGAGTCGCGTGTATTTTACGACGGAAAAGCTGGCGAAAAAGAAAATTAATTACCAAACAAAAGGGCACGTATTCCACATGACATGCTGAAGACGGAATATTTGAATTAAAAAAAAAAAAACAGTCTGACGCAGGAGTCGCAATTAAACGTACTTTGATATGCAAAATACTGGAGATCGTCTTTCAGCTGTCAGTGAATGGAAAAAATGTTTGTCCGATAAAAGCAGTTGGTGTTCTTGAATCTGCGGAATTTGGCAATTTTGGCTACCGCGTTTGGTGGCGTGCATTTTGATTAGTGAGATAGTATTTGCGAATCGAGTTTTCGGCATTTCTTTCTGCCCTCGATGTTCGAGTTGGAACTTAGTGATTTATTCTCTGTGATTTATTCTCTGTGATGTGGAAATAATCTGCGACAGATATTTCCTTTGCAATCCCAGTTTACTTACAAGCTATTTCGGCACTATGACGAACAAGACATTTGACATCAAGTTTGATGGTTCAGTGACCGGACAAGCAGTTACTGAATGGATTGAGAAGGCAGAACAAGATTGTGACCTGTGTGGAATTAAAAAGGTTGAATGTGTTCTTCCTCTGAGGTTGACGGGCGGAGGATTTGCTGTTTACCAACAGTTAAACTCAGAACAAAAATCAGATGTCGAGCAGATAAAACGAGCCCTGCAGATTGCCTTTGCACCGGATTGTTTCTTGGCTTATGAGCAATTCGCAGAACGCCGATTGCGCCCGAACGAGTCCGTCAACGTGTTTCTAGCTGACTTGAAGAAGCTAGCTGGCCTATTTGGCGGGATATCGGAGCAAGGATTAGCATGTGGGTTCATAGCAGGATTACCAGCGCATGCCAAGCAACTACTGCGCGCGTCTTCCAGGATGGAAGACATGAATACAAACCAACTGTTGGACCAAGCTCGGGCCATAATGAAAGATCAAATTGCAACTGAGGAGATGGTTGTGGCTACCATTTCACCAGGCAGAGCTGATAAACATCCAAACGTTAAACGCCGGGAGAGTATGCGATGTTATCAATGCTCTGGGTGGAATCACCTTGCCAGGGACTGCCCGGTTCGACGAGAAGATGCCCGTCAGCCACGCATGTCATGCAAAACAATGCGTTGCTTCCGGTGTCAAGAAGTAGGCCATATTGCTTCATTATGTCCATGGAAAAGAAGAAGTGGACAAAACGTCAGCGCTGGTCTCTTCCCTAAGCGAGTTATGAATGAAGCGCTACCCGTCGGAATTAAGAGAGTGGCACTAGTGGACACTGGCTGCTCACAGACACTCGTGAGTAAGTCAGCCTGTCAATCCTGACGGATGACGGAGGTGAACGTACTCACCGTAAACAGAAATACTCTCAAATGTTGCAGAGTTGGAAGCTTGACGTGGACAATGCAAAACCCCCTCAAAATCGAAGTCTTGGTAGTGGATGGAGAGCTATTGGGTTTTGACTTGTTGCTTGGATTCGACGCCATTAAAAAGTTGGGCAGACTCCAAATAACACAGTGTGGTGATGTATGGTTTCCCAAGCGTGGAACAGTCTGTTGCGCCGTCATTAAAATAGAAGAACCTGATTTCTGTGCTGAATTCGACCCAAACCGGAAGATATGGGTCGCATCATGGAAGTGGTCTAATGGTCGATCACTGGAGAGTTTGCAAAATTGGATGCCCGAGTACCCAATACCAAAGGGAGTCAAGGAGGAATACGACCGTGAGCTGCAGACCTGGCTTGATAACGGTTGGTTGATGGCGGTGGTGCAGAAAAACAAAAATAAAGTGTGGCCAGTATTAGACTATTGAGAGTTGAATGAGTGTCTCGACGCACACGCAGCCAATGCTGACGTGTGCACACAGAAACTGAGGGAGTGGCGTAAAAAAGGACCGGATGTCGCTATCCTTGACCTACGGCAGGCCTATTTGCAAGTACACATCCCTAAGTCACTTTGGCCCTTTCAAACTGTAATTTCAAGGGGTGAAGATATTGCTTGACCCGAATGGGTTTCGGGTTGAATGTTGCACCAGCCATAATGACGGCCATAGCGGAAAGAATATGCCAAAATTACCCTGCACACGGTAAGTGGTGCACAAGCGGACACGCCTATGAGGTATGGGTCGATGCAAGTTCTCTTGCCACAGGGGTTTCGTTGGAGGTTGACGGAAGCGTTGTAGAAGACGCATGTTGGCTGCGACCTGTGAAGGACGCCCAACATATTAACTTATCAGAATTGGATGCTATTCTGAAGGGCGTCAATTTAGCATTATAGTGGAGCGCAATGGAACTACACCTCTTCACAGACTCCGCGTGTGTGCACTGGTGGGTATCAAACATGCTCACTGGCAAAGCCAGAATACGAACTAAGGCAGCAAGTGAGATGCTGATCCGGAGGCATTTGAGTACTCTTGAAAAGCTGATTCAAGAGTTTAACTTATTGATCATGATAAGTTTAGTAACGTCGAGTGAGAATTGAGCGGATAAGCTTACCCAATTACCGCAACGATGGTAGGATGTGATAAAGAAGGAAACTGAACCAACCCGCCCGATATGCGCTTCCATGGGGAACGAGACCTCTCCTTACCAGATACGTGCCATACACTGCCAGAGTAGACATCCTGGTGTATTTTGTGAGACAAATTTTATCCTACGACATCCAAGGCGGGCGTCAAGGCTGTGGTCAGAAAATGTAAAGAATGCCAGTCAATTGACCCAGCGTCCTTGTCATTGGCCTCCTGGCAACCTAAGTGTGACTGAAATCTGGACCTTTGTAGGAATGCACATTACACATTACGGTGGTCAACACTACCTTACGTTAATTGATTGCGGCCCTAGTAGATTTGCGATATGGCGACGCCTGCTTCAGCAAGACTCGAGAAGCGTCATTCGGCAGTTAGAAAGTTTTTTTTTTTTTTTAACGAGGCCCACCATCAGAAATCCTGACCGACAATGACACTGCATTTCGCAGTAAGTCCTTTAAAGATTTCTTGGATGACTGGGGAGTCCAACTTCGTTTTCGCTGCGCCTATGTTCCTGCAGGAAACGGTATAGGGGAAAGATCTCATCGGAGCATAAAGCGAATTGCAGCAAGAAAGCAGTGTTCAATAATGGAGGAGGTATACTGGCATAATATCACGCCGATTATCCTTTGCAATCCCAGTTTACTTACCCCCCCCCCCCAAAAAAAAAACAGTGTCAAAAGGATGGTTTTTCCATTGTCACGAATATTATTTTAACTACCTCCAAACCTTGGCAATGTTTTTTAAAACTGACTAGAATTGTAATAAAAAAATTCTTGCAATCTAAAAATATTTTCTGACTTTAAGTAACCTGCAAAGGGTTGATAAGCTATAGAAAACGAATCAAACCCTTTTACTGTTGAAATAACTAAATGCACCCACCACTTCCACTGAAAGAGTTTCTTTTTTTTTTTGCATTTCCTATCTGGAACTCTTTTCCGTTTCTTTGCTTCTCTGATAACCACAATCTTCAAAAATTTAAATGCAAATTCAATTGCCATCTTCTCTTTCACTTTTACTCCCTGTAACCCCCTGCATACTAGTGGCATTACCGCATTGTTTCAGGTGAAACGATTAAAATAAAAGTCGTCACTATTAAAGCTCTAACTTGATAAGTTTAATTTCGTGAAAAAAAAAACTGTTTTAATAAATAGTTTTTATAAATTTCAACCAACAATAACACTAACTGTTCAGTCAATGAATGTTTCCAGTATGGAAATCATTAATTTTAACATTACCACATAGTTAGTTCGGACTAATTTCCTCATCATTGTTGTTTTCTTTTTTCCACAATGTAAACCTGGCAAGTACATAACCAAAATATTGTGAAAAACAAAACAATAAAGATGAGGAAATTAATCCAAACCACGTTGGTGTTATTTATTATTGTAAGATATTCTTGTAAGTTTGTAATTGTAATGTTTTTAGTTGCCTAAGCCAAATTTCATGTAGTAAAGAACATGCTTGGATGTCAAGTCTTGTACCTTAAATGTTTTATGAAGTGATTTCTTGTTTATCGATTAGTTTATTTTTTTTATTTTAACTTAATTCATTTTTTTTTTACCATTTTTCTATTCACATGGACTCACATTAGAGAAACAGTAACTTTTACTATTGTCGGTAGTCTTAATTTTCTGTTTATATTTCCGAGATAAGGTATTGTAATTATTTACATTATTTACATTGTTCGCACAGTTGTCCTCATCTTGTCATATTCATGTTTCAGCTGTTGTACACTCTGGCCTTCTTCAGGTGATTGGAATTTTGAACTAAACCCTTTATTTCGTCCACCGGAGGAATGATTGTTCTAGTTTCACATGCCATGCCTCTTCCAGATTTCTCAGTATCAGTTATTTCTCTTTAACTCCCTTATTCTCAACACATGATCCAGTGGATAAAAGTGTTGGGTGAAGTAATCCAGTGACTTGACCCAGAGAGTTGTGAGTTCAATACCTGGTTACAGCAGAGGTGAACAAAAACTTGGAGAGTTGGGTTAAAGGCAACTAAGTAATACTGAGATGCAGAGCATACGACGACTGAAACATTGTGAATATGGCAACAAAGATGAAGACAACAGTTCAAATAGTGTAAATAGTTTTAATTTTGTGGGTAGTCTTATAGAAACAAATAATCCATTCTGAATATTTGTGCATTCATTTGTTTGACTATTTTGAATATGACCAGAGAATAATAGCAAAGTGCTTCAAAAGAACCTCACTGCCAACAAATCCAATCCAATTGTAAATAATATTATGAGTATCATTTACAGCTGAAACATTCATGAAATTACATAACAACATTCTATGATTGTCTAATGGAGCAATTTCCAGCCAGCTTTAATCTGCAAAAATTTAAATGCAATGTCAATTACTATCTACTGTCTTCCTGATTACTCTCCTTTTGTTCTTGCACCTTAGTAATATTTGTTTCTGACCCTTCCACACCCAGTAACCCCTTGTGTCTCAGTGACTTTACTGCCTTACTTGGGATGAAATTGATTTTTTTTAAAATTAAGTTTTTTTTTTTTTTTTTTTTTTTTTTTACAATGATGTACAAGGCCCAAGAGCCGCTCAAAGTTACAGAGTAAGAGGCATAGTTTATGGGGATATGTGAGAAGATAGCGGTTGACCCTAGGCATGAACCAATCAAGATTATAGTGATCAGTTTGGGGATGAGAATCTCCCAAATGGATGCTTCCCCGATCACTACAGTCTTAACTGGTTGACCCTAGACTTAAGATTGTAGTAATGAAGGAAGCATCCTCGTGGGAGTTTCCCCAATCACTACAATCTTAACCTTGGGTCAACCGTTATCTTTCTCACATATCCCCATAAACTGTGCCTCTTACTCTGTAACCCTCTACCTTGAGTGGTTTTGGGGCCTAGTACAGACTGAAAAAAAAAAAAAATTCCTAAAATATTGTATGATATTTCTTGTTTAATTAAGGTTGTTTTCAAATGCCTCTTGAAAGTTTTCCTTGTTGATAAGAGAATTTAACTTTTCTTTTTCTTATATTTTAGTTATGTGAAGATCTGACCAAGAACTTTATTAAAGAAGGTTGGCTTAGTAAGAAAGGTCCCAGAGATGAGCCTTTCCGGAAACGCTGGTTTACCCTAGACCGCAGAAAGCTTATGTATTTTGAAGGCCCACTTGTAAGTATTTGTTCATTTCCATAGCTTTCGTATTTTTTTTTTTTTTCAAGCAGGTGAGCCATGAAGATGTAAGATTGCGTACAAGAACATTTTTTTGTTTTTATTGTCAACAAAATTATTTTTCATTTGCTAAGAATTTAATGTTGCCCTTGTGACTTATTTACTTGAAGATACTGAGACTGGGTTAAAAGTATACAAATATTTCTCTATGCATATGACTGGCCATTCATATCTGATTATGCACATCTACTAGGGTAGCTAACCAATCCCTGTTGCTGATGCCTGTTCAGGCACATTTGTGTTTGTTCAACACCCACAGAGCCCACGTATGGTTTATATTGCAACTGAGCAGACCGTAGTTAGATTTTCTGGGAGAGAGTGCGTGATCTGGCAGGATCAACAATCTGAACAAGGCCAGTATGCTTGTTGTAACCTAGGAAAAGTTTACTGAATAAGAATAACCAAAATGAACGTTGGAAATGGAACGATAATATTTATAACAGGAACAAGATACAAGATTCGCCAGCGGTGTGTAGTAAGTAATCAACTACTAGTGGTGAGCTAGAAGTGAACCAAGGTGACTCGCAAGTTAATCCCAAGTGGAGATATCACAGAGGCCATAATCTACCAACAAGTTGGATGCCATGAATGACATTCATATGAGTGTCTAGATCAATTATTGTAACCTAGAAAAGGTTACTGAATAAGAATAACCAAAATGAACGTTGGAAATGGAACGATAATATTTATAACAGAAACAATATACAAGATTCACCTGTGGTGTGTAGTAAGTAATCAACTGCTAGTAGTGAGCTAGAAGTGAATCAAGGTGAAGTGAAAGACAACATACAGTATATACCACTGTATTTATAGGAATTTGGACATACCCATTATCATCCATAAGTACGGTATAACACCCCCACTTTTTGCATTTGCAACTGAGCAGACCATAGTTAGATTTTCTGGGAGAGAGTGCGTGATCTGGCAGGATCAACAATCTGAACAAGGCCAGTATGCTTGTTGTAACCTAGGAAAAGTTTACTGAATAAGAATAACCAAAATGAACGTTGGAAATGGAACGATAATATTTATAACAGGCCTTTTTGCATTTACTCTGTACAGAGTCAATATTTTTCTCTTTTTCGGTTGATTTTGGTTCTTTTTGTATTCCTTCTTTTTCTCTTACTACGTCTTTTTCGGACTTCTGTCTCGGGAGCTTTCTGAGCGTTGGGGGTACATTGAATGTATCAAATAAGTACGTCCATAGGTTCAACCTCATCTGGAGTATTGTTCTCTTCAGTTGAATGTATTTTTTTTATTTTTTTTTATTTGATTATTAGTGACTTTTGTGCACCATTACCGGCCCTTTGACTAGATACACTATCCTACCAATTCTTTGGACGATAGTTCTGACTTCCCAATATGTTTTATTTGTCTGGTACGTCTGGCAAAAAACCTTTTGACCAATTTTGTAAAATTTCTTTTCAGCTTTTTGTACCGTACAATAATATTTTTTTTCTTATTGGGTATCATCTTGTCAAAAACTGATTGTATTTCCTGTGCAAACATAATTTCTGCCGGAGTTATGGTCAAAGGTACATTTCTATTTGGTGTAAGCCCGTAAAAATTGCTGTAATGCTACATCTGTGGACCCACCGTTTTTGGGGGATTTTTTTTAGAGCCCTTTTAAAGGTATCCACAAAACGCTCTGCCTGGCCGTTGCTTCTAGGATATTAAGGGAGGAGGTGTTATGTGCTTTACCACAAACATTTTGAAAACTTCCTTGAATTGCTTTGATGTAAATTGAGTGCCATTATCCGAAACAATAGAATCTGGTACTCTGAACCTCGTGAACAATTTGTGTAGAAACTGAATTACTACTTGTGTGGTTGGTTTCTTACATCTGAATATCTCTGGCCACTTGGAAAAACTGTCTGTGATCATCAGATAATATGTCCTATTAAGTGGACCTGTAAAGTCAATATGCAGATGTGATCATGGGCGGTCAGTTTCTGGCCATGGGTTGAACTTTATTGGTGGTGTTTTAACTGCCAAAGCACAGCCTTTGCATGACTTCAAACATTCAATGTCTCCATCCATGCTACACCAGTATACGTAACTTCTCATTAAGCTTTTCATTCTGGATATACCAGGATGTCCCGCATGAAATTCTTTCAGGATTCTCTTTTGCAATGCCAAAGGTACCAATACTCTTTCGCTGTACATGAGAACATCATCATACATTGAATATAATTAAATATACCTTGGATTCTGATTTACTCTTGTCTTTAAGTTTTTTTCTTCATTTCATTAATAAACTTGTCATCCAATGCTTTACTTTTTATTTCTTCCAACATCACGAGTAGTTCCTGCACAGTATTGCATAGTACATTTTGTTATCTCTACTTCCAATTGTAGAGAAGCAATGACTGTGTCTTCCAAAGGTTCACTAATTCTTGGAATAAGTCTGGATAACCCGTCGGCATGACTTAATTTACTCGATGACAAGAATTCCATTCTAAAATCATAATTTAGTAAAAATGTTTCCCTATTGTTGTAACCTATTTGCTGTATGAGTCGGTAGTCCTTTTTTGGACCCATAAATAGCTATCAACGGTCTGTGATCTGTTAGCAAAGTAAACTTTTCCAGTGAATGAATCTATGAAATTTTTTCAGTGTAAAGACAATCCCTAAACTTTTCTATCATGGAGTAATTCTTTTCAGCTGGAGAAGCATCCTGGATACATGTGCAATAGGTTTAATCAAGCCATCTTCTTTATGCATAATGCAAACTCCTATACCGTACGCATTAGTGTCACTTGCTACAATTATTTCTTTTTTGGGATCATAATATGTCAAAAACAAGTCTAACGTGAGCATTTCTTTAATTTCCTCAAATGCTTCCTGGCACTCCGTCGTCCAAATCCATTCATTATTTCTTCAATAGTTCATTTAACAGAGCTTGCAAACGATGCATATTTGGCACAAATACATTATAATAACTTGCTAACTCCAGGAAACTTTGTAGGGAACTGACATTTTCAGGAGCAGGCATGTCTTTTATAGCACTGGTTCTTGCTGGATCTGGTCTACTGCCCTTGTCAATTGTCTGACCGAAATATTTCATTTTGTCCATAAAAAATTCACACTTTTCATCCTTCAGCTTGAATCCAGTCCTGAATTCTTCTGAAAACTTCAAAAACATTTTTCTTGTGTTCTTCTGGGCTTTCACTTTCAGCAAAATAGCGTCAAGATAAGCAACTGCAAAGTCAAGTCCACTCGGCGTCATGTATCTCTTCTGACTTTTTCTTTATATATACGGTTGGGGAAGCCCAATCGCTATATTCCACATTCGATAAAACACCTATTTTTTTTTTTAAGTCTTTCAAGCTCATCATCAATTTCTCTTAACGATGCAAATGGTACATTCCTTTTCTTTTTGAAAACGGGTTGTACGTTTTTTTTTTTAGCTTGAATATAGTTTTCATTTTCTTGCACCTGCAAATACGTCTGGGAATTTTGCTTTTTAATTCCTCTTTTAAACTTTCTATTTCGTTAGTAAAACCTTTTATTTTTTTGGCAGAATGAATTGATCGGGCTTTTCTATAAATTAAACTGCTCCATCCAGTCCGTTCTAAAAAGGTTATTCATGGTTTTCATGACAAAAAGTCTTAACTTCAAGGTTTTATCGTTTAACATCACATTTGTCATAAATTCCCTTTCAAATTTTACTTTCTGTCCTGAAACGCCAGTTCCAGTTCCCATAACTGCCCAAACATTCAGCTGCTTGTTGCAGTTTTTTTTAATTGTCTGTGTGTGGCTAAAATATAAGAATAATTTCATAACTTTTGTAATTATTTCGTTGAACTATATTCATTTTTTTTTTCTCTCTTTACTTTGTCTAGCATTGAAAAAATGCCGAAAACATCTTACTAAAATACCTTGGAAAATCTGTGGGAGGTACATTTTATTAGGGTTTTAAAAGTGGATAATTTAAAAGTATATATAAATGTATATGCAGATATGTTAAAGCAGAGGAGGAGGAGGAAGAGCAAAGACAAGCAAAAATAAATTATTACTAACTGTGAAGTGATGGATTGAAAAAACACCAAAAGAGGATTAACTAGTTATTCCTTCTTGCTCTTCAGAGCTCAATCAAGGACAAAACATAAATATATGCAGAATGACTAAAAAAAACATGCTAGTGGAAATAAGAATTGTATTATTATTAGATGAAGCCTTGTCAATTCTTATTCATTTTTCACTAGTATTTCTTTCATCTTCATTTCAATTGCTTTATTTCCACTAGTAGTATTAGTAGTAATATTATCTGGAATTTTATTATTATTATTATTAGATGAAGCCTTGTCAATTCTTATTCATTTTTCACTAGTATTTCTTTCATCTTCATTTCAATGGCTTTATTTCCACTAGTAGTATCAGTAGTAATATTATCTGGAATTTTATTATTATTAGATGAAGCCTTGTCAATTCTTATTCATTTTTCACTAGTATTTCTTTCATCTTCATTTCAATTGCTTTATTTCCACTAGTAGTATCAGTAGTAATATTATCTGGAATTTTATTATTATTAGATGAAGCCTTGTCAATTCTTATTCATTTTTCACTAGTATTTCTTTCATCTTCATTTCAATTGCTTTATTTCCACTAGTAGTATTAGTAGTAATATTATCTAGAATTTTATATTTACATTATAATGAATTATAATAAATCTTCATAAATTTATCAAAACAAAGAGTTGTGAATTCTTTGTTTATTTCTTTCTTTCAGAATGCATATGCCAAAGGAGAGATCTTTATTGGATTCAAAGATAATAATTATTCTGTATCAGAAGGAAACATTGATGGACGTACAGCTCCTGGCTTTGGTTTTACACTAAGAACCCCTGAGCGAAATTTTTATCTGAGTGCAGACTCCAAACAAGAAATGGAAGAATGGATTATCGAGTTGACAAAAATCATTATTACTCCACTGACCACTCAAGATAACAAAAGTATGTATTTTATTATTTAATCAACTATCAATTTTACAGAAATAAAACTTTCTTATTTTCTCTATGAAATAACAGTATTTGTCTTGGCATAGGCTACAATAGGGTTCTATATAAATCTGGCAAAGAAGAAAAAGAATATTTAATCTTTATATGAATTTCTTTATCAAATCTTTTTGTAACTTGTAAGCTTTTGTCATTTTAGCATAACTTTTTTGAGTAGAATTACTTACTGAAAACGTTTTAGTGAGAAATGGTCTTTTAAAAACTCAAGATCTGTAAAGATTTAAAAAACAAACACTTTTCTTTTCCTGTTAGAAGAAAAGGAATAGACATTGCACATTGATTTTAATGGTAAATTAATTAGTTTTTCATCTGTTTAATCTAGTGTGTTTTGGTGAATAGTTGAATGAAGACTACTCTCACTGCTACTACTGTGTCAGATTATGCCACTTCTGAGGGCCAGAAGAGATAAATGGTTGGCATTTGATTGATGTCGATAGTTCTTAATTTGGTGAGTCAGTCATTGTGAGAAACACATAATAGAAGACAGGTTCAAGTAATCAGAAGTTCTTTTTTTTTTAATGGTACCAATCATATATAAATAACATTAACAGGAAACAAGTGATATCCAGTCTATCCAGAGAACAGTTCATTACAACCTCCTCCACATAACAACTGGTGACCAAATAGACAGAACAACACTTATTTTGACTCACATTCTAATGAAAACAAAACAAAGATATCTTGTTCATATTTCTTTAATATCTATTGATTGCTGTTTATATAATCCATAATATCAAGAGATAAGCAAAATTTTCATGCCCTCTAATAATTACATACAACAGGGGTGAAGGGATTTTTGTAGCTGCACACACACACTTTACTGCTACTCTCATCTTTGCCTTAGACATTTCGGGCATTAAGAAAATAAAGATTTCTGTCAGTAGGGGGAAAATTTATTATGCTAAAAATTTATCTAAAATTTGTCTAGACAACTTTCAGAACACTTTGGTGTGCATGGCAAATCAAGAAGTATATTAAAAACAAAGAGGAAGAAACAAAAATGATCAAGAAAAAAATATTATTACTCACTGTAAGGTAGTGGAACCAAAATATAAGAAAAAAGAAACAAAAAAAAGTGCTAGTTGTTTATCGCTCCTTGCTCTTCAGAGCTCAATCAAAGACAAAACATAAATATGTGTGCAACAAGTTACTCGGAAAAAAAAAAAGAGGGAATGAAAGAAAAATTACTTGCAGTATAAATCAAGAACAGATTACATTTAGGCCCAGCAACCATTCAGTCCACTTACAACAGAATAGGACAGTTATATGCATAATGTAAATGCATTGCAAATTGATAAGAAAGGGATTGTTAGTGTATAATTTTAGTGTATAAAGCAAGTATTACTGACCGTATATGGTGATTATATAGAAATACATTGGGAAGGGACTGTCAGTAATCAAGAATTAAGTATTACTGACAGAATATCTATTCCTGTTTATATTTTTGAGATGAGGTATTGTAATTATTTACACTATTTACATTGTTCGGACTGTTCTACCTCATCTTCATTGCAATATTGATGATGTTTCGGCCACTGTACACTCTGGCCTTCTTCAGGTAACTGGAATTTTCAACTTAACCCTTTTTGTCTACCAAGGTAGATTGTTTTTGTTCCACATGCCATGCCTCTTACGGATGTCTCAGTATCAGTTATCTCCTTTTAACTCAACTCTCCAAGATTTTTGTTCACCTCTACTGTAGCCAGGTATTGAACTCACAACTCTTTGGGTCAAGTCACTGGATTACTTTAACCAACCCTTTTATCCACTCGGCTATGTGTCCTTGAGGATATTCAGAAGAGGCATGGCATGTTGAACTAGAACAATCTACCTCAATGGGTGAAATAAAGGGTTCAGTTTGAAATTCCAATCACCAAAAGAAGGCTGGAGTATACAACAGCCAAAATGTCATGAATATGGCAATGAAGATGAGGACAACAGTCTGAACAATGTAAATAGTGTAAATAATTACAATAACTCCTCTCAAAAATATAGACAGAAATAATAAAAAATAGCGTGATATAAATAGCGTAAATAAAATATCTATTATTTGTTTCATAATGAATGTCTTGTGTTAAATAGAGAACCTCAAATATATTAATTGTGATTGGATTTGGTAATTGTTTCTTTTGATTGATTCTTTGTTTTACTATTTCAGTTTGTGCATCTATGGTGAACAAACGTCCACATACTATTTATCACATCATGAAGAGATGAGGTTGTGATCACAATGTGCCAAGTATCAGCTAAAATAAACCTGGTATAAAATCTAGAAAATCACAATGGCAACTTTTAAATCGGTATGTGTTTTTGGTTTGTATGCTAAATTACAAGGATCTTCTTTCTGGGTGACCGAAGATTAATCAATAAGGAATGTGTTTTTGTTGTCATTTCACCCCGCCCCCCCTCTTCTCACCACTGCCTATTCTCATATTCTTGTTACAAATGGCAGTTGCATCTTTTTGGTTTTGATTACTTGATAGTTCTAAAACTGTGTCTTCATTACAACACTTCTGTTGGTGAATATTGTCTACTAGTTTATAGCTTTCTAACTGGCTACTTGGACTGGTTGCTATCAGTGGATATAGGTCTTTGGTCTATGTCCATTTATTTTCGAATCATTTGAAAAATTAAAAACATTTTAATAATTGTTCTAGTGTTAATCTACTGAAAATCGCTTTTTCAATTTACTCAATAAGACAAGTGCATCAACTCGGAATTTATGCACATTGATATGTTAATTAATGTTAGGGTAAAAACTACTAAGCTCTAGTTAAAATCTGGGGAAGGCATTTAAACTTTTGATACCCAACTGCAACCAGTCTTCAAAATCCCTCATCCTTAAGTGGTATCATCATTATTATTATTATTATGCAAATTGTTGATCAAAT
>OZ038519.1:20879009-21214009 GCA_964036315.1 Acanthosepion esculentum
TTAAATAACATAATCAAAGAGTAGTGAGAAGAATTATTTGAAAAAAAAAAGTTTTATACTTATTTATTCAAATACTAATGTTGTACCATTACTACTTTCGCACACACACAAGCCGTGACAATATTTCATGGCACACTTAAAAGGATTGTGCGACACACTAGTGTGCCATGGCATGCCAGTTGGGAATCACTGGTTTATGTGAAAGTTATTGCATAAATTGCTGGTTAATTAATTTTTTATGACATTGTATAAAAAAAAAAATTAAAAATTAAAAAAATAAAATGGCTTCTTCTTTTACTGCATACAGTTTTTAAAAAGTACTTAAAATTTTAATAATTTAGCCTTTCTTCCAACTGATATTTCTCTGGGGGAAAATTGTTCTTGGAAAGAAATCCCATTTATTAGTAGTTTATAAAAATTGCAAAACTAGGTGTTTATCCATATTAATTCAGTAGTTACATTTCCATATATATATATATATATATATAAATATATATATATATATGATTATTGTTTATTTTTTCAATTACTAATGTTTTGTACATATGAAAGAAAAAAAAAGCAAGCTCCATTTTTCTGATTTTTAAAATGTTTTTCTCTTTTACATTCCATGTTAATTGCTCCTAACAATCTGTAAATGATGGCATTATACTCTGTAAAAAGTTATCTAATCTTTTAAAAATAAAATTAAATATTTGATGTCTTTGTCTCTCTCTTTTTTCTTTTTCTTTTTTTTTTGTTTTGTTAAAGACATATTTATAAATATTTACACTGTTTACATTCTTCAGGCTGTCATCTTTGTCATATTCACAACGTTTCAGCCATTGTACATTTTGACCTTCTTCAGGTGATATACATTGGAATTTCAAACCAAACTTGGTGGATAAAAGTGTTGGTTGAAGTAATCTACTGACTTGACCCAAAGAGTTGAGAGTTCAATAGCTGGTTGCAGCAGAGATAAACAAAAACTTGGAAAGTTGAGTTACTAAAGGGAAATAACTGAAACTGAGATATCCAGAAGAGGCATGGCACGTGGAACTAGAACGATTTACTCCGGTGGATAAAATAGGCCAGGGAACTGACCAAAACAAGTTGGATAGTGGTTGACATGGGGTCAGGAAAACTGGCCGAGACAAGTTGGAAAGGGGTTGACATGGGTCTATATGTAAATAATCTCTGGTACTGTGCTGCTAAAAGATGAAAGTACACGTGTTAATTACTAACTCTGCAGCCTGGCATAGTTATGGTCTGAAATTGGATATGAAATATTAACTGGATAATTTTATTATAGCCAAGGTGAAAAATTATCCTTAACAAAATGGCAATCAAAAAGAAAGACAAAAGCTGACCAATGTTGTTTTTTCTTCACTCTTCAGAATTTGAGTGAGGATTTAAAAGCAGTATGCCCACCCTACTAAGATGAGGAAAGATTAATAAAGAGGAGATATACGTGCACATGAATAATAAACCAATATATGTATATTTACATAGAACAGGCAAATTACATTGAGACCTAAAAGCCACTTCGTCTGTTTGCGGAGAAAGGGCTGTAAAGAATGTCTATCACCTCCAATACATTCCAGTGAAAGTCCAAATATGCAGGTCTCTGAACTGAGCAGGAATCTTCCTGATAGTACAGGTTGAGTATCCTTTATCTGAAAACCTCCAAAGTTTGAAAGGTTTTCAGGGGGTGACATGACTTCCCATAAATTGAACATTTCAGAAAACCCTGGGAAAGTTCCTAGATGATGTGCAGCTATTGTGACATTGTAACAGAGAGAGTTTGGGAACCACGCACACACATATATATATATTTTTTTTAAATTGGAGTAGATTTAAACAGCGAAATTAGATCAGAACAATTTTGTTTACTGATGGAAATCTGATCAAGCCCATTTGGAATTGGGTCATTAGGAAGACAATGGAAGATGAACGAGATATTTTTTATCGGTTAAAATTTGAAATAGAGCTTACTCAGGCTATAAGGAACTTTGAAATTCACATGATTTTGGGTTGAAGGCAGCACTCATGATAATCGCGTGTGGGCCAAGGGTCGATTCATGATCAGTCAGGTTTATCTATATAAAGGCGCACAGAAATCTGTTGAGAGAGTGGTTGGCTCATCTGCCGTCGACCTGCGTAGAGAGAGGTCGGAGACTGGAAGTGACGTCAGAGATTGGAACCAAACGCCCGCTAACATATTTTGTTGATATAAGTACGAAGAAGCGAATTACTCCAACAATCTAAGACTGCTACTATTATTACTACCACTGGAAACGGAAACGTTGAACAAGCTACAATAATCAAAAGGTTGTTTTTGGGCTCCTCTGTCGTCGAGTGCAGTCGAACTGGGTGGAGAGATATCGGAGAATGGAAGTGACGTCAGGGATTGGAACAAAACCCCCGCTAACATGTACTGTTAATATAAGTACCGATGCTTCTATTACCACGAAGATTACTACTACTGTTACTACCGCCGAGGAGGAATGTAACTATAAACTTTAAGCCGCGCACAGAAATCTTTATATCACCATCGCAAGAGTCGTATATCGTTCTGAGACGATTTCACAACAAGCTAATCACAACCCACTCTCTCTCTGTCTAGAATCCAGTGTATGAGTTTTTACGTCAATTATTTACTTTTTTGTAACCCGTTTCTTTTCTCTACTATCCTTTTCTGCTATATAAAAGACATTAACAATTCAACCATGGAATAGTTGTTTGTCCGGCTTTCTGCAGATATATATACTTTTTTGTGCATTCTAAATTTCTTAGCACAGACTCTCCAGCCGTGTCTACATCTTCAATCGACCGTGAATGGATGAACATCACTTCTGCTTTCTGGATCAAACCAAACACAACGTGGGTGGGAAGCAGGATTAAACCAGTAGACCGGTCGAATGATCTACGGATGCTCAGGGGACCCACGGTCACTCCCTTAAGTTCAATTAAGACGGAGTAGACACCTCAACCCAGAGAGTAAGACGTCGGAGCTTGAGGGGCTGGGGCGAAAGTGTTAGACATCATCTGCCGTTGGGGGTTTGGGATCCCCAGCCATTGTGGGGTGGGATCCCCATCCCAGTTATGTAGCCTACGTTGGTACCAAATTTTTGTTAGTGATCATCACAACCAGACCTTCCTTTGTGGATCACTTACCAGGTGTTTTGAGCTCAGTAAAGATATTTATATATTTTTTGTAAGTAGTGATCATGTTTTTTTTTGTACATGCACAGAAAGTACAAAAGATTATATATATATATATATATATATATATATATATAATATATATATATATATAATTTAAATAAAAACAGTCCACTTTAAGGTTCCATATAATAAATTATTTCACCACAGCCCTTTTAAAGGACAGCGGATCATCAGATTTTATTTCCAAATGTTGAAATGGAAAATGAAAAGAAATTTACACATTTAAACAATATAAGTTCGGAAATGCTAACAGGTTACTAAGCGTGCGAGAGCCCAGAAAGTAGTCGGCTTAACAAGAGAGTGGGAGAGGAAATCCACTGTAGTTAAGATGAAGGCGACGGATGGGAATTCGTCACTAGGCAAAGAATTGTATTATTTTCTTCTTAAAAATAGTTTGATATTCACGTATATATAAAATAAAGAAGTTTGGTCAATAATATCAAGGAAAAAGGGTGAAGTATTTACCGATAGTCTTTTCTTTTCGAGGACTAGGAATTTAGATTCTTTCGGTCGAAGCTTTGTTCTTGAATCAAAAGGACCGGAAGTGACCTCAATAGTCGTGGCTGTGGGTTCAGGGGGCAACTGGCTAGTTGATACGAACTCCTATTTATATATGTTTTTGGACCCTCTAGAACCTAATAGAAGTTTCCATTTTATTATTATGAAATCTAAAGGGTTTTGTGAATGGGAGCTTTTCGTATGGTAAAAAGGACATCTAATAGAGATTTACGTCATCATTTTAAGTTAGATTTTGTATTTTATAGTATAAGCGTAAAGAGGTAAGACAAAATGGGGCCTCATAACAAGAGTACATTGATGTTTCATTTAAAAGATTATTATTCACCATTGAATTAAGTTCATTGACAAGGAAAGAGATCGGTGAAAAAATTTTCATTTACTAATTTCTTTCATCATTAGACAAAAATCTCTAAGTTCACAGCTTATGTAACTCCCTTAAAACTTGTTTGTTAGTAACTGACATTTGATTAACCTCACCCGCGTCTCTAATTATTTACATTTCAGTTGTGGCGGACCGGGGGGGGGGAGATGTGAAGAGATATCTCTGGATTAAGATTTCCTGCTAGCCGGTCCAGCTACATAGGAATGTTGGACTATAATTAAGTCCAAAGAAGACAAAGAAAACAAACAAGACCGATATACATGGGTAAACAAATATATATATTAATACACAAAGACATGAAAAGTTACATAGTGTTTGTATGGAGAAGTTATGTGTGTGTGTTGTGTTGAGTGTCCGTACGTACGTGTATTGTTCTTAGCGTGTTCCCAGAATATGGGAAACGCTGTATCTGTGAGATGTCACATATTGGCCCAAGTGAGAAAGAGAGAGTTTTTACCTCGCCTTCGCGCGAGGTAGCGGCCCAAGGCCTGAGTCGGAAAAGAGAGAGAGAGAGAAAGGTCAGCCAGTATTTATACTCAGGGGAGAGAGACCCCTGTTGAAGGATTAAGGAACTGAGGAGGAGCTAACTCCGACACAGTGTTTATTCATAAAAGAATATTAACAAAATCCGCCATATCTCTTGTTTAGGAAGCAAATATTATTTTCAAGCATAACCTAGTTTGTCACAAGGTTTTATTACAATTCTAATCATCGCCTTTTAAAAGAATAAACATTGCTGAGGAGTGAAGGTAGTTAAAATGATAGCAGTGTCAAAGGAAAAGCCGTCCTTTTGACATTCCATTCTTTTTCTTTTTGGGGGGAGCACAAAGGTTCAAGTGTGACGAAATTGTGGAAAGTATTTTGTTAAGATTTATTGTGTAATATACACAATTATGGTACAAGGTCGAAAAGGGTGGAATGGGTTGAGGCTGGTGGTCACTTGTTATCCTGTACCTAGCTAATCCGATTCACGACTTATTCATTCGTTACAACTAACACATTCACCACAAAAACTCATCCATCGCCAATCAATCCTCCATATACCATAATATCGCATACTCCCAGAGGGGACCTAAAAATCGCACCCCATGACATAAAAATTTCATTTCATAATTATAAAATACTATACATAAAAATTTGTACATATAAAATGAGAGGGGAGGGGATGACCCCCCCCCCCAAATCAAACTAAAATATTAAAACAAACAAATTAAAGCTAACTGATGTTAGTCGGACCCGTGCAGCCCTCAAATAAGAGAGGCCGCTGTATTCTGACCTACGACAGAATCAAGAGACTCTCTCGTTAAGGCAGAGGGAAAGAAGAAAATATATACGGACATGGAGAATAAATAAAGCCAACCCAGTCGAGATGAAAGGAGGCCAAAAAACAAACTGGGGGGGGGAATCTCAACTTGGATCATAACCAAAGATGTAGCCGGGAACAACACTTACATTAACTAGCTTGACAAAGCTTGTCTAGCCTGACCAGGGAGGGCTCCACAGGAAACCGCCCCGATGCGATATAGGTTGACCTGAAAGAGAAAATCAGGGCTAGCCCCGTTCACATGAACCAGGCTCGCCTCAGTCATCCACCTTTCGCTAAAGTCTATCGAAACCAAGCGTTTTCTATCAGTTCTAATCTTCATCTTGTGGAAAGTATTTTGTTTGTGCGCCCATAGATGATTTAAGCAGATGTGAAGAGCCCAACACAGCATCGTGGATGGAGAATCAACTTAAGCAAATTCATCATTGCCATAGGGGCACACAATAAGCAGCACAGGAATTCCACTATTATTGTCTTCTTTTATTACCATTCAGGATGTATGTGACGTTTTTTTTTTATCAATTCACCTCAAGCAAGGCTATAATGCCACTAAGACAGGGCTACTGGAAGTGAAAGAGAATGAAAAGACTTTAGAAGGAACTGGAAGTATGGAATAAACATTTACTCCAGTTCAAAGACCAAGGAGAAGAGTGAATTGGATGATAGGCAGACCTATCATCTCCTATTGAGGAAAAATAAATAAAATAAATAGTAAATAAAATTTCAGAATTTAAGCGGAGACGTTAGAAGTATAAAGTTGAAGTAGACTTTAGAGGTAACTGGAAACCCCATCCTGAACAGGAAACTAGGGATAAACCTCTACTCCTGTTCAAAAAACAGATGAAATGCGTGATCCAGACGATAGGCGTACCTATCTCTCCTTATTGAGGAGAAAAAATAAACAGTAAATATAATTTCAGAGTTCAATCTGAGACGTTAGAAGTATAGAAGTGGAGTAGATTTTAGAAGGAACAGCAACCCAATCTTAAGCAGGGAACAAGAAATAAACGTCTACTGTAAAAAAACAAAAAACAAAAAAAAACACGAAGGTAGTGTGTTTTGCCATGGAAGTAGCACCTGGTACTCCCAAGCAGTCACACGTCTAGCTATTGACCAGGATCGACGTTGCTTAACTTTGGTAGATAAGAACCGTTTTAACGTGATATAGTCGTAGGTCACAGAAAACTCACGAAATTGATATATTGCATCATGTCGTCAGAATCCATCTTGCCGATTTATAAATCTACCATTCGTCCGTGCATTGAATATTGCTGTCGAATCTGCTTTGATGTTCCTACTATATATCTCGAGATTCTTGACAAAATTCAAAGAAGGTTCTGTGATGTAATTGACTGTGACCTGGCATCTTGACTGCAGTCACTTTTCTACAAATATTTTCATACCAATTGTTCTGATGAGATTTTCTTCTTGGCCCCTTGACTGCATGAATTTAAACACACTACTAGATTGGCGATTAGGTCTCACCGTTTTACTGTTGAACTACGTAGATGCAACCGTATGTTCTATTCTAATACTTTCTTTTCTCGCAACTTCTCGCCTGTGAAGCTCTCTTCCGATTTCTTGCTTTCCTGCCGCTTGTAATCTTCAAGAAATTGAATGCAACGCCAATCACTATATAATCACCACAGTCCCAGATCAATGTATAATAATGATAATTCTTAATTTCGGAAATTACGTCATTTTTTGTTTATCACCTCAACAATGCTTTTCACGTGATTAAACAAAATAATTTTTCAAAAATCACTTTCGAATCAAAGAAAAACGGAGCGAGACGTTCGCTTCTTTTGTTGTTTTTACAAAAAGCAGCAATCAGCTAGAAACTAATTTCGACTGCATTGATAAGTGTTAAAATCGCATGATAGCTGTTATGGTTAATGTGTGATTTTTAATGAAGCTATCTCGTCAGTACTCTCGAATTGATTTTCAGCGTAGCCACCGCAATTCTGCCATGTTAATTTAACTATTTGGTACTCAATACTTTTACCATCATGTCAATTAATTAACTTTATGTCGTGAAAAAAAAAATATTCGGAGTTTCAGAGAATTGTTAAAGACAGTAATATATCTATTCTAAGTAACTTAGAACTTAAGTGATTTTAACACCATGTCGAGAGTCTATAGCTTATCTGAAATGGTAGATTTAGCCCTGGCTACGCCCAAAATAGGAGTTGTGAACTGCTTCATGTTACACGCACTTCTTCATGCGTTAATAAAACGTTTAGATATTGGCGACTATTCAGCCGCCATTTTAGCCATGGGAGATCACGATTTCCCGTGGACCACAGACTCTGCTGTTCAACCGGAAGAGTCTGATGCAAGTAGCATAGTAAAAGTGTCTCAACCGGATGATAACATTAGATTACAAATATCTTTACCGAAAAAAACACCAGAACCGATTTCTGAAAAGAAGATGTCAGGTCCTGTCAAATCGAAATCCCAACGTTCAGATATTTCAGCTGCATCGCCTCGTCAAGGTGACGATGCTAAGGATAAACAAGAAACGTTAAAAAAACAGTCAAGTGGCAAAAAAGCTGTACCAAGTCAGGATTCTGAAGGTTCGAAGAAAAAAACGACTGGGCCTGAGAAATCAAAATCTCAACGCGCAGAATCTCCCGCTGCATCGTCTCGTCAAGATGGCGATGATGTTAAGAATAAGCAAGAAAAAAAATCCCCATCTACCAAAAAAAGCTCTGAAAGTTCGAAGAAAAGGCCAACGGTTCCTGACAAAACAAGTACCGAAATTATCGAAGGTGAAGGGTCCACTGAACTTATGACAGATGATGGGGACATCGTATCAGGTCAGGATTCTGAATTTTTGAAGGAAGAACCAACGACATTGTCCGTAGAAGAACCTTCCCAAGAAGCAGTTTCTGAATCGAGCACGGTTTCACCTGCCGCATCACCAGACCCGAAACGGCATTCACAAAGTATAGGACTTCAGTTTGGCCTGCCCTACCTAGAAAGTGGAATTTCAGCTCTCGCCGACCATTTTCAAGATGTCCCAGAACTGATAAAAGAACTTACAGACAGGATCGCAGTGAATGAAAGTGGACTTAAAGAGGTAAGAATCTCTAAACAATGAGCCGGTATTTTAAACTTTAAGATTATGATGAATAGATGCACATATTGTTTAATGGTAATGCGACACAGAGACAGTGTTAGCCTCTCAATCTAGGATATAGGCCCCCTACTCCACTATATCTCAATTTTCATGAGATAACATTCATATAAAATACAAATTTCATTGTAGCTGTTGTAGCCTACCTACGGACGATAATGTCCCCTTTCACTTAAATACAGTAGTAAATACTGTATGTTGGTCTACAGTTGGAGATGATGGTCAAACTCTCTGCTTCCAGACAGAGAGAATCTCTATACGAGGCTATGTCGAAGGGTAGAGTCTCGTCTCAGGAAACAGCTATTTCTAGCAAGAAATCGGAAGAGAGCTTCACAGGCGAGAAGTTGCGAGAAAAGAAATTATTAGAATAGAACGTACGGTTGCATCTACGTAGTTCAACAGTAAAACGGTGAGACCTAATCGCCAATCTAGTAGTGTGTTTAAATTCATGCAGTCAAGGGGCCAAGAAGAAAAGCTCCAGTTGTATACGGGGGTCTACGGAGAATTTTTGGCCGAGCTTACGAGCTCGGATACCTCGCATTAAATTCGGCCTTGAGCCACATCTGACAGCGTGGGGACGGTTGGTAGATATCCTGCAGTTGAAGATTCATTGTGGAATTCACTTGACTCACTTCTAGCAGTTGACTACTACTTCTACGTGCTGCTGGCAAATCTTATATGTGTTGTTCTTGTTCTAAGTATTATCGTTCATTACAAACATTCACGTGATTATTCTATTCAGTCACCTTCCCTAGATTACAACAGTAAACTAACCATGTACAATAATGGATCATATGCAATATAGGTGAACAATTGAACTAGAAAAATTGAAAATAAATACGATGTATCTAAATACAAATTAGAGATATGTCATAATAGATCATTCCATCTTAAATAAATCGAGAATGGTTTGCGACAATTTTGAACATCA
Source organism: Acanthosepion esculentum (assembly GCA_964036315.1). Classification (NCBI taxonomy): domain Eukaryota; kingdom Metazoa; phylum Mollusca; class Cephalopoda; order Sepiida; family Sepiidae; genus Acanthosepion; species Acanthosepion esculentum. Next base: position 20,888,512 of record OZ038519.1, read on the forward strand.
ACTTGAGATTTTCCTTGTTCAACAGTTGAATAATTTTAACACATTCAACATCATAGATAAAAAATAGTAAATTTTATACAGAGTTTTTTCGAGACTTAACAAAATCACGGATAAAGACCCCAGAATGACAAAATATTTTCATCCTTTAATAGTCAGTTGTGCTTATGTTAATTTGTAAAGTCTATAAATGAATGTTAAAAAAACCAAATGCTGATAAGATAGCGAGTGAGACAAAGCATTGCATGGGCACCAGTGAGGGTTGCCTTTGGGGTTCGATCGGGGTTAGTAAGCTCCGGCCTTGATACACCAGTTACTAAATCGCTGCGTATTACAATTATACACATTTCAGAAATGTACCAATATCACTATCTTTTTGAAAAGTTAACTTTCTTCAATCTCAAAGATTTTCATACCATGTCCCGACAGAATGTAAGCGATCATGATCCTCCACAATTTCCTTTTCTTTATATATCCCTTCAGACCGTAGCTTACCTCACCTTCGAGAGGGGGCTGGGGTCATTACTCGGTGCCTGAGGCGTCCCCAAAAGAAGAATTTCCGTGGAAGCTTGAGCAATTTTCCCACTTCAAACGTGTCACATTCAGTTGGGATGTGGGCGAGCTAAAAATATCACCCATTTAGAATGTAGTTGATCATGACTCTCCACAATTTCCTTTTCATTAAATGTCCCTTTAGAACCTAGGCGATCATAATGCTGTATAATTTTCTATTTTTAATGTCCCTTCAGAAAGTTGGCAACCATGACTCTCCACAATTTCCTTTTCTTTAAAATGTCTCTTTAGATCGTAAGCGATCATGACTCTCCACAATTTCCTTTTATTTAAATGTCCCTTCAGAACGTAAGCGATTATGACTCTCCACAATTTCCTTTTCTTTAAAATGTCTCTTTAGATCGTAAGCGATCATGACTCTCCACAATTTCCTTTTATTTAAATGTCCCTTCAGAACGTAAACGATTATGACTCTCCGCAATTTCCTTTTCTTTAAATGTTCCTCCAAAACTCAAGCGATCATGACCCTCCACAATTTCCTTTTCTTTAAATATGCCTCGAGAACGTTGGTGATCATGACTCTCCACTTCATTATCTACGAACTGCCATGCATTAAGAAAGATATTGAAGTTGTTGCTCGTTTTCCTTCAGTTAGACTGGTTGCCAGCCAAGGCTAGAGATCCCAGCCTACCCTGCTATTTAATATGAATTTAGTGAGGAGAACGACTGGTTAGAACGTTCGCTTTCTGACCATGAGACACGGGTTCGAATATCAGCAGGGTCGATTTGTCAGGAAGGAAACTTCTTGATGTAATCGTTCTAGAGCGGGGCGATCTCAGTGTGCGGCACCCTTGGAAAGTGTCTGAAAACCATACCACAGGTTGACCCAAGCTTTGTGAATGAAATTGGGTAGACGGAACCCTTGGGGGCTCGTCGATGGCTGTGCAGGGCACGAAGTCACAAGTCATCGTGACCGAGGGTTTGAGCGTGCTGGCCTTGTTCAAGATTGTTGATCACGCTAGATAACACGCTCTCCCCCAGAAACTGAAACTAAGGCCCACTCAGCAGGTGGGCTCTGTGGGTGTTGAACAAACACAAAACACGTCTGAGTGGGCGTCTGCAATAGGGATTGGCTAGCCACTCTAGTAGACAGATATCCTCGAATATGAGTGGCCAGCTTTTATTAGTGAGGGGAAAAGACATTTTTCCAAGGGCACTTATGCGAAAATGAACGCATCAGTCTAATTCGGAATTTGTACCTAACTCGCCATCCACACATCCGCTACACTCAAACACACCAGGCTTTTATTATTTCTCGTAGAACGTTACACAATTAGAAAAGTTAGTATTGATGGCCATACTCTACGGTAGCGTTTCTCAACCTTTTTATCCTTGTGCTACCTTTGAATTAGTTGTCATATATCGGGGAACACCTGTATAAAAATGATTATATACCATTGTTAATATCTATCTCTCTTATATTTCTATCGTAGTTCATGTAGTAAGCATAATATATGGACACTCATCCTGTACTCGAGTGAATCACCCAATGATACACGAATCCACCACGTACAGGAGGTTCTGTCCATTAACCAGTGAAGACGGTTTCACACTGACGCCACTGAGACAAAGCTAAATACATTCCCCTATGGTTATTATTATAAGTTTAAATAATATTAGAAGTTAAAGAATTTGAAGTCAGCCTGTCTGTTTTACTTATGGCGTTGATAATATTACGCCAGGCGCTTATTATAAATCTGGCCTACAGCAGCGTTTCTCAGTCATTTTACCCTTGTGCCACCCTTGAAATAGTTTTCATTTCTCAGGGAACCATTGCATAAAAATGATTATATAACATTATTAATATCTCTTTTATATTTTTATCGTAGTTCATGTAGTAAGAATAATATATGGACACTCATCCTGTACTCGAGTGAGTCACTCAATGATACACGAATCCACCACGTACAGGAGGTTCTGTCCACTAACCAATGATAGTTAATTAACACTGACGTGATACAGACATTGCTACATACATTCCTTATAGTCGGGGTCGGATTTAGATGAAGTGAGTCCTTAGGCTATTCCACTTGTGAGGCCTCTACAAATCCCCCTTTCTCACGAGTATATGAAAATGGAGTAGTCCTAAACAATTTGAGTAAAGCCGAGGATGATGACGGATGTTTAAAATTACCGAATGTTTATTTAGAGTCTACAATGTATTATGACAGCATGTTTAATAAAAGCCTATTACAGTGTCAAAAATATTATGCACCTTGGATAGAGCCCGCCGCCCCAGACTTCAGCCTACTAAGCATATAGGTAAATTGGGCACTGCCTATTATTATTATAATTTTAAATAATATAAGCGGTCGAAGCCCCTATTATAATAACCAAGGATTTTCCAACAATATGGCAGACGTGTATAGTAAAATTATGAATATAAAATTAAACAGACTACTCAAAAATGTGTTAGCATATTTATAATTGTTTCTCGCCGAAGCCCTAGCGACCTCTTGCGAAACCGTAGTGTTCCGGGGAACTCCGATTGAGAAACACAGGTCCTGTCCACAAACCAGTGGATACAGATTCACACTGACGCCATACAGACATCACTAAATACATTCCCTATAATTAATATAATTTTAAATTATATAATATGTAGAAGCTTTTATTATAATAAACGATGATTTTCCAACACTGGCGGACGGCTACAGAAAAATAAAAAATTCAACAAAAATTACTCAAAAATATATTAGCCTATTTATCACTGTTTCTTGTGGTACCCCTAGCGACCTCTTGCGGACCCCTAGGGTTTCGAGGACACACCGATTGAGAAATATTGATCTACAGTGAGGAAACCCATATCCAATGACGTCGTAACGGGGAGAGCTAGGGTAGAAGAAAGATTTATTCTCCCATTTGTATTTCCCCCATTATGGGCATTATTATATCCGTTATATAATAACATCGTAATTCACGGATGGAGCGGAATGGCTGAAAGGAAAAAGAATGGCACACATGGTTTGTTTTCAGAGAGACATTTATATCACTAAGATATACACAAAACTATATATATACATATATATAACTGTCCCACGCGGAGAATAATATATCACATATATCTATACAGTGAGCAGAGTGTAAGGAGAAACAAAAAGGAAGGGTCTTACATATAATATGGAGATATTCCTGTGTCTGGAGAAGACATGTTTAGGACTTCCGATTCAAACGATCGGGGTTCATCTATGTCCTAGGCGATGAGATATTCCGCGAACGGGAAACAGCGAGTCTTGGGTTTTCTCCCAAATTGAGGAATGCGATCTGGAGTTTCATTCTATATCTGGGAAAGATATACTCCTAAAGGGGAATGGCACTATGGACTTGTAAGCTTCTGGGGAGGCAGATTTAGCCTCTGCCCAAGTCAATCGTGCTACGGTTTAGCTGCTGTAAATTGACTGCCGCTTTGGTCACTGTATGAAGTGGAGTCATTAAACGGACGTCACGTGACTTACCTACACCAAAGGACGTTAAGCATCTTCTGTATCCTTATAACGTTTACAAACGAAACCAAAAGGAATTTGTTTTTTTCTCTCTTACATTAGAGAGTTCCTGTTAACAAGGTTATGGTAGTGCGGTATCGTGTACCTCATGAGTGCAGGGGCAAGTCTTGTGATGTGTCCCTTCAGGACGTTGGCGATTCACGGCCATCCACAACTTCCTATCATTCATAACTCTTCGCAGTGTTTTTATTTTTACTATCTCTCCCGCAACCTGTTTCGCCATCTATTAACACAAGCTCGCTAGTTTGGTTACTTGCTACTTTCCTCCGTCCCTTTTTTCTTCAATATGCCCTGTGAGTGTCAAATGCTCCAAGCTTTGTTTCCTCATTATGTGTCCTGAAAATTTCTAGTGTCTCTTTCTGATTTTAAGTATAATTGTTCTTTTCATTTCCATTCTTCTTAAAAACCTCTACGTTGCATACATGCTGCGTCCATGCTATTCTCAATATCCTTCTGTAGAACCGCATTTCTGTTACCTCAAATCTTTTCTTCATCTACGAGGAAACTGCGCAACATTCACTGACATATAAAAGGGTTGTTATTACGTAACAGTTCAGCAGTAGATTCTGCCTTTGTAACGAATTTTTAGCAAACGTGGATAAACATGCCTGCAATAAGATCTAGTGTCAAAAGGACGGATTTTTAAGTAACGATTTGAACTGTCAAGTTGGTATAGACGGAAAAAGTGATTCCTGTGGGCTATAGCGGCTGAACAGGCCGGTGTGAACCACGGAGAAGATTGGGGTTTCACCTAGTATTTCCGAGAAGGAACAAAAGCATTTATGCTGGTTTTGACCCCATAAGAAACCTCACTTGTACAATTCTCAATAGGAAGGTTAAGAATAGTAATCTAATGAGCACATCTCGAAGACAGTCAGGAAGTGAATTCTAATCAGCATGCTCGTAACGGAAGAAGGTCTTGTGAATAGGGCAGTGCTTTGTGACAATTGCTATCTTATCAACATTTGCTTTTTTCCACCTACATTTTATACGTTACAAATTAAACTAAGCACAAATGACTATTAAAGGTGAACAATTTTGACGTCATTCTGGGGTCATTTTTTTGTTTTTCATCCAAATATGTGAATTTGTTTTACACATGCTAAATCACGAAAAAAAAAACTCTATAATAAAATTCACTATTTTTAATTCATAATGTTTTGAATGTGTTAAAATTATTCAGCTTTTTAACAAGAAATATCTCACGTTAATGTTAAAAATTCCCGCAAAATATTGTTTATTTATTTAAGATGTAATAATCTATTATGACATGTCTTTAATTTGTATTTAGATATATTGTATTTATTTGTATTTTATATGAATACTACCTTATGAAACTTGAGATTTAGTAGAGTTGTGGGGGGCTCATACCATAGATTGGGGTGCACAATACCCTTGCACGGGGCCTGGATGGTAGAACAAAAAGAGGATAAAAGGGTAAGACTAAGAGTTACTTTGAGCAGCAAAAGACAGGATGTTGTTGAGGGCCATGATCATATAAAACGTTGTTGATTTATTTAAGATGGAATGATCTATTATGACATGTCTCTAATTTGTATTTAGATACATTGGATTTATTTTCAATTTTTCTAGTTGAATTGTTCACCTACATTGCAGATGATCCATTATTGTACATAATTAGGTTACAATAAAATTTGGTGATTTATTTCAGATGGAATCATCTATTCTGATATATCTCTAATTTGTATTTAGATACATTGGATTTATTTTCAATTTTTCTAGTTGAATTGTTCACCTATATTGCATATGATCCATAATTGTACATAATTAGGTTACAATAAAATTTGGTGATTTATTTAAGATGGAATAATCTATTCTGACATGTCTCTAATTTGTATTTAGATACATTGGATTTATTTTCAATTTTTCTAGTTGAATTGTTCACCTATATTGCATATGATCCATTATTGTACATAATTAGGTTACAATAAAATTTGGTGATTTATTTAAGATGGAATCATCTATTATGACATGTCTCTAATTTGTATTTAGATACATTGGATTTATTTTCAATTTTTCTAGTTGAATTGTTCACCTATATTGCATATGATCCATTATTGTACATAATTAGGTTACAATGAAATTTGTATTTTATATAAATACTACCTTATGAAAATTAAGACGTAGTAGAGTGGGAGGGGGTTGCAGACTGGCGAATGTATTTTTAAATGATCAGAAGGATTTTTAGTGTTGGTGTTCTAAAACATTCGTCCACAACAATTAAAGAAAATATTAGAAACAAATCATGCAAGAAAATTGAAAGCAAAGACAAACATTAAATGTACAACAATAACATTGGTTTATATACAATTCACGAATACAATTGAGTTGAACTTTGATGGATAAATGAGAAGAGATGTATTTGGCTGTGTAGAATACTGTGACTGTTTCAACATGTTTGCAATTGTTACTTAGATTTGTTCACAAAATTAAACTAAGTGTCCAGTTACATACGAAATTGTCCTTTGTGTTAGTTCAATTATTAGTGTGTGCACGTAAATTTGTTTGTATTATTGATCAGAATTGGTAGGAGTTGCGTACCTTTAGTTGTGTGAGAATTTGATTGTTTGTTTATTAATACTTATTAAGTAGTGAGTAAAATGTCACTTTTTAAAGTATTGTATGTGATGTTTAGGTAGCGTTCCTGAGAGAGATAGAGTGTGCTTGTGGTTTGTTGAGTCAGAGATATTTTGCGCGGCAAAGGTGTGGTTGGTCAGAGTTTTGACTTGCGTGGATCAGTTTGGCATCTCTCTAGGAATGAAAGTCTGACTGTTTGAAGTGATCAAGAATTTTCCTATTTATAGATATCTGGGCAAAAAAGTAGGCTCCAGAGGCTTGCGCGCGAAAAGGCATTTTCACGTGAATTTGTTACAGGCTTTTAACCAATAGGAAACTTCGTTTGCTGAAACTAGAGTTTTGATTGGTTGATAGATATTTTTGGTGTGAAGTGGATTATGCTGGAGGGGTGAAAGGTTAGTATGGATTATTCCATCAGGGGCATATAGATTCGGTGGGGGACGAGACCTTTCATCTGTACCAAAATACTTTAAAAATGTGTTGAATATATATCACCATCTTACTAAACCTTATTTTGTCTTGTACTTTGGTAGCGGATCTTGTCAAAATTGGCGCGAAGCATTACTAATTTCAGTTAAGTGATATTCATAAATTAGCAGTGATTGAACGAAATTGACGTCTCTTCAAAATTACAAAAACATTTTTCCAAACTTTCTATCCAATTTTTCATTTCGTTCACAAAAAAAAAGACCGTTTTGATTCAATTACATTAAGCAACTTAAGCTTCAGCATTGCCTCTTTCAATTTCGTGGTCAACCAGAAATCTGATGATTCCAAAATGGGGCCGTACAGATAATTATCTCCCTTTTATTAGGAAGGGTTTACTTGTGTCCCAAGAGCCCTTTGCTAATCACATGACTTGTCCGTTGGGGGACCAGTTACTCTATAGCTTTCCATGTGTGAAGACGTCAGTCCGATGAGTTCTAAAAAGAAAACCAAAACATACCACACTCGATCCTCTTCACATACGGTACCGTATCCCTCTTTGGGGAACATCTCTAAAAGGGGTACCGTATGTGGAGAGGACGAATACAAAAAGGTCTTACTTGTGTCTCTATAGTGGAGCTGATATGTGCTTAAATATTGCTGTATGGGTCAGTTTTTTACTTATATAAATGTACTGAATGTTTAGTATGACTTATATATGTATACTGATGGCGCATATCGTAGTGGTGTAATGGTTAACAAGCTTTTCTTGCTGGATCAGCTACGACCGAATAGCGATTTTGTTCCTCACTGGGTGCCGCATCTACGCTACGCTTAGTAAATCACTATACTTCAGTGAGGGGAACTTCGACGTGGTGTAATGGTTGACAAGCTTGTCTTGCTAGACTAATTATGACTGGATAGCGAGTTTCTTCCTCACAGGGTGCTGCATACTTTCGGCCTTGTGCCATATCTAGCCCACGCTTAGTAAATCACTATACTTAAGTGAGGTGTAAAGGTTAACAAGCTTGTCTTACTAGATCAATTAAAACCGAATAGCGAGTTTGATCCTCACTGGGTGCCCCATTCTTTCAACCTTGTGTCATTTCTAAGCTATGCTTATTAATTCAGTATAATTATAATATTATAAGTATGTTTCGATGTGGTATAATGGTTTGCAAGCATGCCTCGCTAGATCAATTACAACTGAGTAGTGAGTTTGATATGCACTGAGTGCTCCATACTTTCGGCCTTGTGCCACATTTAAGCTATGCTTAGGGAATCATTTGGGCACTTCGACATGTAGTGGTTAGCAAGTTCGTCTTGCTAGATCAATTATGACTGAATAGTGAATTCGATCTGCACTGGATGCTCCACATTTTCGGCCTTGTGCCACAGCTAAGCTACGCTTAGTAGACCACTTTATATGTGTATTGATGATTTGCATATAAAATGTTTTCATGTTGAACTCATTTTCAAGGTCATCACTGGTATTTTTCTAGTCCTCGCTTCTGTCTTGTCAAGGTGTTAGTGCATTGCAGATATACAAATGTTTATATTGGGCCTTGGAGAGTCGAGAGGATCAAGCTATTTCCTATTTGCTCCTGGAAATGATTTCACGACTCACAGAATATCTCCACTGTTAATAATGCCTTTTGATAGAAGAACCTGCATGCCAATGAACCTGTGTAATGAAAAACATTTACCAATGGGGAATGTACAAAATATTAACTAATTAGATGTTGTTTTTGGCTTTTTTTGTCATTAACTTTTATTTTCTTCATCTTTTAAACAGTTAAAGGAGAATGTAACAGAAGCACAAGAGGAAAAGGTAAGTTACAGTAAAAATTAATTTGTGCTTTTTTGAAATTCTTGTAAATGGTAAAAAATTTGAATTGATTTTTAATTTTTAGAATTTATTTATCAACATAATCTCCTTCCTTGTGTCAATGCACTTAATTTAGCAGTGAACTACAACCCCTAAACCAGTTGGGTTCCTTTTAAAAGCAACTGGTAGAGGTCAGTTCGTTGGTGTGACCTCTCGAATTTCTATTTAACGCAAAATACCACAAAATATGAAACAATAAAAAGGAACACAAAACAGTTTTATAACAACAATATTCATATTTATGTACAGTGTAACCCGGATATAAGAGACCCGGATATAATAGACCCGGATATAAGAGAAACTCGGATATAAGAGAGATTTTCTCTGGTCCCAAATTAGAGCCACACTTACTGTTGAAACTTGACTAATGCATGGAATAATAAGGCAACACAAAATGTACTTAGAACAAAATTGTATTGAAACAAGAAAGTGTACACAATATTTACATATAGTCTTTTGTATATTCCTGGGAAGACCGTTCCTGGGGAATGTGTTGACTAAGTCGCAGTCGGGCAGAGTCTCTAGTTGAATCTCTTGATTCGCCTCCCTTGTCTTCCCGGTACCAACCATATTTATATCGTCGGCACTCCACTATGCAAATTAGGTGGATCCTACCACAACACTTACCTAAACAAAATAGATCAAACCCGGATATAAGAGAAACCCGGATATAAGATACTTCTTCTCCGGTCCCGACAACTCTTTTATATCCGGGTTACACTGTATGTCAATGATATACAAGCATAATCAATAGGAGTTACTTCCCTTTGACTGGAATTAAAGTTTTTAGTGTTGAGATTTACGCACTTAGCCTCAACGGATGTGTCTATGAGTTATTCCTTTGAGTTTCTCTTGAAACCTATCAGAAACAAACAGAATGTAAAAAACTGATTTCTTCAGAGTCTATATCAATTCCTCAGATGGCGGTGCTATGCAAGAAGGGAATATTTCCTATTTGCATTTCCCCTATTACGGGCTTTATGATATAATAACACTTTAATACAGGGACAGAATAGAATACCTCAAGGAAAAGAAATAACAAACATGCTTAGTGATCAAAGAGATTTTTATACTGCGAAGTAATACAGAAAATGATATATGAATATTTACACGTGTCCCACACTGAGAAATTATATCATATATATATATATATATATATATATATATATATATATATATATATATATATATATATATAGTTAAGTCATACATTTTAGATGCATCAAGGGTGGTCTTCAGTGATGCACTGTTCTCATCGCCGATTTCGGGTTTCGCATCATATCGGCTCCAACAGCAACTCCGACCTGATTCTAGGTGAAACAGGCCGCCTCCTTGAAAGCGTCGTGCTACGCACCGCGACATTGCAAAAAAACATTAATTCCCAAACTAGTAAGGCTGGACTTCGACCGTTCTTATTGACACATGTCAGTCAGCGTCAGCCAATGAAAAAAATGAAATATATATACAACAACAAGCAGTGTGGTGAAGAGACACAGGGCCTTACTTGTGATAATTTCCAACATGAATTTGTGCTGTTGGAGGGTTCTTCTATGTTTCTGGAGAAGCCATATTTCCCAAGAGGAAAACATCAAGTCATGTGTATTTCTCAATGGGTAGACTGTGAACTGGTGGGTAGTTTCCGTACTTCTCAACAAGAAAATAGCACTATGGGCTGGTGTACATGACTCGGACAGGCTGATTTAGCCTTGCCTATTTAAAAAAAAAACAAAAAAACTGGTCATCTTGATTTCAAGCAGCTAACTAATGACTGACTTCTTTCATGAACTGAAGTCGCTCAGCAGCTGTCACCTGACCCTCGGGAACTCAACAACAACCAAAAGGAGATAATAACTTTTTGCACCTCCAAAAATCCATTGATGGTTAACCATACATCTTCTTGCACTGAACAATGAATGTTTTTTTACAATTTGCCAAGACCGCCAATTTTAATAAATTGTGTACAGAAGAAATGCACTTACCTTAGAAATGCACTTACCTTAGAAAAGGCTGAGAGCATGTGTCTGTTGATGCTATTGGCTCCATGATAACTGGGAAAAAGTCATTCCATGATTTATAACAGAAAATGGTTATAACAGAAAATGTTCACCCTTGATGTTCACCATTGATGGAATAACCCAAATGCACTAGTTATGGATTAGTGTGACTAACTTCAAAAGCATATAAAGTCAGTATCAGTGAATAAGTGGGAAGGAAGCTGACAAAGCGGAAGAGTGGATTTGTGGCTCATTGAACTTATGACTCTGTGGGAATTTTCCCCAGTTGCATGTGTGCTCGGCAGTGAGAGTGGAATGAAAAAAAAACCCAAGGCTCGCAATAACTGTTCAATTTTATTTCTGATAGAAAGAGAGTGCAAAATAGTTGTATTTTGCGGGAGAAAAGTGGGGTTTCCCAGTTAATAAAAGATGTTTTGTTGAGAGAGATTACTCCGCTTGTTCCTGTGGAAGGAACAAGAAATTTGAGTGCAAAACTGCTAGGATCTATGAGTGTTTTGCAGAAAGGGTTGTGTGTTGGTTTTTTTTTTTCAGGTAGGTGTCTTGAAGGATGATTTCTCCACCAGTTCCCATGAGAGGAATGAGAAAATCTAAGTCAAGCTGCCAGGACAGGCCTCATGTTCTATAGCAAGAATTGAGTGGCCCTTTGAGGTGGGCCTTGAAGGTTGCGGCCACTGTAAAGGAAAAGTGGGAAAAGAGCTGGCTATGAAGGTAGAGGCCACTGAAAAGGATGATAGAAAAGAGACCAAATGGGGCTCAGTTAGTGCTTTTATGATTTCTTGACTTCTGAGTGTGCCCTGGTAATTACTTCCATTGCTGCTACTGCTGAATCAAGCAAAGTGATGAAGCCCCCACAAACCACGATTGCCAACAAGTGAGATTTTTTCAATTTTCATTCATATGGTTTAAATCGGGGTTGGGAGAATTTTCAGTACAAGGGCCACATTAAAAGATTTACAATTCTATTGGGCTGCATAATATAAAATAGACAAAAAAAAGCTTTTAAAGAAAAAACGCAATTAATTTTTATTAAATAATATTTTAAAGTATTGTAGAAGATTCACATGAAACGCATTTATTTGAAAGACAAAGTAACTCAGTTTAAATTACTTTAAAGAAAAAATATTAATAAGTATTTCTAAGTTGAAGATTTACATGAAACAAATTTGAAAGACAAAATAACCTTGTTTTAAGAAAAAAATATTTTTATTAAATAATATTATAAAGTAGAAAACATATTTATTTGAAAAACAAATTAACTCTGCGTAAAGAAATAAAAAAAAAACAATTCTTACTAATATTTTAAAGTAGAAACTTCAAATTAAACATCTAAAGTAATTAAATTTAAAGAAAAAATAATTTAGATTTTAAAGTAGAAACTTCACATGAAACGTATTTGTTGGAAAACAAAGTAATTCAGTTTAAAGAAAAAAATATTGATATTTTGAAGTAGTAACTTCACATGAAAGAGATTTATTTGAAAAACAAAATAACTCAGCAACAGAAAGATCTCAATGACTCAATGAGAATAATATATCTGACTGCAATCACTTATCGCTTTGTTAAAATTAAGCGTCAAATTGCTTGGAACAATTATTTGGCGTTGCTTGGTAACTTGCTCTTTCAAATTTACTAACATTTGGCATGCCACATGAATTCTTTTATCGGGCCGCATGTGGTTGTAGTTTGATCATTCCTGGTTTAGATCAACCCATGGTATGATTTTTAATCACTTTCCAATACTAGAATCATCTTTCCAAGCTGAGAACATTAAGATGTTAACTCCTTAATAGCTCAGCCACATATCTATCATATGGTCAGAATGCAAACATTCTAACCAATTTGTATTCTGCTCATTATATATAAATATATTTATGGACCAGTCAGTCAGTCATTGGGCCATGCGTGATACATGCTTAGGTCGTCCTGTATATTTCGATACATGACTGACGAGGCAGATTTTTTTTCCACAGTAGGTTGCCATTTCTTTCTGTGGTAGACCAGTTGCCATCAAAGGCTATAGTACCCAATCTATCATAGTTGGGAAGGAGTGGATCCATACCTTTCCCAAGGGTATTAGCACGTAAGTGAATGTAATGGATCTAGCTGGAATTTGAACTTGGCTCTCCGATTTCTAAATCTGAGCCACTATCCATTACCCCACCGCGCCTCCTATTTATGGGTACTAAATTAATAAGGGTATTAAATTAAATCTATTTATTTACGATTCAATTTTTAAAAATAATTTATCCAAATCACTGAACATCTGTTTATATTTCTGAGATGAGGTATTGTAACTATTTACACTGGTCGGGCTGTTTTCTTCATCTTTATTACCACATTCACGACGTCTTGGCCGTTGTATGCCCCGGCCTTCTTCGGGATCTGTTTATATTTCTGAGATGAGCTATTGTAACTATTGATACTATTTACATTGTTCAGACTGTTGCCCTCATCTTTATTGCCATATTCAAGACGTTTCAGCCGTTGTACGCTCCGGCCTTCTTCAGGTGATATACGTTGGAATTTTGAACCAGACCCATTATTTAAGCTGCATTTTAAAACATATCACATATATATGTTAATAAGAAGCTTATCATCATTAGTTTGGTCATTGTTGTGTCAACTGACAAGTGTGTTCCTGATCTATTGTTTCCAGTGAGCCATTTTAATCTTTCAGGCTTGTCAACCCCTTACTGTTCCACTCGAATTTATTTTAACAAATATCATCTGAAGAAGGCCAGCGTGTATAACAACCGAAACGTTGTAAATGTGGCAATAAAGATGAGGGCAACAGTCTGAACAATGTAAATAGTATCAATAGTTACAATACCTCATCTCAGAAATATAAACAGACCCCGAAGAAGTCTGAGCAATGTAAATAGTATAAATAGTAAACCACTGATTTTCAACCAGTGTGCTACAGCACACTGGTGTGCCATGAGTGAATCGTAGATGTGCTGTGAAAATCTTTTAAAGTCATTAATTAAATTATTTTCAAAAGATGTCCAAAGCACAGTATGGGTATCTATTAAAATTGAAACCCCTTTAAATTGATTATACGATGTTGTATCGTCGAGGTGAATGATATACAGAGAAGAATGAATGCTTAATATATTTATTCATGACCAGTATCCGGTGCTAACAGATACATACAAAAAACACAGAACAATAAGTTACAAAACAATTAACAAGACAACTTAAAAGGAATAAAGTAGGGCCAAATGCTGTATAGCCAAACGAAGTAAGATCAGTCCAAATACTAATCAGCTTAGTATCAACTTATTAATTAACTGTTGAAGCTCTTAATTGTAGATTATTTAAGGCTATGAGCCAGACCATCTGGTAGAGTGCTGAAGGGGTGCTAACTACTCTACAACATACGAATATATCATTATTATAATAAATATATGCATAATATATAAAAGGTGGTGGGGTGGGTGAAATGTGATGAGATGTAAGACAGAATACATATTAGGGTGTCAAAATTAAGCAGAAACAGAAATTAAACTATTTTGACAGTGTGGTAACATAACTAGAACATTCTACCCCAGTGGACTAAATAAAGGGTTTGGTTCGAAATTCCAACATATATCTGTAGGGACACTAAGAGCAGAAAGAGGAAGTTACCTCTTTGGTAGCTTAAAGCATAATGACATAGGCTCCACGTATAACTTCCGGTTGAAGTTGATTAAATACAATCCTAAATAAATATATTTTGACCAATAAGAAATGAGCATGTCTGAAATAATCAACAACTTAGCCTCTTTCAACTTTGCTAGCAATATAAATAGATCCCCCCTGTCTAAAAGAGATAAAAAGGGGGGATTCCAACATGAGACACAGAGAAGACACACAGAGACGAACTGTGAGCGGATACATCAAAGGCATCTCGGCTTCAACAACCACTACCACTTCTCACACCTCTCTCGTCATTTTCACCCCTTTTACTTCTTTCATACATTCAACCTCCTTTGCTTTATTCAGTCATGTGCAATGCATGATACACGCTTAGGTAATCATGTATTGATACATGACTGACGAGGCAGATTTTTCCCGCAGTAGGTTGCCATTTCTTTCTGCAGTAGACCAGTTGCCATCCAAGGCTATAGAAACCGGTCTGTCCTGCTATTTACCCATAGCTGAGGGGAGAAGAAGAGGATTTATACCTTTCCCAAGGGTATCAGCATGTAAATGAATGTAATGGATTTGACTGGAATTCGAACTCGGATCTCTGATTCCTAAATCTAAGCCACTATCCATTACTTCACCATCCCTCCTTTTCCTTATTCACAGGAAAAATAAAACTAGCATCTCTCAAAAACACTTTTACAAACTCTTGTATTCATTGAAATGTAATAAAAGACATTTTATTTAATCTTACTTAAATACCAACTTTGTGCCACATTACTATTGTTTTGTATAATACGAAACCACTTATTAATGTTTATATAAATTATTATTTTTATACTCCAGATTTGATTGTTCTTAAAATGTGATTTTTCATGTTTTATTTACTCATACGTACATCCCTTAGTGTGGGCTAATCCTAACAAGGCCCAAAATTGAAACCCACAAAAAAACCACTATAGATCACCTGAAGAAGGCTAGCATGTACAATGGCTGAAACGTCGCAAATGTGGCAGTAAAGATGACAACATTTCAAACAGTGAACAGTGTAAACACTATGTAAATACTAAATCACTGATTTTCAACTGGTGTGCCATTGTATACACTGGTGTGCCATGAGAGGATTGTCGGTGTGGCACAAAAATTTTTAAAAGTCATTAATTAAATTATTTTCAAAAGAAGCTCAAAGGAGAATAAGTGTAAATATCAAAATTAAAACCCCTTAAAACTGATTATCAGTCAGTTATGTGCCATGCATGATACATGCTTAGGCGATCATGTATCTTTCGATACATGACTGACGAGGCAGATTTTTCCTGCAGTAGACCAGTTACCATCCAAGCCTATAGAACCCGGTCTGTCTTGCTATTTACCCATAGCTGGGTGGAGAAGAAGAGTATTCATACCTTTCCCAAGGGTATTAGCACATAAGTGAATGTAATGGATTTGTGGAATCGTCCATATTTTTCCACTTACCCCCGTTAAAAGATAGACTATTCCATAAGAGCTAGTTTCGACCAATCAACACCACACATTGCGAAACTCGGCTTATTATTGGTCGAGACGACCCCAGAATGAATACCGCCAAAAGTCACTGGAGCCTGTTCCAACTTCTCAGAGTAAATAAAAGGACAAATTCCAGTCCAATTCACCAGTCAGTAATTCGCAGTGTTTTTTCAGAAATAAATCAACAGATCCACGCGTGTCTACATTTTGACTAAAGGACTTTTCGCGCGTCAACACCTGATTCAACTTTCAGCCTATTTCTGTGTCTGAATTCATTGCACATTTCTAAAAAAAAAAGTGTTATCTACACTACTAAACAGAAAGCTGCAATTCAAGCATTAAGATAAAAAAAATACAGTCCAGGGTGAATAACTCTGTCAAACAAAACAAGAACAAACAAAAATCTCGTATTACATTACTTTTAAATTTATCCCTCGATAAATTTTCCTTAAATTTACAATGTGAACATTTTTCTAAACAAAGGAACATTCCTGAACTGTAAATTCATTAAGATACTTAATTCACATTTCGTCAAACATCCAAATAACCAAAACGGAAACACAACCTTTTCCAAATTGTATTAATTTATTCAAAATGTTCAGTGTTTTTTCTAATTGAATTCACGACTACCTTCGTTTCTTTGTTCAATATTGCCTTGAGATTTATTCAACTTGTATGTCTATGCTTAATATTGTTGTGATTAATTTGAAGAACATGCTTTTCACGCTTATCATCTCAAACCAAAAAACCTTATTTCACACTAATTTCATAGCAATCCCAACAGATTCAACTGGAATTCGAACTCACCTCTACCAATTCCTCAATCTGAGCCTCCACCATGCTTCCGATATATGAGTATATCATTGTTATAATAAATACACATCTATAATATATATAAAGTGGGGTTGGGTGTGCGAAATGTGGTTGCATGACACATTCATAGATGGCTTCATTTGAGAAGAACTTGCCAATGAACACTGATGTCGAAATCATCCAAAGTTCATTTTGGAATGACTCAGTAGTTCCCTCATGGTGCATATGGAATTGTGTCTGAAGTGGGGGACGTCTAACTCATATTGAACATATTTCTTTTTCATTTTTATTAGACAGCATTTAAATTGGACAAATTTTTACTTAAGCAAAAATTAGAAGACGAAGCTAGTGACATAAAACAAAAAGAAGTTGTTGGGAACGAGTAGAATGTAATAAGTTTCTTTAACTAGAGTGTTGGAAATTATCAGAAGGATTTGGTTGTTAGGCTGGTGTGTTCTTGACATTCATCCTCAACAATAAAAATGTTTAAAATATGAAACACAACAAGGCGATAATTCAATTCAAATAATACGCACATATGCAATTAATCAATATTTACAATGATGTTTTGTATTATCAAAAGTTGGTGTGTTAATGATGTTTTGTATTATAATATCCGGATTGTTCGAGTGTTTCAATATATTCGTGTAATATTACAAAGTTATGGTAAAATGAGTTTTTGGTAAATTAAATATTCATTTATAATTCAACATGAATGTGTATTCAATTATTTACGTACTGTTTTTTGGTTAAGTCATTTGAAGTTGCGTACCCTTAACTGTAGTTAAGGTTTTAGTTCGATCGTAATTTTTACTTAAATAGTAGTGAATATTTTCTTGTTCACTTTAGGTAAGCAAAGTTTGTTTAAAGCTCGAAAATCTTTCTTGGTCACGGAGGATTATTCGGGCCAGTTGTCGTTGAGTCAGTGATGTTCTTTTTTGCGCGGGAAAGTTATTGTTTTGAGTAGCGTTGTTTTGTTTGGCATCTCTCTGTGTTCGATCCGCTGACTTACTTGTTCAGTCCAAAATCTTCCTTTTATAAGTTCTCGGATATCAAAATCGGCTCACAGAGTTTTGGCGCAATTTACTTCTTTTCACGTGAGCTTTCGAATATTCGAGCTGTAAGCCAATAGAATTCTCAGATCGGAAATATGAAGTTTTCAATGGATAAGCTAATTTTACGTGGGTGTAAAGAATAGATTGTTCCCACAGAAGGGGTGTTAAAATAACATGGACGATTCCACAAAGTGTTGAAAATAAAATATTTGTGTTCTTTTAAAAGAAGTACAATATATAATCTTTAAAATTATTTTCATTCATCTTTTTCTTGTTTTTTTAAATTTCGTTATTTTGATCTATGCTCACTTGTGACCATATTTTTCGCTTGCAACATTTTCAGGACACTATGGAAGGAAAAGTAAAAAATATAATTAAATCATTGGTAAGCATCATATTCTTTAATTCTCAATATACTTTTTATTCTAATTCCACAATTCTTTAATTCTAAATATAATTTTTATTCTAACTCTACAATTCTTTAATTCTAACTACATCTATGCTTTAAATTCTAATTCCACAATTCTTTAATTCTAAATATACTTTTTATTCTAATTCCACAATTCTTTAATTCTAAATATAAACCTTTTTTTATTCTAATTTTATAAGTTTTTAATTCTCACTCTTCTATTCTTTAATTCAAGCTATAATACTTTTCATTTTAATTCCATAATTCTAAAAATACTACCTTTTTATTTTAAAACCACAGTTCTTTAATTCTAATTATACTATTCTTTAATTCTAATTATACTATTCTTTAATTCTAATTTCTTCAAATCTAACTTTATTATTCTTTAATTGTAACAACTATTTTTAAAAATTCTAACTTGACTATCTTGCCAAGACATAAAAAATAACAGCACCTTGATATTTTTGAACTCCTTACTATTGTTATTAGTAATTTTAAGTCTTCAAATATGTAAGTACAGACCAACCTCTCATTAATGGACTAATAGAGGGGATGGGTAGTCCATTAAAGTCGATTGTCAGTAGATGTGAAGGGATTATTTTTTAGTTAAAACCACTATAACAGGTAACTGCCAGTAGTTATAGTTGTAATAATGTAAATAAATACTAAACATGTATGGCATAAATATATACTTAATATAGCTATATTAATCAAAGCAACATAAATAATAGATTTCTCACAGCTACTTTCTTATGCACACACTAACTAATTACTAAATGTATCATACTTTCCGTCTTTCTTTACAAATAAAAGGACTACCACTGGCAACTTTGGCATACGACTTGTTCTGCTAATTCTGCAAATTTTGAAATACATCGCTGACAATTTGGAAGTTTTTTTCCTGCAGATTTTTTTTTATTTCGCCTGCAGATTTTGTCTATTGCATCTGAAGTCTGTTGATTTGGGGTCCGTAGATGAGAGGTTTGTCTGTATGTACTAATTTTTATAGTTTGCAAAATGGAGGCATTTTTGTTGATGTCTTACTGTGTATCACGTGGTTTTCATGTGAGATTCTTTCAATATATATTTTCAGTCATATAATTTATGTAGTAATTTCTGAATCCGTCTGGGGATGAGGGATCAGTTTATTACTTAATAACAATAGATAACTGATTCCCCACTTTATTACGGAAAACAATAACAAACAAAATGAAGAGTTGAGTAAAAAATACATTGCCATGTATTGAAAGAAAATCAACAAAAATAAGGTTACCGTGCACTAGGCAAAAAAAAAATCTCTGCAAATAGGTGAGAAGCGCATTGTCCTGAAAAGGACAGTTTTGTAGTTGCTGAGAAGTGCCGTCCTGAAAATGACTTTTTATTGCATTATTACTGGAGCCACGGCTGACTGTCAGCTACTGGAAGAGATACTACACTTTGATCTTAAATCATATTAGCCACAGGTTGTTTTTCGTTTTAAGCTTTGAGGCTTTTGTTATATCCTGGATCAGTTTTACAATCGTTGTAGGTTAAGCATTTTCTTCTGATTGTTTTTAAAAAATATCAGAGTGCCTACAGGATACAACAACTATTTGTACATATATATATGATGAATGAGGATGTGGTTCGATATTCTCTGTGATTAATCAATTAATATTTAATAATTTTTTGTGTTTCTTAATTTTATAGTGTTCAGTTTTCATTTGCACAAACTTTTTCCATTTCAGGATTCATTAGAAAATAAGATCTTTCAAGAGCCAGCAGATCCTCAGAAAGTAAGTAAAGTTTGTTTATCTCTGAAAATTTGTTTTCTAAATACTTTGTATCATGAGATGCAGTGCATCAATGCACATAAAATGCACAAAAATACATAAAAATATAGCAATACATAAAATATATCAATACATAAAAATATATCAATACATAAAAATATATCAATACATAAAAATATATCAATACATAAAAATAAATAAAAACTGGGGGAGGTCCCTCATCCATTCACAAAGAATTACTCTCAATCATAATTGTGACTGTTTATATAATCCTGCAAGCAGAAGCTTTTAACATCCGATCAAGTGCCACTTGTTCCCAAAAGACTTCATTCAATTATCTATTATTTTATTCCTTTTAGTCAAGTGGGTGACTGCAAGGAAGATCCAACCTTGTAGGCTTTACTGTTGGTCGTAAAAAAACATAAACCACTTAAGACTGAGATAAAATAATTTACCAATCTCTTCTATGCAGGTGCCCTGATCATTGTTGCCAGTTTCCAAACATTAATGTGAAGTATTATGTCATGCTTCCAGACTTAAGCGATCATGGCGCTCCACAGTTTCCTTTTACCTTATTATCTGTGAATTTCTGTGACTTCTTGGGAAAGACAACAGAATGGCTTCTCATTGCCTCCTCCACAGATTGTATTTTCAATTTTCTAGATTGGTTACCAAGACTCTAGAACCCAGTCTACCCTGTTATTTAATCTATAGCTGAATGGAATTTGAAGTCTGTCCACTTAGTCATGTTTCCTTGTCAATAATTGTTATATTACTTGTATATATATATATATATATATATATATATATATATATATTATAGGACCATATATATATATATATATATATATATATGGTCCTCCCTCTCCCACTCCCTCTGTCACCTTACATTAATCTAAAACTATCTCTTAAAAACTTGTATTAAAAATTAGAAAATAAAATAAAAACATGTAAATTTGTAAACCAAATTCCTTTGTAACCAGAGATGCGACCTGATGAACCAGGAAAAATATATTTTCTGGGGAAATAAATTATAGTCATTGAACCTTGAGGTTGTCTTTTTTTTTTAATTAATTAATTAATATTTGCTCTGTTGTTACACTGAGCTCTCTGGATTACATCCTCTTTGGAATATTCCATATGGATTACCAAACCTTTCATTACCTTTATATATATATATATATATATATATATATATATATATATATATATATCAAGTTCACCCGAAGCAAGACAGTAAAGCCACTAAGGCACAAGTTCCAGTGAGAAAAGGAAAGAAAGAAGTGTTTAACGTCTCCTGTCAATATCTTATGATGCACTGCCCCCTGGTGAGGTTTGTCTTGGGGTGATGGTAATTGCACGATAATAAAGTTGCATTCTTCTCTCACGGTCGGCAATCGATAATTGGTTTGGTTCAGAGATAAAAGAACTTGAACAAAGGGAATTTTAAACTTAACTATTTTATTAACGTCGATGTGTACATCTCTAATTACCCAGTGGGGTTGATCTTCCACTTGACTGGGAAGCAGTTTTCAGACACAAAGAGGAAACATGTCTACATTGCTTAAACGTTTAAGAAACAACTCTTAAAAAACCTTTCTATATCTCTATCCTTCCCATGCTCGTTCAGCCAATCAAAATCGACTTCCTTGTTTTGTCTTCTATCTGACCCTTAAGATCAGCTGCAGGAAGTCCGAGCAGAGATACACTTCCTCTACAAATAATAGTTTGCTAAACTATTATTTAACACCCATAATAACAGATTATTCCATTTTGATTGTGTGGAAAGACAGAAAATACCCCGTTTGACTTCATGAGAAAATTAAAGAAAGAAAGATAGAAGTGTTTAACATCTGTTTCAGAGAAATTGAAAAGTTGTCAATTTCAAATCTTTTCATTTGTACCCCCTTACTTCTTAAAACAATGACCAGCATTTATATTGATGTTTGTTATTGCAATATTTTGTTAAAGTTGTTAAGCTCAAATATTTTAACGATGACATAGGGGAATTTTTACAGATATTTTATTGCCGTAGAACTCTGTTTTGACCGCATGGAAAAACAAAACACATATCATCAGAGACACTACTTGATTTCAGTGAGAAAATGAATGAAGGAAAGAAGGGAAGACAAAAGTGTTTAACATCTGTTTCAGTTAAATGGAAAAATTGTCAGTTTCAAATCTTTTCATTTGTACCCCCTTACTTCTTAAAATAACAACCAGCATTCATATTTATGTCTATTATTGCAATATTTTGTTAACGTTGTTAAGCTCAAATATTTATCATTGTGTTAAAGGAATTTCTACAGATTTTTTTCTGTTGTAGAGCTCACCATGAGCTTATTCAATTAACTGAAGAATTAAGATCTGTCAGGGTTGTGCGTGCCCAAGAGTTGTGATTTCAATACCTAGCCACAGCAGGGGTGAACAAAATTTGGAGAGTTAAGTTACTAAAGAAAAATAACTGAAACTGAGATATCCAGAAAAAGGCATGGCACGTGGAACTAGAACAATCTACCCCGGTGGATGAAATAAAGAGTTTGGTTCAAAATTCCAATGTATATCACCTGAAGAAGGTGAGAGCGTACAACAGTTGAAACATCATGAATATGACAATAAAGATGAGGATAACAGTCAAAACAATGTTATTAGTGTAAATAGTTACAATACTCAAAAATATAGACAGATCCTGAAGAAGGCTGGAGCGTACAACAGCCGAAATGTTGTGAATATGAAAACAAAGATGAGAACAACAGTCTGAATAATGTAAATAGTGTAAATTGAAGAATTAAGATCCATTAGAAAATTCAAATAGGAAAACTGCAATTTTCATGGGTATTTCTAGTAAAATTTATTCTTGTAAGTAAACAATCTAACAAAATAGTGTTTCATTTTTTTTTTTTTGTTAATTCTTGAGAAAAAAGAGAATGTGTAAATCCATTCTCATACATTTGGGTTTTATTAAAAAGTCTAAAAATAACTTTTTAAAGCAATAAAAATTGCCAAAGGAATATAGAGTATTAGTCATGTCTGGTAGTCGCTCGTGGTGGCACTAAATTCTGTTGCTTAGCTTACAATCTTCCTCCTCCAAGTTTGACAGCTTCAGTGAAAACTCGCCAGAAGACTCTCTCCCAATTCGTACCACCACTCATCCTTTTATCTTTCTCTTTTGGTGTGGCGGACACTTCCAGATCCATCCCAAGAGACTTCTAGAATCACCTAGAGTCTTCTAGAAAGGGCCAGATTTCTCTTGAACCATCTCGAATCGGAAGTCCTTCGTCATTTATTTATTGATTTATTTATTTTGTGAATCAGATTCTTGGCCTAATTATAACTTGCACTGGACAATCGTATTCACTCGTGAAAATCTGGCGTGCCCCTGCTGGTCGTGTTGACCTTTCTCACTGAGAGGTCAACTTTAAAAGGCTTTTCACAGAATAACATTTGTCGTTTGGTGACTGGATGACCAGTTAGTAACTTCTAGTGTTGCTAAAATTCCTTCTTTTCTTCTTTTTTTTCTTTTTCTTTTTAATAGAGCCTAATATAAATTTACTCTGAAATATCTCACATGCCACCCATTACATAACAGTGTCAAGAGATAAAAGATAATTTTGAAACAATTTTTTCCCGGTATACATGTTAAACATTACCCATTTTTCTTTATTATTTGTGAACCACTTTGACTAGTTGGGAAAGATAGTGGAGTAGTTTCCTGTTTCCTTTTCCATGGTTTAAAATTCTGAATTTTCTTTCTCCTAGACTGGTTACCATTCAGAGCTTGAGATCCTAGTCCAATGGGGAGAAGAGATGGATTCATGCCTTTGACAATGGCATTTGTGAGAAAGTGAATGAAACATCAACTCAGCTCTCTGAATCCACTTCTTCACCAATAACTGCTACATTAACTTTACATCCATTTATTACCATAACACAGCAAAATTGGCACATTGTAGCATGATATCTGTTAACACAATATCATTAAAATTCTCTAACTAAAGAAATTTCCTTAACTTAATAGCCTGTAAAAATCTTTGTTTGATCTCATTTCAATAATTTATATCATAATAAAAAAGCTAATTTGCAGATCATAAAGAAAAGGAAATAGTGGAGAGTCATGATTGGCTAAATCCCGAAGAAACGTGACATTAAAAATATTATCAATCTGATCAGGCAATATCAACAAAATGCAGTTACCTCTATTGACAACCTTGATACGAGTCTGCTCAATAAAAAGCAAAAATTAGTTCTGTTTTTCTTAGATGGCATCAGGAGTGTTTAGTTAAAACTAGCTTTAGCCAAAAAGATAAATATTCATTATACTGTGAAACCTGTCATACTGGAGGCACCATCAAGTTGTCATGCTGCTATGTCACGTGTTTGAGATCATATTTGCGGTCATCCATTATTCAAGACAATTCTTTGGTTATTTTGTCAATAGAAAATGATCTTGTAAAGAAGATAGGTGTAGAAATTAGCATGAAAAGATTTACAGATCTAAAGACCAGAAAAATGCTTTAGGTGGGATAATAAATGTTTTCTTTATATTTTAGGTTGTATATTGTAATAAATTTGTTATTCTACGTAATACTTGTAAGGGTGCCAAAGTTCAGCTTGCTCAGGGTGCCAGCAACCCTACGGCCGGCCCTGGTCATACCATAGTGTATTTTTTTGCCTTGGCCAAAATTTTATTTTTATTTTTGTCATTAAATGGCAATAGGAGAGTTTAGTTAAATTAGCTTTATCTCAAAAGATCAATTTTCATTGTATTGTGAAACTTATCACAATACAATGAAAATATTTTTTCTTACATTGATTTTTATTTGTCAAATTTGTCAATTTTTGTTTATTGATTCAAGATTTAAGAAAAGTTTTAAGAAAGGTGAAAATGAAATTCGTATGTAAAATCAGATTTGTACAATTCATGGAGAAGGTACTTATTGTAACGGCTTAAACATGTAAAACATAGTTGGTCAAGATGTCCTTTTTATATTTGCTATTAGATGGCATTAGGAGCGTTTGGTTAAAATTGGGTCTACCAAAATTTGTAAAACTTCTTAATACATTCAAATAATTCACTGCAACATGATAACAACAATTATAATTAAGACATTTTTTTTCAATAGGAAAAAGAACTTAAAGAACTGGAAGATAAAATGGATGAAATGGTTCAGATGTCGGTAAGTAATGTTTCTTTTAATTGGTAAAAACAATGAAAAACAGATAAAAATTGGATTTGATATTTTTTGTTTGGGGAAATGTCATTTTTATAATATCATTCCCACCTTGTATCTTCTTTTGCAGAATGCTTTGAGAAAGAAAGTGCGAAGCAAACTCAAACAAAAAGATTCAAAAGATAAAGTAGTGAGTAAATCAATTCAGTGACACTTATACAAAGTTGCAGTTAAATACTTAGCTTTTCACTTACTTTGAAAAATATTTCATTTAATAACACATTGTTAACAATAATTCGCCATTTCATGAGGATTTACTTTTATCTTCATTTTTTATTAGATGAAGCATTGTCAGCCATTATTATTAATTTTTGACTAGCATTTACTTTCATCTTCATTTTTTATTAAATGAAGCATTGTCAGCTATTATTATTAATTTGAGACTAGTATTTACTTTCATCTTCATTTTTTATTAGATGAAGCATTGTCAGCCATTATTATTAATTTTTGACTAGCAATTACTTACATCTTCATTTTTTATTAGATGAAACATTGTCAGCCATTATTATTAATTTTTGACTAGCATTTACTTTCATCTTCATTTTTTATTACATGAAGCATTGTCAGCCATTATTATTAATTTTTGAATAGTATTTACTTTCATCTTCATTTTTTATTAGATGAAGCATTGTCAGCTATTATTATTAATGTTGGACTAGTATTTACTTTCATCTTCATTTTTTATTAGATGAAGCATTGTCAGCCATTATTATTAATTTTTGACTAGTATTTACTTTCATCTTCATTTTTTATTAGATGAAGCATTGTCAGCCATTATTATTAATTTTTGACTAGTAAATACTTTCATCTTCATTTTTTATTAGATGAAGCATTGTCAGCCATTATTATTAATTTTTGACTAGTATTTACTTTCATCTTCATTTTTTATTAGATGAAGCATTGTCAGCCATTATTATTAATTTTTGACTAGTATTTACTTTCATCTTCATTTTTTATTAGATGAAGCATTGTCAGCCATTATTATTAATTTTTGACTAGTATTTACTTTCATCTTCATTTTTTATTAGATGAAGCATTGTCAGCCATTATTATTAATTTTTGCCTAGTATTTACTTTCATCTTCATTTTTTATTAGATGAAGCATTGTCAGCCATTATTATTAATTTTTGACTAGTATTTACTTTCATCTTCATTTTTTATTAGATGAAGCATTGTCAGCCATTATTATTAATTTTTGACTAGTATTTGCTTTCATCTTCATTTTTTATTAGATGAAGCATTGTCAGCCATTATTATTAATTTTTGACTAGTATTTACTTTCATCTTTATTTTTTATTAGATGAAGCATTGTCAGCCATTATTATTAATTTTTGACTAGTATTTACTTTCATCTTCATTTTTTATTAGATGAAGCATTGTCAGCCATTATTATTAATTTTTGACTAGTATTTACTTTCATCTTCATTTTTTATTAGATGAAGCATTGTCAGCCATTATTATTAATTTTTGACTAGTATTTAGTTTCATCTTTATTTTTTATTAGATGAAGCATTGTCAGCCATTATTATTAATTTTTGACTAGTATTTGCTTTCATCTTCATTGTTTATTAGGTGAAGCATTGTCAGCTATTATTATTAATTTTTGACTAGTATTTACTTTCATCTTTATTTTTTATTAGATGAAGCATTGTCAGCCATTATTATTGATTTTTGACTAGTATTTACTTTCATCTTCATTTTTTATTAGATGAAGCTTTGTCAGCCATTATTATTGATTTTTGACTAGTATTTACTTTCATCTTTATTTTTTATTAGATGAAGCATTGTCAGCCATTATTATTAAGTTTTGACTAGTATTTACTTTCATCTTCATTTTTTATTAGATGAAGCATTGTCAGCCATTATTATTAATTTTTGACTAGTATTTACTTTCATCTTCATTGTTTATTAGGTGAAACATTGTCAGCTATTATTATTAATTTTTGACTAGTATTTACTTTCATCTTTATTTTTTATTAGATGAAGCATTGTCAGCCATTATTATTAATTTTTGACTAGTATTTACTTTCATCTTCATTTTTTATTAGATGAAGCATTCAGCCATTATTATTAATTTTGACTAGTATTTACTTTCATCTTCATTTTTTATTAGATGAAGCATTGTCAGCCATTATTATTAATTTTTGACTAGTATTTACTTTCATCTTCATTTTGTATTAGATGAAGCATTGTCAGCCATTATTATTAATTTTTGACTAGTATTTACTGTCATCTTCATTTTTTATTTGATGAAGCATTGTCAGCCATTATTATTGATTTTTGACTAGTATTTACTTTCATCTACATTTTTTATTAGATGAAGCATTGTCAGCCATTATTATTGATTTTTGACTAGTATTTACTTTCATCTTCATTTTTTATTAGATGAAGCATTGTCAGCCATTATTATTAATTTTTGACTAGTATTTACTTTCATCTTCATTTTTTATTAGATGAAGCATTGTCAGCCATTATTATTAATTTTTGACTAGTATTTACTTTCATCTTCATTTTTTATTAGATGAAGCATTGTCAGCCATTATTATTAATTTTTGCCTAGTATTTACTTTCATCTTCATTTTTTATTAGATGAAGCATTGTCAGCCATTATTATTGATTTTTGACTAGTATTTACTTTCATCTTCATTTTTTATTAGATGAAACATTGTCAGCCATTATTATTAAGTTTTGAAGCATTGTCAGCCATTATTATTAATTTTTGACTAGTATTTACTTTCATCTTCATTTTTTATTAGATGAAGCATTGTCAGCCATTATTATTAATTTTTGACTAGTATTTACTTTCATCTTCATTGTTTATTAGGTGAAACATTGTCAGCTATTATTATTAATTTTTGACTAGTATTTACTTTCATCTTTATTTTTTATTAGATGAAGCATTGTCAGCCATTATTATTAATTTTTGACTAGTATTTACTTTCATCTTCATTTTTTATTAGATGAAGCATTCAGCCATTATTATTAATTTTGACTAGTATTTACTTTCATCTTCATTTTTTATTAGATGAAGCATTGTCAGCCATTATTATTAATTTTTGACTAGTATTTACTTTCATCTTCATTTTGTATTAGATGAAGCATTGTCAGCCATTATTATTAATTTTTGACTAGTATTTACTGTCATCTTCATTTTTTATTTGATGAAGCATTGTCAGCCATTATTATTGATTTTTGACTAGTATTTACTTTCATCTACATTTTTTATTAGATGAAGCATTGTCAGCCATTATTATTGATTTTTGACTAGTATTTACTTTCATCTTCATTTTTTATTAGATGAAGCATTGTCAGCCATTATTATTAATTTTTGACTAGTATTTACTTTCATCTTCATTTTTTATTAGATGAAGCATTGTCAGCCATTATTATTAATTTTTGACTAGTATTTACTTTCATCTTCATTTTTTATTAGATGAAGCATTGTCAGCCATTATTATTAATTTTTGCCTAGTATTTACTTTCATCTTCATTTTTTATTAGATGAAGCATTGTCAGCCATTATTATTAATTTTTGACTAGTATTTACTTTCATCTTCATTTTTTATTAGATGAAGCATTGTCAGCCATTATTATTAATTTTTGACTAGTATTTACTTTCATCTTCATTTTTTATTAGATGAAGCATTGTCAGCCATTATTATTAATTTTTGACTAGTATTTAGTTTCATCTTTATTTTTTATTAGATGAAGCATTGTCAGCCATTATTATTAATTTTTGACTAGTATTTGCTTTCATCTTCATTGTTTATTAGGTGAAGCATTGTCAGCTATTATTATTAATTTTTGACTAGTATTTACTTTCATCTTTATTTTTTATTAGATGAAGCATTGTCAGCCATTATTATTGATTTTTGACTAGTATTTACTTTCATCTTCATTTTTTATTAGATGAAGCTTTGTCAGCCATTATTATTGATTTTTGACTAGTATTTACTTTCATCTTTATTTTTTATTAGATGAAGCATTGTCAGCCATTATTATTAAGTTTTGACTAGTATTTACTTTCATCTTCATTTTTTATTAGATGAAGCATTGTCAGCCATTATTATTAATTTTTGACTAGTATTTACTTTCATCTTCATTGTTTATTAGGTGAAACATTGTCAGCTATTATTATTAATTTTTGACTAGTATTTACTTTCATCTTTATTTTTTATTAGATGAAGCATTGTCAGCCATTATTATTAATTTTTGACTAGTATTTACTTTCATCTTCATTTTTTATTAGATGAAGCATTCAGCCATTATTATTAATTTTGACTAGTATTTACTTTCATCTTCATTTTTTATTAGATGAAGCATTGTCAGCCATTATTATTAATTTTTGACTAGTATTTACTTTCATCTTCATTTTTTATTAGATGAAGCATTGTCAGCCATTATTATTAATTTTTGACTAGTATTTAGTTTCATCTTTATTTTTTATTAGATGAAGCATTGTCAGCCATTATTATTAATTTTTGACTAGTATTTGCTTTCATCTTCATTGTTTATTAGGTGAAGCATTGTCAGCTATTATTATTAATTTTTGACTAGTATTTACTTTCATCTTTATTTTTTATTAGATGAAGCATTGTCAGCCATTATTATTGATTTTTGACTAGTATTTACTTTCATCTTCATTTTTTATTAGATGAAGCTTTGTCAGCCATTATTATTGATTTTTGACTAGTATTTACTTTCATCTTTATTTTTTATTAGATGAAGCATTGTCAGCCATTATTATTAAGTTTTGACTAGTATTTACTTTCATCTTCATTTTTTATTAGATGAAGCATTGTCAGCCATTATTATTAATGTTTGACTAGTATTTACTTTCATCTTCATTGTTTATTAGGTGAAACATTGTCAGCTATTATTATTAATTTTTGACTAGTATTTACTTTCATCTTTATTTTTTATTAGATGAAGCATTGTCAGCCATTATTATTAATTTTTGACTAGTATTTACTTTCATCTTCATTTTTTATT
This sequence comes from Acanthosepion esculentum, assembly GCA_964036315.1. Taxonomy (NCBI): domain Eukaryota; kingdom Metazoa; phylum Mollusca; class Cephalopoda; order Sepiida; family Sepiidae; genus Acanthosepion; species Acanthosepion esculentum. Next base: position 20,918,917 of record OZ038519.1, read on the forward strand.
AGATGAAGCATTCAGCCATTATTATTAATTTTGACTAGTATTTACTTTCATCTTCATTTTTTATTAGATGAAGCATTGTCAGCCATTATTATTAATTTTTGACTAGTATTTACTTTCATCTTCATTTTTTATTAGATGAAGCATTGTCAGCCATTATTATTAATTTTTGACTAGTATTTACTGTCATCTTCATTTTTTATTTGATGAAGCATTGTCAGCCATTATTATTGATTTTTGACTAGTATTTACTTTCATCTACATTTTTTATTAGATGAAGCATTGTCAGCCATTATTATTGATTTTTGACTAGTATTTACTTTCATCTTCATTTTTTATTAGATGAAGCATTGTCAGCCATTATTATTAATTTTTGACTAGTATTTACTTTCATCTTCATTTTTTATTAGATGAAGCATTGTCAGCCATTATTAATTTTTGACTAGTATTTACTTTCATCTTCATTTTTTATTAGATGGAGCATTGTCAGCCATAATTATTAATTTTTGCCTAGTATTTACTTTCATCTTCATTTTTTATTAGATGAAGCATTGTCAGCCATTATTATTAATTTTTGACTAGTATTTACTTTCATCTTCATTTTTTATTAGATAAAGCATTGTCAGCCATTATTATTAATTTTTGACTAGTATTTACTTTCATCTTCATTTTTTATTAGATGAAGCATTGTCAGCCATTATTATTAATTTTTGAGTAGTATTTACTTTTATCTTCATTTTTTATTAGATGAAGCATTGTCAGCCATTATTATTAATTTTCGACTAGTATTTACTTTCATCTTTATTTTTTATTAGATGAAGCATTGTCAGCCATTATTATTAATTTTTGACTAGTATTTACTTTCATCTTCATTTTTTATTAGATGAAGCATTGTCAGCCATTATTATTAATTTTTGACTAGTATTTACTTTCATCTTCATTTTTTATTAGATGAAGCATTGTCAGCCATTATTATTAATTTTTGACTAGTATTTACTTTCATCTTCATTTTTTATTAGATGAAGCATTGTCAGCCATTATTATTAATTTTTGACTAGTATTTAGTTTCATCTTTATTTTTTATTAGATGAAGCATTGTCAGCCATTATTATTAATTTTTGACTAGTATTTGCTTTCATCTTCATTGTTTATTAGGTGAAGCATTGTCAGCTATTATTATTAATTTTTGACTAGTATTTACTTTCATCTTTATTTTTTATTAGATGAAGCATTGTCAGCCATTATTATTGATTTTTGACTAGTATTTACTTTCATCTTCATTTTTTATTAAATGAAGCTTTGTCAGCCATTATTATTGATTTTTGACTAGTATTTACTTTCATCTTTATTTTTTATTAGATGAAGCATTGTCAGCCATTATTATTAAGTTTTGACTAGTATTTACTTTCATCTTCATTTTTTATTAGATGAAGCATTGTCAGCCATTATTATTAATTTTTGACTAGTATTTACTTTCATCTTCATTGTTTATTAGGTGAAACATTGTCAGCTATTATTATTAATTTTTGACTAGTATTTACTTTCATCTTTATTTTTTATTAGATGAAGCATTGTCAGCCATTATTATTAATTTTTGACTAGTATTTACTTTCATCTTCATTTTTTATTAGATGAAGCATTCAGCCATTATTATTAATTTTGACTAGTATTTACTTTCATCTTCATTTTTTATTAGATGAAGCATTGTCAGCCATTATTATTAATTTTTGACTAGTATTTACTTTCATCTTCATTTTTTATTAGATGAAGCATTGTCAGCCATTATTATTAATTTTTGACTAGTATTTACTGTCATCTTCATTTTTTATTTGATGAAGCATTGTCAGCCATTATTATTGATTTTTGACTAGTATTTACTTTCATCTACATTTTTTATTAGATGAAGCATTGTCAGCCATTATTATTGATTTTTGACTAGTATTTACTTTCATCTTCATTTTTTATTAGATGAAGCATTGTCAGCCATTATTATTAATTTTTGACTAGTATTTACTTTCATCTTCATTTTTTATTAGATGAAGCATTGTCAGCCATTATCATTAATTTTTGACTAGTATTTACTTTCATCTTCATTTTTTATTAGATGGAGCATTGTCAGCCATAATTATTAATTTTTGCCTAGTATTTACTTTCATCTTCATTTTTTATTAGATGAAGCATTGTCAGCCATTATTATTAATTTTTGACTAGGATTTACTTTCATCTTCATTTTTTATTAGATAAAGCATTGTCAGCCATTATTATTAATTTTTGACTAGTATTTACTTTCATCTTCATTTTTTATTAGATGAAGCATTGTCAGCCATTATTATTAATTTTTGAGTAGTATTTACTTTTATCTTCATTTTTTATTAGATGAAGCATTGTCAGCCATTATTATTAATTTTTGACTAGTATTTACTTTCATCTTCATTTTTTATTAGATGAAGCATTGTCAGCCATTATTATTAATTTTTGACTAGTATTTACTGTCATCTTCATTTTTTATTTGATGAAGCATTGTCAGCCATTATTATTGATTTTTGACTAGTATTTACTTTCATCTACATTTTTTATTAGATGAAGCATTGTCAGCCATTATTATTGATTTTTGACTAGTATTTACTTTCATCTTCATTTTTTATTAGATGAAGCATTGTCAGCCATTATTATTAATTTTTGACTAGTATTTACTTTCATCTTCATTTTTTATTAGATGAAGCATTGTCAGCCATTATCATTAATTTTTGACTAGTATTTACTTTCATCTTCATTTTTTATTAGATGGAGCATTGTCAGCCATAATTATTAATTTTTGCCTAGTATTTACTTTCATCTTCATTTTTTATTAGATGAAGCATTGTCAGCCATTATTATTAATTTTTGACTAGTATTTACTTTCATCTTCATTTTTTATTAGATAAAGCATTGTCAGCCATTATTATTAATTTTTGACTAGTATTTACTTTCATCTTCATTTTTTATTAGATGAAGCATTGTCAGCCATTATTATTAATTTTTGAGTAGTATTTACTTTTATCTTCATTTTTTATTAGATGAAGCATTGTCAGCCATTATTATTAATTTTTGACTAGTATTTACTTTCATCTTCATTTTTTATTAGATGAAGCATTGTCAGCCATTATTATTAATTTTTGACTAGTATTTACTTTCATCTTCATTTTTTATTAGATGAAGCATTGTCAGCCATTATTATTGATTTTTGACTAGTATTTACTTTCATCTTTATTTTTTATTAGATGAAGCATTGTCAGCCATTATTATTAATTTTTGACTTGTATTTACTTTCATCTTCATTTTTTATTAGATGAAGCATTGCCAGCCATTATTATTAATTTTTGACTAGTATTTACTTTCATCTTCATTTTCTTTTATATGAAGCATTGTCAGCCATTATTATTAATTTTCGACTAGTATATACTTTCATCTTCATTTTTCATTAGATGAAGCATTGCCAGCCATTATTATTAATTTTTGACTAGTATTTACTTTCATCTTCATTTTTTATTAGATGAAGCATTGTCAGCCATTATTATTAATTTTTGACTAGTATTTACTTTCATCTTCATTTTTTATTAGATGAAGCATTGTCAGCCATTATCATTAATTTTTGACTAGTATTTACTTTCATCTTCATTTTTTATTAGATGAAGCATTGTCAGCCATAATTATTAATTTTTGCCTAGTATTTACTTTCATCTTCATTTTTTATTAGATGAAGCATTGTCAGCCATTATTATTGATTTTTGACTAGTATTTACTTTCATCTTCATTTTTTATTAGATGAAGCATTGTCCGCCATTATTATTGATTTTTGACTAGTATTTACTTTCATCTTTATTTTTTATTAGATGAAGCATTGTCAGCCATTATTATTAATTTTTAACTAGTATTTACTTTCATCTTCATTTTTTATTAGATGAAGCATTGTCAGCCATTATTATTAATTTTTGACTAGTATTTACTTTCATCTTCATTGTTTATTAGGTGAAGCATTGTCAGCTATTATTATTAATTTTTGACTAGTATTTACTTTCATCTTTATTTTTTATTAGATGAAGCATTGTCAGCCATTATTATTAATTTTTGACTAGTATTTACTTTCATCTTCATTTTCTATTATATGAAGCATTGTCAGCCATTATTATTAATTTTCGACTAGTATTTACTTTCATCTTCATTTTTATTAGATGAAGCATTGTCAGCCATTATTATTAATTTTCGACTAGTATTTACTTTCATCTTCATTTTTATTAGATGAAGCATTGTCAGCCATTATTATTAATTTTCGACTAGTATTTACTTTCATCTTCATTTTTATTAGATGAAGCATTGTCAGCCATTATTATTAATTTTCGACTAGTATTTACTTTCATCTTCATTTTTATTAGATGAAGCATTGTCAGCCATTATTATTAATTTTTGACTAGTATTTACTTTCATCTTCATTTTTATTAGATGAAGCATTGTCAGCCATTATTATTAATTTTCGACTAGTATTTACTTTCATCTTCATTTTTATTAGATGAAGCATTGTCAGCCATTATTATTAATTTTCGACTAGTATTTACTTTCATCTTCATTTTTATTAGATGAAGCATTGTCAGCCATTATTATTAATTTTCGACTAGTATTTACTTTCATCTTCATTTTTATTAGATGAAGCATTGTCAGCCATTATTATTAATTTTTGACTAGTATTTACTTTCATCTTCATTTTTTATTAGATGGAGCATTGCCAGCCATTATTATTAATTTTTGACTAGTATTTACTTTCATCTTCATTTTTTATTAGATGAAGCATTGTCAGCCATTATTATTAATTTTTGACTAGTATTTACTTTCATCTTCATTTTTTATTAGATGGAGCATTGCCAGCCATTATTATTAATTTTTGACTAGTATTTACTTTCATCTTCATTTTTTATTAGATGAAGCATTGTCAGCCATTATTATTAATTTTTGACTAGTATTTACTTTCATCTTCATTTTTTATTAGATGGAGCATTGCCAGCCATTATTATTAATTTTTGACTAGTATTTACTTTCTCTTCAGTCAGTTAAGTGCCATACATATTGCACACTTGGCACTTAACTTTGACGACGCTGATTTTTTCCCCGCAGCAGGTTGCCATTTCTTTCTGCAGTAGACTGGTTGCCAACCAAGGCTAAAGAACCCAATCTCTCCTGCTATTCAACCCATAGCTGAGTGTGAAAGAGATGGATTCATACCTTTCCCAACGGTATTTGTGCGTAAATGAATCTAACAAACTTGACTGGAATTTGAACTTGGCACTCTGAGTTCTCACTCCAAGCTAATATCCATTACACCACAATGTACATCCATCCGCTAACTTAATGGACCTTTTAGATTTGACAACCCCTTACTGTTCTGCTCATTGCTGGACCTTTCAGACTTGTCAACCATTCTACTGTTCCACCTACTTACCAGATCTTTCAGACGTGTCAACTGCTTATTGTTCCACATACTTAATGGACCTTTTAGATTGGACAACGTATTACTATACCAGTCACTCATTGGACCTTTCAGTTTTGCCACTGACTTAACGTTCTACTCAATTATTGGGTCTTTCAGATTTGTCATCTCCTAGTATTCCACTCATCTACCGTCTTGTCAACACCTTACTGTTCCTCTCACTCACTGGAACTTTTAGACTCCTCAACCTCTTAATGTTCCACTCACTGGATCTTTCACCCCTTAGTGTTCTAATCACTGGACATTTCAGACCTGTCACCCCTTAATATTCCACTCACTCACTGGAACTCTTAGACTCCTCAACCTCTTAATGTTCCACTCACTGGATCTTTCACCCCTTAGTGTTCTAATCACTGGACATTTCAGACTTGTCACCTCTTACTATTCCACTCACTCACTGGAACTCTTAGACACCTCAACCTCTTAATGTTCCACACACTGGATCTTTCACCCCTTAGTTTTCTAATCACTGGACATTTCAGACTTGTCAACCCTTACTATTCCACTCACTCACTGGAACTCTTAGACTCCTCAACCACTTAATGTTCCACTCACTGGATCTTTCACCCCTTAGTGTTCTAATCACTGGATATTTCAGACTTGTCACCCCTTACTATTCCACTCACTCACTGGAACTCTTAGACTCCTCAACCTCTTAATGTTCCACTCACTGGATCTTTCACCCCTTACTGTTCTAATCACTGGACATTTCAGACTTGTCACCCCTTAATATTCCACTCACTCACTGGAACTCTTAGACTCCTCAACCTCTTAATGTTCCACTCACTGGATCTTTCACCCCTTAGTGTTCTAATCACTGGACATTTCAGAACTGTTACCCCTTACTATTCCTCTCACTCACTGGAACTCTTAGACTCCTCAACCTCTTAATGTTCCACTCACTGGATCTTTCACCACTTACTGTTCTAATCACTGGACATTTCAGACTTGTCACCTCTTACTATTCCACTCACTCACCGGAAATTTTAGACTCCTCAACCTCTTAATGTTCCACTCACTGGATCTTTCACCCCTTACTGTTCTAATCACTGGACATTTCAGACTTGTCACCCCTTACTATTCCACTCACTCACTGGAACTCTTAGACTCCTCAACCTCTTAATGTTCCACTCACTGGATCTTTCAGCCCTTAGTGTTCTAATCACTGGACATTTCAGACCTGTTACCCCTTACTATTCCACTCACTCACTGGAACTCTTAGACTCCTCAACCTCTTAATGTTCCACTCACTGGATCTTTCACCCCTTAGTGTTCTAATCACTGGACATTTCAGACTTGTCACCCCTTACTATTCCACTCACTCACTGGAACTCTTAGACTCCTCAACCTCTTAATGTTCCACTCACTGGATCTTTCACCACTTACTGTTCTAATCACTGGACATTTCAGACTTGTCACCCCTTACTATTCCACTCACTCACTGGAACTCTTAGACTCCTCAACCTCTTAATGTTCCACTCACTGGATCGTTCACCCCTTAGTGTTCTAATCACTGGACATTTCAGACTTGTCACCCCTTACTATTCCACTCACTCACTGGAACTTTTAGACTCCTCAACCTCTTAATGTTCCACTCACTGGATCTTTCACCCCTTACTGTTCTAATCACTGGACATTTCAGACTTGTCACCCTTCAGTCACTGGAACTTTTAGACTCCTCAACCTCTTAATGTTCCACTCACTGGATCTTTCACCCCTTACTGTTCTAATCACTGGACATTTCAGACTTGTCACCCCTTACTATTCCACTCACTCACTGGAACTTTTAGACTCCTCAACCTCTTAATGTTCCACTCACTGGATCTTTCACCACTTACTGTTCTAATCACTGGACATTTCAGACTTGTCACCCCTTACTATTCCACTCACTCACTGGAACTTTTAGACTCCTCAACCTCTTAATGTTCCACTCACTGGATCTTTCACCCATTAGTGTTCTAATCACTGGACATTTCAGACTTGTCACCCCTTACTATTCCACTCACTCACTGGAACTCTTAGACTCCTCAACCTCTTAATGTTCCACACACTGGATCTTTCACCCCTTAGTGTTCTAATCACTGGACATTTCAGACTTGTCACCCCTTATTATTCCACTCACTCACTGGAACTCTTAGACTCCTCAACCTCTTAATGTTCCACTCACTGGATCTTTCACCACTTACTGTTCTAATCACTGGACATTTCAGACTTGTCACCCCTTACTATTCCACTCACTCACTGGAACTTTTAGACTCCTCAACCTCTTAATGTTCCACTCACTGGATCTTTCACCCCTTAGTGTTCTAATCACTGGACATTTCAGACTTGTCACCCCTTACTATTCCACTCACTCACTGGAACTCTTAGACTCCTCAACCTCTTAATGTTCCACTCACTGGATCTTTCACCCCTTACTGTTCTAATCACTGGACATTTCAGACTTGTCACCCCTTACTATTCCACTCACTCACTGGAACTTTTAGACTCCTCAACCTCTTAATGTTCCACTCACTGGATCTTTCACCCCTTACTGTTCTAATCACTGGACATTTCAGACTTGTCACCCCTTACTATTCCACTCACTCACTGGAACTTTTAGACTCCTCAACCTCTTAATGTTCCACTCACTGGATCTTTCACCCCTTAGTGTTCTAATCACTGGACATTTCAGACTTGTCACCCCTTACTATTCCACTCACTCACTGGAACTTTTAGACTCCTCAACCTCTTAATGTTCCACTCACTGGATCTTTCACCCCTTAGTGTTCTAATCACTGGACATTTCAGACTTGTCACCCCTTACTATTCCACTCAGTCACTGGAACTTTTAGACTCCTCAACCTCTTAATGTTCCACTCACTGGATCTTTCACCCCTTAGTGTTCTAATCACTGGACATTTCAGACTTGTCACCCCTTACTATTCCACTCACTCACTGGAACTTTTAGACTCCTCAACCTCTTAATGTTCCACTCACTGGATCTTTCACCCCTTACTGTTCTAATCACTGGACATTTCAGACTTGTCACTCCTTACTATTCCACTCACTCACTGGAACTTTTAGACTCCTCAACCTCTTAATGTTCCACTCACTGGATCTTTCACCCCTTAGTGTTCTAATCACTGGACATTTCAGACTTGTCACCCCTTACTATTCCACTCACTCACTGGAACTTTTAGACTCCTCGACCTCTTAATGTTCCACTCACTGGATCTTTCACCCCTTACTGTTCTAATCACTGGACATTTCAGACTTGTCACCCCTTACTATTCCACTCACTCACTGGAACTTTTAGACTCCTCAACCTCTTAATGTTCCACTCACTGGATCTTTCACCACTTAGTGTTCTAATCACTGGACATTTCAGACTTGTCACCCCTTATTATTCCACTCACTCACTGGAACTCTTAGACTCCTCAACCTCTTAATGTTCCACTCACTGGATCTTTCACCCCTTAGTGTTCTAATCACTGGACATTTCAGACTTGTCACCCCTTACTATTCCACTCACTCACTGGAGATTTTAGACTCCTCAACCTCTTAATGTTCCACTCACTGGATCTTTCACCCCTTAGTGTTCTAATCACTGGACATTTCAGACTTGTCACTCCTTACTATTCCACTCTCTCACTGGAGATTTTAGATGTTGCCCACTCACTGAACCTTTCAGTCTTGTCAACTTAAACCAAACTAGTGTGACCAACAATAGAAAGTTGTTTAGAGTTTTTATGCTATTCTTCCATTATGGCTTTGGTTGTCTCATAAGTGTTACGCCAGGAAAAGTCTCTGAAGCCATCTATAAAACATGTCTTGGCTATTCAAGTCTTTTTCTGATATTAAATAAACTGAAGGCTTTTAACCCTTTGCCTGTCCAGTGCATTTTTGTGTGTACTATCCAAACCTTCATAATTGTTTTCAGATTTATAATTGCAAATCAACTCAGTTTATTTGACAAATAGAATGTGCTGATATATAGTGTTTTATATAATAAAAACACAAGTTTCCATGTCCGTACGTCATATGTGGTGCACACGAGCCATGATTTTAAAATAGTGGTAAAACCAAGGACGCTTAATAAAGGAGTTTACTATAGAGCAGGATGTCTGATGAAAGACGTAACCTAATAGTTTTTGTTCATCATATATGACAACAGGACGCTTGCCCGTTTTCAAAATTAAAACTACTGCAAGGCATATAAAATATGCTGATATATAGTGTTTTACATAAGAATAAGGGATAGCGGCTTGGATTGAGGAATCGGAGAGCCGAGTTCGAATTCCAGTCGAATCCATTACATTCACTTACGTGCTAATACCCTTAGGAAAGGTGTGAATCCTCTTCTTCTCCCTCCAGCTATGGGTAAATAGCAGGGCAGACTGGGTTCCATACCCTTGGGTGGCAACTGGTCTAGGAGAAGGACAACTCTGAATTCAAAACCTGCGGAGGGTCGTTTGGGGACCTTGTGGCACTTAGTGCACCAGGTCTCTGTATTCAGCCCTTCAAAAAGTGTGGTTGGTTCTGCACGAAACCTTCACCACTATAATCAAATCTCATGTGCTGGTGTTGGGCTATCAGTTTCCTAGGAACTGATCTGCTTGACCCTCATACGTCGAATTCGACAGGAGAGTCGAGTACATAATAAAAACCACAACCAGGGAGCATTCATTATTGGCAGACATCCTGCTTAATATCAGACTCTTATGTGTCCTTAGTTTTACCACTCTTTTAAAATCATGGCTTGTGCGCACCACGTACCTGGACGTGAAAATCTCATATCCTGTGCATCACATATGTGTGCACCAAATGATGCGCAGGACAGGCAAAATATTAATCAAGTCATTTGTCGGATTTCCAATTAAATATTAATTTTTTTTCCTTTATTATTTTCCTTTGTTCTTTGATAGCGAATCTAACGTCGGATTCTTAGTTTGCATAAAAGACAGAAAGAGGAGTCAATTTCATTCGATATTTACACCAAACAAGTCAAAATTAAATTATAGATTCGCATCTATTTCAAAGCAACCCAATTTAGTTGATAAATGAAATGCACTGACATATAGTGTTTTAAATAATAAAAACATGTGATGCACAGAACATACAAATTGTAATTTTTTTAACACTGTGCTCTGTGCATCTCATGTGATGCAAAAGTTATAATCATTTCAATAAAGTGGAAAAATAGCTGTCTTTCATTTGAGACCTTGCATTATCAGTCAAGCATCTTGTGGTCATACATGTGGCACAAAATATTAGGCCTTTCCTCAGACATCCTGCTCAATAGCAGGGTCTTTTCTTAAGCATCTTTAGTTTTACCACTCATGACTCGTGTGCACAACATATGACGTACGGACGTGGAAATATATGGTTTTTATTATGTGAAACACTATATATCAGCACATTCTATTTGCCAAATAAGCTGAGTCGCTTTGCAGTAGTTATCGTCCTGAAAAAAAAAAGCATGAACGTCTGGATAGTCCTGTGGTCATATATGATGCACAAAATATTAGATTTTTTTTGTATTTACTCACCCCCCCCCCCCCACGAGGTCAGGTTGTGACACAAGGTTGGTTCAATGTGGGTAGCCCGAGTGCGTGCACCCGGGGAAGGAAGAAAGATTCCGCGAACCCTGGCAACCATCGATTGTGCTGGCCTTGGTGCGTGCACCAATCCTTCTCTCTGGTGCAATGAGAGGGCGCGCCCTCGGGCAGCTGTTCCCCAGGGCTGGGCACCTCTCAGTATAACTTTCCTCAGTTGCGACTCTGTCCTTTGAAGGAGCCGCCCCTGAGCGCACTCTATCCAAAGACGCAACTGAGAGATGATAAATAGGGTGTTACAAACTACTAGAGAGAGAGAGAGAGAGAGAGAGAGAGAGAGAGTAATTTACACACAAAATATTAAACTAGGCCTTTCCTCAGAAGTCCTGCTCAATATTAGACTCTTTTCTTAAGCGGCCTTAGTTTTACCACTATTTTAAAATCATGGCTCCTGTGCACCACATATGACGCACGGACATGGAAAGATGTGTTTTTTATTATATGAAACACTATATATCAGCACATACTATTGGCCAAATAAGCTGAATTGCCTTACAGGAGTTATAAATATGAAAACAGGCAATCGTCCTGTGTTGATATATGATGTCCAAAATATTAACTTAGGCCTTTCCTCAGATGTCCTCCTCTATAGTAGACTCTTTTATTAAGCGTCCTTGATTTTACGACTCTTAAAATCATGGAATGTGGGCGTCACATATGACGTACGGACGTGGAAATATGTGGGTTTTATTATGTAAAACACTATATATCAGCACATTTTATTTGCCAAATAATTTGCCTTGCAGTAGTTTTAAATCTGAAAACAAGTAAAACATCCTGTTGTCATTCATATATAAAGCACAAAATATTAGATTAGGCCTTTTCTTCAGACGTCCTGCTCAATATTAGACTCTTTTCTTAAGTGTCCTTAGTTTTTTCACTCTTTCGAAATCATGGCTCGTGTGCACCACAAATGATACCCGGATGTGAAAATCACATGCCCTGTGCATCACATATGAAGGGCAAGACAGGCAAAGTTTTAAGACTTGATTTAATGCAAAAATATCACAATGATAAAATCAGTCAATAATTATTTATAACTATTTTTATGTGATAAAAAGTACATTTAAAAATAAAAAAAACAGACAGAAGGTTAAAGGGAGATAATCACAGATTTGAAAATCAGAACATTATCATTGATAACTCTCTCCTCCAATTTGCAGACCCTAGTTACTATATTCTTAATACTTAATATAATGCAAAAATATCACAATGATAAAATCAGTCAATAATTATTTATAACTATTTATAGTGGGACTCGTGCATGCAATTATAAGTAATGTTAAAATCAGTCAATAGTTATTTATAACTATTTTTATGTGATAAAAAGTACATTTAAAAATAAAAAACAGGGAGAAGGTTAAAGGGAGATAATCACAGATTTGAAAATCAGAACATTATCATTGATAACTCTCTCCTCCAATTTGCAGACCCTAGTTACTATATTCTTAATACTTAATATAATGCAAAAATATCACAATGATAAAATCAGTCAATAATTATTTATAACTATTTATAGTGGGACTCGTGCATGCAATTATAAGTAATCCATAAAAATATTTTACATTTTGAAATCATATTTATTTTTACATTATCAGTGTGATATTAAGCAGCAGCTCTGCCAATAATGAATGCTCCCTGGTTTTTATCATGTAAAACACTATATATCAGCACATTTTATTTGCCAAATAAGCTGTGTTGCCTTGCAGTAGTTTTAAATCTGAAAACAAGCAAGTGTCCTGTGGTCATATATGATGCACAAAATATTAGATTAGGACTTTCTTCAGACGATTAGGACTTTCTTCCTGCTCAATAGTAGACTCTTAAGCGGCCTTAGTTTTATCTTTTAAAGTCATGGCCCGTGTGTACCACATATGATACCCGGACGTGGAAATCACATGCCCTGTGCATCACATATGACGAGCGGGACAGGCAAAGGGTTAAGATAGTTCCATTAAACTTCTGTGTTTGGGATTGTGGTCTCAGCTGCATGCATCATCCTTATCATCATCTTGCATCCTCATCATTATCCGTACCATCATCGGGTGTGGTCATAGTCTCTGCATAACTGAGAATCTGACTAGTTCCTACGCCATATCTGGGTTGAAAGCCAGAGAGATATTCATTCATGTATAGTATGTCTTACTTGGACAAGTAAATTTGGCATGACCCATCCCTCTCCAGGTCAAACCAAAGGCAATCTCCTATGACTTGTCACAAAAGTCATGTGTCTGTGACCAAGGCAAAGCTTCAAGTCACATATTTCATCCCTGTCATTGACTTCAGTCTAGGAAACTCTCCATCCCATAATGCTGTTTTTTCACCACACTGACTGTATCCATAGCTATAGCGCACAGTCTACAAAACGGCCATCCTTTATTTGATAGGTATTGTTTTTAAACCAGCTAGGAAAAGGTTACTGAATAAGAATAACCAAAATGAACGTTGAAAATGGAACGATAATATTTCTAACAGAAACAACATACAAGATTCGCCAGCGGTGTGTAGTAAGTAATCAACTGCTAGTGGTGAGCTAGAAGTGAATCAAGGTGAAGTGAAAGACAACATACAGTATATACCATTGTATTTATAGGAATTTGGATATACCCATTATCATCAATAAGTACGGTATAACACCCCCACTTTTTGCATTTACTCTTTTTGCATTTGCAACTGAGCAGACCGTAGTTAGATTTTCTCTGGAGAAAGTGCATGATCTGGCAGGATCAACAATCTGAACAAGGCCGGTGTGCTTGTTGTAACCTAGGAAAAGTTTACTGAATAAGAATAACCAAAATGAACGTTGGAAATGGAACGATAATATTTATAACAGGAACAACATACAAGATTCGTCAGCGGTGTGTAAGTAATCAACTGCTAGTGGTGAGCTAGAAGTGAATGAAGGTGACTTGCAAGTGAATCTCGAAATGAATCCAAATGACGATATTCACTAACCGCCCCCACACGGTCAGATGTGGCACAAGGCCGAGTTTATTGTCGGGTATTCGAGCCCGTAGACCCGGCCAAAAATTTCTCGTAGACCCCGTAAAAACGGAGTCGAGTAGCTGTCTTCCCAGACAAGACTCTTCCCTTTGACATAGCCTCATCTGTGGATCCTCTCTGCCCGGAGGCATAGAGTTTGACCAGCACACTTGGAATTGAATCCAAATGACTACCACATACAGTATATTCTACCGTATTTATACTGATAGTGACATACCCATTATACTCCATATGTATGGTATAACAGTAACTACCATCCTCACCAGAAAAGCCTGGTTGGGGAACTGTTTTGGTACCATCAGTGGCTAAACCAGTTGCTCTGATGGTATCAAACTCATTCAGAAATATCTAAATGGTCAGCTGTATACGACCACCTTCTCAGATCAATGGTTAAAAATGGCTTTGAGTGAATCAAACCTGTGGCCTTGGTGAGGACCACACCTATTTGAATCTTGTGGGCTGGTGCTACAGAATCACAAGGAACCGTACCAAATAATAGAAACTGCACTAACCCGAGTAGCTGCTTTGTTAATGAATGCTAAATTTGTCCTTATGAGGAAACGGTTAATATTACCATTACCGTTAGAAATGAGGAGAACAGATACTACACTTTGATCCCAATCTGATTGCTAGGGAATGAAGAAAAGTCTAAGTTAAGTCGCACTGGCTGCTTGGTCAATGACTGATGAATGTTTCCTTATAAGGGAACGGCTAATATTTACCATTACTATTTTTGTGGATTCCGGGATGAAATCCGGTATCAAATAATAACAAACGCCAAGAATGAATATAGGAAATAAATGTATTAACGTAATAATACAAACTGGTAATACAGGTTAGTAGTCCCAGGAATGAGGGTTAGTAGAAAAACGCTAGAACGTAAAGCAAAGGCGAAAGCGAACAACCTTGACGAATGGAGCGAGACAATACGAAAGGCTCTGATCTTACTCCATTCACTTCCACCAGCGCACGGGGAGTCGCATACAAAAGTCGGATCCAGGAGCGAAAATCCGGTCCGAAACCGGCCGCCAAAAGAACAGCCTCTAGGAATCGATGGTCAACCCTATCGAAGGCCTTGGACTGATCTAAATTGATTAACGCGGCTTCACTGTCCACTTGTTCTAAGATCAAGCGAACCATATGAAGGTTATCCTGAATAGTCCTGCCCTTCACAGCACAAGTCTGTTCGGAGCCAATCAGACTAGACAGGACAAGCTGCAAACGGTTGGTTAAGATCTTTGCCAAAATCTTTAACTCTGTATTCAACATAGTTAAAGTGCGAAAATTACCTATCCCCTCCCCACCGTTCTTGTCCTTGGGTAGCAACTTGATTACACCCCTGGGGAAGCGCTGAGGTATAGACCCCTGCTTCATCCAGTTGTTGAAAATCAGTTCCAGCAAAGGAACAAAAACGGGCGTCTGCCTCAAGTAAACTTCGTAGGGAAGACCATCTAATCCCGGAGATTTATCCCGGCCAACCTGTTTCAACGCTTCCCAGATTTCCGACTCTGTGATGGGAACCTTGCACCCAGCCGCTTCAGCTGCCTCAAGACAGGGGAAGTCGGCTAAATAGACGTCGAACTGAGAAGGGCTCAGACCGGGCTCTCTGGTGAAAAGTTTCTGAAAGTAATTACGAAAAGCCTCACATATGCCTGCGTTTGAAGTCACGGTCCGCTTATCCGTCAATGTGACGCATGCGATATGTCGCCGAGATGCATTCCGAGACTCTTCTGCACGCAATTCAGCGGCCATATTCGTCGCCTCAGAGGACATTCTTTTTAACCTAACCCTAACTACCAGAGCTTGATCCTTCTTGATAAGCAAGTAGGACAACTCTACCTTAGCTAAGGCTATTTCCCCACTATCACGGAATTTCACAGCCCGATCTACTTTTTTCTCTAAAGCCGTTTGCGCCGCTAATCTATCTAGATTGAGTCGACGGCTAAAATCAACAGCAAACGTTCTAATTTTGGATTTTAAATTGTCCCACCAGGCATTCCCAACAACCGCCTCCGTCAAGTCCCTTTGTATCATTAGTAGCAGCTGGTCCCGGAAATCCTGCTCACCGAATAATGAGCAGTTTAATTTCCACTATCCAGCCAACCTAACTTTAGGCTTATCTAAGTTTACACGAACCCGGACAAGCCTATGGTCCGTATAAACTATATAATGAAAACTTGGACACTCTAAGAGCCCTACATTGACTCTCTTAACTAAGACTCGGTCGAGGTAGCTAGAAATAGCCCCAGCATCCGAGCCGCTACTATTTGTCCAAGTCCAAACTACCTCCCGAGAGTGCTCATTCCGGTACTTATCGACAAGATCAAACCTTTCGATAAAGTCCCGAAATGGTTTCACTTCCCGGTTGTTAGTACCCGAATTTGGCCCTATACGATCTATATCGGGGTCAAGGACGGCATTCCAATTCCCCCGCTAAAACTATCCGACGAGATGTAATCAAAAACGGCCGCTCAGAATGGTTATTGGACGCATAAACCTCAATGAAACGCAGAGCGTTATCCTTTATGGTAACATCCAGCACGCGAAGCCTGTCCGCCGGATCTGCGAAGACAAGAGTACACGCAGCCTTCAAAAACTTGCTCACTAGCCAAGTGACACCTCTCGAACGACCATCAAAACATGCTGAATAGAGGGAGAACCACTTAGACAGCATGTCCTCATAGCCATGAGTAGAAAAACGAGTCTCTTGTACACGACAAACATTCATTCCGAGACACTGAAGGTCACAAAGGAGCCTCGCCCTGTGAGACTCCGCCCTCAGGCCTCGGACATTCAGACTAGCTAACCAGAGAGCCATAATGAAACCGATTAGTGTTGCTCTTCTACATTAAACATGGACGGGGAAAGGACACCAACGGCCTCTCCCATCGAGCCTGTTCCCATCTCAGTTTTGATGGTACAGTCGGGAGACAGGTCGCCAATGTCCAGAGGGAAAGTCAGTTTTAACGCTCTATACAGGGAGGGGTGAACAAAAAGAGGGAACCTCCCTGAACAAAATTGTTGCAATTTTTTTACAATGACCATTTTCAAAGCAGGCCATGGGCGGAAACATGCCAAAGACTTCATTTGCCTCCGCAACCATGGTCCAAATTTGTTGACCGGCTTCACCCCCTCTGATGACAGTTAAGATCCTTTTAGCGTTGGGAAGTTTCTGGGTCCTTCAAAGTTTAAATTGTCAGATTTTTCTGAAATTTACTAGGGATTTGATATTTCTCATTTCTTGGAGTATTGCAAGGCCTTGTCTCTAGTTGTTTAGAGACTCGGCACACGTCTTCCCCTGTGTTAAATATGGTTTTGTTTTTTTTTATTGGATGCAGGTTCTATATTTTCAGGTGAAGGGCTTCTTTGCCTTTTAGAATTCTCAGTCTTTTTTGGTGTTGCTGCAGGAGTTTTGACAGGGGATGGTTTGGGGCAATAGTTGAAGTTTGGTCTTTAACAGGTGAAGTTCTGATAGGGGTCTTTTTTAATGTTGTCATTTTTGTGGAGATGAGGATGTTAGGACTGGAGGAGGGATCATTATGTGTTGTTTGGCTGACGGGGAAGACGGTGCCGAGGAGTTGGTGCCAGATTTTCTTTCTTTGTTTAGTTTAAGTGACTCTTTGAGTTGGTACAGTTTTTCGGCTTTCTCGAATGAAGGCTCATATTTTTGCTTTTGTTGCCGTAAATTTTCTGAATATCTGGTCGGGGAGACACCCTTAGTACTGCTTGAGGGAGTGGGACTGTTTGTGTCTTTTCCCGTTGGGGCTTCATTGGGACGAGGACCTGCTGCCCGGAGCTTCCTTCTAGCTTTACCAACAACCTACCATTCCCCCTTTTCCTCCTCCACAACCATACTAGCGGCGGGAGTGGGGGCCGAGAGTCGGACCCAACCGGGGGTTTTACCACACCGGTCCCGGCTGTTGGCATGCCCATTACAGGCGAGACAGAAACAACGGACTCAGCCCGAGGGGTATTTGGGTCGGTGGGGGCCAGAATTTCATAGGCCTTCATCTCTGGGCAGGTGACCAGTCTTGTCCATGCTTCCAGCAAGCCGGTCTTCGACCTGTTACTATGATCGTCATCTTCTGGCCTTCAATATCCAGGCAGTTGTGGACGGAGACGAAGGCCTTTCGATCCACCATCAATTCAAAGCTCCATCCCCCAGTCAGATGGTTGGAGGACGCACTGATTATCTGGCCAAATTGGCACAGATAGGCAGCGAAGTGCTCGCCGACAATCTGAGGAGGGACCTCATAAACCGAAACATTGGTCCTACGCCTGCCTTGATATTCGCTCCTTAGTATTAGATCTTTTGTAATTAGCTCCCGAGTGCTCACTGCTTCACAGTCGACAGGCGTGGGTAACAGTATGTCTCGCATGAAGAAGCCTTTGCCTTTAATAAATCTCTGTGGTTTAATCCCCAGGGACGTCAATGACTTTATGACGGTGTCTTTAGTGGAGCGACAAATTTTGCGCGAACGCTTGTCCACCACAAAGACCGACACAATCCTTTTTTCGACCTTCTGTAGCTCCTCAAGATTTGTCAAGAGCCCATCTTTTGTAACAAGACGGGCGTAGCTTTTAGCTTTTTCAAAGAATTCCGTGATGTTGATACTGCATTTAGGAGGGGACGACCAGCAAGAGGACGTCTCCCCGACCGCTACATTGTCATCTTTCTTGGTAAGGTCTGTTGTCAGGTCTTTTCTTGTATTAGTGTATTGTCCTGTTCCAATTTCCGTAATATTTTCTGAGTTTTGTGTACTTTGGCCTGACTCAGCCTCCATAGTTTCAGCAGAAGTGGGAGAATCAGGTGGCTCAGTCTTTTTTTCTAGTCCCAAATAAGTTTTTTTTATGGCTGCTTGGTCAATGACTGATGAATGTTTCTTTACAAGGAAATGGCTAATATTACTATCATCATTTCAAGCACTTGTGATTCAATACATCTGTATGATTTGCATCCATTTACTCATGGTCTTCAGTCTAGGAAACTCTGCCTAATGATGCCATGTCAATCACAACTCTAACTGCATTCATAGCTATAGAGCTCACTCTACCCTATTGTGTTAGATGACTTTTGACCCTACAAAATAGATCTCAACTTCAAAAGCAGAACCAGTTCAGAAATAATTTTAATAAAATCACTTTTATCCCTTTGACCAACAAGATTATAGCGTGCAAATTCATTATTCTATGCTGTTGACTATTGAATGGTCAAGCTGTTGCACTGGTTCAACTCATACCAGATAGATTCATACCATTCTGAAAGGCATTTGTGCAAAATGAATGTAACAACTTCAACTGGAAACTGATCTCTTTGCACTGATTCCACTCTTCTTTTATGTGTTATGTTCTTTCATGATGTGGGCGATCATGACTCTCCACAATTTCCTGTGCTTTGTTGCTCTTAAAAAATTTTGGCTTTTGTTATCTCTCCTAAACCTTGTTCCACCATCTATTTATTCAAGCTGCTTCTTCTTCTTCTATGTGCCCTGTCCCTTCAGGACATGGGCGATCATGGCTCTCTATAATTTCCTGTCCTTTGTTGCTCTTAATAAATTTTGTCTTTTTGTTATCACTTAAACGTTGCTGCCCCATCCATTTAAACAACCTTGCTAGGTCAGATATGCATCATTTTCCCCTGTCCCTTTTCCTTTCATCTCTCCTGTGAGTATTGGATTTTCCAAGCCCTCTTTCTATATTATGTGCCAAAACTCTTCCTGTTGTTAAGTTTGTCGACTTTTCGTCTCCATTTTTTCTAAACTTTATCGTTACTTAGATGTTTGGTCCATGATATTCTCAGCGTATTTCTGTAGAACCACATTTCTGATGCTTCAAGTCTCTTCTTCATCTGTGAGGAGATTGTCCAGCATTCACTGCCATATAGGAGGACTGATATTACATAACAGTTCAGTACTCTTTTCTTTCTTTCTGTTGCTTCAAGTCTCTTCTTTATCTGTAACGAGATTGTCTAGCATTCACTGCCATATAGGAGGACTGATATTACATAACAGTTCAGTACTCTTTTCTTTGTTTCTCTTGCTTCAAGTCTCTTCTTCATCCATGAGGAGATTGTCCAGCATTCACTGCCATATAGGAGGACTGATATTACATAACAATTCAGTAATCTTTTCTTTCTTTCTGTTGCTTCAAGTCTCTTCGTCATCTGTGAGGAGACTGTCCCGCATTCACTGCCATATAGGAGGACTGATATTACATAACAATTCAGTACTCTTTTCTTTCTTTCTGTTGCTTCAAGTCTCTTCTTTATCTGTAACGAGATTGTCTAGCATTCACTGCCATATAGGAGGACTGATATTACATAACAGTTCAGTACTCTTTTCTTTCTTTCTCTTGCTTCAAGTCTCTTCTTTATCTGTAACGAGATTGTCTAGCATTCACTGCCATATAGGAGGACTGATATTACATAACAGTTCAGTACTCTTTTCTTTCTTTCTCTTGCTTCAAGTCTCTTCTTTATCTGTAACAAGATTGTCTAGCATTCACTGCCATATAGGAGGACTGATATTACATAACAATTCAGTAATCTTTTCTTTGTTTCTCTTGCTTCAAGTCTCTTCGTCATCTGTGAGGAGACTGTCCCGCATTCACTGCCATATAGGAGGACTGATATTACATAACAATTCAGTACTCTTTTCTTTGTTTCTATTGCTTCAAGTCTCTTCTTTATCTGTGAGGAGACTGTCCCGCATTCACTGCCATATAGGAGGACTGATATTACATAACAGTTCAGTACTCTTTTCTTTGTTTCTGTTGCTTCAAGTCTCTTCTTCATCTGTGACGAGAGTGTTCAGCATTCACTGCCATATAGAAGGACTGATATTACATAACAGTTCAGTACTCTTTTCTTTGTTTCTCTTGCTTCAAGTCTCTTCTTCATTTATGAGGAGACTGTCCAGCATTCACTATGATATAGAAGGATTGATATTACATAACAGTTCAGCCCTCTTTTCTTTGTTTCTAATGAAATTTTCCTGTTTCCTCATAGTTTGCTTAGCTTTTGGAAGTAATAACATAAAATAACAGAAACAGTTTAAAATAATTTGCTGCAAATTTGGCTGTTGTAGGTTATTTGTGGACCATTCCTTTTTTGATTTGACAACTGCATTTGATTCAATTCCTGATAAAAACTTAATTTATTTCAGTCCCCACCTAAGAGGAAATCTAAAAAAGAATCCAAAAAGTCTGCTGCGGCAAAAAAAGAAAAGGTGAGTTAAAATCAACTTTTTTTTAATCACTTCACCAAGGCAGTAAAGTCACTAAAACACAAAGGGATTATTAAGATTCAAAAAATAGCTGACAATACCTGTGAAATAATGATATTACAGCAGCAAACATCTGTTAAATAATTATAGCAGCTAACACCTGTGAGATAATGATATTATTGCAGCTAACACCTGTGAAATTATGATATTATATCTGCCAACCCCTGTGAAATAATGATATTATAGAACCTAACACCTGTGAAATAATGATATTATAACGGCTAATACCTGTGAAATTATATTAAAGCAACTAATACCTGCCGAATGATGATATTATATCTGTTAACACCTGCTTGATGGTTCAGTAGATGTTGACAGCTATATCATCATCATTCCACAGGTGTTAACAGTAATATCATCATCATTTGGCAGGTGTTGGCAGCTATAATATCATTATTTCACAGGTGTTAACTACTATATTATTATCTCACAGGTATTTTTTAAAGCCTTTCCCCCCATGCAAGGTGGGAGTGCCACTATTATGCAAGGGTTACAGAGAGTGTAAGTAAGGGAAAAGACTTGGTATAGTGGGGGGTGTTGAGGAAAGGATAAAAAGAAGAACGGGGATCAAGGCAACAGAATATATCGATTGACATTGCATTTAAATTTATGAAGATTATAGTTATCAGGGAAGCAAGTAAAAGGAATGGAGTTGCATTGTCGGGAAGTGCGAGAGAAGAAGCTGTTGGAGTAGAAGAGGCGGTTATATTTAACTGTTTTGACATAAAATTGTGCGACCGAGATGCCAACCTAGTAGCACGCTTAAATTCATGCAGTCAGTGAAAATAGCTCATCAGAGCAGGTATCATGAAAATATTTATAGAAAAGACCAAGAGAAGCCACATTATGTCAGTGTGAAAGTGAATGGAGTTGAGGCCCCAAGTCAGCATTGATCACATTGCATATCCGTCTTTGGATTTTGTCGAGAACCTCGAGATGAACAGCAGGGGCACCAGACCATATATGGCAACAGTGTTCAGTGCATGGACGAATGGTAGATTTGTAGATATGAAGTATAGACTTTGGATTTTTGGCAGCTGGTGTCAGCAGTCAAATTATCGTTATTATGCAGGGCTTGGCAGGTATGATATTATTTCACAAGTTTTGACATCTATATCATCATCATCATTCCACAGGTGTTGAAAGTTATATCATCATCATTTTTTAATAATAAAACGACCAACAATACATTTTTATAGTAAAAATTACAAGCAATACATTATGTAGTTAAATTAACAATACATTTTTAACAAAAATTACCAATATATATATATATATATATATATATATATATATGTACGAAGTATCTATAGTTGAAGCCACAAAATTGTGTACAAAGTATTTATATTTCAGGATTAAATAACCAATAAGGAAAGGGTTATATACTGCTAAAAAAATCAAGCAATCTGTCTGCAGAATCTATGGAGTTGTGCTCTGAATGACGTTTCTCTTGCAGCTTCTCTTATGTCTTGATCAGATCCTATTCGAGAATGACAACCTCCTCCTATACTTTGTACAGACAAAGTTTGGTACTGGTTTGTTTGTCTGTAAAATCTCTCACCATGAAAGTGATGTAAACACATGTATTGGTAAAGCCCAGGGTGCTGTCAACAAGTTATATCTAGTGTTGGGGTCTGGACTTCCAGGTAACATGAAAAGGAGTCTCTTTCAAGCAACTGTTAACTCTGTCCTATTGTATGGATTCTCAGCATGGACCCTTAGCTCAAAACTGGAATGAAGACTGGATGGAACCTACACTCGCATACCTAGAGTGGCTTTGAGTGTCACTTGGAGAGATCGTCTGACCAATGAATGATTGTATAAGAACCTTTGTCCAGTATCAGGAATCATTTTTGGTTTGTTATTTTATAACAGTTTCCTACCTCAAGGGATTCCCAAACATATAAATATAAGATACTAAAGGAGGCGCCAAAATACGATACTAAAGAGAGGCGCCAAAATACGATACTAAAGAGAGGCGCCAAAATACAATACTAAAGAGAGGCGCCAAAATACGTTTACCATTTTTATTAACTATAGCCATGCAAAACAATAAAACACAACATAAGCATTGTACTTAGAATAGGTGATGTTTGAACTCTAAAAGATTACTACCTTTAGGTTAAGGTGAGATCGTTGGTTACCATCTATGGATATCTTTTGTTCCGCATTGGTGTAATTCTGGATGTTGATCACGGCATGATTTGTTCCAATCCCTTCTCAAATCTGGAATAACTAAGGCACTAATTCTCTTGGTTAATCTGCTGTGCTAAGAGGACTAACTCATCTTGTTATCTGCTTGCTAGGTGAGAGGGTTCTATCTAAAACCCTACATCATTAAAGAGCGTTGAGTCAGATTCGCTCGGCATGAGAGATAAAGACAAAATTGTTAATGAAGTTCTTTTGTGGGAGCCTACACCAGGAAGAGCTAGTGAAGGAAGGCAACCGATATCTACAGTCAACAACGAAATTATTCGTACACCCATCAATTTTGAATATTTTTATCCATTTCTTATAATCTAATGTCCGTATGATGCCAGGTTTTTTATATGTCAATAAAAAGTATGAAAAATAGAAAAAATTAAACAATTTTCACAATCTGTCTATATTTCTGAGATGAGGTATTATGTACAGTATTTACATTAGTCGGACTATTATCCTCATCTTTGTCGCCATATTTGTCACAACGTTTCGGCTGTTGTATGCTCCGGCCTTCTTCAGGTGGTTGGAATTTCGAACTGAACCCTTTATTTCGATCACTGGGGTAGACTGTTCTAGTTCCACGTGCCATGTTTGATGGATGTCAGTTATCAGTTATCTCCTGCTAATTTTCCCTCTGAAAGTTCTCCACTGCCTTAACCGGGTATTGAACTCACACTCAGAGGGAAAATTAGCAGGAGATAACTGATAACTGACATCCAAGTTTATATTAGCAAAAAAAAGAAAATTCTGAAAATTATATAACCAAAAAAGCCCATTTATTGCTACAAAAGATTGTATCAGCAAAAAAACAATTATGCCACATATAACAAAAAATGCCCATTTGTGGCAAGAAAACTTATATTAGTGAACAAAACAATTATGCCTCATATAACAAAAAAAAAGTCCCATTTGTTGGAATTCAAAATTATATCAAAAACAATTAAACTAAATTTTAATAAAGGTTCAAAATTAATGAATTGCTAATACAATATTTTTTAAGTTACTTTTTCATGCATTATTCTATCAAGTAAATGGTTTTAGAATGTGCTTAAATATATTTGTGTGTGTAAAAATAAATGTCCTGTGATAAAACTTGCTACAATTTTGTGTAAACTTTGTCTTTTAATATTCTGAAGGAACCTGCTGTTGCTACAGAAAAAGTATTATCACCATCCGAAGGAGAATCTTCCGATGTAAGTAGAATTTCTGACTTAGACATTTTGTTCCAAAATTCAAAGTCTCCTGGGGGAGAGATTAATTATTGTATTGTTGTGGAAATGCTAGTTGTGTTTAGGTAGAAAACACATCTCTTAGAACATTTGTCCCGCAGACAATACTGATGGCTTCTGAATGTGAGTCCAAGTAATAAATAAATAAAGTAACAACAAAACTATATAAAAACAAAAAACAATGTATTATTAAGAAAAAGTGTAAAAAGACAATAAAGAAGAAATCATTTAAAAAGGTGAATGTGTTTTTGTATTTGAAATGTATGTAGGAGAAGTCCAAATGAAAAGTGTCACATTAAAGAAAGTGGAGTGTGCGTGTGTCCCCCAGTGTGGGGGGGGGCACATTTTTACTTATATTTTACTATATCTTATTGTCCAAGAGAAAAAGGAAAGATGTGGATGTGTTATGGTGAAACACACCTAGTCTATAGATAATAGACTCTCCCATCTAATGGTGAAACACACCTAGTCTATAGATAATAGACTCTCCCATCTAATGGTGAAACACACCTAGTCTATAGATAATAGACTCTCCCATCTAATGGTGAAACACACCTAGTCTATAGATAATAGACTCTCCCATCTAATGGTGAAACACACCTAGTCTATAGATAATAGACTCTCCCATCTAATGGTGAAACACACCTAGTCTATAGATAATAGACTCTCCCATCTAATGGTGAAACACACCTAGTCTATAGATAATAGACTCTCCCATCTAATGGTGAAACACACCTAGTCTATAGATAATAGACTCTCCCATCTAATGGTGAAACACACCTAGTCTATAGATAATAGACTCTCCCACCTAATATAAGTAGGAGTCAGTGAGGGTCAAGGGGAGTCGAATACGAATGTAGTCAGCTACCACAACTAGATTACTCTGCGTAATACTTATTATAACAAGTTCCTAACGTTTTTGTACGTTGAACATATTTAGGACCGAATTTAGTCCAAATACAGTTTCCACTGAGGAAATAACTTTACAACAGGATGACAGTTTCATAAAGATTTTTACTCTTGTGGATTTCAATCACAATACTTTAAACTTCCGACTGACAAAAGGCTTTCTTTCAGAGTATTAATGGCAAGAATTTTGCCACTTGTCTCATCTTTGTAATGCTGAAACATTAGAATTTTAGAAGATAAGTTCATTAACATCCTATTATTACAAATTCCTCATCGTCATCAGTGGAGAAGCTTTCTCAAGCAATTGTTTTCAAATGCCTGGATCCTTTTTCCTAACTTAACCAAGCATATCTAAGTCTCACACTCATAGAGGAGGATGGATACAACAAGAAATTTGCAGAATTTGAACTTGGTATGTGGCTGCTTCAGTCCTACCGTGGGCACCTAGGGGCAGAAGAAATATAAATTCTCCTCCAAGATGATCTGTTGTAGGTGGCTCTCAGGAGTTCCGGAAATGTCATGTCTGTCCACTCTTTTATGTTGTCTGACCAGTTTTGTGTTGCCATTCCTGCTGGGGTCTGTAGGGATATTATTATTATTATAAATAAAATAAAAAATAACATAAGAAATAATAATAATAATGAAAATTATAAATAAAATAAAATAAAACAATAACATAAAAATGTTGTATAAAATAAATAAAAATTAAAAGTAATAAAATACACCCAGCATGCAACAAAAACTGTTCCTACAGGATATCCCACCAAAAAACGTTAGATTCAATCTCTTCTTTAAGAACCCTCTGGCAGGCAACACTCTCTGTAATATGGCTTGTAATATTATGGAGTAACTTCTCCCTTTTATCACATGTACCATAAACAGTTGTAACCTAAAAAAATACACACAAGAAATATATAAATAAATTGTATGAAATTAACATATAATTTACCATGCTTTTCATGTTATTTGTGTATGTTTTATTTCTTGTCAATTATGCATTATCTCCGTGGACACAAAGCTACTAATTGCTGCTATGATGTGAGTGAAACCCTCACAGGTCCACCTTCAATAGTGCCTTGCATGATGGTCTTGCAGAGACTGTTATATCATGTGACATAACCAAACAATGCTATCTTGCGATGCTTAATAGTGGTAAGGAGAAATTCCTGTCAGTCCAAGTGAAATTTGATGTTGTTCTGTACATAGTCATTGTACAGGAGAAGTGGAGGAGCTTTCTCAAGCAATTGTTTTCAGATGCCTGGATCCTTTTTCCTGCCTTAATCAGAAATGTCTCACACTCATAGAGGAGAATGGATATGACCAGGAATTTGCAGAGTTTGAACTTGGTATGGAATCTGATATTGCTCTTCCATATTCATTCCAGTCTGACCATTGTAACTTCTGTGATCTGTGTGCAGATTTCTGCTTTGCAGGTGCTATCTTTTCTCAAGGTTGCTCCCAAGTATTTGAAACTGGACATTTCCTCCGGTGGTTTGTAGTCCATGGTGATGCTGACATTATTCACCATTACTTTGGATTTGAGAATTAAAAATTACAATTACAAATTAGCCAGAGATA
This sequence comes from Acanthosepion esculentum, assembly GCA_964036315.1. Lineage (NCBI taxonomy): Eukaryota > Metazoa > Mollusca > Cephalopoda > Sepiida > Sepiidae > Acanthosepion > Acanthosepion esculentum. The sequence continues at coordinate 20,946,233 of OZ038519.1, forward strand.
AAAAAAAATCTAAGTTCTTCCTTGGTGTGTGGAACAAAATAGTCAAGCTGCATGAATGGCTAATCAGGTGGCAATGGTTCTACAGAGATCTTCTCTCTTTATGAATGGCAGACTGACTTTGGACAATCAATACGCTGCTCTTAAGGGGGACAGCTTCCTTTCAATTGTCAAGTTACAGTTGATTTGCATACGTGCATAGTAACAGATAGTTACTAACTCATATTAACTACTTTCCTGGGTATGACCATAAACTAAATCCAGCAGCAAGGCCTGTGATTGGGAGATTGAGAGATTTAAGAAGTGTGGAACCACCTCTTAACTTCTGTTGTTTCCACGTCCACCATGTCTCAAGCTGATAGTACCTGCTAGGGTCCCTGCTATGGGCAAATAGTGAACCCATAAACAAAATTCAACAGTACATTTTTATCATAGTATTACCAGCAATACATTTTTGTTAGTAAAATTACCAACAATAAATTTTGATAGTAAAATTACCAACAATACATTTTTAGAGGAAAATTACCAACAATACATTTTTATAGGAAAATTGCCAACAATAAATTTTGATAGTAAAATTACCAACAATACATTTTTATAGGAAAATTACCAACAATAAATTTTGATAGTAAAATTACCAACAATACATTTTTATACTAAAATTACTAACAATACATTTTTATAGGAAAATTGCCAACAATACATTTTTAGAGGAAAATTACCAACAATACATTTTTATACTAAAATTACCAACAATACATTTTTATAGGAAAATTGCCAACAATACATTTTTAGAGGAAAATTACCAACAATACATTTTTAGAGGAAAATTGCCAACAATAAATTTTGATAGTAAAATTACCAACAATACATTTTTATAGGAAAATTACCAACAATAAATTTTGATAGTAAAATTACCAATACATTTTTATACTAAAATTACTAACAATACATTTTTATAGAAAAATTACCAACAATACATTTTTATAGTAAAATTACCAACAATACATTTTTATAGTAAAATTACCAACAATACATTTTTAGAGGAAAATTACCAACAATAAATTTTGATAGTAAAATTATCAACAATACATTTTTATAGTAAAATTACCAACAATACATTTTTATAGTAAAATTACCAACAATACATTTTTAGAGGAAAATTACCAACAATAAATTTTGATAGTAAAATTATCAACAATACATTTTTATAGTAAAATTACCAACAATACATTTTTATAGTAAAATTACCAACATTACATTTTTAGAGGAAAATTACCAACATTACATTTTTTTGGTAAAATTACCAACAATATATATATTTTTGAAATTGCCAACAATACATTTTATCATCTACAAATTATATATCTCAAAAACATATGTTTACCCAGAAATTATAAAATGATGTACAAAATCGCTAAAGTTGAATGTATAAAGCTTACGTGCAAAATATTTAGATTTTGGCATTAAATAACCCATGGAGGTTGATATGCCACTAAACAATATCAAGCAACCAGTTAAAATCATATTAACGAGATTCAACTGCTGACCTCAGCTGACACTCAAGGCCAAAATGGGTCACTAGGATTATAAAATATCAATTCCAATTTTGAATTTGGGCCTAAATAATTCAGTTAACAGATTTACCTCAGTTTGTGTAATCACCAGGTGTGAGTGCTCCATTTCAGTCAACCACACTAATTAAAACCTCATTAATTTTCAAGTTCAAACTCAGACAATTCTACATACCAATTCATTTTATTGCAATTAAATGATTTTTTTTCAATTAATTTTTTAAAGTTCATCTTTGTTGGTAATTTTATTATAAAAATGTACTGTTGATTTTTGTTTGGGAGTTTACTATTTACCCATAGCTGGGATCTTAACAGGTGCTACCCCCTGAGTTTGGGTGGACCTGTGTTAATACCCTTAGGGAAAGTATAAATTCACCTCTTTTCCCTTCAGCTATGGGTAAATATTAGGCCAGACTGGGTTCTATAGCCTTAGATGGCGACCAGTCTAGGAGAAGGAAAACTCTGAATTCAAACTGTATGTAACCCTATTGAAGCACATAGTATGCAGTTAAGAAAAGAATCTTTTATGCTGACTTAATGATCTTGAATATGGTTGACTCCTTTTATTTACTATGTCCATAGTTTGTCCTCAATTAACATGATTAATGCTCATTCTAATGAAAAGACTTTTGTCAATCTCCCTTGGGGATTTAATACTACGATTCATATTATCACAGTGGATTTTGTCTTGAATTCTTTTATTTAAAAAGGCTTTGGATAAAGAGAAGACTTCAACAGAGCCGCCAGAATTAAAGTCTACCGAACAACAATCAGTAGATACAGTCTTGTCACCACAATCGGATCTAACACCGGAAGCAACGACCTCAGAAACGGAAGTGGGAACATCAAAAGATACAGTAAGTGACAATAAATCTTCATTTTTGTCTTATACGGCAACCTGGATGTTAGTGTTCACCAGTGGGGGATAAACCGGTTAGACTTAATTATTTTCTTCTTTTTATGTGCCGTGTCCCTTCAGGACGTAGGCGATCATGGCTCTCCACTTCCTCCTGTCCCTTATAGCTCTTAATAAGTTTTGTACCTTTGCTGCTTCCCCCAGGCCATGTTCTGTCATCTACTTGCCCCCCAGTAATGTCATGCATTGCTTTCTCTTGTCTCTCTTTCCCTCTATTCGACCTGTGAGTATCAGATTCTCCAAGCCCTCCTTTCTCATTACGTGTCCCAGAAATTTCATATGCCTCTTTCTGATGCTAAATATAACCTTCCTCCTTGTTTGCATCCTCTCCAAGATCTCGTCATTGCTCACATGCTCAGTTCATGATATTCTTAGCATCCTTCTGTAGAACCATACCTCTGTTGCCTCGAACCAAGTCTAAAAATATACCTCTTACAATACAGTATTTGAATATGGATTTCAACCTAAGAATTGGAAGAAATTCTATAATTACTGGGTGCCCAGCAAAAAAACCAGCAAATTTATTATCACTGTTTTATATTTCAGGAATAAGTGACCTTGAATAACCTTGAATAAATTTCTTGAATATCTATGACCTTGAATAATCATTTGACTCTTGCATAATTACTTAGCTCTCATTGGTTCTTTTATGATTTATTAAGTGCTGCTCGATCTTGTGACTCATCATTTAAATGTTATTTCCAGACAACTTTCATCTTTCATTCTGTGTTTCACATATGGCTAAACAACTCACTGGCTTTGAGTGTCGAGTTATCATACTCTTCAAAGAAAAACATCTGACATGGGGATTTGATGAAATGTGCAGTTTTCTGTCACATCAGTCGTCAATGGTTGTTTCACGTCTTTCTGAATTTATCGCTTCTTTACTGGACACCCTGTAGTTTAACTTCTCAACAACAAAAAAACTTCTTTTTTTTCCCAAAATAATTCAATAGTTTTAAAATAATTTTTATTAACAGTTTAGAAATCTGTTTTGTAACTTTTGGTACATCAAATGAATACATTGTTAGTGTTTAAACTCAGACCTCTGATCAGGAGATTGAAGGTTTTGAGGAATGTGGAATCATCTTTCAATTGCTGTTGTTCCCAGGTTCATCCTGATCCGGGGTGGTAGCACCTATTAGGGTCCCAGTTGTGAGCAAATAGTGAAATCCCCAAAGAAAACCCTATGAAAGTATAAAAATACATTTTAATATTAAAAATACCAGCAATACATTTTTATATAAAACAATGGCTGCGAAACGTGGCCACTTAGAGCGGTTGACCTACGAAGGCTTGAAGTGTTCGACAACGATTGCCTTCGCTGCATTCTACGATGCCGCCAGGTCGATCGTGTGCCCACAACCACTCTGCGTCGTCGCCTGAGTCTCCGTCCTCTTCCACCCGTCCTGCTCCAGTGTTGTCTCCGATGGTTCAGGCACGCAGCTCGACGCCCAGAGGGAGAGCTCATCCGCGATGTACTTCTCCCTCCTTCTCTTCCTGGCTGGCGAAGACGTGTCGGTGGGCAGCTGAAGACGTGGGCTAGCACGATCAAGGATGACCTTGTAGTACTATCGGGTCCGCAAGTAGTTGGTCTTCGACGATGGAATCGCGAGTGGCTCGCCATTTCGTGTGACCTGGCTCAGGATCGGTGGGCGTGGGCAGCGATGGTCCGAGATGCTGTACTTGCTCAGGAGGAAGCCGGTTCAACCCGACCAGGGTGAAAACCGATACAAGTCAAGTCAAGATATAAAACAACCAAGAATACATAATCAATAATACATTGTTATCTGTAGTTGAAGGCATACAGTTTCATTCAAAATATTTAGTTGAAGCCATAAAATTGTGTTCAAAATATTTAGATCTCGGCATTAAATAACCCACAGAGGTGTTGATATGCCACTAAAGAAAACCAACCAACCGACCAGGCAACCAACATGAAAGAACTCTTTCATGACATTAATCCATATAATATCCTAGAATTTCTTAAATCAAACTGTATTCCAAAATATAACATAAAACACACATATCACTGCCTCTAGTAAGTATGTCTACACACATGTATATGCACAAAAGCTGAGTATTATCTACCATTTATTCAACTGTGAAAGCAGGATAACATATATTTTTATTACTTCAAAGTTCCCAAGAAAATGAAGTTTAAGCATTAAATGACCCATTAAATGACCCATATGCCGTTAAATAAATCAATAAGCAAATGTAACAATTCTTTATAGATTGATTCATTTTCTGCAGATTATCAACCCTTTGTAGGTTTGTTTGTTTGTTTGTGGTATTATGGCATATCAACCACTATGGGTTATTTAATGCCAGATCCAGTATTTACTAGATATATCAAAAACGTATAGCAACATCATTGTTTCAAAAACGTATAGCTGGCAACATCATTGTTTCAAAAACGTATAGCTGGCAACTGTTTCAAAAACGTATAGCTGGCAACTGTTTCAAAAACGTATAGCTGGCAACTGTTTCAAAAACGTATAGCTGGCAACATCATTGTATCAAAAACGTATAGCTGGCAACATCATTGTATCAAAAACGTATAGCTGGCAACCTCATTGTTTCAAATACGTATAGCTGGCAACATCATTGTTTCAAAAACGTATAGCTGGCAACTGTTTCAAAAACGTATAGCTGGCAACATCATTGTATCAAAAACGTATAGCTGGCAACATCATTGTTTCAAAAACGTATAGCTGGCAACATCATTGTTTCCCATCACATTTTAGGGGTAAGGTGTTAGTATATTTAGTGTAGGGTTTGGGAGGGAAAGTTAATTGTAAGTTGTAGTTGTTTTGGGATGGGTTAGATGTGATGGGGCATGACATGACCAGCCGATTGATGGGATAGACGGCCTTTTGGTTGGAATTAGTTTATCGTCATACCTAGGACGCGGATGTAGTTTATCGTCATACCCAGGACGCGGATGTAGTTTATCGTCATACCCAGGACGTGGACACACCTTGGGATTTCACTATTTTCCCATAGCTGGGACTCTAACAGGTGCTACCACCCCGGGTCAGGGTGAACCTGGGAACATCAGCAATTAAGAGGTGGTTCCACGCTCCTCAAAACCTCCTGATCAGAGGCCTTGCTGTTGGATGCAGTTTAACGTCATACCCAGGACGAACCCTTTGTAGGTTATTTAAAGACAGAAAATATTTTTAGATTGTTGTATTTTGTTTTTTAGATAATAATGATTTAGTTATAGAAGTCTTATTAATTAACCCATAGATGGAGGGAGAAGACATGGATTAATTACCTTTCCTAAGGATACTTGTGCATAAGTGTATATAACGAACCCAACCGGAATTTGAACTCGGCTCTCTGATTCAAAAATTCGGAGTCATTATTCATTACACCACCTGCACATCTAAGCTTACATCATCTGGTATTCCCACCTTGTCACCCATCTGAGAATTGACCAGCTTGACGTTGCTTAACTTTGGTGATTGTACAGTTTGACATTCATATTGTAACACAGTGGTTGGCAATATGGGAATTAGTGTCCACCAGTAGGTGTTTGACTAGCTGCAGTAGGCATTTGGCCTTTTTTGGCAGTGGGTGGTGGTCAAGCTTGTCTGGTCGGTATTTTTCTTGACATCCATAACTTTTTTTTTAGTGGCGGTACTAGCCCTGAAGTTATCAATGCTAACTGAGCATTTCACTGTAATTACCATTTGGTGGCTCTCAAAAGCCAACTGTCTGTGCTGACTTGCGGGATTATTTGACACTTTACTAGAATTTCTTCAGAGTTAGAACTTAGAAGGAATGGTAAATGAAAGTTTCAAAAATTTATATTTCTTAGATATTAACTGACACGAATTTGCAACTTCAGTTATGTTATAATTGTATAGAATTGCTGGCCACTCATATTCGAGGATACTAGGATGGCTAGCCAATCCCTATTGCAGACATTTGCTCAGGCGCATTTGTAAATTTGCATCTGGTAAAGGATTCAGTTTGAAATTCCAATGACCTTTTCTAAAATAAAAGTTAAGAATTTTCAAAGAGAATGAAATTCCAAGAGAAATGTTAAGAATTTATTTTACATTATATATATATATATATATTACCATTACAGTAATAATAAGTGGCCATACGTATTCAAGGATACCTGTCTATTAGGGAGGCTAATCAATCCCTACTGCAGACGCTCGCTCAGGCACATTTGTGTTTGCTCAACACCCACAGAGCCCACCTGTGGTTTATACTGCAACTATGCTGAGCACACCTTAGTTACAGTTTCTCGGAAAGAGCGTGTTACCTAGCGTGATCAACAATTTGAACAAGGCTAGCATGCTCAAACCCTTGTGACTTCTTGATAGCACAACTATCGACGTCCCTCAAGGGTTCTGTCTACCCAATTTCACTCACCGGTGGTATGGTTTTTCAAGCACCTTCCAAAGGTGCCGCATGCTGGGATCAATCCTTCCAGTTTGATAACATCAGGAAGTCTCCTTCCTGACAAATTGATCATGGTGAGATTCGAACCCGTGTCTCATGGTCAGAAAGCGAACGTTCTAACCATTAGGCCACGTGCCCGTTGTTATAATTGTAGACAACAAATCAAAAACGTTTATCAATCTCACTTTTATTAAAGCTTCAACAAACAATGAGATATGGAGAAAAAGAAGAAAGAAATTCTGATAATTTTACTTTTATGTTTGATTTTCATTGGTTAAATCATGTTTCATGGGCATTTGACTTACCAGGCTTTTTAAAAATCTATTTTTCTCAAATAATAGGCTGCTTCCAGCACTTATTAAAGAAAGCACAAAACATCTAATTATTTATAAACTATAAATCTAAAAAAAAAAACATACGCTTGCCCCGAAAGTATAAAATGCGTACAAAACATCTGTAGTCGAAACCATAAAGTAGCATAGAAAATATTTTAATTTTGAGCATTGAGAGGCCCATGGAGGTTGTCATGTCGCTAAGCAAAATCAACCAACCAGTTAAAATCATATTAAGTAGATTCAACTGCTGACCTCAGCTAACAATCAAAGTTAAAATGGATTATAAAATAATGAGGGATTCTGGATATGAGGGATTCCGGATTTGAGGGATTCCGGATATAAGGGATTCTGGATATGAGGGATTCTGGATATGAGGGATTCCGGATATAAGGGATTCTGGATATGAGGGATTCTGGATATGAGGGATTCCGGATATGAGGGATTCTGGATATGAGGGATTCTGGATATGAGGGATTCCGGATATAAGGGATTCCGGATATGAGGGATTCCGGATATAAGGGATTCCGGATATAAGGGATTCTGGATATGAGGGATTCCGGATATGAGGGATTCCGGATATGAGGGATTCTACTGTACTTTGGAAAGCATATTTTACTATTTCAATGTACCTTCGGATTGCAGTAACATATTTTCTATTATGTTAAATTTAAAAAACTATTTTTATAATTTACATAACTATGGGTATTTCTGAATATTAAAATGATAAATTGGCTTTTAAATTTTTATTTTAATCTAGACTATGAAAACCCCTGAGGAAACATCAGCAACAAGTCCATTTCCTGGGGAAAGATTTGCAGCTGTAAGTAAATTAATTCATTCATTTTTAAATTTCATTCACTTATGAATTTGACATGTAAAATAGATTTCTATAAATAAATAAATGTTTCTGCAAGAAGTAATGGATTTATTTATGTTTTCATTAATTCAACAGATTCTATCACTTAAACATTATTCTTAGGAGATACACATATTGGCGTTTATAAGGCATTATTTGACATTGCCTTATTAGTGACGTACTCTATGGCTGAGTTGCTCTCGAGCACATCGGATCTGACGACCGTCTCACCAGAAAAGGCGAACACAGGTTCAAATCCTGCTGGACAGCTCCTATTTTCTTTAAAAAAATTTCTCGAATATTCAGAACAATAGAAGACATATACTGTTTAATAAATAAACAGAGCATCTACTTATCACACTAAGGTTCACTCTGTACAAGGGCCCCGGTGCCACTCAAAGTAGAGGATTATATTGAAGCAGTTTATACAGATAGGAGGGGAAGATAACGGTTAACCCTAGACTTGAACAGGTTAAGATTTTAGTGATTGGGGAAACATCCTCTTGAGAGCCGTTTCCACAGAGCAGTGGTTCACAGGAAGATGTTTGAGTGGATCTTCTCACCAGTTGAATATGGAGGGAATGTGAGTTGTTCGCTACAATGTGAGTGGCATTGTGGGTCATTTCCGTGGAGGTTAGGCCTGGCGGAACCAAGGAAGGTAGTTCGTCCTAGCACTTTCCGTGAAAGTAGTGATAGGGAAGCAAGAGGCTTGCCACATTCCGCCTATGAGAGAGAGAGAGAGAGAGGTTGGAGCGTTGAAAACAATTTGTCACTCACAAGGACTCAGAGACGCTTTTGGACTCTATCAAAACTGGAAAGTTAGGACTGAGTAGCTCCTGCCCAAATATGGTAACAGTACGCCATTTTCGGACTGATTTGGCTCTTATAAAAGTAGAGAATGATCTATCAACAATAACGTTTAAGTGAGTGATAAAAAAGGTTTCTATAAATAAATAAATTCAGCATTGGTGTGGGTGTAGATAGAGGTAATAACTTTGATGTTTGGTATACTGCACCTTCAGGCATCACTGATCTTCAACAATCTTCTAAATGTCGCATGTGATTGCTCTCGGTTGCCATGCCTCGGTAAACTGTTTCAGTTGGTGGATTAAACACACATGAGGTGGTAGTGTTAACTCTTATTGGTCACAGGTCACCGGCCAGAGTTCCTCAGATTAACTACAATGATCATGGCGAGCCACCTAATTGAAGGTGGTCTGACCTGAAAAGGGCGAGCCACCTAATTGAAGGTGGTCTGACCTGAAAAGGGCGAGCCACCTAATTGAAGGTGGTCTGACCCGAAAAGGGCGAGCCACCTAATTGAAGGTGGTCTGACCTGAAAAGGGCGAGCCACCTAATTGAAGGTGGTCTGACCTGAAAAGGGCGAGCCACCTAATTGAAGGTGGTCTGACCTGAAAAGGGTGGGCTCCATCGGGTTAAAACACCAAAGACATGTCACATAATGAGCACACCAAAAAACCATTAACAGTGACCCAAGATCTGGCGCACGACCATAAACGATGGTGGAGAATGGTGGAGAGCTCGGCATGTTGGCACCTCATTGACTCCTTCTGAGGTCAAGGACGAAAGTGAAAGAAGAAATTAATAGGTTTCTCTAAATAAATAGGTTACTATAAATAAAATAAATAAGGGCTACCTGCTTATATCTCTGAGATGAGGTATTATGATTACTTACATTACTTACATTATTCGGACTGTTATTCTCATTTTCATTGCCATATTCACAATGTTTCGACCGTTGTACTTCCGGCCTTCTTCAGGTGATTGGCATTTCAAACTGAACCCTTTATTTCGTCCATTTTCGGGATATATTGTTTTAGTTCTCCGCGCCATGCCTCTTCCGGATGTCTTAGTTATTTCCCTTTAACTCAAATCCCCAATTTTGGTTCACCACTGTTGTAGCCAGGTATTGAACTCATAACTCTGTGGGTCTAGTCACTGAATCTAACCAACACCTTTATCCACTGGGCCATGTTTCCTTGAGGACATTCTACCCTGGTAAAGGATTCAGTTTGAAATTCCAATCATCTTTTCTAAAAGAAAAGTTAAGAATTTCCAAAGACAATTCCAAAGACATTAGTTTAAAATTTCCAAAGAGAATGAGTTTACATCCAAGCAGTGGGTATTCCCAAGTGGTCACCCATCTAGGTATTGATCAAGCTCAACGTTGCTTATGTTTGGTGATCATGTGAGAACCAGAGTTTCAACCTGATATGGCCGTAAGCTTTTCAAACAAAAGTTTTTTTAGTTCGGTTAATTGAAGCTGAATCAAACCAACATACCTCTTCGGACCACAATTTTTTAAAAGTACCATTTTTAGCAACAGTTAAACTCATTTCCAGTTCTGTGTTGTTATCCATTGCACTACTTGCCTATCTAAGCTTCACCCACTGAGGTACTGACCATGATAACTGCGTAATATTACAAATTGGGAAAAAAGACATCAATAGTATGTGGTTGTAGTAGGATTAGGTAGTAATAACACCATACAAAAATATACACTTTCCTCTTTACTAAGTGAGTGACAAAGAAAACTCTCTCTCCTTCTCGTCTATATATTTCCTTTCCTTTCCTTCCTTCTATTGTTCGTATCCTTGGTAACGGACATGAACCCGGACTTAGTTTATGTGGGTCAGTGAACTTCATAAAAAATCAACCAATGACAACACGTTCCGCAAAAAAATCAAATACGAAACACGGATGTGTCAGCCCCAATAAAAAGAAGAAAACCATGTACGAGACTAGAGATGCCTTAGTGGAGAGGAACTTGATTTGAGGTAGCAGTTCGAGACACGAGGATTGGTGATTCATCGGCTGTGAGTTTGACCTGACGTACAACTCCAGAAGAGAAAGAAAAAGAAAAGATGAATGCAACAAATTAATTTCCATCGACCAGAAAGAACGCAACAACCCTGTATGAACTCTCACATCACAAAAAAAGAACTATGATGATAGTGAATCATTTTTAACACTGTAACCAAATGGAGTCAACAATAAATGGCACTATAGACAGTAAATTTACTTCATCTCTATATACCATACGGTTATCAATGATGTGGGTATAATTTCAAACTTTTTTTTAATCGATTTCACCTCAAGCAAGGCAGTAAAGCCACTAAGACGCAAGGGGGGTAGTTGGTGTGGAAGAATTAAGAACAGAAACATTACTAAGGAGTGGGAAAAATAGAAGAGTAATTAGAAGAAGAGTAGATAGCAATTGATATTTTTGCAGATTAAAGTTGGCTAGAAAGCCTGGAGCTGGAAGGGACTACCACAAGCGAGAAATGTGAGAAACTGTCAGCATAGAATTTACACTTACATCTAGCCAGCTCAATGGTAAATTGATGAGATCTCGACGCCAGTCGAATTCTGCGCTTAAATTCAAAGAGTCTAAGTATCATAATGAAGAGCGGTATTTATTTCCGCTTCAATACAGAAAATGAGGCACAAGGCCAAAAAGGGGGGAATTCTGTCTTAATTTTAAACTTAGCTAGCCACAAACACTGACCCAAACATATCACGATATTTCTAACACCAAAACAACACATTCTTACTTACCTTTCTTACTACATTCACCCTAATACCTCATGGTCTCTATGAGAATCCTGACTAGTCCTCATATGTACAATTCATTGTCTGTGGGGAGGGGAATAAAACAACAATTTAAAAAGTGAAGAGCTCATCCAAACAATTACCATGAAAGTATTTATAGAAAAGGCAACCTTACAGCTGTAGGAAAGTGACTGAAGCCAAGCCGCCAGATCAGGACCAATAATATTGCTGATTCTTTTTTGGATTTTATCAAGAATCTCTAAATGTATAACAGGAGCATCAATCGAAATGTGGCAGAAATATTCTAAGCATGGATGAATGGTAGATTTAAAGATACATAAGATAGGTTCTGGAGAGAAAAATTGTTTCGCCCGATATAGTAAACCGACATTCTTAACAGCTGACTTGGCAATAGATTCAATATAGTCTTTCCACTTCATGCCAGCCGAGAATGTTAGTCCGAGAAGGCACAACGGGTCACTTTCCTGGAGATTAGCATCAGTCATGTTGATGGAAGGCAGTGAGGAGTCTCTCAGTTGTAAATAAAAACAAAGTACAGATAACTCTTTAAAAAGTCAGGGATCACTTTTTGAAGTAGTAGTGCCATTTTGGAATCTCTTTCAAAACCTGTTTGTATTTTATTGAATTATTCTCCTTTCTTTCTTTTTTTAAAGGCGCCATTGCATAGACGTTATAGTCAAAGTAGTATGGATGTTTTACAGAAGAAGGTAAACATGGTTTTGCGACTGATGGTAAGTATCTATATAAAAGTACCTTATATGTAAGTACCAATGGTAAGTACCTGTTTTATTCAATTTTTAAAGATGCAATAAATATAATTTAATTTGATATAAATTAAAATTTACAAGAAAATCAAAATTTATCTAATATTATTCAAAGTATTGTTCCATACAGATAGAAAATGAATTAAGTATATAAACTGGACTCTCCGGTCGTTTTTGACTCAGTTCTTCGACTCAGAACAGCCAGACTACTCATTCTATCCCAAGCAAGACAATAAAGCCACTAAGACGCAATGTCGAGCCTGGTCATTATCTAGACGGATGACTGCTTTGGAATTCTAGGTACTGTAATACTTGGATGTGTGGATGGTGTAATGGATAATGGCTCGGAATTGGAATTCAGAGAGCCGAGTTCCAATTCTAGTCAGGTTCATTATATTTACTTACACGGAAAAGGTATGAATTCCCCTCTCCTCAACCCAGGTATGGGTTAATTAGTAAGACTTGTATCAGTTAATCACTGTTATCTCCTCCCCCAAATTCTTACAATCTAAAAATATTTTCTGGCTTTAAATAACCGGCAAAAGGTTGATAAGCTGTCAAAAACAAATCAATCAATCTAGTATGTTTAGTTTGAATATGTACGAGTTCCCAACCAGGGTTGCACAGATCTACAATTTGGAATTAAATTGGTTTGGTATTTTTGAGCTATAGGAATTTATATGTAAGAGAGTATCATTAAAGAATTTTCTATGCTCAGTGTAAAATAATAGTTCTTCATTAATCACTTGAGAGACCCCGTTCTGCCTCCCATCAGGATGGCTGATGCTAACCTCCAACAGAATGACCCATTGTGCCTTCTCGGGCTGACTTGAAATGGAAAGATTATATTGAATCAAATGCTAGATCTCTTGCTAGAAAATTTGGCTCACTGTGTCGTGCTAGATAATTTTTCTCTCCAGAATGTATCTTAAATATTTTATTAGTCTACTATTTGTCCATGCTTTTAATATTGTTGCCACATGTTGTCTGGTACTCCTGGTATATCTTTAGAGATTCTTGATAAAATCCAAAGGAAAATCAGCAATATTATTGATCCAGACCTGGCATCTCGGCTTTCCAACTACTGTATTATAAGTTCCCTGTGGCTTTTCTATAAATACTTTTGTCATATAGGAATAAAGTGTTGCTGCCAGCACTTGAGTTTGAACATAGATCGCCAGTAAGCAAACACAGGCGACCCCATTATTGAATTAAGTAGACCATGTGACCATAGAGGAAACGCATACATGGGAGGTAGCGTGTATCTAATGGATTGCTATTTCTATTCTATCCACTATTCGATTCTCTATTTCTAGTCTATCTTCTATTATTATATGGAGCGCTATTCTCTACTCTATTCACTATACTATTTCTCTATTCGGATCACTATATGGATTAATATTGGAGCAAGTACTATTAGTGCGAGACTTATTCAAAGGCGTCTGACACCAGTATTGTTCAACGGTGTACTATAATTGTATCTGCGATTACAAAGTCTCTACGACAACGAGAATTACAAAAGTGACAATTATTCTTTGGCATTACAAAAACTTTCATGGTAGTTATTCGGATGAGCTTTTCACTATAGCACCTAAACCTTATAAATTTAAGTGCAGTACTAGATTGGTAGCAAGATCTCATCAATTCAGTTGAATTGGCTAATGCAACCGTAAGTTCTATGTTAACAGTTTCTTTTCTCACACTTCTTGCTTGTGAAACTCTCTTCCGGCTTCATGCTTTCCAGCCAACTTTCATCTTCAAAAATCTAAATGCAATGTCAATCATTATCTGTCGTCTTGATTCCTCTTCTAATGTTCTTGCTCCTTAATAATGTTTCTCTTTTTCCTTTCTTTCACACCCTTGTGTCTTAGTGGCTTTACTGCTTTGCATGGGGTGAAATGATAAAAAAAAATTGAATTTTTTTTTCAGTCATGCAAATATCTTCTATATATCTTTACAGTGGTATGTAGTAATTCAAGATCACTAATTTGACAATGTTTCATCTTTGAGCCCATTTTCATATGTTTGTTTTATTATTAAAATTCTAATCATCACCTTTTAAAATAAACATTGCCGAGGGAGTCAAAAGTGTATACAGTAACAGCGTCATCAAGAGAATAACCGTCCTTTTGAAACTGTTTTTTTTTTTATTGCGTCCAATGGTGAAACATTTCTGGCTTTCAGCACCCAAATATTTAACAATATCTAATCTACTTAGGATTGCCAACTCCCTAAAATAAAAATGACGGAGATGGTGGTCTGGGGTTATGGAACAAGAAGCTGGAAGAGCGTTCTATAATTGAGAAGTGCAAGAGAAGAAACTGTTAGCATAGAACTTATAGTTGCATCTAGTTAATTCAACTGTGGATTCATGATACCTTGCCACAAATCTAATACTGCACTTAAATTCATAAAGTCTAGGTACCATGATGAAGAGTTCATGCAAACAATTACCATGAAAGTCCGAGGTTGTCTAGAAAGTCCTGACTCACTTAGGAAGTGAAAAGAAAACAATAAATCTTAATCTTTGTCTTGTTCCACACGGTCGCACCATCAACACTAAACTTTATTGCCAGCTGCTAGACCAAGTGTGCAACAAACTAAAGGAGTATCTTGTTTTGCTCAATCAAGGTCGGGCTTTGTTTCAGAAAAACAATGCGAGGCCACACACTGCCAGATTGACTAAGGAGAAGTTCAAACAGATTGACAGTGTTGAGATTCTTCCACATCCACCATTCAGTCCCGATGCTGCACCGGGTGACTATGGCCTATCCCTCACAATGGCATGCTTCCTCCGCGACCAGACACTTTTGATGAAGCTTATTTACAGTTTTTTGATTCAAAGCCAACGAACTGGAATCTGGAACAGATTCGGATGCTGGCTGATCGCTGGCAGAGGATCGTCGAGAATGACGGACTTTTTTTTTGAAGAATAAATCTTGGTGTTGTTCCATAAAATTTTGTTGTTTTCTTTCCACTTCCTAAATGAGACAGGACTTTCTCGACAACCTAATATATACATATATATATATATATATATATATATATATATATATATATATATATGCGTGTGTGTGTGTGTTTAGGCAGCATATTTTCATTCAAACAGGTCTGGTTAAATAATTTAGACATGTCTATGATGATTTTAACAAAAAGTTTACGTTCCACTTAAATGAGCATAGTTCAATATCACAGCATTTAAAGGAACACTCATGATCACACTCACAGTTTAGACAGATTTTGGTTGAAAATACACACACACACACACACACACACACACATATATATTTATAAATGTAAAAGACAATAGGAAAACTGTAATATTAGCCGATGCGTTTACATTTATAAATATTGTCTTTTTCTACAGGTTAAATCTGAGAAATGTTTCATATATATATATATATATATATATATATATATATATATATATATATATATATATATTGTTACGTGTTGATAATTGTAACAAAGGAAAAGGAATGATTTGCCAAAACACAGAGCGAAATCACAAACAATATTTAATTTACTGAAAAACACAAAATAAAATATATACAAGATATACCATTGGCTGAAAACACAGAGTTACTGGCGAAGTGTTACGAGGGAGAAGGGAGGAGAGTCAAGTGTCTTAACTACGTTAGGGCTAGCGAAGTAATCTAGTTGCTATAACTGGAAATCTACAAATGTGTGTGTAAATAAAGATAAATTTTTAGTTTGGTCAATGAAAATAGTCAAAATTCTATTTACCAGATTTGTTCCATGAAATTCTCTTTTTGGATTTTTGTTGGTCGGCAACTTTTCATAGAGATTCTTTGGGCTGGATATAATAATCCTCGAATCAAAAGCCGGAGTTGATACTGGCAGCAATTCCTTTTACACCAACTGACAACCCTTTACCAAAAACCTATTTTATAGGGGCTAACACCTAATTTGCATATTTCTAGATGTTTCTTGAATCATCTAGATTCTTCTCGAATATACTGGAATGATGTAGAATCTTCCAAATGTTCTATATCAAATTTCTCTATTTTACCACTACTTCATGAAAGAAAACTTTTTTGTATTAATAGGTAGGACTCAGTAGAATACCTTACTATAAATTCTAACCATATTGAGACTTTCTTATTATAGAAATACATCCTCGTAACAATATATATGAGAAAAATAAATAAATAAGTAAAAAGAATAACCTCTCTTATAGCAGTATATGTTAATTTTAAATTTTGAAATCTAAGACACTGCATAATGCAGTAAAATAAATAGCTGAAATGTTTTGAATTTACAGAAATACATATACACGTACACAGATACTTTAACCGCCTGAAGATGCTTTCAGTTGAGATTGAAAGTATTTGGGAAAATAAAAACTATTTGAAAGGAAATTTTGGTATTTTTATAAATTTTCTAAGGATTCCAAGTAATTAATCCGTGAACCTGAAAGGATCACAACCAAAATAAATCGACATGTCTAAATTATTTAGCCAAACCTGTTTGAAAACATATATATATATATATATATATATATATATATATATATATATATATATATATATAAAAGTGAACATAGAAGTCAACAGTTAGAGGCGACAGTCTGTTTCATGCTAGATGCAATCGTCAGTGCCTGACGATTGCACTAGCATGAAACATGCTGTCGCCTCTAAGTGTTGACTTCTATGTTCACTTTTATATTTACACACACCCTATCTCTGATATTGAGCACTTTATCCCATAAATATAGCACACTTTAAGACTATATTTCTTTATATATATATATATATATATATATATATATATATATATATATATATATATGTGTGTGTGTGTGTGTGTGTGTGTGTGTATATATATATATATAAAAGTGAACATTGAAGTCAACACTTAGAGGCGACATTCTGTTTCATGCTAGACACAATCGTCAGGCCACGAGCATGAAACTGACTGTTGCCTCTAAGTGTTGACTTCAATGTTCACTTTTATATTTATTCGGTCTTTATCTCTGATATTGAGCACTTTATCCTATAAATATAGCACACCATAAGACTATATTTCTTCATATATATATATATATATATATATATATATATATATATATGTATGTATGTATGTGTGTGTGTGTGTACATATATGTGTGGTGTGGGTATATATGCACATATATATGTATGTGTATATATATATATATATATATATATATATATATACACATACATATATATGTGCATATATACCCACACCATATATATATATATATATATATATATATATATAATTTAGCACCGATGTTAATGGAATTTATATTTCCTTTCTTTCTAGCTCTCCAAACAGAAACATAGTCAAACACAAATACAAGTACACAAGAAAAATTAAATGAAAGGCTTAATCACAGTACCTTGTCAGTCGTCTTTAACGAAACATCTATAAATGAAGGATTGCTGCCCAAATGCACAATTTCTCGAATATATATATATATATATATATATATATATATATATATATATATAATTTAGCAACCTAATATTTATTTTAAAAAAAGGCTCAGGGCAGCTATATTATGGTGGTGGGAAAATGACCGAGGCTGAGATGACTGATTAACACCAATAATATTGCATATCTTTCTTTGTATTTTATCAAGAATCTCTAAATATATAGAAGACATACCAGACCAGATATGGTAGCAATATTTAAATGCATGGGTGAATGGTTGACTTATAAAAGTGTCAGATCAATTCTGGATGCTTATGGAGAATAAAATGCAGGACGTGTCCTTCAGTATCAAAATGGAGGATAATCTTGAATTTTGCAGGATGGTTGGTAATCTTAAATATGCTGGTATTATGGCTGGTAGGCTGAATACTAATATCATGAACCTTATGTCCATGGGTTCAGGAAAGCTTGTAGTTAAAAAAAAACTTTTAAAGCTGCTCTCGTAAAACACAAACACTTTACCAATTTTCTATTGTTGCTTAAAATATATATATTTTGTTTTTTACATGCAGTGCAATTTGGAGAAAATTGTAAAAGATCTTGTATTAGATCAAGGAAAAACAAATGATGATGATAAGAAAAGAGTAAGTATTTCTTTATTTTAAAAACAAAAGCAGTGGGGGTAGTTTTCCATTTATCAGGCATGCGGCAAAGTAACAGCAGCATTTAAGATGGGAAGTGAGTTAATTGGGGAAGAAGCTATAGTTGTGAAGATATGAGGGTCGTTCATAAAGTTCTACGCCTCATCCAGGAGGAATTGGAGAAACAAGACCTCCTTGACATCAATACACTTGGTCCAACAATACTTAAGTATTACAGTCCCATCATGGAAGAATGTGGCTTCATGGTCCTCCAAAATCTCCTCCACAGCACATAAGATCTCATCACTGTTTTCAAAATGGCGACCATCCAGGTGGGATTTTGAGTTTAGGAAACAGGAAGATGTCTGATCGAGCTAAGTCTGGTGAGTAAGGGGATGGAGTAGTGTCTGCTTCAGCTACTGCAACCTGTATCAAGAGCACAACTTATCTCAGACTTGATTGCTTCCTTTAATTGTCATTAATTCTGATGCATAGGATAGTCCATTAATAGATTTCCCCTTTTCCATGTAGTCTATCATGATTATGCATTGAAAATCACCTCCGAAAAAAAAAACAGAAACCGTCATCTTGTCAGTAGACGCTGCCTGCTTGAATACTCATTTTTTTTATTCAGTTTGTCTTGTGTTCTTACAATTTTTCTTTTTTTGAAGATTATGTGTGTGGACAAATTGTCATTAATGCTTATTGTCCCAAATTGTCAGTAGTGCTTATTGGTTCATTGAGTACTTGAAATAGATGGAAAAAAAAAAAACTCGAAAAAAAAGAGCCAAATTGTTCCATTTGATAATATAACTTTAAATTACTCATTTACTAATTTACTCCCTTGCCTTTGTCAAAGATATTGCGAGAATAGAGAATTATGAGAAGGAAGAAAAGCTATAAAGCTCAACCAAAAATATAAGTGGGCGATTTTCTTTTTGGTTTCGTAGGAGGAAGGTTGCGAGAGAAGCAGGAGAGTTAAGAGAATAACGAGATCCTAGAGGTCTTTTTGAACCACAGTTCACTATATTATTAAAATATAAGAACCATCTATAAGGAAATCCTAATTATTTACCATTTTATAAAGTTTGAATCAATTGGCAATTAGCTGATTCTTTGCCAACCATTCCAATAAACAATAAAAATAAATAAATAGTGTAAATAAACATTCTAATAAATAGTGCTTATTATTTTTATTGTAAAATTTCATGAACAAAGAAAATGTATAATTCACTTTCATATATGTGGTGAATACGAAATAAAAATAACTCTCTTTTCTTCAATGTTTTTAAATTTGGGAGACTGTGCAAAAATTTATTTTGACCAATAGAAAAAGGGATTGGCTCCAGGCAGAAGAAAAGACCTAGGCAAAGTTTAACGAGTGTATGTGAAAATTTATTTTGACCAATAGAAAAAGGGATTGGCTCCAGGCAGAAGAAAAGACCAAGGCAAAGTTTAACGAGTGTATGTGAAAATTTATTTTGACCAATAGAAAAAGGGATTGTCTCCAGGGAGAAGAAAAGACCAAGGCAAAGTTTAACGAGTGTATGTGAAAATTTATTTTGACCAATAGAAAAAGGGATTGGCTCCAGGCAGAAGAAAAGACCTAGGCAAAGTTTAACGAGTGTATGTGAAAATTTATTTTGACCAATAGAAAAATGGATTGGCTCCAGGCAGAAGAAAAGACCTAGGCAAAGTTTAACGAGTGTATGTGAAAATTTATTTTGACCAATAGAAAAAGGGATTGACTCCAGGCAGAAGAAAAGACCTAGGCAAAATTTAACGAGTGTATGTGAAAATTTATTTTGACCAGTAGAAAAAGGGATTGGCTCCAGGCAGAAGAAAAGACCTAGGCAAAGTTTAACGAGTGTATGTGAAAATTTATTTTGACCAATAGAAAAAGGGATTGGCTCCAGGCAGAAGAAAAGACCAAGGCAAAGTTTAACGAGTGTATGTGAAAATTTATTTTGACCAATAGAAAAAGGGATTGGCTCCAGGCAGAAGAAAAGACCTAGGCAAAGTTTAACGAGTGTATGTGAAAATTTATTTTGACCAATAGAAAAATGGATTGGCTCCAGGCAGAAGAAAAGACCTAGGCAAAGTTTAACGAGTGTATGTGAAAATTTATTTTGACCAATAGAAAAAGGGATTGACTCCAGGCAGAAGAAAAGACCTAGGCAAAATTTAACGAGTGTATGTGAAAATTTATTTTGACCAGTAGAAAAAGGGATTGGCTCCAGGCAGAAGAAAAGACCTAGGCAAAATTTAACGAGTGTATGTGAAAATTTATTTTGACCAATAGAAAAAGGGATTGGCTCCAGGCAGAAGAAAAGACCTAGGCAAAGTTTAACGAGTATATGTGAAAATTTATTTTGACCAATAGAAAAAGGGATTGGCTCCAGGCAGAAGAAAAGACCTAGGCAAAGTTTAACGAGTGTATGTGAAAATTTATTTTGACCAATAGAAAAAGGGATTGGCTCCAGGCAGAAGAAAAGACCTAGGCAAAGTTTAACGAGTGTATGTGAAAATTTATTT
Organism: Acanthosepion esculentum; assembly: GCA_964036315.1. Classification (NCBI taxonomy): domain Eukaryota; kingdom Metazoa; phylum Mollusca; class Cephalopoda; order Sepiida; family Sepiidae; genus Acanthosepion; species Acanthosepion esculentum. Next base: position 20,967,294 of record OZ038519.1, read on the forward strand.
TGACCAATAGAAAAATGGATTGGCTCCAGGCAGAAGAAAAGACCTAGGCAAAGTTTAACGAGTGTATGTGAAAATTTATTTTGACCAATAGAAAAAGGGATTGACTCCAGGCAGAAGAAAAGACCTAGGTAAAATTTAACGAGTGTATGTGAAAATTTATTTTGACCAGTAGAAAAAGGGATTGGCTCCAGGCAGAAGAAAAGACCTAGGCAAAATTTAACGAGTGTATGTGAAAATTTATTTTGACCAATAGAAAAAGGGATTGGCTCCAGGTAGAAGAAAAGACCAAGGCAAAGTTTAACGAGTATATGTGAAAATTTATTTTGACCAATAGAAAAAGGGATTGGCTCCAGGCAGAAGAAAAGACCTAGGCAAAGTTTAACGAGTGTATGTGAAAATTTATTTTGACCAATAGAAAAAGGGATTGGCTCCAGGCAGAAGAAAAGACCAAGGCAAAGTTTAACGAGTGTATGTGAAAATTTATTTTGACCAATAGAAAAAGGGATTGACTCCAGGCAGAAGAAAAGACCTAGGCAAAATTTAACGAGTGTATGTGAAAATTTATTTTGACCAATAGAAAAAGGGATTGGCTCCATGCAGAAGAAAAGCCCATGGCAAAGTTTAACGAGCGCAATTAAAATTTAATTTGACCAATAGAAAAAGGGATTGGCTCCAGGCAGAAGGAAAGACCAAGGCAAAGTTTAACGAGTATATGTGAAAATTTATTTTGACCAAAATAACCAGGATTCAGTGTAATCTTAACAATATAATATATGCACATGATACTGACACTGATGTGGAAAAGAAACTACAAGACCTCTTAGAAAGGGTAGTAGAAGAAATGAAGATAAAAAGGACCAACGATCCATTGCATGAAGACAGAAAGTATGGTCACGAGCAATCCCGAGATTAGATTTATGAATTGGAGATATAAACATCAAACAGGTGCAGAAGTTCAAATATCTGGGAAGCGTTTTAACAGATACTAGCAGCCATACCCAGCTGGTCGATCAGAAAAAAACGTTCAATTAGAATGGTGATAAAACAGCATCATGTTTAGATGTAACAGAGTCTATCTTCTTCAATTACTTTAAAGTATTTTCATTAAAAAATATATTGAATTAATGCATCTACTGATATAACAGGCAACATGAAGACCCACTTCAGACCACAATTATTATGGAGTTTTTCAAATTCAATTTGTCAGTGTGCTACCAGAGATGTAAAAAAGGATACATTTATAGAGCAACTGTTAAGTTTGATGGAAAATGGTTGAAAGATCAACGATAAATAAGAAAGAAACCAATAAAAATCGTCATTTTTCGCTATTTGCGCGGATTCCACTATACTATTTATCAAGTTAAATGACTGTTAAACAATCAACTTATTGTTGGCTACAATTGAGTGAAGTTTGTATTAGATTGCTTGAAAATTGAGGGAGTTTTAATTTTAAATTTGTGTTGAAATCGATTTTTCATTTTACGCGGCTTTTCGCTAAACGCAGTAGCGTAGAAACAAAAATTAGGTATCGTTGAGCTCGTCCTGATGTAAGTAACCTACATACCTAGTTTGAACAAAATCGGAGAAAAAGAGTTGAATTTATTGATTTTTTATCGGCTTTATCGATTATTGAAAAATTATCGATTTTTTATGCTGAGAACCTATCTCTTAAATTGTACAATGTAGGTGCAAAGTTTGGTCAAAACCAGTTAGATCGATCTCGAGTGAAACGGTACACACAGACAGACAGACAGACTTCCTCTATATTATATATAGAGATTATACTTTTTAATCTTTTCTGATTCTCAAATGCATTTCACCAGACGTGTCGGCCAGATGTGAACGCTAAGAAAGCAAAACAAAAAATAAAAAGTTGTCTTCTTCACAGAAGCACAGAGCATCAGATCCGGTCCACAAAACAAATCCCCCAAAAAATGCAATAGCCAATAATGAACATTAAAAAAAAACCCAAAAATGTGCCTGGGAGCATGCTAAACTAAAGATATAAAAACGGCACTCCTTGCCGACGACAAGCAGTTCAGCTTCAAGACTTTGGCATTGTCACACAACCGCTAGACCATCAAACACCTCACTAGTGTCAATTTCAACCCCGAAGAAAGGTGTATGTCAAACTCCACTATCAACACTACTTGGCTTCACTAATCTGCTCCAGGCCTCTCCCAAAGTCACAGTTGTTGTCACAACTGTGACCTTGGCCAACCAAAGCAAGAAATCGATCAACTCCCAGCCCTACCGACAATACCCTTACATATAATCGTTTTCCTTATCACCGGCAACTAAAGAACCACATATGGACAATTTATGCACCTTTCATACAACTATATATGTGATGAATTTTCACCAGTACACTACAACCTCATAACACGACCACCAGCCCATCCACACACCTCACTGGTGTCAATTTCAGCCCTGAAGATAGACAAATTCCCCCAAATGACACAGCTTCCCTAATCCACTCCACGCATCTCTTGTCATCAGCACTAATATACTGAGACAAAGCTGAAATCAAGAATTAAGTGCATACACGGGGTGTTCGCTTCATGATTTTATTAGCTGTTTTTACACGTCTGAACTGACCGCTGTTCGTAATGAAAAAGAGGCTGAAAACTCGTTTCTATTTCTAGAGTGATGTCAGTGAAGAGTTCTAAGGGGAGATAACTTCTTATAACTATTACCAGCACCCTACAAATCCGTTAACTCTCTGCCTTAACAACACCCTTACATCTAATCGCTTCCCTTGCCAACAGCGACTAAAGAACTATATATCAACTATTTTGTTACCCTTTCACACAATTATATATGCTGGCATTGAGTATTATTGTGAAAAGTGATCAATACAGGCTGTTGAAATTTTAATCTTTGTTCCTTTCCTGTGTAACCATACGCTCAATGTAACAGAGGATGAAATATGTGACCTCTTAGATACGAACACGCATTGGACAAGCCAAAGGAGCATTCCAAAAGCTAAGCACGGTGCTAGAGAAAGATAATAATAATATTGTAAATATAAAAGGGAAATATAATCGTTATATTCATGGAATGTTGACATGTTTTGAATATAACCAAGATGATGAATCCTCAAAATGGCTAATAATTTTATTTTTTGATTTCTCGCAGGAGCAGGAGCAGGAACAGGAGGACGAGGGTAAGTTTTTCATTCGATTAATTAATTCATGTGATTTTGCCAAAGATATCATTAAAATGTGATGATTGTTTGAACTTTTATTAAATCATTTCACCAACAAGCAAGGCAATAAAGACATTAGGATGAAAGAGGTTACTTAATATTAGAGAATATGAGTAGAACTAAGATGAAAGAAATACTAGTGAAAAATGAATAAGAATTGATAAGGCTTCATCTAATAATAATAATAATAAAATTCCAGATAATATTACTACTAATACTACTAGTGGAAATAAAGCAAATGAAATGAAGATAAAAGAAATACTAGTAAAAAATGAATAAGAATTGATAAGGCTTCATCGAATAATAATAATAATAAAATTCCAGATAATATTACTACTAATACTACTAGTGGAAATAAAGCAATTGAAATGAAGATGAAAGAAATACTAGTAAAAAATGAATAAGAATTGACAAGGCTTGATCTAATAATAATAATAATAAAATTCCAGATAATATTACTACTAATACTACTAGTGGAAATAAAGCAATTGAAATGAAGATGAAAGAAATACTAGTAAAAAATGAATAAGAATTGATAAGGCTTCATCTAATAATAATATACTTCGAGATCTTTCATTGAACATTAAATGTAACTTCACCTGTGACCTTTCGTTTGACATATTATGTGTGACTTCACCTGTGACCTTTCGTTTGAATTAGATGTGACTTCATCCAAGGCCTTTTGTTTGACATTAGTTGTTGTAGTGGAATATATGTGTATTAAAGAAGAATTAAGTTAAGCTTCAAACACAATCTACAAATTTTAATAATTTTTATTTATTTTTGTATTATTTTTCTTTCAAATTGAAATAAATAAATTACAAAGATTCTTTGCGAACAACTTCACACAAAAAGTTTTTTTTCATTGTATAACCGAATGAATTGTGGTAGTATAGCGTAAAAGGAAAATGTGTCTACATGTGTGCAGATGTATATGACACTGATTTATGTTGTTTTATCTACATGTATGAAATTCCAGCTTTCAGTCGCATGAAATAAAGGCAGGAAGTTAGTTGCGTTCGTTGGTGCATGTAAACAAACTATTGCTAAGCGTTATTTTGTAATATTGGATACTCGAATAAATATGCGAAAGATGTAAGTAATTAATTGTGAGAATTTTAGTTTCGTTTGTGTGACAAACAATCAAACAAACACCCTGGTCAGAGGTTCACTGAAAGACTTGTTAGCGAACAAGAATTTATCGTATTTATAATAAAATAGTAGACTCCGGCTGAATCTAAAATTTGGATTTATTAATCATAAGATGATTGGTTAATATATATTTCCCAATTTTTAAGTATTCCTTTTAAGGAAGGAAAATATTGTCGATCATATTCTGGAAGTGAGCCTCCAAAATTTCATCGTCTGCCAATTCAAAGAATACCGCGCGTCTTTTACGATGTTGCTTGATTGGTTGTATATGGATACAAAGATTCAAATAATTCGGGTCGGTTTTGTACAAAAATTAATTTACTTGCGCTGTGAGCTGGTCAGTATAAAAAAAAAGGAAAGTTTTCAGTGAAAATAATGAATATGTACTGAAATTTTCAGCATTTTTCTACAATTCTGAAACGGGGCTCAAACAATGTGACTTCACCCGATACCTTTCGTTTGACATTAGACGTGACTTCACCCGAGACTTTTTGTTTGACATTATGCAAGGCCTTTGCTAGGGTCTCGACCCCCCCCCACTCCCGAAACGTGATACGCCCCCTCTCTACTACATGTCGATTTCAAAGTTTCCCAACATGGGAGCCACAAACTCTCGAAGGAAAATTGGTGTGGAAGGGCAGCACTTTTAAATTATCAAAAATCGGGGAATTATTCAATTTATATGAAAATTTCATATTCATTAATTATTTACTTTTATAACGCATAATTTTTTTTATTTTATTTTAAAAAATATGAGAAAACGTTTTTTTTATTTTGTAATAACTACCAATATTTCTCTGGCTAAATTTTACTCGAAAAAAATGTTTAATTGGCAAAGTTTACCATAAAGGTTAATCGCTGACGCATCTACGCTGAAAATTGTTTTTGCAAAGATTCCAACACAACACAAAGGGGATTGTCTTAAAAATTTGTTTGAAAAACAGTATTTCGGTTATTTTTTTTATTTTTAAGCGATCATTTTCTCAGTTTTATCTTTCTAGAGATGCAAAAAATAGGGACTAGAAATTTTATTTTAATTACTAGCCGTGGACTTCTGGTTAGTATTAGTATTAGTCAACAAAAAAACATCAGAGATCCTCCTTAGTGGATGACCTCAGAATAAAAAATGATTTTACCGAGAGATATTCCTCGTTTTAATTGATTTAAAAGAAGCGTTCAGAAAGAATATTACATTTTAAAAAATTAAGCGCGACTGAAATTAGCACTTCTGCCACCCCAATAGGCATGGGACCCCCATGTAGTTGAGAGGTTCAGGGTAGTAAGTACCGGCCCTGTCGATTATTATAGTTGATGATTGAGAATATAACTTAGGTAGAAAATAAGTAAAAAAGCAAAAAAACGCTCCTGAAGCTAACCCTTTTGAGACTCCAACCTCATTGGGAATTTCTGCATAGTACGCACTGCACCGGTCATGAAGATACACAATGTATATTATTAGTTGATGACTGACAATGTAATGTAAGTTTAAAAATAATTTAACAAATGGCGGATGGCCTTAAAACAGAACAGAAAAAAAAGACAGAGGCCACAAAGGGGCCCAAAACCGCGCCCAACTCACCCGATGTGACTTCACTCGAGATCTTTCATTTGACATTAGATGTGACTTCATTCGAGATCTTTTGTCTGACATCAGATGTGAATTCTCCCAGGAGCTTCCATTTGACATTAGATGTGACTTCACTCGAGATCTTTCATTTGACATTAGATGTGACTTCACTCGAGATCTTTTGTCTGACATTAGATGTAACTTCACTCGAGATCTTTCATTTGACATTAGATGTGACTTCCCGTGGTAGCTTCCATTTGACATTAGATGTGACTTCACTCGAGATCTTTCATTTGACATTAGATTTGACTTCACTCGAGATCTTTTGTTTGACATTAAATGTAACTTCACTCGAGATCTTTCATTTGACATTAGATGTGACTTATCGGGTTATCTCCTCTTCGTTTCGTAACCCTTTTAACAGGGGTCTCTCTCTCCCGGGGGTATAAATACGGGCTGACCTTTCGCCTCTTTCTCTTTCTCTTTCGCCTCTTTCTCTTTCCACGGCTTCGCCCACGTGCGGCCAAACTGCCTCTCCTGGGGCCGTCAACAGCGCACGTGGGGCGAGGTACAAAAACTTTCACTTAACATCTCCAATATGTGAACTCTAATACACAACCAGCGTTTCCCATGTTCAGGGAACACGCTAAAAACAAAATTCACCCGTACAGACATTTCAACTCAAACACACACACAAACAACTTTCCATACAGACACTAACGTTTTATTCATGTTTTAAAGGATGTATTTGTAATTCTTGTATCAATCTGTTTGTCATTAATATATATTTGTTTTGTACATATATATCTGTCTTATTTTGCTTTCTTTGGACTCCATCATAGTCCAACATTCTCATGTAGCGGGACTGGCCAGCAGGAAGTCTTAGTCCAGAGATTTTATCCTCACATTAACCCGCCGGTCCCCTACAGACTTCACTCGAGATTTTTTGTTTGATATTAGATGTGACTTCACCCGGGACCTGTTATTTTACATGGTAGTATTCGATTTGCTGATGTTTATCCTTTATTTTGGATTACAACTGCCAGTGGTAGTATTTAGCTATCATACCGATATTTATCCCATGAAACTTTTAGCAGGCCTATTAAAGCAATAACTTCAAGTAATTAAAATTTGCATCAATAATTAATTATATTTCTCAGTTGCAGATGTGAAACCTGAAGACGGCAAAGATTATTACAAAGAGGTAACATGTTTTTTATTCAAATGTATTCTGGAACTGCAAAATATTGACTTCTTATTGACTAAGAACCTCACTTATGGGTCGCAGGGCTGCAGACCCCACTACTACTTCAATTCGAAAATGCTCTAAAATATTCATAAAGAAAAGTTTTCCTTTTGTCTTTTATTTAGATTGTCTTTACAGATATATTTTATTTATATCTCAATTTTTACACACACACACACACACATATATATATATATATGAAGTATCCCACATTGTGACAACAGTTCAGAAGATCTGCTGAGAAAGGTAAGAATTTGTTGTAAGAATTTAAAAACAATGGTGATAAAAACAGAAGCATAATCCTTGGGAAACCGAATGAGATTGCTAAATCTGTGAACCCAGGCAGCAAGGTACTTTTCACCCTTTTAAAGAATGCACGCTTCTTTGTCCAGTTATTCTCAAAAGACCATATCTACTCAGTGTTATATCCAAAAGAGAAACAAAGCAATTTATAAAGAATTAATGGATTTATACTTAATCCAATGACTTTAAATATTATTATTAGTGGATAGCCACGTATACTCTGTCTCTGTGGCTGAGCGGTCTAAAGCAAACTGGATTAAATGGTAGTTATGGGGGTGCAGGTTCGAAGCTTACTGAAAACAAAAGTTTTCTCGAGTGCACAGGATAACTGACTTAATATACAATAATTAAAATAAAATTAATAAAAAATAGGTTTCTATTTCAAACAGAGTTTGCACTAAAAATAATGTTTGAATAAATACGAAAGAAATGATAAGAATAAGAATGTTACAATAAAAATAAATCCATTAAAATACATGTTAGTATATATATATATATATATATATATATATATATATATATATATATATATATATATATGTGTGTGTGTGTGTGTAAGCAAATATGTGGATGTAGATCTGACGGTATGGTGAAAATGTGGAAAAGACAAAGCAAAATCAGAATATGTGAGTTTACTGTTTTTTTAAAAACAAAAACAAAATAAAAAAACAGTAAACTCACATATTCGGATTTTGCTTTGTCTTTTCCACATTTTCATACCCATCCCTAAACATAACCCCGCTTTCAAATGTAACTATTAACTGAGACAACGAAAATTAAAAATTGAACCCTCTACCACCCCTTGTCTAGATGAATGGATTTATCGGTAACCTTGGAAACCCTCAAACTATGAATCTTTCCTGTGCCGTTAACAACCGTAAATTTTAAAAAGTAAGTTACTCCAAAATTCGCTTGATGAGGAAATGGAACTAATGTCTTTGGTTTAATAACAAAATTAAATTCAGGGGCTTTAGCTTCCATTTCTGAAACATGGTCATCACTGTGTAGCGGTAAAACCATATTTTAAATCTATTAATTTATAATATTAATGCTCTGTAAATTTAAATTTACATAGAGCACTATTGTGTAAAAATAAAAATAACTATAAGAACACCGGATTTTATATCTTACTGTTCTTTCCTTTTTATTTATATATACATATATATATATATATATATATATATATATATATATATATGAATACTGCAGTAATGTTCTGAAATGCCTGTAAAGGAACAGTTTTTTTCACGCTTTAATGAGCGCGTGACCATGACATTATAACATAGAAGAAACAATTCAATAATGGCTAATTTTTTCATGTTGTAATGAATGCTCAGCACATTGTCAACCATTTTGCATTTAAAAGCATAATGAAAAATTACGGTAATGGATAACAACACACAGCTTTGTATAAATACTTATACTAATGAACAACATATAGTTTTGTATTACTTGAACCCCTGAAGATGATCTTGGAAAAAGATAGAAAGCACTTGGGAAATGAAAATAAAAGAAATTTAAACAGCTATAGCACATTTCTCTCATCCTTTAACATCTATACACAGAAGGTTATTCGTGAGTATGAACGGATTTTGTTAAAAATTAGCAGATATAATGCCTGTAATTTATTCAATCAGACTGCCTAAAAGAGAATTTGCTGCCTATATACACAAATTTTAATATATATATATATTCTATTTATACATTATTTTTATAGATACAAATATTTAAGTAAATGTTCTGTTTATGATAAACAGTATAAACAACATTTACTGGCCTGAATGTCTGAGAAATACTGTTTATTATAAACAGGGGATTTACCTGCATATGTATTTCTATAAAATAAAAAAAATAACGTATAAACAGAAAATATATTAAAATAATTGTCAGACAAAATCCATTTCGTAATAAATGATGTCATTTGTTTACGTTAAATATGCTTCGGGCAGATATGAGTGTTCGAGAGAAATTTTGCAAAATTTGTAGTTTGAAAACAGTAATTTGACTTTGTTAACCAGACACATCACATTGAAACAACTGTTCCCATACGATCACTGAAGTTAAGAAATGCCGAGCTTGGTCAGTACCTAGATGGGTGACCGCATGGGAATACCAGGTGCTGTGCGCCTGGTATAAAAGGCTTATAGCCGCGTCACATTGAAACACGTGTTCCCATATAATCACTGAAGTTAAGCAACATTGAGTCTGTACAGTACCTAAATGGGTGACTGCTTTAGGAATACCAGGTGCTGTAAGCTTCGATGTGCATGTGGTGAAACGTGTGATGGCTTGTTAATGGGAGTGCCAAATTCATTGGATATTCATTTATGCGTAAATACCCTTGGGAAAGTTTGTATTCACCACTTCCCCTCCCAGCTATGGGTTAATTAGTAAGACGTGTATCATTAAAAATCATTATTATCTCCAAAAATGCTTTTACAATGTACAAATCTTCTCTGGCTTTAAATAACCTGCAAATGATTGATAAGCTATAAAAAACTGAATCAATTTTTTTTCACCCCAAGTAAGGGTATATAGCCGCTAGTACGCAAGAGATTGTCAGAGAATATGAGAAAAAATTACTATTAAGAAGAGAGGACAATAAGAATTAAGAAGACAGAAGTTAAATTAAATAAAGAAATGAGAGAAAAGCAATGGTGAGGATCCGATTCAAAAATAAAAAATCTGGGGTCATAATTCCAAAGGTCATAAATACTAGTTAAAAATATTGAGTACATAAATCAAAAGGGGTAAAAAAAAAAAACTGTAGCCAAAACACGCGATGCAGAACTATCCTCTTTAACCACAAAGAACCCAGAAATCCCCCTCCTGTCGTCAAAAGTAGCATTCATTTATTGTGGAGATATGAAAGGATACGATTAGTTGAGACTTGTAGGTAAGTGTCAAGATTACAACATTTCAAATCTTTACTAAATTAGACCTGATGTTCATTTTTATTTTCTCTTTTCAGCAAACAGAACGCGATTCCTTTTATGAGGTAAGACTTAGTTTCCTCCTTCATCGTCACAGTATTCCACGTTAAAAACAACTATAATATTATAATAATATTTGTTGTGTTCCTTTCTGTAATTTTATATAAATAAATCTAATAATAACAAAAATCTAAAATAATAACACATTGATTCCAGTGGTCTTAACCTTTATCGCCAGTCATGTGTCTAGAATTGAATAAATCTGAAATTTGAACAGGTCAACTTGAGGTCAAACATGCGGACGTAGGCGAAAACATGATATTGTTCACGTGCTGGAAAAAAGCTTATGCGTGGGTAATGCCCACTTGTGTGTTTATTGACCAATCAGAACTTGAATTTTTTTAAAATATGTGTGAAGTTGAATCTGATTATAAACTCTGTGTGATCTTTTTTGCACAAAATTGGACAAGTTATTTTCAACTATTTGAAATGATGTAGAATTAAAATTATACAGTTTTATTGCATTTTTTAGATAGCAGATTTTTGGAGACTGTGAGTCCTGTTTAAAAAGAATTGCTTATTTAAATTCTCCAAGGAGTCCTGCTTTTAACTAATAAAACAAATTTTCTCCTTGAAATTTAATTTCTCAAAATTTCATGAAAGTGAAGGGGGGGGGGTAACATATGTAAAATAAATATTTTTTATCAAGACTTTCTAAAACAAAAGATTTCAACAATAACTTCATTCATTTGTGAAAATGTCCTGGAAATTTAATTGAAATCCAACAATTATTTGATTTTTGCAAGAATTTCCAAATCTGTTGGACAAATTATTTGAGTAAAAGTGAAGGTACCTACAGAAATTAATCTGTGAACTTGAAAGGATCACAATGAAAATTGACATATGTCTAAATTATTTTACCAGACCTGTTTGAATGAAAATATGCTGCCTATATATATATATATATATATATATATATATATATATATATATATATAAAAATTAATTTCGGTTGAGCTCTGTGGGAGTGAAGCGTGTGTTTGTAAACAGTGACTATTAAAGCTAATATAGCAAGACTCTTCAGCAGAATTGAGTCACTGTCAGTCACTGTGTGTTTATCTAAAATCTAAAAATAAATACGCTAAAATTCACCTTCATCCTTAGTGGTAGAATTTCCGACTAACGCCGATTCAGTCAGGTTTCGATCCTAGCTAGAGGCAACCAGATGTCTAGCCACACTGATGAGCTGTGATATAGTGAAACAGTCCATCTGTGGATGACAATAATATATATATATATATATATATATATATATATATATATATATATATATATATATATATATACAGTGGTTAGACAAAACAATTGAAACACTTGTTAAATTCAAAGAAAATCTATTTAATATGGAGTTGGTCCTTCTTTAGCCTCACGTACAGCTTTAATACGTCTTGGAATGGAATCATACAGCTTCCTGACTTCACCCAGAGGAATTTTCAGCCATTCTTCCATTAGTACCTGCTCCAGCTCTTTAAGACACGACGGTGGAGGATAGCAGCTCCTAACTTGGCGCTCCAAAATGCACCACAAATATTCAATAATATTGATATCTGGAGATTGGGGAGGCCACTCCATATGTTCTAGCTCATTTTCATGCTCTTCATACCAATTCTTAACCACTCAAGCGGTTTGTATTGGAGCATTATCGTCTTGGAAGATGCAGTCACTATCAAGTCTGGGCCATTGGATGAACATGATCACCCAAAATGTTCAGGTAATCTTTGCTGTTGATTCTACCATGCAGGGCAACTATTGGACCGAGACATTTCCATCATATAGCGGCCCAAACTATCACTGATCCACCACCATGCTTCACTGTTGGAAAAAGGTAGTCAGGGTTGTAAGCTTCTTTGGGCTGCCTCCACACATAAACTTGCCCTGAAGTTAGGAAAAGAGAAAAACTGGACTCGTCTGAGAATATGACTTGCTTCCATTGGTCTGCAGACCAGGCATTGTGATCTCTGCACCACTTCATCCACTTCTGAATGTTGCGAGTGGAGAGAAGAGGTTTCCTTACGGTGACTCTTCCATGATATCCAGCCTTATGGAGTTCACGATGAACAGTTTTAGTAGAAACTGGACTATTCAGATAATTATTCAACTCAGCAGTGATTTTTTGCCACATTGCATTTCAATGCACGTTGGTTCCTGTCAGTAAATTTGCAAGTCCGGCCCGAATTGCTATGCTCCCTAGAGGTTTTACCCTGTTTCTTGAATTGCGTCATAGCTCTTGATATGGTAGCTCTTGAAAAACTAAACCGTTTAGCAATCGTAGGGATTGAGGTTCCTGCCATGCGAGCTCCAACAATTTGCCCATTTTCGAACTCAGAGAGGTCACGCATTTAGCTTAAATTTTACTAAATTCTAAAAATAGAGAAGCCAAAGACAGTAAAATAGATAAATAAACGTATTTACAATAGATATAACCTGCAATTACGAAGTTTTAGTTAAAGTTCTTAATATAATAGGTCTTTGAAATATAGGAGTGAAATTTGCGCCTGTTCCAATTATTTTGTCCAACCCCTGTATATATATATATATATATATATATATGATACTAATGATATATATATATATATATATATATATATATATATATATATATATATATCCGGGCTTCTCTTATATCCGGGTCTCTTATATCCGGGTTACACTGTATACTTTGTGAGTTTTCCAGATAAAAAACATTTTTTACAGTTGATAAATAAATGGCTTCTTTAAGAAAACAATAAATAATTTCCATAGGTTTACTTGCTAAATTAATATGCAACTGTTGACTAAAGATTATTGCTCTAATTTGAATTGAGCCCTTTTTTAAATTAAATGTTAGGAACATTGGGATTGTACTCTATTCGTCCTCATTTTACCTGGACACTCACTCACACACGCACGCACACACACATAATATGTAATGCTTCTAAGATTTTAAGGCGTCTAATGTCTGTATGTTTATCTATAATTTTAGTATTTTCTATAAGTATTTTACGTATATCAGATTGCATAAGGGGAACAGTATATGACTTAATATGTTGTTTAATGGAGCTAGAATTATGTAGATGCATAGTTAATCTTCTGGAGAGCCGGGTGGTTGTAAATCCAATATATGTATGTGGATTAGAAGAGTATTCTTCCATGGGACATTTAAACTCATACACAACATTGGTTCTATCAACAACCGCAGCAACTGGAGAATGGTAAAAAATATTAAAAGCAAAAGACCTCTTATTAATCGTATAGATTACAATATTTCTGGTAACATCTTACAATGTTTATAATATATTTAAATTTTATAACGTATTCTTCGATCTTTTGGCTTGTTTAATAAAGATCTTTTTCATGCTGTCACATGATAAAAATCTTCGCCATGCACGTGATAATATGATTGCATCTTTTGAAATTAAAAGGATTTTAACGTTTATTTAGTTTGTAAAAAAGTAGCAACATGATTACGCTACAAGATAATTGGCAAATGTTTGTTAAAAAAAAATTTTGACTAAAAATATTGACCCTGAAGATGAACAATGATGTTCGAAAGCGCTAGGTCATCATACGGACAATACTTATTTCGAAATCATTTTCAAATAAAAAGTCTCATTAGAGAATATGAGAAAATTCAAAAGAAAATATGCAAGACTATGTTGTCTTTAACATTCAATACAACATGTTTAAAAGATATATATATATATATAAATATATATATATATATATATATATTATATATATATATATATATATATAATATATATATTTAAAACTTGTAACCTTATAGTTAAAAATAATAATTCACCTCCTAGAACAAAATTAAATAGAACAAACATTATTTACAAATTCAAATGTCCATTAAGGAATTGTATTCCTCAAGAATCAACTTTCATAAATAATTATATAGGCCACACTACAAATCGTTTAATACGCAGATTAACTCTACACCTTTCTGACAATAGCTCAATTAGATCTCATTTAAATATTCATGGAGACCTACCGGACACTATTCGGAATATACTTGTCGACAACACTAATATAATAGCATCATCCACTTGCAAAAAAAGGCTGAAAATAATGGAAGCCTTACTTATAAAAATAAACAAACCAACACTTAATAATATTAACTTTGAACATGGACATAATATCTTGACCGTGTTTTGAAACAAAAAAAAATGTATCACTTTATAAAACATACACATAACAAACTATTTCTAATTCTAACAGTTGAAATATAATCCTTGATAATGGCTAAATGTATAGCCGAAAGCGCTCGGATAAAAAGAACATTCGGACAATTTTTATATAATTTATCCTCTGAAAAGAAAAACTTTATTAGATCGCACGAGAAATTATATAAAAAACTAAATAAAAGCACCTTGTCAGTCGTTTTTAATGAAATGTGCTTGAAAGAAGGATTGCTGCCTAAATACACAAATATATATATATATATATAATATATAATATATATATATATATATATATATATATATATATATATATATATATAATTTAGCACTGATGTTAATGGGATTTATATTTCTTTTCTTTCTAGTCCCCCAAACATAAACACAGTCAAGTTCAAATACCGTACCAAATGTTGTTGATTCGAATGAAAAAACTGGAAGATGATATTCAGAAAATTCAGCAAATTGTTAGTAGCGATACTAGTACGTCTTCACATCTCACCAAAATGGTTGGCGACTTTTTAAGTACAATTTCTAACACACCGGAAGCAGATCCCCAACCGAAAAGGAAAAGAAAAAGTGATAGAAAGGCAAAAAAAGCAAAAGAAGTGGAGGAAAAAGACGGAGGAGAAGAGGTCGCAGAAGAGGGAAGTGAAAAAGAAGACGTAGAAAAAGAAGAGGAAGGCGTGGAATACACTGAAGTAGAGAAGAAAGAAAAGGAGAAGGTGGAAAAAGAAGAGAAAAGTGACGACGAGGGAAAATCCAAAGAAATGGAATCCGAGGTCATAGATATTTTAAAGGATTCCGAACCAGAGAAGTTGTCTGATTTATGGGACCAATTAAAAGCACTGGCACAGGCATTCAGGAATATGAAATGCAATGTCGTATCCTTGGAGAAAAACTCTAAAAACATGGCCAAAGCTCTTCAGCTGCTCATGAGAGGAAATACAAACATTATTGACGAGGTTTGTATATTTTTTTTATCTCACATCTTCCTCTATTTCTTACCATAAATTCATTCTGTTAGATGATGCTTCGTGAAGAAAATCTCTTGAATGGTTCGTATAGGCCTGTCAATGACTGGTTTTGTTTTACAATGATGTTCAACCTGTATAAGGCCCACTCTAGGTAGAGGATTACGGAATAATATTTGATTGATTTGTTTTTTATGGCTTACCAACCCTTTGTTGGTTACTTAAAGCCAGAAAATATTTTTAGATTGTAAGAATTTTTTTTTGAGATAATATTGATTTACTGATACAAGTTTTACTAATTAACCCATAGCTGGGGGTAGAAGTGGAATTATATCTTTCTCAAGGGTATATAATGAACCCAACTGAAATTGGAACTTGGCTGTCTAATTTTCAATTCCAAGCCTTTATCCACTATACCACCAGGCTCGATGTTGTTTAACTTTAGTAATCATACGAGAACTGTTATTTCAACGTGATATGACTGCAAGCCATTATAGAATAAGAATAAGAGTTTATGAAGAGGTTAAGATTGTTGTCGTCAGGGGAAGCATCCTCTTGGGAGTCAGTTCCACAAAGCAGTGGTTTGTGGGAAGAAGCTGCTTGAGTGAAACTTACTCATTCCCTTTGTACTCCACTGGAATACAAAGGGAATGATGGCGGTTCGCTACAATGGGCGTGGCATGGTGAATCTTAGCCATGAAGGTTAGAACTGGTGGAACTAGGGAATGTAGTTTGTCTGAACACTCTGAGGTTGTAGGGTGGGAAATAATTCATCACCCATGAAGAGATGCTTTTGGCAGCAGTATTCCATTTTTGGCCTGATCTGTCTCTTGCAAAAGTAGAGAATAACAGGTGTCCGGTACTTCAGACGTCAGGGATATAATGTAACCTGTCTATTCCCCAAGAACGCGCAGCCATACAATTTGGACCCCATCATAGATATCTTCACCTTGGGATGTCTGTGGGGTCAGGTTGGTTACATACAGTTTTAAACTGGCCAAGGAGTTGATGCCAGTTACGTTGTCAATTATCTAGAGTTGCTGTAAGTGTTGTATTTCTTACTGACATGAAAAGGTGTGGAGTGTTGTCCTTCTCTTTGATTCAGTAAGCCGTGGTATTTTCTTGACGACTGGGCTGAAGAAAAGAAAGTTGTGCTCTTGTCGGAAGAAAGAGAAAGCAAGATCTTGGTAATGATAGTAAATAAAGATAGAATATTTACAAAAGTTTGATATAGCTTGCCATCTCCAATTTCTGTATTTGAGAAACAGACTGAGGAACCCTAGTCAGCTGCCACCCAAGGCTAGTGATCCCAGCCTACCCTGATATTTAACACTTAGTAGAGAGAAGAGATGGGTCCATGCCTTTCCCAAGAGTAGCTGCGCAACAGATAAGGTCAGAATCTGAACTCAGCTTGCCATCTCCAATTTCTGTATTTGAGAAACAGACTGAGGAACCCTAGTCAGCTGCCACCCAAGGCTAGTGATCCCAGCCTACCCTGATATTTAACACTTAGTAGAGAGAAGAGATGGGTCCATGCCTTTCCCAAGAGTAGCTGCGCAACAGATAAGGTCAGAATCTGAACTCAGCTTGCCATCTCCAATTTCTGTATTTGAGAAACAGACTGAGGAACCCTAGTCAGCTGCCACCCAAGGCTAGTGATCCCAGCCTACCCTGATATTTAACACTTAGTAGAGAGAAGAGATGGGTCCATGCCTTTCCCAAGAGTAGCTGCACAACAGATGAGGTCAGAATCTGAACTCAGCTTGCCATCTCCAATTTCTGTATTTGTGAAACAGACTGAGGAACCCTAGTCAGCTGCCACCCAAAGCTAGTGATCCCAGCCTACCCTGATATTTAACACTTAGTAGAGAGAAGAGATGGGTCCATGCCTTTCCCAAGAGTAGCTGCACAACAGATGAGGTCAGAATCTGAACCCAGCTTGCCATCTCCAATTTCTGTATTTGAGAAACAGATTGAGGAACCCTAGTCAGCTGCCACCTAAGGCTAGTGATCCCAGCCTACCCTGATATTTAACAGTAGAGAGAAGAGATGGGTCCATGCCTTTCCCAAGAGTAGCTGCGCAACAGATGAGGTCAGAATCTGAACCCTGCTTGCCATCTCCAATTTCTGTATTTGAGAAACAGATTGAGGAACCCTAGTCAGCTGCCACCTAAGGCTAGTGATCCCAGACTACCCTGATATTTAACACTTAATAGAGAGAAGAGATGGGTCCATGCCTTTCCCAAGAGTAGCTGCGCAACAGATGAGGTCAGAATCTGAACCCAGCTTGCCATCTCCAATTTCTGTATTTGAGAAACAGATTGAGGAACCCTAGTCAGCTGCCACCTAAGGCTAGTGATCCCAGCCTACCCTGATATTTAACACTTAGTAGAGAGAAGAGATGGGTCCATGCCTTTCCCAAGAGTAGCTGCGCAACAGATGAGGTCAGAATCTGAACCCAACTTGCCATCTCCAATTTCTGTATTTGAGAAACAGATTGAGGAACCCTAGTCAGCTGCCACCCAAGGCTAGTGATCCCAGCCTACCCTGTTATTTAACACTTAATAGAGAGAAGAGATGGGTCCATGCCTTTCCCAAGAGTAGCTGCGCAATAGATGAGGTCAGAATCTGAACCCAGCTTGCCATCTCCAATTTCTGTATTTGAGAAACAGATTGAGGAACCCTAGTCAGCTGCCACCCAAGGCTAGTGATCCCAGCCTACCCTGATATTTAACACTTAATAGAGAGAAGAGATGGGTCCATGCCTTTCCCAAGAGTAGCTGCGCAACAGATGAGGTCAGAATCTGAACCCAGCTTGCCATCTCCAATTTCTGTATTAATAACCGTTATCGACTTTGACTATTACAGTTTTTATATGCGTCTTATTGTGAAGATTAAGCAGTGTTGAGCCTGGTCAGTACTTAGATGGGTGACCACTTGAAAACACCAGGTACTATAAGCGACATTCTACAATCTGAAATATGTTTCAGCTTTCAATAATCCACAAAGGGTTGATAAGCTGTCAAAAAAGAAATCAATCAGTTATTGCTATGAAAAGGAAAACATTTTTTTTTCTAAGAGAACTAATCTAAACATTTGTAAATTAATGAAAATTATCTTGAATGGCTACTCTTCTAGATCTTTTTGCATAACTGCAGGTGTTCACCAGGTACTCTATTCTTGGACCTACATTGTTCTTAATTTTCATCAATGATCTTCCTGATGTCATCAGTTCTCAACTCGGTATCTATACTAATGATAACTATTTAAGCTCGATCAGTTCAATGAGGTCAAAGTGGCAGCTAATCTAAAAAATGACCTCCAGTCTGTTGTTAACAGGGGTATGGAATGGCTTGTTAATTTTGATGCCCCCAAAATGAAACTGCAATCTATCAATCATCTTCTATCTTCATGGCCGATATTAACCACAAGGAGGTGACTCCTTGCCCCTTCTCAAACTAACATTATCTACTGACATGAAGTGGAAAGACTTTATTGAATCAATTGTTAGGTCCGTGGCTTCATTACTCCACTGTATCCTGCTCGACAATTTTTCTTTCTAAAATCTATCTTACATGTCTATAAGTCTACCATTCATCCATGCTTAGAACATTGCTGCCACATATGGTCTGATACTCCTGTTATATATCTGGATATTCTTGATAAAACCCATAGTAGGATCTGAAATGTTATTGGTCTTGGCATCACAGCTCCAGTCACTTTACCTCCCAAAAGAAACTGCAATCTATCAATCATCTGAGAGACCCCTACGTGCCTTCTATTAGTATGGTCAATATTAACCTCCAGGAGGTGACTCATTATCCACTGACATGAAGTGGGAAGATTTTATTGAATCAATTGTTAGGTCTGCTGCTAGAAAACGTTACTTCACTGCGTCCTGCTCATCAATTTTTCTCTCTAGAATCTATCTTACATATCTATGAGTCTACCATTCATCCATGCTTAGAATATTGCTGCCACATATGATCTCTACAGGAAATTGCAAAGTGTGATGGAATCATTATGGATTGGAAGATTTTTTAAAAAATTTTTTAACTGTTTATTCTGATCTAATCTAATTTGGAGAATTGCCGAGACATAAATGACACTTCTGACATATCCTTGGTCCAAATTTATTTTAAATTTTTATTAATGACCTTCTCGATAGCATCAACTCTCAACTTGGTATCTATGCTGATGACAAAACCATTTACTCCTGTCTTGATACTAAGTCTGATCAGTCCAATAAGGTTAAATTGGCAGCTGATGTCAAAAATGACCTTCAGTCTGTTGTTAACTGGGGCAAAGGAGGGCTTGTTAATTTTAACACCTCCAAAACTAAATTGCTATCAAGACACCCCATTCTGTGTTCCATCAGTGTGACTGATGATAACCTCCAAGAGAGTGATTCATTGTTTCTCAGACTAGCATTTTCCACTAACATAAAGTAGAAAGATTATATTGAATCATTTGCTTGGTCTGCTGTTAGGAAAGTTTGTTTGTTGTGTTGTGTGAGATCATTTTTCTCGCCAAAATCTATCTTATATATTTATAAGTCTACCGTTAGTCCTTGATTTGAATATTGCTGCCACATCTGGTTCAGTGCTTTTGTTATATATTCAGAAATTCTTGATGAAATCCAAAAAAGAATCTGCAATGTTTTGGGTCCTGACCTGGAATCTTGGCTTCAATCATTTTCTTATCGCTGTAACATGAGCTTCTCTGTCCCTTTTTATAAATACTTTCATGGTAATTGTTTTGATGAACTTTCTGCTATGATACCTAGACTTCATGAATTTAAGCACAGTACTAGATTGGCTGCTAGGTCTCATCATTTTAAAGTTGAACTGGTGAGATGTAGCCATAAATTCTATGCTAACAGTTCTTTTCTCACACTTCTTACCTGTAGAACTCTTTTCTGGTTCTATGCTTTCCAGCCAACTTTGATCTTCAAAAATTTAAATGCAATGTCAATCGTTGTCTTCTTGATTCTTCTTCTTTCATTGTTCTCACTCATTAATTATGTTTTTCTGTTTCTTCCACTATCAGTAAGCTCTTGTGTCTTAGTGGCTTTACTGCCATGCTTGGGGTGAAATGATTAAAAAAATAAAAATACACACACACACACACACACACACATACATATATATATATATATATATATATATATAAAGGGTTAATGATCAGAGTTGAATCAGACCAGGAAGCAGCAGTAATATCAAAAAATGCTCAATATATGTGTGAAAAAAATAAAATAAAAATTACATGTAGAGTTTTTATTGTAATGTTGAAACCAAGGTAACAGATTCAACTGGTCTCCTTATTTTGAAAGTTATATATATATATATATACATATATATAATATATAAAGTTTCTTATTGCAGGATTTTGAAATGATTGGAGAGATGAAAATGGTAGTTCGGAAGGTAGTTGGAGATATAAATAATCTAAATACACTTGTTAAACAGGTAAGAAAACATCATATTTCATATTTCTTACGCAGGTAAGTAAACAGAAAAATGTCCATTTATTTCTTAATGGTAGATGTGCATTTTTGTTCTTTTACAGGCTGTTACTTCACATCTCATTTCTTATACAGATCTAAAGATTGAGTCGATTATGTTCTTAATATGATCATTGTTGTTATATATCAGTTTGTATCAAAGATATTTTTATTTTTAAAAGAGCTTTCAAACTCTTATTTCTTACACATATTTCAAAACTTTCTGTGACTCCATCTTGACCTGGCATCTTACTTTCCCAACACCATAATGTAGCTTTCCTGTGTCTTTAACTATAAAATGTTTTCATGGAAATTGTTTTAATGAGCTTTCCTCCTTGGCACCTTGACTGGATGAATTTAAGAGTACTATTAGATTAAGCAGTGGTGATATACCAGAATCTACAGTAGCGGCCATAATATAAGGAATGGAAACAACAAAGACATAAATATGTGTATTACTTAAAAAGTAATGCATGATTAGCAATGAAATTTTTACCGAATAAAGATTAGGGTGTAATAGTAGCTTATTTCCTTTGTTCCATTTAATCTTTATTTTAAAAAAAACTATTATGTAAATTTTTATAACTTTGTATAATATTTATGCATTACACCCTAATCTTTATTCGGTAAAAATTTCATTACTTAAATGATAAAATGAATAATCTGCTGTGAAAAAAGCAATTTTCGATTTTTTGTTGAATATGCCCCTCCTCTAGCAAACATGTCATATGTGCCAGACAAAACTAGGCAAAGCAACAGTAATAAGGCAAAAACTTCACAAAGTAAGAATTATGCTAACATGCAAAAAAAGGGATAAAGTCAAGTCATTGTAGCGTTCTGACTTGAAGACAAGAACAAAAATCTGGGAGATGAGACTGAGAAGTGGTTCATTTTTATTAGTTAGGAATAAATAGCAGCATGTATCTGGATGATTTCTCTATAAATTTGGGGATCATGACCATTTTAATTTGATTGGGGACACCTTGACATAGTGTAATGATTAGTAAACTTATCTCGTTAAAACAATTATGACTGAGTACCCCATACTTTCGGCCTTGTGCCACATCTAAGCTACCCTTATAAAATCACCTGTCAGTCAGTTATGTGCCATGTGCGGTACACGCTTAGGCGATCATGTATCTTTCGATACATGACTGACAAGGCAGGTTCTTTTTCCCGCAGTAGGTTGCTATTTCTTTCTGCAGTAGACCAGTTGCCATCCAGGGCTATAGAACTCGGTCTGTTCTGCTATTTATCCATAGCTGGGGAGAGAAGAAGAGGATTCATACCTTTCTCAAGGGTGTAAATGAATGTAACGGATTTGAATGGAATTCAAACTCAGATCTCTGATTCCTCAATCCGAGCTGCTAAAAAGAAAAGACATTTTTACATATGATCAGATTTTTATGTCATGGCTGTTTTATTAGGATCCCTGTGAGTATGTGGTATTGTGGTATAAGGTTTATCAAATGGCAATGGATAAGTCTTTCTGGTGATTGAGTTAATGGTAATAAATGAATGGGTTGTTAATCTGATTAGCTAGGTTTAGGATAATTAGTGTAGACCAGTCTTTCCTTATTTCACCTTCAGCCTGATGCTAACATTGTTAATTTTAGCAATAAATATGCATTCCAGTTTGAATGGAATAAAAAGGGAACTTCAATGAAAAATGATCTTGAATTTTTTAGTAGTTTGGTCCGCCCTAGAATGAGACATATCTCAGGCAGCCCACTGGTCAGAAAATGTTGCCCATCCCTGATAAAAACAATTTGGCTGCAAATATGTCTCTTAAACTGTAATTTTCTGTTTTACAGGATAGAGACACCTTGCTCAATTTGACAGTTACTGTGGATAGTTTACTCAACAGATTTGAGGAAATGAAGACACTTTTTACAGGAAAAACTGAAAATTTAAAAGATGACTTAATTGTAAGTATAACAAACTTATTTAATTCTTTATTCTATCTCAGTGAATATTTTGAAAATGACTTCAATGCTTAATTCACCATTATCAAAAGAATGTCTGGTTGATGTCTTCGTATTTATATTTTAGACAAAAAAATTACTGAAGCATATAATCAACGCAATAAAATTGTAGACAAAAACTGCATGACAAACATGGACCTTCATGCCTGTAAAAAAAAACAGTGTTAAAAGAATAGTCTTCCCATGACACTGCTTTCATTTTAACTACTTTCACTCCTCTGGAATATTTATTCTTAAAAAGTGATTATTAGAATTGTAAAAAAATTCAAACATAAGATGAAAGTGAATTTATACATTTTTTTTTTATTCTTGAGAATTGAGAACAAAAATATTAAACACTTTTTATTAGAATCTTTATTTATAAAAATATCTTTATATTCACAACATTCTAAAAAAAAACTAATACCATTAGCACTAATGCAATGCAATATTTATTACAATTAAAACTAATGCAATACAATATTTATTACAATTAAAACTAATGCAATACAATATTTATTACAATTAAAACTAGTGCAATACAATATTTATTACAATTAAAACTAGTGCAATACAATATTTGTTACAATTAAAACTAATGCAATACAATATTTGTTACAATTAAAACTAGTGCAATACAATATTTATTACAATTAAAACTAGTGCAATACAATATTTGTTACAATTAAAACTAATGCAATACAATATTTATTACAATTAAAACTAGTGCAATACAATATTTATTACAATTAAAACTAGTGCAATACAATATTTGTTACAATTAAAACTAATGCAATACAATATTTATTACAATTAAAACTAGTGCAATGCAATATTTATTACAATTAAAACTAGTGCAATACAATATTTATTACAATTAAAACTAGTGCAATACAATATTTATTACAATTAAAACTAGTGCAATACAATATTTGTTACAATTAAAACTAATGCAATACAATATTTATTACAATTAAAACTAATGCAATACAATATTTATTACAATTAAAACTAGTGCAATACAATATTTATTACAATTAAAACTAGTGCAATACAATATTTGTTACAATTAAAACTAATGCAATACAATATTTGTTACAATTAAAACTAGTGCAATACAATATTTATTACAATTAAAACTAGTGCAATACAATATTTGTTACAATTAAAACTAATGCAATACAATATTTATTACAATTAAAACTAGTGCAATACAATATTTATTACAATTAAAACTAGTGCAATACAATATTTGTTACAATTAAAACTAATGCAATACAATATTTATTACAATTAAAACTAGTGCAATGCAATATTTATTACAATTAAAACTAATGCAATGCAATATTTATTACAATTAAAACTAATGCAATACAATATTTATTACAATTAAAACTAATGCAATAGAATATTTATCATTGACCAATTTATAAAGAAATATGAAAACAATTTTTTATTCATTAATTTATAAACATTTACTAATCTATTAAAATATGTGAACCAATTATAAAGAAATTTGTATGATTTACCATTTTATAAAATTTGAATCAATTGGCAATTAGCCGATGTTTTGCCAACTATTCCAATAAATGATATCATGTCGAAAATGAATTTGACTGAAAAAACCAGCATGGAGATAGTTGGCGAATGACCAGGTTGCAAAAGAAAATGTCCAAAAGGAATGGTACTAAAAGAGAATGAGGTGTTCGCACCTTTGGACACTCCAGTCAACATCCCCGCTTCACTCATGTAAATCTATTCTTCATTATTTTCGACAATAATAAATAAATAGTGTTTATTATTTTTGTTGTCAATTCTCAAGAACAAAGAAAATGTATAAATTCACTTTCATATGTTTAGTTTTTATTGCAATTCTAATCATCACTTTTTTTTAAAAATTATGAGCATTGTTGAGGAGTGAAGGTAGTTAAAATAAAAAACGGCATCAATGGAAAAAAATGTCCTTTTGACACTCCATTTTTTGCAGGCAGGAAGGTTCATGTTTGCCTGGACCCTTAAACCTAATGTTCTTGTGGTGAAATAAAAAGAAAACAGCAACCAGTGAGTAAATTCGAGCTCTCCCACCTGGTATTCCAACCTCAAGTCGTTCCTTCTTGAGTTCTGTCTCAAAATCGCACTAACAGACTTTTCCAGTCGCCAGCCGTGAACGTCGCTCCAAGCATCCCCACTGGGAAAAACTAGTTGCTTTTATATCTGTCCATATACCCATAATCCCTTGCGTCTTCATGCGATCCCCTAGTTCATTGCGTCCCTGTCCCATAATGCATTGCATATTCATTGCATAAAAATGCAATGCAAGTCCCCCCTTATTCCTTTACGTTATCTGGCCGAGGACGGATTACGGCAGAGCGGTAAGTGCTTTTTTTTTTCCTTCATTTCAACTGCAGTAGCTTTACATGCTAAGCAAATACGGGCTCTTTTTTGGCGGGGAAAAGGCAAGTCGCAACCAGTTGTGCTCGTCCCAGGTTCTGCCTCATCATGTCCGCCACAGTTCTTAATTGCCTTCTTTACCCTGCTGTCAAGCTTGATTCCCTTGGCTGCCATTTTGTAATTTATTTATTTTTCCATTGATAGTAAATACATTATTGAAAAATGAGATTTTGTCTGTGTCAAGCCAGAAGAGAACGACAGGTTTAAAGACTGACATTTCCCTTTCAAGTCATTTCAAGAGGAATATAATTTTTCTAATTTCAGAATTCATACCAACACTTCATTTACCTGATTGCACAAGAAATAAAAAATTGATTCAATTTCAAAAGACACTTCTAAGATTTCCCTAACATTGATGCTCAAAACTCTTGTGACAACATCATAAACCATAACATGTAATCCCTCAAATCTTAAAACTCTATGACTCGTTATTGTTCTTGCCTGAGACGTGGATGTCATGTCCATGTGACATTTAAAATATAAAAATCATTTAACACATTAATTCCCAGTGTTCCATTTTGGGGATGGTGAGTATTTATAGGTTATAGGTAGACAGATATGCAATGTGGTTATAGGTAGATGGACATGCGGTTGGCCCTGATCTGGCATCTTGTTTATAGTCGCTCTCTCACAGATGTGCCGTTGCCTCCCACTGTCTTTTCTACAAATATTTTCATGGTAACTGCTTTAATGAGCTATTTTCACTAGTTCCCAAACTGCATGAATTTAAACATGCTACGAGGTTGGCATCTCTTTCGCTGCTGAAATGGTAACCGTCTTTTCTACTCCAATAGCTTCATGTCTCGCACTTTCCGTCTGTGGAACTCCTTTCCTCTTACTTGTTTCCCTATCCAAATTCATTGTCAATCGACATCTCCAGATGCCTTGATCTATTCCCTGTCCTTCTCTTCATCCTTTCCTCTCCCACGCCTCTTTACTCTTGCTCACACTCTCTGTAACCCCTTGCGTGCTAGTGGCACTCCCACTTTGCTTGGGGTGAAGATCTTAAAAAAAAACAACGAAAAAACATTTAATACTAGGTATTTATAAACCTATAACAAATTTATAAAAGAATAGAAAGACGTGAAAATTTCATGGTTTTTCTATTTGAATTTTCTGATGAGTCATAAGTTATGACTCTTAAATTAATGATTGACTAAGTTCATGGCAAGTTCTATGACAATAAAACATCTATAGAAATTCCCTTATTGCATTGTTAAATATTTGAGCTTAAAAACTTTAACAAAATACTGCAATAATAATCATGAATGCTGGTCATTATTTTAAAAATCTGGGTAGAAATGAAAAGATTTGAAATTGATAACTTTTTCCATTTTACCGAAACAGCTGTTAAAAATTCCTGTTATAGTGGCATGGAGCTTAGTGGTTAATATGGACAGTTGATTTACCCCCACCAAGAAGATTAATGAAGGATGATAATGAGGAGTAAACATACGGGTAATTTTAATAAAACAAGATATGGAGTTTGCTCTCAAATTTATACACTTGTAGTAGTGTCAGTAGCTTGTTTCCTGAAAATAAATTAGAATTCTTAAAGTCTGTAGTTTTAACAAATTGTCATGAAGAGGAAATGTTCATACAACAGATTAAATGATCTGACATAAAATAATATTAAAAAAATGTTTAAACCAAAGGTAAGAGAGTTCATTGTTCACTGAAGGGATTTATAGTTTGTATACATTCAAAAGTAAACGAAGAGAGATAGTTTGAAATAATTAGCTTTCTTGGATTGTTCAGAGAAAATTCATTGAAGTATCATGTGCTGGTTAGAAGCCAATAATATAATTGATGAGTAATTTCACACTGGTGAGTACTTCAATGCTGGTTGCAAGGAACTGAAACAAAACCTTTCACATGGCATCAGACACTCTTGTAATTAATTTAATTTTTCTCCTCATTTTAAATCAAAAGAAATTTTGTGTGGGCTTGCTACTTGCTTCCCTTCTTCTTGTCTTACTGGCTAATTTCTATGAAAGAAAGCTTTTCATTGCTCCAAAAATATTCACATATGCTTGTGAATTTCTTTCCTTCTTCTTCCTCAGTCTTCCAAGTTTGAAGGGAGTTATTATTTCACACTCACTACACTATCTTTCCTTCTTTCTTTCTTCCTGAAATCAAGTACTGTCTTTTGCCCTCATTCCATGCAAGCAAAATGGGACGTTAAACACGTTTCTCTTCCTCTGTTTCTTTCTTTCTTTCTAGCCAAATGCTCGTCTTACAAACATTTCTCTTAATGATAATTTAAAAATAATTCAGCAGTCAATCATTTTATGCCCAATTCCATGAGAGCGTCTCTCTGCGCCTTCTTGGTCTCACATTTTCCACTGACCTGAGGTGGAACAACTACATTGAATCAATAGCTTCATCAAGGAAAGTTCTGGTGCCCCTGCTGTTCATCTCAAGATTCTCAACAAAATCCAAAGACAGATATGCAATGTGATAGGTCCTGATCTGGCATCTCGACTCCATTCACTTTCTTACAGATGTGATGTGGCTTCCGTCTGTCTTTTCTACAAATATTTTCATGGCAACTGCTCTGACAAGCTATTTTCACTGGTACTATGATTGCCTTAATTTAAGCATGCAACTAGGTTGACATCTCAGTCTCAACCTTTTAACATTTAAATGTAACCACCTCTTCTACTCCAACAGCTTCTTCTCTTGCACTTCCCAACAGTGGAACTCCCTTCCTCTTACTTGCTTCCCTGATAGTTATAATCTTCAAATATTCGGGTGTAATGTTAATTGACATCTTCTGATGCCTTGACCTTGACCCCTCTCCTTCTCTATACCCTTTCTTCAAACACCCCTCTTTACTCTTGCTCTCACTCTCTGTAGCCCCTTACATGCTAGTGCCACTCCCGCTTTGCTTGGGATGAAATGGAATTTTGGTAATTGCTTACTTAGTTTTCATCATTCGATACTGTACGTCTGAAAAATGGCAGATTTTATCGCATCAACATTACTTCTTGGCCTTTTGGCCTGAGATGCAATGACCAACTAAGACCAGTTTTGTGCCAAAATCCATGTAAGTGGGGGCCGGGTAAATTCTGACCATGGCTCGAATGGAAATGCTCGGTTTCCCCATGTTAAACAACTGACCTTGTGTCGCATCCTAAACCCAGTGGAGGTGCCGGGTGAATACCTCATTCCTTTGCCTTTTGGCTGAGATCAAAGTGTAGTATCTGTTCTTATCTGTTTAATCTGATTGACAGGAAGTAATGGTCATGCTCACTAATGAAGAGAGAGACAAGCATGATTGTAAGAAGATAAAAAATGCACTTAACATTTTCATTATAAATGGAATTAATTCATTATTTTTAAACAATGGGCATTTATGGTAGCAATGTGTAATTAATTCCAGATTTTTCTAAACCCATAACAAATAATGGTGTTTTTTGTTGTTGTTGCCGTTGTTTTTTATTAATTAAAGCAGGATTTTTTTTATTCTCCTAATTACATATTTTTATTAATTGATAATTAATACTTGTCTTTTCATTTTAATTTTTTATATCAAATTTAATGTATGTTTTTTCATTATTACAGGTCTTTTTTAGAAACCTATAATTGAGACCAAATTTTTTATTTTAATTTAATACTAGATTTTATTGTTAGCTACTCGCTCAATTAAGTTCCATTGCCTGAAGAAAAGTATAGAGCCCCAGCTTGCAAGTCCCGTTTACTCCCTGAGAAGTATGGGTCCACAGGTTTCAAGTCCTGTTGATCCCCTGAGAAGTATGGGTCCATAGCTTTCAAATCCTGTAGACTCCTTAAAGAGTATAGACAACAGCTGTGAAGTCCTGTTGACCCCTTGAGGAATATGGGACCAGAGTTGTGAAGTCCCATAGATTCCTTGAGGAGTATTGGACCACATTTGTAAGGTCCCGTAGACTCCTTCAGGTGTATGGGACCATATCTGTGAAGTCTTGTTGACTTGCTGAGGGTTATGGAACCAAAGCTGTCAAGTCTCATAGACTCCTTAGGAGTGTGGAACCACAATTCATAAAATCTGAAGACTGCCTCAGGAGTATTGAGCCACAACGCTCAAATCTCATAGACACCCTGAGGGGTATGAGGCCACAGCTCGCAACATGTTAGACATTACTGCTGTAGTTTCCTTGCAAGTAGGTTTTTTTATGGGATGGAGTAACTAGTCCCATACCCAACCAATTTTGCATTCAGAATTGTCCTTCTCCTAGACTGGTTGCCAACTAAGGCTCTGAGCCGAGTCCCCCCCCACTATTTTACCCATAGCTTTTTGACATTAAGGGGTTAAAATACTTTTGGTATTTGAAGACTTGGGCAAAAAGAGTTTCATCTTTTAATCAATTAAGGACAAGGACATCATCAGGAACCACAAATTTTGATTGCACCAATGTTCTTGGGAATATTTCAAGATGATTCTAATCCTCCTTAAAAGACATTCATTACGTGTTCTCATTCTTCTGTGTTGATTGTTTTCTGTCTCCTCAGCAAAAGGCAGAAAGACAAGACGTTGATAATATGCTGGCTTCTGTTCTGAAAAAGTTGAACATCAGTGATTATCGAAGAGAAATGGACAAACTTAAAGATGACATTGCAGAACAGGTGAGGCCAAAACAAATCAAAAGATAAAAAAATAATTTGACTTATGGTTTTATAATGCTTCCCTAGTTTTCCTTTCATCTTCTTTTTGTAGTAGTAGATATAATAGTAGTCAAGACTTTTAAGATGAAGCATTGTTGTTATTAATACATGACTAGTTTTCCTTTCATCTTCTTTTTGTAGTAGTAGATATAATAGTAGTCAAGACTTTTAAGATGAAGCATTGTTGTTATTAATACATGACTAGTTTTCCTTTCATCTTCTTTTTGTAGTAGTAGATATAATAGTAGTCAAGACTTTTAAGATGAAGCATTGTTGTTATTAATACATGACTAGTTTTCCTTTCATCTTCTTTTTGTATTTATTAAAATATGTGAACCAACTATAAGGAAATCCTTAATATTTACCACTTTAGACTAGTTGTCTGACGATTGCACTAGCATGAAACAGACTTTCGCCTCTAAGTGTTGACTTTTATGTTCACTTTTATATTTACACACGCTCTATCACTGATATTGAGCACTTTATCCCATAAATATAGCACACTTTATCCCATAAATATAGCACACTTTAAGACTATATTCTTTCATATTTACCACTTTATAAAGTTCGATCAGTTGGCAATTAGCCAATCATTTCAATTTGTGTGAAACGTGTGATTTGGTAATTTTTTTGAATGTTAAGTTATATATGTTAAGCCTTGAGGAAGGCAAAAGGGAAAGGATTATTCCCTACTTCTTAAAGATTAACAAATTTAGCGTCCAGTTTAAAATATCAAATGACAAAGACTTGATTTATACATGGAAGCCATGTGCTTGGTCTTTCTTTTTAAAAAAGGATAGTTTTTCCCTTGACTCTGCTATTATTTTATCTACCTTCACACCTTGGTAATTGTTTGAAAAAGTGATGTTTGAAATTGTAATGAAACCTAAGCATATAATAATAATACATATATTACTATTTATTATATTATTTATTGGAATGATTGACAAAACATTGGCTAATTGTCACTCAATTCAGACTTTATAAAATGGTAAATAATAAGGATTTTCTTAGAGTTGGTTCACACATTTGAATAATTTAGTAAATGTTTATAAATTTATGTAGAAAAAATTGTTTTTATATATATTTCTTTATAAATTGGTAAATGATAAATATTGTATTGTTTTAAATATTATATAGTTTTAATACAATTGTATTAGTTTTTTAAATAGTGTTTAATTTTTCAGTTGTAAAGAATGAAAAAAGTTATAAATTCATTTTCATCAAATGTTTAGGTTTTATTACAATTCTAAGCATCACTTTTTAAAACAATAAACATTACCGAGGAGTGAAGGTAGTTAAAATAATAGCGGTAGCAAGGGAAAAACTGTCCTTTTTGACACACCATTTTTTTGTATGCATAAAAATTAACAATTGTCAAAAAATATATACACTACAGTTCAAAAGTTTGAAGCCCCCAGAACTAGCATAGGATGAATTTAACAGAAACGTGAAAAAATATGAAAAAGAGTTATTGAAAAAAAGAAACTTTTTCAATGAATGCCAAAAATTTGTGCTGCAGTAATCAAGGCTAAAGGTTGGTTGGTTGGTTGTTTGGGGTTTTATGGCATATCAACCACTATGGGTTATTTAATGCCAGATCCAGTATTTACTAGATATATCAAAAACGTATAGCTGGCAACATCATTGTTTCAAAAACGTATAGCTGGCAACATCATTGTTTCAAAAACGTATAGCTGGCAACATCATTGTTTCAAAAACGTATAGCTGGCAACATCATTGTTTCAAAAAACGTATAGCTTGCAACATCATTGTTTCAAAAACGTATAGTTGGCAACATCATTGTTTCAAAAACGTGTAGCTGGCAACATCATTGTTTCAGAAACATATAGCTGGCAACATCATTGTTTCAAAAACTGGCAACATCATTGTTTCAAAAACGTATAGTTGGCAACATCATTGTTTCAAAAA
Source organism: Acanthosepion esculentum (assembly GCA_964036315.1). Classification (NCBI taxonomy): domain Eukaryota; kingdom Metazoa; phylum Mollusca; class Cephalopoda; order Sepiida; family Sepiidae; genus Acanthosepion; species Acanthosepion esculentum. The sequence goes on from OZ038519.1 coordinate 20,999,400, forward strand.
CGCATAGTTAGCAACACCACCGCTTCAAATATGCGGATGTAGTTTGTCGTCATACCCAGGACGCGGATGTAGTTTGTCATCATACCCAGGACGCGGATGTAGTTTGTCGTCATACCCAGGACGCGGATGTAGTTTGTCGTCATACCCAGGACGCGGATGTAGTTTGTCGTCATACCCAGGATGCGGATGTAGTTTGTCGTCATACCCAGGATGCGGATGTAGTTTGTCGTCATACCCAGGACGCGGGAAAGACCTGGAAGTTCACTATTTGCCCATAGCTGGGACCCCAACAGGTGCTACCACCCCGGGTCTTGGTGGACCTGGGAACACCAGCAATTAAGAGGTGGTTCCACGCTTCCTCAAAACCTCCTGATCAGAGGCCTTGCTGTTGGATGCAGTTTAACGTCGTACCCAGGACGCAAGGCTAAAGGAGGATATTTTGACGAGAGCAAAATTTAATCATAAAATTCTTTTTTTCTTTTTGTCATAGTAAAATTTCTAATAAAAAATCATGTTTTACTTTTTTTAACCACGCATAATAATTTTCTCTTATTTAAAGTACAAAACAAGTACTAATTTAAAAAATTACCAGAGGTGGTCTCCAACTTTTGAACTGTACTGTATGTCGGCTCACTTATCCATAATTTTATATTTGAGTGTTTATCTTATAGGACCAAAATGTCTTAATGGATATCCAGCAATTGAAAAACGACAAATATGATCGTTTTGAAATGGATATTTTCCGCATGTGGGTGGAATGTAAGTTATCAGCAACGCAGAAGTTGCCGAAGGGTAACATGGGGTTCAGCTTATATCAAGATGATGCAGCTATTTTAAAAAAGTAAGTACTAATAAATCACAAATAATATAAATGTGCCTTACAGAAGGACGCCTTTTATTGAAAACTCAGGCTGGCAGACTCAAATATACTGTGTAAAAAAAAAAAAAGAGACGTCTATTCAAATGCATGTATTTTTTTTTTACGGTAGGGTTCACCCTGTACAAGGCCCAGGTTTCCCCTGAAGATATAGGGTTACATTAAGGGGTAGTTTGTATGGATAGGAAGGGAAGTATCGAGTTATCTCCTCCTCATTTCCTAACCCTTCAACAGGGGTCTCTCTCCCACGTGTATAAATACTTGTTCACCCTTCTCTCTTTCTCTTTTCTCTGCTTACGCGCACATGCGAGCAACTATCTCGACTTAGGCCGCGGGCCGAAACCTCACGCGTGAGGCAAGGTATAAAAAACTTTCTCTTAGACTTTCCAATATGTGACCTCTCACACAAACAGCATTTCCCATATTCTGGGAACACACTAAAAACAATATACACGTTCGTACGGCCACTCAACACACTCACCATAACTTCTCCATACAACACTCTGTAACCCTTCATGTCATTGTAATTTGTTATTAATATATATTTGTTTGCATACATGTATATCGGTCTTGTTTGTTTCTTTATCTTCTTTGGACTCCATTATAGTCCAACATTCTTATGTAGCTGGACCGGCCAGCAGGAAATCTTAGTCCAGAGATTTTCATCCTCATATTCACCCACCGGTCCTCTACAGAAGATAACAGTTGGCTCTAGACTTAAAAATGTTAAGATTGTAGTGATCAGGGAAACATCCTCTTGGGAGTCTGTTCCACAGAGCAGTAGTTCACAGGAAGAAGCTGTTTAAGTGGAACTTACTTCTCACCGATGGAATACGGAGCAAATGTGCCTAGTTTGCTACAATGTAAACTGGTGGGTCCTAGCCCCTGAAGGTTAGACCTGGTGAAGTCAAGGAATGTAGTTTGTCTGAGCACTTTCCATGGAAGTAGCAACAGAGCAGTGAGAGGCTCACCACACCCTGCCCGTGAGAGAGAGGTCGGAGGGTGGAAAATAATACTTCTTCAACAACAACTCGGAGATGCTTTTGCACTCTATCAAGTCTGGAAAGTGAGGTCTGGGCACCTCCTGCCCAAATATGGCAACCATACTCTATTTTTGGCCTGATCAGCCCTTTATAAAGGTAGAGGTGTCCATTAATGTAGACGGTAATTAGAAATAATGTTGGATTATTGAAAAAAAAGCATTAATTCTATAATAATATAATTTACATTATCAGTATATTATTATTATTATTGTTATTATTATTGTTGATGTTGTTGTTGTTGTTTTTATCCCAATTCTTATTATTCTATTTTTTTTCATCAATTCACCCCAAGCAAGGCAATAATACCACTAAGATGCAAAGGGATACTGGGAGTGAAAGAAAATAAAAAACTTTAGAAGGAACTAGAAACCCATTCCTAAACAGGAAACAAGGGATAAACCTCTATTCCTGTTCAAAAGACAGGGGAGGAGTGTGAACTGGATGATAGGCAAACCTATTTACTCCTATTGAGGAAAAAAAAGTAAATAAAATTTCAGAATTTAGGTAGAGATTTTAGAAGTATAGAGTTGAAGTAGACTTTAGAAGAAATAGGAAACCAATCCTAAACTGGTTGTTCCTTAGTTATTTAGCATCTATCTTATGTCCTGCCAATACCTCATAAATAATAGACTATTCCTTTTTCATTGCAAGGAAATACGGAAAAGACATATCAGAGATGCTGTATAGTTTCAGTGAAAGAAAGAAAGAGTAGGTAATGATACTTTCATGTGTGGCTTACAGCCATATCATGTTGAAACACTGGTTCTCGTACAATCACTAAAGTTAAGCAAGATCGATCCTGGTCAGTACTTATATGAGTGACCACTTGGGAATACCAGGTGCTGTAAGTTTGGATGTGCAGGTGGTGTACTGGATAACAACTCTGAATTGGAAATGAAAGAACTGAGTTCCAATTCCTGTTAGGTTCGTTATTATACACTTACACACAAAGATATGAACCCACTGCTTCTCCCGACCTCCCATCTATGGTTTAATTAATTAGACTTGTATCAGTAAATCATTATTTTCTAAAAAAAAATTCTTACACTTGAAAAATATTTTCTGGCTTTAAATAGGTAGATTAGTAATAAGTAGATTAACAATAAGTAGATTAGCTGTAAAGCAAAAACAAATCAAACAACAAAGCTCACACATTAAATTCCCCTATCACATCGTTAAATATTTGAGCTTAACAACTTTAACAAATTGTTTCAATTACAATCATAAATATGAATCCTGGTTGTTATTTTAAGAAGTAAGGAGGTACAAATGAAAAGATTAGAAATTGGTAACTTTTTCTATTTCACTGAAATGGCCATGAAACACTTCTATCTCCCCTTCATTCTTTCTTTCATTTTCTCACTGAAACCAAGTAGTGTATATCCTTTGGTTCTCCACGCAGTGAAAACAAAACAACCCATTATTTTTTAGATATTGGTAGGAGACATTAAGCACTTCTTTCTTTCTTTCTTTCAAGCCAAAGCCCCATCTTACGAAAATATTGCAATAACAATAATAAATATGAATGCCAGTCATTATTTAAAGAAGTAAGGGGGTACAAATGAAAAGATTTGAAACTGACAACTTTTTCCATTTCATTGAAATAGCTGTTAAACACTTCTATCTTCCCCTCTTTCTTTCTTCCATTTTCTCACTGAATTCAAACAGTGTATCGGATGTGTCTTTTCCACCTTTTCACACAATCAAAATGGAATAATCCATTATATTCTTTAGATAATATTACTATTAACAAAAGAAAATAGTTCTTTTACTGAAGTATGTATATAAATGCCATATATATCAGTATACAATGCGACTTTTTAACCTTAAAAAGTAATTAGAGAAAGGAAAAAAAACATGGTTAATTCTTTATTTATAGAAGGCATTTGTAGATTTTAAGCAACACACATAATGAATGACGTTCTACTGTTCCTGTAGCAACAGAAAGAGTGAATCTAGGCAGACTAAAGGAGCTTACCTGAACTATTAAGGTAAGCTATAGGTACCATGAGAATGTAGGCCTTACCAGGTAGGTTATGGTCACCAAAACATACACAAGAATTAAGACCATTTATTTGCTGTGAAATATGTCCAGGATGCTGCTCAGTACTTCAATATAGGCCCACTAGTATTGCTCAGAAGCTAGGGTCGCATTATACACAAGCTAGGGTCGCATTATACACAAGCTATATGAAAAAATCAGGTTTGTCACAAGAAAAGTTCAGGAGTTGCAGCAGGGCTGGATTTAAGCCTTAAGAAGTTCCTTTCAGTATGTTCACCACCTATGTCTATAAAAAAATATATCCTGTATATGCTGATGTACCAGACGACTGGGCATATAAGATATTATATACCATACCTATGAACACTAATGGGTATGTCCCAATCCTCATAAATACGTTGGACACTATTTTAAGTGGGGGTAATATGCCGTCTATGTAGTCCACCACTGGCAGTGGTTTACCTACTTCATGCTGCTGGCGATTATTGTATTTTGTTGATGTTATACAGATTACCATTTTATTTCTGACCTCCATTTTTGTTATTCCTCATTCAGTAACCCTTCCTAGGTTACAACATAAGACAACCCCCAAATTTTCAAGTGAAAATGTAGGTTTCAGGCTATATTCGCTGTACAAGATGACCCCCTCCACCACAATCATATTTTAAAATGTATTGTATCGAATTTATTAAATAAATTCAGTAAGCATATACTTTCTTTTTACTCAAATTCTAATGAAAAAAACTGAGTTGTCAATTAACTATGACAATCTACAATAACTCATGAGTTGGTTCTGTGTTTTCGGTAGGCTATTATCGTAGCCTGAATGATTTTTCCCTGCTAACCATCCACTCATTCCACTGTTCTTGAATGTGATCTTTAAACAGCTTGTTGAGACACACATCCAGTTGTGTTTTTGTTCAAACTCATCAAAAAAGGGGGCGAGGCAGGGATTAGTCTATTGTCAAAACTCTCTCATGCTAACAACTTACCATGGACCACAGGATTTAAGGTTCACATTTTATACCCAGAGTATAAGGCGGCCCCCTATTCTGGGGGGAACTTTTTAAGGTTAAAAAGTCGCATTGTATGCTGATATATATGGCATTTATATACTTACTTCATGTCTGTGTTTGGTAAAGTCTAAAATTGGGCAAAATAGACAAAATTATGCAAAACTAAAAAAGCTACATCAAAAATTGATATGTATATAAAAAAAGATGCATCAAAATCTAGATGGGGGCCTCTTTCTAGGGGCCTCATCAAATTTAAAAGACTTACTCCAACGAGAGTGGCCCCAATTATTTTAAATTGTTTTCAAATTAGTTCAAAGGAGCCCCATTAAATCTGAAAATAAACAAATCTCCTCTGTTCTTATATCTTTATTTATTTTTTTTAGTTTCATCAGGGTCTGTGGGGTTCCCTCTAGTCTTAGGTTCTCTGGACTTGAGCCTATATAAACCTAGGTGTAAATCTGGTACTGGGTCACACTATACATGAGTATATCTTCTTTATGTGCTGTGTCCTTTCAAGACTTATGTGATCATGGCTCTCCACAACTTCCTGTCCCTTATAGCTCTTAATAAACTTTGTCTTTCTGTTATTTCTCTAAGTCTGTCACACATTTACTCAAGCTCATTAAGTATGTTATGCATTGTTTTCTTCTGTCCCTCTTTCCTTCTATCTGTCCTGTGAGTATCAGATTTTCCAAGCCCTCCTTCCTCATTATATGCCCCAGAAATGTCAACTGTCTCTTTCTCATGTTAAGTATTAGTTTTCATTTTTGTTTCCATTTTCTCCAAAACTCCATTATTACTCATGTTTGGTCCACAATATACTCAACATCCTTCTGTAGAACCACATTTCTGTTTCTTCAAATCTCCTCTTCATTTTCGAGGAGACTGTCCAGCTCTCACTGTCATACAGGAAGATAGCTATCATGAGAGCAGTTTAGTACTCTTTTCCTTGTTTCTAGTGAAATTTTCCTATTTCTCAGTACTCTGATTAGCTTTTGAAATGCTTCTTTGGCTATCCCAATACACCTTCAGATTTCAATGTTGCTCTTTCCTTCTTCGGTTAAGATACATCCCAGATATTTAAATTTCCGCACTTGTTTGATTTTGGTACCTCCGATTTGCAATTTGCACTTTGGGCTCATCCTTTTGATAACAATCATGCATTCTGTCTTCTTGCAGTTGAGGTTTCATCCTTTCTTCTTGCTTTCCTTCAATACTTTATGTAGGAGTTTGTTGTGTGGGATATAAACCATTGACCTCATTTAAAAAGTGAATGAAACATACAACATAAATGTATGAAAAGCTCAAATAAAACACAAAAATCTTTGTCTAAAAATGCATATATATATATATATATATATATATATATATTATATTCAAAATTCACAATACAGAATTAGCATGTATCTACTTTCAAAAGACTATTTAGAAAAAAAATATGAATTTTTGTACTTATCTGTTTGGTTTGTCATGTGCCTGAATTGCATGCAGCCTGTTTGTATAACTTCATGGAGCAAAAAGAGAAAGATTGACTTTTTCACCTAACAATGTCTTGTGCGTGTCTTGTCAAGTCATGTGACTGTTTTTAAAGCTCATAAATATTTATAATTATTTTTCATTGTTATTTTGGTTTGGACAAGGGGAGATAACTTTTTGTCGCTCACTGCAAGTTTAAGTATATACAGTAGTTATAAATCTGGTAGTAAGAGTTGAAAATTCTTCATCTAAAAAATTTTAAATTTAAATGCTTGCTGATATTTTAGTGTACAAAAATAATTTTGAATTTTATTTTATACTTACAGACAGATACCTTTCCACTGTTTATCATGTGATAAAAGCATAATGGTCACACCTCAAACGTGAGTAAATATTTAGAACACATTTAGCATCAAAATCAATTGTAGCTATTCCTAGTTATTCAAGTTCAAATCTCACTCTAGTCAGTTCCATTGATATTATCACAACATTTCAGCCGTTGTGCTTTCTGGCCTTAGGTGTCTTCCAATCTAAGTATTTTTTAAGGAATTTAAATCAAAACACTTTACTTAAACAGATTGTACTTGTTCAGCTGTCCTTTCCTAGAGACATATTTCTTTTTTATTTTAGAACTCTTCGATTACTAGTAGACGTGTTTGCATTGAGTCTGAGTCAATACTAATTGGCTCTGAGCTATTAACCCTCAGGACAATAGCTTATTGGATTAAAGCATTGGTCTAGTAATTGTGAGTTCAATCCCTGGGCTAGACAGTACAGACTCAGATGGGGTGGAAATAAAGCAGTTCTAAATGAAAACCAAGACGAGATATCCCCAGACATGGACAGGGAAACGAGAACCTCTCTAGATGAAAAGTGTTCAGAGTGTGTCCTCAAGGACACATGGCACAGTGGATAAAGGCGTTGGTTAGATCCAGTGACAGACCCAAAGAGTGTGAGTTCAATACCCGGTTCAGGCAGTGGAGAACTTTCAGAGGGAAAATTAGCAGGAGATAACTGATAACTGACATCCATCAAACATGGCTCGTGGAACTAGAACAGTCTACCCCAGTGATCGAAATAAAGGGTTCGGTTCGAATTTCCAACCACCTGAAGAAGGCCGGAGCGTACAACGGCCGAAACGTTGTGACAAAAATGGCGACAAAGATGAGGACAATAGTCCGACTAATGTAAATACTGTAAAAGTGTTCAGTTCAAAATTCCCTGAAAGTCACATGGATTGACTGACACCTGTAAAAGGTCTGAGTGTATAATGGCCGAAATGTGATAGTAGTCTAAATGTAAATAATGTAAATATTGATCATACATATATACATGCATACATAGTCAGACATTTTGTTGAGGCAGGATTGTCATAAGGATTCAAGGCAAAGTTTTACAAGGTCAGATACTCTTCCTGATGCCCAGCTCAGACAGTCATTGTAATCCAAGTACACCAAGTGTTTTTAGTAAGACACCATTTCTAGGAAGGTTACCATTCAAGGCTTAAGATACCACCCTGACATTATATATATATATATATATATATATATATATATATATATATATATATATATATGTAATTATATTACATATGTAATTGTATTATAATTATGACATTATATATATATATATATATATATATATATATATATATATATATATATATATATATATATATATATATATATATATATGTAATGTCAAGAAAATCCTTAAGAATCCATCTTGGTTATAATTTATTTCATGAATATATTTAAATATTCATCTCTTTTCTAAAAAAATTTTTGGTCTGAAGAGATGAATATTAAATAAATGAAATAAATTATAACTGAGACAGATTTTTAAGGATTTTCTTAACTTATTATCATTATATTGCTCTGTTATTTACATTGAGCTCACTTTGGATTAATGTCCTCCTTGGAATTATCCCTACCAATTACCAATTGGTATTATATATATATAAAAATATTCAAACACAGTTGCATTCCATATCACATGACGTCCACGTCTCACGACGGACGCTACTTAATGTAAACAAACTTCTGAAAACAGTCATTTCTGATGAAAGATCGGCGCCAATCTGAAATATCAAATATATATATATATATATATATATAAATATAAATAAATACTTTCACAAAAAAACATTCAATTTTTTTTAATTTGCAACTTTTCAGTTGTTTATATATATATATATATGTCCTCAAGGACACATGGTACGGTGGATAAAGGCGTTGGTTAGATCCAGTAACAGACCCAAAGAGTGTGAGTTCAATACCCGGTTCAGGCAGTGGAGAACTTTCAGAGGGAAAAATTACCAGGAGATAACTGATAACTGACATCCATCAAACATGGCTCGTGGAACTAGAACAGTCTACCCCAGTGATCGAAATAAAGGGTTCGGTTCGAAATTCCAACCACCTGAAGATGGCCGGAGCGTACAGCGGCCGAAACGTTGTGACAAATATGGCGACAAAGATGAGGACAATAGTCCGAATAATGTAAATACTATATATATATATATATATATATATATATATATATGCTGGTTGTTGTCTCATATTTGTCAATGATTTGAGGTAAGGTTTTACAACGCCTGATGCCCAACTCATGGTAGTTCAAGTACATCAAGTGTTTTTATCGAGATGCTATCTCTAGGAAGGTTGCCATTCAAGGCTTAAGACCCACAATACTTTATTATCAGCTCTACAACTTCAGTTTTTCTGAATTGTGTATAGAATACTTTTTAAAAAATATCCAAGCATTGGTCTGACTCTAGTATTGCCTCTACTATACTATTTTTCTTTTTAGTATTTTATACATATATATTTCATGGTATATAGCTGTATTTTTTTGTTACAGTAGGACCAGGATTAATCTCACGCAAAGCAAGATACCATCTCTTCGTGTCCATTCTATGCTTGAAAGCCCATTTTACTGCTATTAAATATTTTTCATGGTGCTGGTAAACTGAACAATCATGTCAAGCAATAAATATTAAGAAAATTAATACTTTTCTTTTTTAGCCTCATTCCACCTGATAAAGGTGGCGTGCCACCTAACAAACGAAATCGACCAATCAGTGCTCATGAAGCAGATCCATCAAGGCTGCTTAAACAAAGGTAAAACATTTTTTCTGTCTTTTAAGTTTTGGCCAGGTGGGAAATAATAAGTGCATGTGTAAGTTTACAGCACCTCTTTTTTTTTTCTTTTTATTTTTTTAACTAGAAACAATGCACAGTTTTGAGAGTTTTGTATTCATTGTTCAGTTAACTTGTGTTAAGGAAAGAAAAATGGCCTTGGACAGGATACACATGCAACACAGTTTGTTTTTCAAATTGGACAAGACAGCAGGAGTGAAGAAGATGACTGATGAAGCCATTGGAGATGTTTCTGTTGGAAGCAGTACATCATGACTGGTTTGCAAAGTTCAAGAAAAGCGAATTTGGCTTGGAACACAAATCATGAAGTTGTAGACCACAAGAATATATAAATCCACCTCTTCTCCCCCAGCTATGGGTTAATTACTAAGACATGCATCACTAAATCATTATTATCTCCCCCCCCCAAAAAAAAAATTCTTACAATCTAAAAATATTTTCTGGATTTAAATAACCTGCAAAGGGTTGATAACCTGTAAAAATGAATGAATCAATAAATATTAAGAAATCTGTGGAGAACCATTAAATGAATGAATGCGTTAAATAGCATGGTAGACTAAGCTTTTTAGCCTTGTCAGGCAATAAGTTTAAGAGATAACTCTGAATTTCAAACCATGGAGAAAGTAATTGGAAACAACTTTACTATCTCCTCCAAGAAGATATGGCAATTCACAGATAATAAAGAAAAGGAAGCTGTGGAGAGTCATAATTGCCTGTGTCTTGAAAGGACATGATATTTATTTAAAGAGATGACATCAAAAAATTTTACTACAAAGTGAAAGCAAACAACAAAGATACGATTCTTTTTCCGTCTGAATTTCTGGGGCGAGGAGTAATCGTTATTTACCCTTGGGGTGATAGCTGAGTGGATTAAAACATTTTTTGGCTGATTTGGTGACATATTAATTGTGAGTTCAATCCCTGGGCTGGGTGGTGTGAACTTAGACTCAGGTCGAGTAATAACTAAACAACTAAATAAAAATAAGATGAAATATCCCTAGCCATGGACAGAAGAATTAGAACAGTCTCCCCTCCTATAGATTAAACAAAGGGTTCAGTTTGAAATTCCTTGAAGCTTGCCCAGATTAGCATGTCATAGGACACAATGCAAAAACCTTGTGATAATAACAATAAAGATGAGGACAATAATCAGTGTATAAATGTAAAGAAGACAAATCATGAAGTAAACAATTTATGCAAAATTGGAAAAAAAATTGGCTAAACGATTTACTTTAAATAAAGGTATTTGACATGTATCATTCTTAATAACGTAAGCAATCGGAATAAAATTTCAACAATCTTTAACCTTTGTGACTGCAAAGAAATGGTATGCCAAAAGGTTGGTTTTTCCCTTTGACACTGCTATTATTTTAACTACCTACACTCCTTGGCAATGTTTATTGTTTTCAAAAACAATGATTATATGACACCTGCCAACAGGGTCACATCCTTGGTCACGGTTACCAATTAATGTAATGTCATTTGCCGCCACCTATATCCAGTGGTGTAACTATGTTTAGTGGTCTGGTCCTCAGGGTCTTAGGATGATGTTTTAACTACAGCTAACTCTGTGCTGATCAATGCTGATGCTCGTCCAAGCTGGTTGTTGATTGCCGGCTGCTTCCGTGCACACCGATTCTGCCCACATTGTGTTCTTGATCTAAGAGCAGTCGAAGATTGACTGTTGTCATAATGGCAGTGCTGGTTCAAGCCATGATGGGTGCTATATTAAGGAAGAAAAATATCTTCACGCCCCCAAAAAATAAAACGAAAGATTCATCGGATCAATCTTCAATCGGTTCATATAGCTCTTGGTACAACAAAAATTAATCCTTCCTGGGCCTTGTCTAAACTTCTGGGTTCAAAGTCTTGGGATCTGGAATCTGGTAGCAGCTGACATGGATTTCAGAGATACTCTATGCAGGATCTCAGCCTAAATTCTCTGAGCTCCCCAAAGTCATCTGTTTATATGAACTTCAGCCCAAAACTGACATGTGGCCAAAGGGTTATGGGGATTTGGTGATTCCCCAATTTTCATTAATTCCAATAAAGGTTTTCTTTGTTTTCTATTTCTGCTTTTTTAATCAAATTTCTAAATTTGGAGAATTATCCCCCTTTCTTGGGAGTAGTCCCAGGGATGCGCTTTCCTTAACTCCAACCTGCTTCACTTCACATCTGGCACTGCTAATCTGCATAGGTGAGGCATTCCTTCTTCCTTCATTGTATTCTAACTCTGTCCACTTCTCAGGGCTGGCATAACTGTCTTTGTGACAAATCTAATTTTTAAAGTGCATAGGAGAAAGGGCGTGGTTTATTCTCCTCATTAGTTTCAATTCTCTGACTCCTTTTCTGGACCCCACTTGTCTAGTGAAAAAACACAAACCAGATCACCTTCTCATTTTAACCTTTTGAGTGATAGATAAAAATTATTTCCCAATTTGTTTTTGTCAATGAAAATATATTTGTTTTACTAAATTCTCAACAAAGAGACATGCTGTTTTCTATCCTTGGACCAGTTGCCATCTTAGCGAAAAACATAAACCAGATCACCTGCCTGTTATGACAGATTGATTTTCATAATGCTAACATGTGCAGTAGATTCCTTCTGTTTTCATTTCTCAATTCGTTTCTGCTAATGAAAATATAATTCTCATCTGCTTTTCTTTTTGCCAATGACATGTGTCTTTCTAATTTCCCAAGAAAGAGATAAAGCCATTTCCCTATTTGCTTCACCCACAAACCAGATTTTTGATAGATAAAAAATAGTAAACTCTCTGTGCATCATTCCAGTTCATAGTAGTGAGGCAACCCATATGACCCTTTCTTCACTTTCACATTACAAGGGAAAAATGTCTTTTATTCTCTCTTTCTATCTCTCTATCTCCCAGTTTATATTTCATTTTTGGCTTAACCCTTATTCTATTTGGAATTAATGTTTAAACATTCCACAACCTCAACATCACAATTAGAATTTTAATAACATATGAAAGCGAATTTTATACATTTTCTTTCTTTGTTCTTTGACATAATTAATAATCACTATTTATTCATTTTAAATTAAATTAAAATTAATAAACACTATTTATTTATTAGATTGTTTATTTACACTATTTATTATATTATTTATTGGGATGGTTAGCAAAGCATTGGCTAATTGCCGATTGATTTGAACTTTATAAAATGTTAAATAATAAAGAATTCCTTATAATTGGTTCACATATTTTAATAATTTAGTAAATGTTTATAAATTTATGAATAAAAAATTGCTTTCATATTTATTTCTTTAAAAATTGGTAAATGATAAATATTACATTAGTTTTAATACAATTGAATTAGGTTTTAGAGTGTTATATTATATATAAAATTATTCTTGTAAATAAACAATCAAATAAATAGTATTTAATATTTTTGTTGTAAATTCTCAAGAATTCTCCCCAACAGATTTTTATCACTTTAAACGTTATTTTTAGCAACATTTTTAGAAATTTTCTGATAGAAAAATTTGAGCTTTCTGGAGAGCACAAATTTTACTTTTTTTATAAGATTCCTAAAAATTTCACATGTGGACATTCCATTTCTAATCTTCACTTTTTAAAACAATAAACATTTCTGAGAAGTGAAGGTAGTTAAAATAATATAATAAATAAGCTGTGTCAAGAGAAAAAACATCTTTTTGACATGACAGATTTTGTGTGCACATGAAGGTTAAAGATTGCCAGAATTTCAGTGTGTTGAAACATATGTAATTATAAACTATTTTTTCCTTGTCAGAGTGCAAGTAAGAAAATCCTTTATAAAGCCTTTGTAAGTACTTCAAATATTTTCATCATTTTATCCATTATCCTTTGAACTTTTATGCTTGTATCAGTTGTTGGATTCCATTGTATATATATATATATATATATATATATATATATATATATATATATATATATATATATCTATAAATGGCAGGATGTGTGCGTGTGTGTGTGTGTGTGTGTGTGTGTGTGTGTGTGTGTGTGTGTGTGTGTGTGTGTGTGTAATGAATGCACGGCCGCAATTGGCGACGGATTTGCACCAAAATTTATATGTACATGCTCCAAGTTAGCAGGAAGACCAAGACTTTATAATATTTATGCTCTGTAGATTTGTATTGAGCACTGTTTTGTAAAAATAAAAATATTAATAAGAACACTGCATTATATATCATACTGCTCTTTCTCTTTATTACAATATATATATATATATATATATATCAATTATGTAGTGCGTATTCAATTTATGTAACCTAAATCATTCAAACGAAAAACAAATACTGAAGCTAATTATATATAATTAGCTTCAGTATTTGTTTTTCGTTTGAATGATTTACGTTATATATATATATATATATATATATATATATATATATATATATATATATATATATCCAGGTAAAATGAGAACAAATAGAGTATAATTCCACTGTACGTAACACTTATTTTTAAAGGAGGGCTCAATACAGAGTAGAGCTAAATATGACCTATTTTAAGATAGTGAAACAAAAATACATTAATAATCACTACATAATTACAATCATGTTTCAACACCAAAAACAAAACAACAAGCCCATTTGTGGTGTTGAAATATGATTGTGAGGGTCGAGCAATTTTTAACATGTTTTTGTTTTAATATCCTAAAATAAATTATATATGTATATATATATATATGTATATATATATATATATATATATATGTATATATATATATATATATATATATGTATATATATATATATATATGTATATATATATATATATATATATATATATATATATATATGTATATATATATATATATATATATATATATATATATATATATATATGTATATATATATATATATATATATATGTATATATATATATATATATATATATATATGTATATATATATATATATGTATATATATATATATATATATATATATATATATGTATATATATATATATATATATGTATGTATATATATATATATATATATATATATGTATATATATATATATATATATATATATATATATATATATGTATATATATATATATATTTCATTAAAAACGACTGACAAGGTGCTTTTATTTAGTTTTTTATATAATTTCTCGTGCGATCTAATAGAGTTTTTCTTTTCAGAGGATAAATTATATAAAAATTGTCCGAATGTTCTTTTCCGAGCGCTTTCGGCTATACATTTAGCTATTATCAAGGATTATATTTCAACTGTTAGAATTAGAAATAGTTTGTATGTGTTTTATAAAGTGATTCATTTTTTTTGTTTCAAAACACGGTCAAGATATTATGTCCATGTTCAAAGTTAATATTATTAAGGGTTGGTTTGTTTAATTTTATAAGTAAGGCTTCCATTATTTTTAGCCTTTTTTTGCAAGTGGATGATGCTATTATATTAGTGTTGTCGACAAGTATATTCCGAATAGTGTCCGGTAGGTCTCCATGAATATTTAAATGGGATCTAATTGTGCTATTGTCAGAAAGGTGTAGGGTTAATCAGCGTGTTAAACGATTTGTAGTGTGGCCTATATAATTATTTACGAAAGTTGATTCTTGAGGAATACAATTCCTTAATGGACATTTGAATTCGTAAATAATATTTGCTCTATTTAATTTTGCAATTTTAATTTTATTTTAATTTTGTTTTAATTCTAACAGTTGAAATATAATCCTTGATAATGGCTAAATGTATAGCCGAAAGCGCTCGGAAAAGAACATTCGGACAATTTTTATATAATTTATCCTCTGAAAAGAAAAACTCTATTAGATCGCACGAGAAATTATATAAAAAACTAAATAAAAGCACCCTGTCAGTCGTTTTTAATGAAATGTGGTTGAAAGAAGGATTGCTGCCTAAATACACAAATATATATATATATATATATATATATATATATATATATATATATATATATATATATATATATATATATATGTATGTATCTATCTATAAAAGGCAGGATGTGTGTGTGTGTGTAACGAATGCATCGCCGCCATTTTCGACGGATTTGCACCAAAATTTACATGCGCATGCTCCAAGACCAACTTTGCATTTCCCAACTCCCATCAATAGTGGAGATAATCGATTTTTTCATGCTTCTACGGTAGTTTTCGGCCATTTTCTACTGGCCAGAGTGAGAGCCTATAGCTGGCTGCCACGAATAGGCAGGAAGATTCTATTGGCCAGCGTGAGAGCCAACAGCTGACTGACACGAATGTTAATAGTAGATTGGCTAGACGTAACCGTAAGTTCTATGCTAACAGTTTCTAGTATCAAACTTCTCGCTTGTGGAACTCTCTTCTGGCTTCTTGCTTCCAAGTCAACTGAGACCTTCAAAAATTTAAATGCAATGTCAAATGCCATCTTCTGCGTAAATTTCTGTTCTTTTATTGTCCTTTCTCCTTAATAGTATAGTTTTAAAGAAAAACAGAAAAAAAATGATTTCTTTCAATTTTTTTTGCTTTTCTTTTCGAATTTGTAGGTCTGATGAATTGGATTGTGATTCCAATGTAATAAATTATAACCATGGAATATTAGTGCTTGAGCCTTTTATATAATATTCTTGCTCTGTCTTGTACAT
The DNA here is from genome assembly GCA_964036315.1 of Acanthosepion esculentum. Lineage (NCBI taxonomy): Eukaryota > Metazoa > Mollusca > Cephalopoda > Sepiida > Sepiidae > Acanthosepion > Acanthosepion esculentum. Next base: position 21,015,584 of record OZ038519.1, read on the forward strand.
AGAGCTCTACTTGGATTTTATCCTCTTGGAAATATATATATATATATTTATATTGACCACTAATATTTTATATATATATATATATATATAATTTACAGTTTAAAAGTTTGAAGCCACCTCCAGAATTAGTTATAGGATGAACTTGACAGAAGAGTGAAAAAAAAAAATGAAAAAGAGCTCTTAGAGTCATTGAAAAAAGAATCAGTTATATAAAAAGTATACTTTGATAAACTTTTGCAATGAATGCCACAACTTTGGGCAACTGTAATCAAAGCTAAACTAAGATATTTTGACAAGGGCAAAATTTAATCATAATTTTTTTTTTTTTTGCCATAATAAAATTTCTAATAAAAAATTATGTCTGACATTTTTTAACCATGTATGATAATTTCCTTTTATTTAAAGTATAAAACAACCACTTCTGGGGCCAATTTAAAAAATTACCAAGGGTTGCCTCAAACTTTTGAACTGTAGTGTTATATATATATATATATATATATATATACCTTAATGTTAGTTGTTTCTCTTGTATTACAAATTAAATAAAATAAAAAGTAAATACGAACTTTGGTAAATTTAACGACTTCATAAAACAACTAATTTGGAAATTTTAAAAAGTTAATAAAAATTGGATAGACAGAACATATATATATATATATATATATATATATATATATATATATATATATATATATCATTCACAAAGATATTTGTAATTTAAACCATATGTAATAGCATTAGAAAGCAGTAAAAAAATTGATATTTTAGTGTTTACAATTTAAACCCAGTGTCATTATTATTTTTTAAAATAATCAGCAGCAAAATTAATGAAGAAATGTATTGTTGAACCTATCTATCTATATAATACTAAAAGTCTGTGATGATGTGCATGTTTGTGCCCGCCTGGTGCATAATGATTTAAGAGTTGTTTATACACTATTTTCATTTTAACTTTCTTCAAACAGACAATATCTTTAATTAAAATATTTGTAGCTTAAAGACAGACACAAAGAGATGCCGCTTTTTTGTTTCGTCCAGTTATTTGTAAAATTATTATTTATATTTCAGCTTTCTTTAAATGAACAATATTTTAAATATTTAAAATATATTTTTTGACATATTTAAAAAATATTTTCAAGTGAATATGATTTTAAAATATTTTGTTGGCATATTAAAAATATATTTTTAAGTCAATCTGATTTAAAGTTCAAGTTTATCCCGGAAGTTCTATTCCTAAAATGCTGTAAACAATCAGTAAAATGTTAAAAAAAATGAACTTGTAAACCAGACCAATGATGACGCAAATGAATTGAAATATTTAACTGAATCTTAATAAAATTAACTTTCATTTCAATGGTACATTGAAATCAACTTCATTGTTTTATAACCTGAACCATCAGTGACCCAACGGATCACGGGTAGTCTAGTATTTACTACTTTTAAACAATTTTTTAAAATTATTATTAATAGATTATTTATTTGATAGAAAAATGCAAAAGGAAAAAAGCTAAATGTTTTGTAAAAAAAATTCAACCAGTTTTCATTTAAATACATAAAACTCTAGTATTTTTTAAACATTGGCAAAAAATTATATTGAAATGAAAACATTTACATGACCAAGGCTAATGGTATTGCCTGTATATTATATCCAAATACCACCAGAAATTTATGATGAGCAATATTAATTACAATTTAATTTATTTTTAGTGTTATTTTGCTATCATTAAATGCATGGGCAACACCAGGTTGGCCTGCTAGTTTCCAGTTCAATTTGTAACTTAATGATAATTCATACTCATTCTGACCTTAATTTTTGTTTCTGTTTGTTACAAAAGAAAAGAAAATCACAACATTGAAAGAAGAAAAAAAATGAAAAGTAACGTTGGGTCTACATTCGTACACATTGTGATAATAATGAGTTGATATTTTTGTGTGTTTATTAGAAAAGCTGAAATGAAAATCACATTAACATTGAAAAAAGAAATGAAAAGTTTACTAATGGTGTTGGGGGTCTACGTTCGCACTCACTCTGATTTTACTGATCTGATTTTCGTGTTACTTACAAAAGCTGAAAAGAAAATCACATCAACATTGAAAGAAAAAAATGAAAAGATTACAAATAGGGCAGGGTCATTGTTTGCACTCACAATGATAATAATGATATGATTTTTGAGCTTGTTACAAAACCTGAAAAGAAAATTATATTAACTTTAAAAGAATGAATGCAAACTTAACTAAATAATGAGACTGGTGAAATAATAACACCATTTTGTAAAGAAAATTCTTATCTATATTTATTTGGAAAATTCTGATCTATTTTTATAAAGAAATTTATTTTAGACATGAAATGTATAATGATATCATGAGTATTCTTTATCTTATGCCAAAATTATTAATCTTTCCATTTTTTTTCTCTTCTGCACTTGTACAAAACCAATTTTTCTAAATTGTAAGCATGTATATTCAAAAATCATTTAATATTAGATTCCTGCTCATTAAGGATTAGTAGAAATACAAGGAAAGCTAACTTTAAATTCTAGTTTGGTTAATTACAAAGTTGTCTTCCCCTATTTTTAAGCAATTCCAATGTAAATTCTATACATAGAAGGTAACTTTATATGACAAACAGGAAAATGGAAGCAAAAACTAAAGATCCTCACAATGCAACATACAATAACAATTATTGCATTTTTCACCATATGTGAATGTTTTATTCTGAACTCATGCAGAGGACATTCTGGCAATGTATCAATCAGGATTTCCCAAATTTCTTGTTGCCATGGAGCCCTTGAGCAGGATGAAGGTTTTTCAGAGCCATAACAATTCTGTGAGTTTTAGTAAATTTTAAAAACCTGGGTTCATTTTTTTTGCTTTATTTATTAAAAGTTTACATGCATTTTTGTGATACCTATGGAATATCTGACACAAAGTTAATCACTTTCTCTCAGAAAAGTACAAAAATTTTAAGCCACTTTTTTATAGCATGTCAGGGTTTGTGTTGAAAATTTTTATTGTATATTTAAAAATAATGTTCTTTCTTCCTTTTTGGCATTAAATGTCAAGAAAACAAAAAATTCCATTAGAAACAAAGAAAAAAGTACTGAACTGTTTTGTAATATCAGTCCTCCTATATGGCAGTGAATGCTGGACAATCTTCTCACAGATGAAGAGACTTGAAGCAATAGAAACAAAGAAAAGAGAACTGAACTGTTATGTAATATCAGTCCTCCTATATGGCAGTGAATGCTGGACAATCTCCTCACAGATGAAGAAGAGACTTGAAGCAAGAGAAACAAAGAAAAGAGAACTGAACTGTTTTGTAATATCAGTCCTCCTATATGGCAGTGAATGCTGGACAATCTCCTCACAGATGAAGAAGAGACTTGAAGCAAGAGAAACAAAGAAAAGAGAACTGAACTGTTTTGTAATATCAGTCCTCCTATATGGCAGTGAATGCTGGACAATCTCCTCACAGATGAAGAAGAGACTTGAAGCAAGAGAAACAAAGAAAAGAGTACTGAACTGTTATGTAATATCAGTCCTCCTATATGGCAGTGAATGCTGGACAATCTTATCACAGATAAAGAAGAGACTTGAGGCCTCAGAAATGTGCTTCTACAGAAGGGTGCTGAGAATCCCATGGACTGAACATGTGAGTAACAAGTAAGTTTTAGGGAAAATCAAAACAAAAAGAACACTTATACTTAGAATTAGAAAGAGGCAATTGAAATTTCTGGGGCACATTTATGAGGACAGAGGTCTTGGAGAATTTGATACTCACAGGACATTTTAAAAGCAAGAAGAACAGCAGAAAATGGCTTATAACCCCTGCCTAGCGAGATTTCATAATTGGCTAGTAGAACAGGGATTGGAAGAGATAGCAAAAAGCTAAACCTTACTAACAGCTACAAAGGACAGGAAGTTGTGGTGAGCCATGAACATCCATGTCAAGAGACAAAGCACATAGAAGATGAGTATGGCATGAAACAAATTAAAGAAAGGTTTGTGGAAACCTTGGACCTCACTCGCAGAGCTCACTTTGGCAAATTCTGATATAGAATATATTGGCCAAATCCAAATTTTAATCTTTGTTGTACAGATTTATTTTTGAAGGAAAATTTGACAAACATGGACTTACATGCTAGTAATAAAACATAGAGTCAAAAGATGGTTTTTCCCTTGACACCAATTCTTTTTTAACTACCTCCACTCCTTCGCATTGTTACAAAACCTAATCATATGAAAGTGAATTTATACATTTCCTTTGTTCTTCAGAATTGATAACAAAAATATTAAACATTATTTATTTATTATAGTGTTTATTGGAATGGTTGGCAAACCATCGGTTAATTGCCAATTGATTCAAACTTTATAAAATGATAAATAAGTATTTCCTTATAGTTGGTTCCCATATTTTAATAATTTAGCAACTATCATTCGACCTTGCATGGAGTATTGCTGCCATTTATGGTCTGGGGCCCCTGCGTGTTGCCTCAGGGTTCTTGATAAGATCCAGAGACGGATATGCAATGGTCGCTCTCTCACAGACGCAATGTTGCATCACTCTGCCTTTTCTACAAGTACTTCCACGGTAATTGCTCTGAGGAGTTGCTTTCGCTTGTCCCTAAGCCTCGTGAATTTAAGCGTCCTACGAGGCAGGCATCCCGTTCCCACCCCTTCACCGTTGAAATTGTTAGGTGTAGACGTCTTTTCTACTCCAATAGCTTCATGTCTCGCACATCTCACATATGGAACTCCCTTCCCTATTACTGTTTCCCTGACAAATACAATCTCCAACGGTTTAAGTGTAGCGTCAATCGTCATCTCCAATTGCCTTGATCTATCCACTTCCTGACATCTTTCATTCCTATCTGCTCTCGCTCTATATCTCCCGTAACCTCCCCACCTCGATCGACCCTCCGTCCTTCTCTTTCTCCACATCCCTTCCTTTACCACTCCTATCTGCTCTTCCTCCAACCCTTCTGTAACCCCTTGCGTGATAGTGGCCACCGGCCTTGCTTGGGGTGATACGCTTAAAAAAAAAAAAAAAAAAAAAAAATGTTTATAAATTTATGAATAAAAAATTGCTTTTATATTCATAAATTTATAAACATTTTTTTTTTTTTTTATAAATGATAAGTATTGCATTGCATTCATTTTAATTGCATTAGTTTTTAGAATTTTGTCAATATAAAATTATTCTTATGAACAAACAACCTAATGAAGAGAATTTTTTGGAATGGATATTTTTTTAATCCAACAGATTTTTATCACTTTAAACATTATTTTTTAGAAAAATGTTTATAAATCTTAGATAAAAATTTGCATTCTCTGGAGAGCACAAATTTTTCTTTCATAATATTTATAAAAATTTCAGGCTGGTAGACAAAAATAAATTTACTGTTTAATAAATGGAGTGTCTACTCAAGTATGAGTATCCACTAAAAATAACATTTAAAGTGATAAACAATCTAATATATAAATAATGTTTTATTTTTTTTTTTGCAAATTCTAAAGAACAAGAATAAAAATGTATGAATGAACTTTCATATGTTTATATTTTATTGCAATATGAGTACTGGTAAAAAATGATGGCTGAAAAATTAGGTTTATAATACTCAGAAATTCACACCCAGATGTCCTCAAGGACACATGGCACAGTGGATAAAGGCGTTGGTTAGATCCAGTGACAGACCCAAAGAGTGTGAGTTCAATACCCGGTTCAGGCAGTGAAGAACTTTCAGAGGGAAAATTAGCAGGAGATAACTGATAATTGACATCCATAGAATTCTATCATGGCTTTTTAAAACAATAAACATTGCTGAAAAGTGAAGGGAGTTTAAAAAGTGGAGAGAGTGGGGAAACCATCCTTTGACACTATGTCTTAGTAATTTTCAGTAAACATGGACGTAAGTCCATGTTTACTGAAAATTACATAAAACATGGCATAAACTCTATTTTATTTTCTGACTCCAGATTTCATTCTTTTTTTCTGCTTTGTTATATTTCAGAGACAAAATGTTGTTAGAAGGTAAAGATAATAAATTGTATCAAGGCCAACAAATAGAGATACCAGAAGAGGTTAGTACCATCAAAATAGTATTAACAATGAACTTATATATGTTTTTCTTTTTCACCATAATTTCCTTTCTAGCCAAAGTACTTCATTTTAAAGTGAATAGTAAGTAAAATGTAACCTTTGTGCTTGGAAAAAAAAAAGTGTTTCAAAAGGACTTTTTTTTCTGTTGACACTGCTTACTGTATACTGTAATGAGTCCTGATATAAAAATAAAATACGGAACAAAAGAATGCAGCCATGCATGATGCTCAAAGAAGGAGTTTAGAGGTCATAGGCTACTAACATTTCCACCCTGTTCAGATCTGAGAAAAAATACAATGCATTGACACTGACCTAATTTCTCTCATTACTACTACCACGATCATGGCCTAACTTCAAACCAACATTTCTCCAGACTGCCATCAATATCCACCTTATTAACAAACTTCTTACTATGCTGAATACCAAAGCACTCACTCATCACTCTAAAGAAAATAAATAAAAATATTTATTTTAAACCCATGAGTTAGTTTGTTTTATTCCCAAAGTTTCCAATAAAATAATTATCTTACCACCTATCCACACTGGCAACCCTCTGATGTGAACACCCATTTGCCTAACTGGTGATCCTGATGTGATATGAACATGCACTCTTCTGATATGAACAAAACTGCCTCACAGGTGACCTCCTGTAATATGAACATGTATGCCACACTCACATCACTCCCTTGACAATGCTTATTTACAAGATTACAAAAATAGGTGAATCAATTACAATCAACACCACCAAGATAGTGTTGGTACAATGATGTTGGTACAATGCAATATTTATCATTTACTGTAAAATAACAACTCTAAGTAGAAGCCTATAAAGCTTTATTTGACTAATTCAGCTTTAGTACTGAAAAACGTTTATTTTATTGTGATGGATTGTTAAAAACAAGAGGTGGGGGTGGAAAGTGTTTATTTACCATTTTATGAAGATTTATTATTTATCACTTTATGAAGAAATAATTTTGCAAAGAACTCTTTTAAACTCCAGATTTGAGGTGCTGAATCGATCAGCTAAGTGACAAATTTTATTTGTATTAATCCGATTAAAAAATTTATAAAAATCTACAAAATTATCAAAATATATAAACCAACTACAATGCAATATTTATTATTTACCATTTTATGACTAAATATGAAAACAAGTTTTTTATTGATAATTTTATAAAAATATCAATGTACAATAGAACAAGAAATTTTGAATAAACATATGATTTTCCAGACATTACACCTTTTCTTTTCTGATTATTTTTGTTGTATCATCGAGGTGAATGATACACAGAGAAGAATGAGTGCTTAATATATTTATTCAAGACCAGTATCCGGTGCTAACGGATACATACAAAAAACACAGAACAATAAGTTACAAAACAATTCACAAGACAACTTACAAGGAATAGAGGAGGATCAAATGCTGTATACCCAAAGGAAGTAAGATCAGTTCAAATATTAATCAGCTTAGTATCAACTTATTAATCAATTGTTGCAGTCCTTAATCGTAGACTATATAAGGCTATGAGCCAGGCCATCTGATAGAGTGCTGAAGGGGTGCTAGCTACTCTACACCAATTTTATATACATTACTTTTTGTTTCAATTTTTTAAAATGATGAGCTTGAAATAAACAAAGACAATGTATAAAAATATCAATGAATTATAAAACAAAATTTGAATAAACCTGATTTTTCTGGACATAATACAATTTCTTCACTGATTATTTTATATCTCGGATTACTTTTTGTTTTAATTTAAAATTACATTTTTTTTATAATTGTGATTTTGGATCAAGAATGTATATTCAATAGAAATGCCAAGCCTGAAACTCCAGCGATTATAAGTTACTCCCCCACATCCTACGCATTTTTTCAAATTTTAAAAAAATCATTGCTAATTTTTCTAAAAAATGCCTAGAAAATTAGCCAATAGATTATTTATTTACAGTATTTACATTAGTCGGACTATTGTCCTCATCTTTGTCGCCATATTTGTCACAACGTTTCGGCCGTTGTATGCTCCGGCCTTCTTCAGGTGGTTGGAATTTCGAACTGAACCCTTTATTTCGATCACTGGGGTAGACTGTTCTAGTTCCACGTGCCATGTTTGATGGATGTCAGTTATCAGTTATCTCCTGCGAATTTTTCCTCTGAAAGTTCTCCACTGCCTTAACCGGGTACTGAACTCACACTCTTTGGGTCTGTCACAGAAATAGACATACTCAGAAATATAGACAGACTCAGATTATTTATTGTCAGCCAAGTGCTGACTTATAAAGAAATCTTAAATGAAGAATAGACATTGAGAAACTTGACTAAAACAATTGGCAAAGGTGGCGAATTGTGTTTTCTGGAATGGTTAGCAAAACATTGGCTAATTGCTAATTGATTCAAACTTTATAAAATGGTAAATAATAAGGATTTCATAATAATTTTGTAACGATCTGCCTATATTTCTGAGATGAGGTATCCTGACTATTTACACTATTTACATTATTCAGATGGTTGTCCTCATCATGAATATGACAATAAAGATGAGGACAACAGTCGGAATAATGTCAATTTTGTACATGTTTATAAATTTATGAATAAAAAATTGTTTTAATATTTCTTTATAAATTGGTAAATGATAGACATTATATTAATTGATTTACTCCAGCCTGGATAATTAAGACTGAGCAGTCAGACAAGTCCTATTGGCAGTTGATAGCCAAAACGACCTCAAGTCTGTTGTTAACTGGGGCAAAAGATGGTTTGTTAAGTTTAACACATCCAAAACTAAACTTGTCTCCATTTATCATCTGAGAGATCCCTCTTTGACTTCCATCAGCACAGCTGATGCTATCCTCCAAGAAAGTGACTCATTTCACTTTTTGGGGCTATCATTCTCAGTTGACATGAAGTGGAAAGACTAAATTGAATCCATTGCTAGGTCAGCTGCTAAGAAAGTTGGTCCACTGTGTCGTGCTAAATAATTTTTCTCTTCAGAATCTATCTTACATATCTATAAGTCTAATATCCATCCATTCTTAGAATATTGCGGCCACATATGGCCTGGTGTCCCTGCTATTTACCTGGAGCTCCTTGATAAAATCCAAAGAATCTGCAATATTATTGGTCCTGATCTGCTTCAGTCCCTTTCCCACCACTGTAAGGTTGCCTCTCTGTGTCTTTTCTGTAAATACTTTCATGGTAATTGTTCAGATGAGCTCTTTCCTATGATACCTAGACTTTTTGAATTTAAGCCCAGTAGTAGACTGGCATTGAGCTCTCATCAGTTTACAGTAGAGTTGGCTAGATGTAACCATAAGTTCTATGCTAACAGTTTCTTTTCTTGTACTTCTCACTTGGGGAACTCCCTTTGGGCTCCATGCTTTCCAGCCAACTTTAATCTGCAAAATATTAAATGCAATGTCAATCACTATCTACTGTCGTCCTGATTACTCTTTTCTCTTCCTGAGCATTATTAAATAAGAGAAAAGATCAACATAATTGTCACTATCTGATGTCAATGGCTATACAAACTAGCTAGAGTGTGGCTGAGAACAGAGCATAATGTGGCCACAAGGTTGCCCACCGGAAATACATGCATGGCATAGCTAACTTTAATCTGCAAAATTTTAAATGCAATGTCAATTACTATCTACTGTCCTGATTATTCTTTCCTCTTCCTGCTCATTATTAATGTTTCTGTTCCAAATTTTTCCACACCCTGTAACCCCTTGTCTTAGTGGCTTTATTGCCTTGCATGGGGTAATACTGATTAAAAATTTAAAAAACTATATATAAGATTATTCTTGTAAATAAACAATCTAATAAATAAATAGTTTTTAATATTTTTGTTGTAAATTCTCAAGATCAAAAACAAATGTATGAATTCACTTTCATCGTATGTTTAGGTTTTATTACAATTCTAATCATCACTTTTTAAAACAATAAACTTTATAAATTTTAACTACCTTCCATCCTTGGCAACATTGCCAAGGATGGTAGGTAGTTAAAATAATAGCAGTGTCAAGGGAAAAACCGTCCTTTTAACACTACATTTTTTTGCAGGCACAAAGGTCCAAGCTTGACAAAATTTATATTGGCGTTGGTATCAGTTATGTCAGTGTTATTTTCATTTTTGTATAATTTAGATAACAATTTATTCATCGCACCCTGTATATATTTTCTGGTTTCAAATAACCTGCAAAAGGTTGATAAGCTGAAGAAAATGAATCAATAAAAAAAAAAACACAAAAAAAAACACGGATAATGATACTTCAAAAATCAAAATGTATTTCAGGGGAAGGAGAAAACGTTACACAAAGACCAACTACCTCCACTGAATGGTGCGACACCATCGAAGAGTGAACATACGTTGTCAAGAATGATAACAGGAATACCAGAAAGACTAATAGAAAATAAATCTTCTCTTAGTTCAAGAAATATTGTAATCCAGCCTGATGAAAGCTGAGGCATCTTAAAAAAAAAAACAAGGGAGAATTATCAGAAACTGTCACAAGAAAAGGCAGTAAAATGTAATGGCTTTGCTAGATAAGAAATAAAGTTTCGAAAAGCCTTTTTATATGAGTTTCACAATCCTTTTCTCACAGATGAATTGTTGTAAGGCTCTTGCTATTTCCATGGAAAGTGTTCAGACAAACTACATTCCAAAGTTTCATCAGTTCTAACCTTCTGAGATCCGCTATCCTACGTATATTGCCTCGAACCACCCTTTCCCTTTGTATTCTATTAGTGAGCTGTTTTTTTAATCAGTTTGCCCAAAAGTTATATCAGGAGAAAAATGGATACAGAGCATGATTTAAAAAAAAAAATACCACCCCAATAGTGAAGTGTGAGAAGTTGGTGTGTCCATCCACCCCGGGGATACTATAGGGAATGCTTACTTGTGGACCAATAGCGCTTTTCTTAATTTGACTTGAAATTGCTCTGTGCTTTAAGTAATTGTACAACACCCTCCCCAGTTGTCCAAGACTTCCAACACTGCAGCTGGTCACTGAAGTGACCGCTTCAATCCAGAGCTAACCTTATCCCACGTTGAGATTTAAGCCAAGATTGAATCGTCACAGGTATCTTCGTGTTGGGCTGGTCCAAGCAAGGTGAAAGATGCACAGGGGAAAAAAATAACACTCGAATAAATTGAACAAAACTAAATACTGTTTTTATATCAGGCCTTTGTACAATAATTGGTTATATCAGAGTAAGCATCCAATTAATTATCAGCCCAACCCACGTCTAAATTGGAAGGGAGATTATTGTTGATTTGGTAAAGTTTCGGTTGCTGTTTTGGTAAAGTCCGGCACAAGGCTGAAGTCGGGTGTTCTTTTCATCAGGCAATCACGTGGGAGGGAGGGTATTACGACTAGTGGCTGGGACAAACTCTCTGCCGTCTCTCTCCTGTCTCCGTCTTGTCTGACGAATTCACTTCGCACATTCATATTTATTGATGTTTGCTGAAACTGGCACAAGGCATGGTGCATAGGAGGATTTCGGTAAATCCCCTTTGTTGTCGGCTTACTTCATAATTCTGGAAAATTCCCTTCTTCCACTCTTTCATATTATTACCTCTCACTAAATCTCCTCAGGGAGCGTGGGTGGCTCATCCACCCCCTCCTGGTATTTCAACTCGACTTTTGACCAGGAGAAATCAACTCCAAATTCGTTGTTTATGAAAATGATGTTTTCGCTTTACAGCTTGCATTTTCAACTGCGTAGAACGCATGCCAATCATCATTGCCCTCTAAGTCTGGGTCATTTTCCATTGTTCAAACCCTCGACACACCAATTCCAGGTGCCGTCTATATGTGAATTAAATCATCAATTTTTCCCACGGATTTTATGTATTAACTCTTATTGTTCCAAAGCCCTTCAGTATATTGCTCCTTCTATCCATGAGAAAACTTTCCTGTGTTTTACCCGCTGTAACAACAAATAGTATCACATTCAGCACATTTTTTTTATTCTTCTACAACATCGTAAATTATTTTTATATTATAAAGCCAAATTTGAATTCCAGTCGAGTTCATTACGTTCACTTATGTGCTAATACCCATAAAAAGTATGAATACATCTCTTCTCTCCCCAGCTATGGGTAAATAGAACAGCTGGGTTTGGTAGCCTTGGGAGGCAACCAGTCTAGGAGAATGAAAAACTCCAAATTCAAAACTTCCAGCTATGGAGGTTTTGAATCTGGGTTCTGTAGCCATGGTTGGCAACTAGCGTAGGAGAAGGACTACTCTGAAGTTAAATGCAGAGCTGGACTCCCTAAGACAGTCCGATGTCATTTTCACTTTTATTCCAGCAACTCCTGCGACAACACTGGTTGTCTAGCAGTATTGGCCATTAACTTTCCCTTAGACAACATCGGTAGATAGGTTACACGTGCTGCATGGGCAACTGCTGATCTCTCCTAAAAAAGAACCCTGCCCAGGCCTGCACCTTGGAGAGGGCATAATTATTCAGGGGCAGATCCATGGTCTCTTGAGACTGACAGATGCCATACAAAAAGGCCCCAAACAATACCACAATGCCATTAAGGGCTACAGGGAGTGAAAGAGAATGAAAAGACTTTAGAAGGAACCGGAAACCCAATCCTAAATGGGAAACAATGGTTAAAGTTTCTATTCCTGTTCAAAAGACCAGGGAGGAGTGTGAACTGGATGATAGGCAAACCTATCTACTCCTGTTGAGGAGAAAAAAAATTAGTAAATAAAATTTCAGAGTTCAGACGGAGATGTTAGAAGTATAGATATGAAGTAGATTTTAGAAGGAACTGGAAACCCAATCCTAACGAGGAAACAAGGGATAAACCTCTGCTCCCATTCAAAAGACAGGAAAGTAGTGTGAATTGGGTGATAGGTGAACCTATCTACCTACTTATATGAAGACATTTCAGAATTGACTCTCAGGATGCTTCCCTAATCACTACAATTTTAAGCTGTTCAAGTCTAGGGTTTATTCTGTAACCCTCTCTCTCTCGAGTGGCACTTGGGCCTTATACAGAGTGAACATTATTGTAAAACAAAAAAATTAAAAAATTCTTTGTGACACAATGGGTCCCTGCTAAATTGGTTAACATTGTCAAATGGACTGTAAATGATTTAATCTGAGCCAGGAGTAATGGAAGTTTTATGACTACCAACAGCAAAACTGAGATGTGAGATTTAAAGCAACTACCTGCTGTCCAGAAATACAAAAAAGGAAATTAAATAAATAAATAAAAAGTTTTTAAGTTCAAGTGACACTTGGCTGGAAGGTGAAGGAAATTCTAGTCATGGGTTCATATAAACCAGTGGTTCTCAATTAAGGTAACACCACTGGGGTTCACACAAAAAAATAGAAAATTAGAAGACCACGGTAATATTTTAGTGGTCCATAGAGAAATTTCACTTTGGATTGGTTGTTACAACTGAGAATTGGAATTTCTACAGTAATATACACCATATATACCATATTAAAATACTAACAATAGAAAAACAACTCTAAAACAAGCAGAAAATGAGATCAAGTGATGTAAGTTAGCGCTCCTTTTACTTTACCAGGTATTTTGATGGTAAAAGTTAAATAAAACCTGAGAAAGATATATAAAGGAAGGAAAAATGAAATGGAAAAATGAAAAATAAAATAAAAGGTAAAATGGAAAATACTAAAAAAGCTAGAACCTGTATATCTTTAAATGAATCTTGCTTCTTATGTTTACATGAGAAACTAGACATTATCTGATTTGCTAACAAAAAGATCTCTATTTAACCAAAGAAGTGAATTAACTGTAAATTGCTGACACAGTTTATCTTTTACCTTAAAATATAGTTAAATTTTAAAAATGAGGTAGTACCATTTCTTATGGCCATAATTTATAATTAAATAACGGTCCACCTTCTACGAATAATTATCTTATTTTGTTTATTTGGATTTAGTATTGTTATGTATTGCTGTGCAGTTAGTATTATTAATATCTCATATAGTTGTTCCACATTTTTAATTATATCTACAAATTCCTTTAAAAAGCTTCCTGAATCTGAAATTTAAAAATAAAATTTTTTCTGCTGAAATTAACTTTACATCTGATTATCCTCCTAACCGTCCCTTCAGCGTCCTTTGAAAAATTGAACGTTATATTTGTCTACAATCATTATACGTTTGTTGCTTGCATGCTTTCTGCAAATGTCAATGATGACCTGTCTAAGTTCCAGTTTATCATGACACGAAAAAATAACTCCCCCACCTCTGAGCGTAATTTTGTATTTAGCATAGATCTGACAATTGATTGGTTGATCAAGGCAATAAATCTATTTTTAATTCTGACCTTGTGTTTTCTTAACCTCCCCACATTTATCTTTCGGAAAAGAGGTACCACTTTGCTTTTGAAATTTTCTTAAAAATCATTTAATCACCAGTCACTTACCATTGCCTGAAGAGGCACAAGGTGCTGATACACGAAAGCTATTGTGTAGCTATTTCAAAATGTTTTTGTGCTAATATCTTATAACAAAAATAATATATATATATATATATATATATATATATATATATATAACTGTTCCCACCAAAATAATAGTCAGAAAAAAACACAACATTCAACCCCAAAATTCAACAAATAGCTTTAATCAATGACAAATAAACAAATATATAAGATAAAAAATAAAAATGAAAAATAAATAAAAACAAGCAAAACGATTTAACCCAAATAAATAAGCAAATAAACGACTTCCGGTAAATGACTGCCATAATAGACTACCAACAATAAGCTATATAAACAAATTTTTACTACGTTAATAAAAAACACCGATCAAAACAAAAAATAAATAAATAAATATATAAGATAAAAAAAAAAAATAAAAAAAAACAAAACAAAAAAAACAAGCAAAATAATTTGACATAAATAAATAAATAAACAAATAAGCGACTTCCGGTAAAAGTAACCGCCAAAATAGATTAGCCACAATGCACCACTGACCCTTATATATAAATAGCCGAGAAAAATAACAGCACTAGTTGCCTGACGATTGCACTAGCATGAAACAGACTGTCGCCTCTAAGTGTTGACTTCTATGTTCACTTTTATATTTACACACGTTCTATCTCTGATATTGAGCACTTTATCCCATAATCCCTTCATAGATAGATAGATAGATAGATAGATAGATAGAGTTTGAAAGACTGTTTTTGAAGTCAAAATTGCTGATTTTTCAGTGGGTGGCATTTAAGGCAAGTAGGCTTTGCGGTAGAGTGCTCAATATCAGAGATAAATACAGAGTGTTAACAGAATTAATATGAAAAAGTATTTTCACTTAACTCAGGCTTACTTTAAAGTTTCATAGTCACATAAATGGAATTACTTGTCAGGGTGGAGTTGGCCTCTGACGAGTAGTCACATCGAAATGACCACAAAACTTCAAAGTAAGCATAAGTGAAAAAACGTTTTCATACTAATTCTCTCTCTCTCTCTCTCTCTCTCTATATATATATATATATTTTAAACATGTAGTATTGAATGTTAAAGACAACATAGTCTTGCATATTTTCTTTTGAATTTTCTCATATTCTCTAATGAGACTTTTTATTTGAAATATTAGAGAATATGAGAAAATTCAAAAGAAAATATGCAAGACTATGTTGTCTTTAACATTCAATACTACATGTTTAAAAGAAAAGTTGCTGCCAAATTACACACACACATATATATTTTTGAATTGGACATAGTCCGACAATTTATTTAAAGACATTTATATGTTTAACGTTCTTTTTATAGATACAAGTATTTAAGCAAATGCTCTGTTTTATAATAAACAGTATTAAATAACATTTACCGGCCTGAATGTCTGAGAAATTTTCGGAGAACAAAAATTTTCTATGAAAATTTCTCGGACATTCAGGCCGGTAAATGTTATTTAATACTGTTTATTATAAAACAGAGCATTTGCTTAAATACTTGTATCTATAAAAAGAACGTTAAACATATTATAAATGTCTTTAAATATATATATATATTACATAACAGAGAAATCCAGTCACCTCATGAGTATAGACTATTTCAACTAACATTGAATGTGTTAGCCTTATTCAACTCAAATGGTGGACTGTATTCAGTGTCAGAACTAGAGATTTAAAATTTAATATTTAACAAAGATGGCTGTTGAAAAATTGATACAGATCCAACCACAGCAGACAAGACAGACTGCTTGAGTGGTGGTAATGGGAGGGCAGAAGTTATCTGTCTTAAAAGGAAAGAAGTTATACAAATTCAACCCAGATATTAACCATAAAACCCCAAATTGGGGTTATAAGAAAGATGAAGTAAAACTAAAGGAAAGCTGAAAAAAAGAAGTTTTATAAACGATTATTAATTATATAACAATTCTAACACTTTCACCCCAGCCACTCAACCTCTGACGACTTACTCTCTGGGTTGAGGCGTGACCTATCTCGGTGGTCACGGTTGAGGTGTCTACTCGATCCTAACTGAACTTAAGGGAGTGGCCGTAGGTCCCCTGAGCATCCATAGATTATTTGCCTACTCCACTGGTTTAATCCTGCTTCCTGCCCACGTTGTGTTTGGTTTGATCCAGAAAGCAGAAGTGATGTTCATCCATTCATGGTCGACTGAAGATGTAGACACGGCTGGAGAGTTTGCGCTAAGAAATTTAGAATGCAGAAAAAAAAATATATATATCTGCAGAAAGCCGGACAAACAACTATTCACGGGTTGAATTGTTAATGTCTTTTATATAGCAGAAAAGAATAGAGAAAAGAAACGGGTTACAGAAAAGAAAAGTATTTGACGTAAAAACTCATACACAGGATTCTAAACAGAGAGTGTATTGTGATTAACTTGTTGTTAAATCGTCTCAGAACGATATACGACTCTTGTGATAGAGGGATAAGATTTCTGTGCGGGGCTTAAAGTTTGGCATTCCTCCTCAGCAGTAGTAAGAGTAGTAGTAATAGTCGTGGTAGCAGAAGCAGTGGTACTTATATCAACAGTATGTTAGCGGACACTTCGTTCCAATCTCTGACGTCACTTCCTCTCCTCCTTGAGTCTCCAACTCGACTTACCACTGTCTCTAGCCCAACTCTTACCCGGGTTGTCTTCTCCAGTCTCGCCAAGAATTTTCTCCCGTCTCTCCCGTAGCTCTGCAACCCGTAACGGTCGATGCGAGTGCACATGCGAGTGACGTCATGCATGCGGCGCCGACCGATCGCAGCCTCTCGCGTCTCTCTCTTCCATCTACCACTTTTCCAGCATAACTACTCGTTTATATAGAAAAACCCAGCTGGTCATAACCGACCCTCGGCCCCACCACCTCACATGCGATCATCATGAAGTTCTGGCGGCTTCAACCAAAATCATGTGAATTCTAAAGGTCCTTCTTGCTTACTCAGCTCTATTCCAAGTTTTAACCAATAAAAATTATTTTGACCATTTCTATTGTCTTCTAATGACCCAAATTCCATTGGTACATCTCCTGTCCTAGATCAGATTTCCCATCAGTAAACAAAATGCTCTGATCTAATTTCACTACTCAGATCTACTCCAATTTCAATAAAAAAATATATGTGTGTGTGTTTCCCAGACTCTCTGTCACACAATAATAATTAATTATATAACAAAAAAATTGTTACCACTCAAAATTACCAAAATATGCTTACAAATAAGATATAAGAAGATTAACAATAAATTGTTTTTGATAGCTTATATGAAAAAAAAAATATATTAAAAAAATGAATAAAAATAATTATATTAACCATTTAAAATTTTAAAGAAAAGTTAAATTATTAAAAATATAAACCATACCCAGAATATATAAAAAAAAAAAAAAACCTTTTCAAAAATTAAAAAGATAATGCTACATAGATAAAAAGATAATGCTAATAACAACTCCAGAATAATGATAGGAAAATTAATGAGAAATTAGGAAATACTTTTTGTATGACATGTTTTGTCCAATAAAACTGGCTGGAGTTTTGTTCACATTGATGTAAACGGGAATCAAACCAGAAGCTGAACAGTGAGGGAGAAACTGAGGTAGCCTGTTGTAAGTTCACACATTAGTGAGAAATGAAGATGTATTTTGGTGAAAAAGGAAAAAAGGTTTTTACATTGAACCTGAAATAAGAATAAAAGCCAAATAATAATGGGTAGCATTTATTATGGTTGAAAAAACAAAGAAATATTTTACAAACAGAATCTTTTAAATGTCTCCATTGATTCAGTCCAACAAAAATAATGAACAATGAAAAACTGCACAACCCACAAGATGAAAGATAATTCACTTGCGAAAGATTTGCTGTAAACAGGATGATGAAGATGTTAATAATTTATGTTCAACAGTTTTCATCAAATACAGGAAGCATTTTTCATCATCATCAAAATTATACATGTTCCGTATCATCATAATAATAATATAAATATTTTGCATAATATCAAAATCCTAATAACAATAAATATTCTGTATACCGTAATCACAATAATAATATTCTATATAATATCAAAATCATAATAATAATCATAAGTACTTTCCTTAATATCAAAATTATAAGTATTCTGTAAAATCATATTAATAATAATCATTAATATTCTGGATAATATGAAATTCATAATAATAATCCTTATAAGAATAATTATTATGATTATTATAATCTTAAGTATTTTGATAATAATCAAATATTCTTCAATATATCAAAACCATATGCCAAGAGTGGCCGAGACAGTTAAGACTGTGTGTGTTGTTTATCTTGGCTCTCTTTCATCTGGTAATCTATAAGGAAAGAGAAAACTAATACTGATCATTGTTTTTGCGATATTGTTTAGGACAAGACCTTTCTCTTTCCTTACATATCACACACCTAAAAAAAAGCTGTAGAATAAATAAGCAAAAATATGAAAACAACAACAACAAATAAGTCCAATCATTTAGAAATCAATGATTCATCCTCTAGACAAGAATCAGAATTATGGAATGAATTTATGCTATGCATAACCATATTTAGGAATAAATTGTTGATTATCTTCCAAAGTGGCTGAAGCAAATAAAATTAAATAATTTATGGAAAAGTTCTAGGCATGCATTAAAGCCAGATAAACAGTTTAGCTTTAGTCTCTCAAGTCTTCTTTGTTGAGTATAATCATAAGACATATATATATATATATATATATATATATATATATATATGAAAATCCATGACAAAGTGGGAAAATATTTCATGTGACGCGTTTCATTCTTGTGTTATCTGTAAACAATTTTATAAAGACAGGAATTAAGATCTTTTAACCTTTCTTGAAAATCAGTTTTTTGTATTAGTTGACACACACATGAATAAAAAAACTTTGGTCTTCTCAAATTTTATTTGTTCATAAACAACTCTTAAACATTTACAATAAAACTCTTTGAGGAGTTGCTTTTCATATTGGAAACTAATTTTGCATTCCAAATACTGAATTGCCTCCCTTAGATTTCTTCACTGCGTTACATATGGTGATCATATTTTTTCTTTTTCCATAAATGAAAAATAAATAATTTGTGACCAATAAGAATTTGTAAATGAAAAAAAAAAAAAAAAAGAAAAAAAGTCAAACTAACTGTGGTGAAGGCAACCATAGTTATCCCCCCTTCGAAATAACTGACTATAAAAGAAATGGTCAAACTAGTAGTCAACATAAGGGATGCCGATGACACAGCGTTGATAGCAGACATCGAAAGGAAACTACAAAATCTACAGAAGGTAATGTAGGAAAGCAAGAAGAAAAGACTAATTATAAACTACAAGCCAGAATGAATTTGCTCATCAGCCCAAAGTATAAATTCCAAATCAGGGATACTAAAAATCAAACAAGTACAAAAATGTAAATAACTGGGAAATGTTCTAACAGAGAATGGAAAGTGTGACACTGAGATCCAAAGACGTATTGTGAAGGCCAAAGATGCATTCCAAAAGCTAAGCAGAGTATTAAGAGACAGGAAAATTGAAGTGTTACTAAATTCTTTTCAAAAAAATGTGCTGGTAATTAAACCATACCTCACTTATATTAAAAAAAAAAATGTACCAGTAATATAATTTGTGCTAATACTGCAAGTGTTTCTTCATTAGTGAGAAGGTCACAAGGTTATCATTTTGATTGTTTTGGTTGTGGTGGGTACATTTTTCTTAAATATTCCATGTCAAAATCTGTGTGTGGCCATAGTATGGATGTGTCCAATAGGCTGGCAAATACAGTAATTTATTTAATCTATAATGAATTACGTTTGGGTGCAATTCCAATGGAATGGCGGATATATATGATAATTTAGAAACCATGAATTTTGACATCTTTTGCCGATGAACTGGCATCTTCAAACATACAACTTATTTCTGATTCATTGGCAAAATGTCGAAAGAGAATATTTCCAAATTGTCTTGTATATTTACCATTTTATCTACATTATAAATACTTTCAAAAAATTCCTGGATATATTTGAAATCATAGATATTTGAGGTTAATAAACTCACAGTAGCAAGAAAAAAATGCACTTGTTTTGAAAATTTTCGCTCAATGTGTATTCCTTCGTTGTAGAAGACCCTACCATGCCACACACATTGTAGTGAACCACCCTCATTCTGTTCGTATTCCATTGGTGAGATGCAAGTTCCACTTGAGCAGCTTCTTCCCATGAACCACTGCTTTATAGAACTGAGAGGATGCTTTCCCAATTGCTACAATCTTAACCTGTTCAAGTCTAGGGTCAACTGTTATCTTTCCCACATAACCATATGAACTGTGCCTCTTACTCTGTAACTCTACCTGCTTCGTGGAACTGACTCCCAAGCGGATGCTTTCCCGATCACTACAATCTTAACCTGTTCATGTTTAGGGTCAACTGTTATTTTGCCCACATATCCACATAAATTGTGTGTTTTATTCTATAGCCCTCACCTTCGAATGGCTCTTGTGCCTTGTACAGAGTGAGCATCTTTGTAAAAAACATAAAAACCTTCTCTTTATGGTAAAATGAGTCACTACTCAGTTGGTTAGGTTAACCAAATAGTCAAGTGGACTGTAAGTGATTTTATCTGGGCCAGAAGTACTGGTAGTTTTATGACTACCAATAGTATAATGGAAGATTTAATTTTTTTTTTGTCACATTTTCAGATGATCAGAATATGAGGGTTGGTAAAGAAATCTAAGGGAGGTAATTCAGGAGTTGGAATGTAAAATTTGTTATGTATATTAAAAAGTAATGACACCCAAATCATTTTTTCTCTCTTCATTCAGGAAAAGGAAAAAAGAGTTTGTATTTTGGATACCACTGAAAAAAAGGGGTTCTCTCGTAAAAAAATGAGAAAAATCATTTTTGTGACTAATTTATGTTATCATTCATTTGACCTTTGTCTGTCATTTCTCAGAACTGTGAAAAATATTGATATTTCTTATCATTTTTGATTGTGGGGGTCTTGTTCATAATATAAATACGGTATCAAATCATTCAACCACAGAAATAAATTATCGAAAAAGGTTGTCGAATGTGTGTTTATAAGCAGTAATTTGAACTTTGCTCAACCAGAAGTCCTCTTTGGCTGAATTGGTTAGCAGTATGTCAGGCCAAATGACGCTTTCTATATGGGATACAGCTTTGATTCCTGCTGAAGGATACATATTTTCTATGAAATTTCTCAAATATTTATGCTGGTAAATATAATTAATACTGTTTAATTAAAAACAGAGCATTTACTTAAATAAATTGTATCCAGAAAAATAACATACAAATGGAAAATATATATATATATATAATCTTTTGTTTTCTATATTTTCATGTCAACTGTTCTGAGCTTTCCTCTTTGGTACCTTGACCTTAAATTCATGAGGTCAAGGTACCAAAGAGGAAAGCTCAGAACAGTTGACATGAAAATATAGAAAACAAAAGATTATATATATATATATATATATATATATATATATATATATATATGAATTTAAGCATTGTACTAGGTTGGCAGTTAGGTCTCCTCATTTTACAGTTGAAATGTCTAGATGTAACTAAGTTATATTCTCTAATAGTTTATTCTCTTGCATTTATTGCTTGTGGAACTCTCTTCCAGGTTCTTGCTTTCCTGTGAACTACGATCTTCAAACATTTAAATGCAATATCAATCGCTATCTTCTGTCTTCCTGATACCCATTCTTTTATTGTCCTTTCTACTCTGTATATTCTTCTCATTCTCTTTCACTCTCAGTAGCCCCTGTTGCATCTTAGCGGCATTATCACCTTGCTTGGGATGAAACGATAAAAAAAAAAAAAAACCCAAAAACATACCACTTAAAAAATTTATAAAAACTAGAGTGTTCAACAATATGGTCTAAGATATTACCCATCATCATGAGCAATGACAAATTGCCAATGTCACATGAACGGATTTATATATGGATAAATGTACTACATCCAAATGCAAATGCAGCGCTTTCAGTTGGAGGAACCCCACCATTTCCGATCTCTGGCTACGCCCTTGCTCTTTACTTCTCTAGTTAAATACATGAATGCATCGTATAAATGTATATAATTATCAATGATGTAAACGGAGTTTCAAACATGACATTTGTACAGTATTTACATTAGTCGGACTATTGTCCTCATCTTTGTCGCCATATTTGTCACATGGCACAGTGGATGAAGGCGTTGGTTAGATCCAGTGACAGACCCAAAGAGTGTGAGTTCAATACCCGGTTAAGGCAGTGGAGAACTTTCAGAGGGAAAATTAGCAGGAGATAACTGATAACTGACATCCATCAAACATGGCACATGGAACTAGAACAGTCTACCCCAGTGATCGAAATAAAGGGTCCCGTTCGAAATTCCAACCACCTGAAGAAGGCCGGAGCGTACAACGGCCGAAACGTTGTGACAAATATGGTGACAAAGATGAGGACAATAGTCCGACTAATGTAAATACTGTACATAATACCTCATCTCAGAAATATAGACGTGACATTTGTAAATAAGAACAAAGTACAGATAACTATAAAAAATCAGGCATCCGTTTGACAGTGTATATTTTGAACAGAACCACCCCCCAACTTGCTTTTATATTGATAAGAGATAAAATATTTTTATTCTGATGAATGTTGTGGATAGAATGTCTACTGCATTAATCACAAAAAAATTCTTTTTTTTTTTTTAAAATGCGGGCAGACCATTTTTTCTTTGTGTTGCCATACTTTCTGCTAGGTTCAAAATTATCTGACACACACTCTGTGTGTGTGTGAGAGGATGCACAGTTTGTAGAAATTTTGTAGAAATATTTCTAAGTCATATTTAATGATTTCTGTATCCAAACTGAATATATCTTCTAATAAATGTTGCATTTTATATGGAGGTACGGTAGAGTATTGGATAGAGCCGAGTTCAAATTCCACTCGAGTCCATTACATTCACTTACGTGCTAATACCCCTTCGGAAAGGTATGAATCCTCTTCTTGCCCTAGCTATGGGTAAATAGCAGGTCAGACCGGGTTCTACAGCCTTGGATGGTAACTGGTCTACAGCAGAAAGAAATGGCAACCTACTGCTGGAAAAATCTGCCTCGTCAGTCATGTATTGAAAGATACATGATCGCCTAAGCATGTATCATGCAAGGCACATAACCGACCGACTTGTATGAAAGGCCTGAACTGCTGAAATTAAGAGTAATGGACTGAGGAATCAGAGAGCTGAGTTCGAATTCCAGTCGAATCCATTACATTCACTTACGTGCTAATACCCCTGGGAAAGGTATGAATCCACTTCTTCTCCCCTCCAGCTATGGGTAAATAGCAGGTCAGACCGGGTTCTATAGCCTTGGATGGCAACTGGTCTACCGTAAAAACAAATGGCAAGCTATTGCGGGGGAAAAAATCTGCCTCGTCAGTCACGTATTGAAAGATAAATGATCGCCTAAGCGTGTATCACGCATGGCACATAACTGACTGTTAAAAATGGATATGTTAGGAAAACTTGACAGTTTTGATATACAGAAATTGCATTCAAGTGATTAAAAAAAAACAACAGTGGTTAGTTAGCCAAAAACAATGTTAATAAAAACTGCAAACAGTTCAAGAATAAACAGGGTTATGTACATGCAGCGTACAAGAAGGCATTGTCAAGAACACAACCAATTTCATTAATTGTTTATTTTCAGTTAAATATTTCCGTTTTCTTTTAATAAATGAGATTGCACATTAAATATGCAGAAGTGTCAAAGCAAATTCAAATGTGATCATGATAAATGGAAGATATTTCTGTACTTGGAAAAAGATATATAGCAACTAGAAGAATTTAAAAAAAAATTATATCACCAACTAGGGGCATTATATTTGGAAAACAATTATATAGGCATCTATAAGAATTATAATTTTAAAAAAATTATATAGGCAAGAAGAATTATAATGGAAAAAATTTATATAGCCAACTTGGAAAAAAATTATAGAGTGAACTAAAAGAATTATATTTTGAAAATATTATATAGCCAACTAGAAGAATGACACTTGGGAGAAAAAACAAAAAACTAATTACTTTAAATAAGTATATTTTTATGTGGTTAATTTGGAAAACAATTATAGAGGCATCTAGAAGAATTATAATTGGAAAAAAAAATAATATAAGCAAGAAGAATTATAATGGGAAAAATTTATGTAGCCAACTAAAAGAATTATACTGGGAAAGTAATATTTATATTTATATTTTATCTTAAAACAGAAACTGACTTCAAAGATATTAAGGAAAATCTTTGGTTGTTGGTGACGATAATTTGGCAAAAGTAGTCTCTAGTTCATCATATTTAAGAACTGAACGCTGCTCAACAGGTTGGACAGAGAATTCAAATAAATTCGAATATGTAATTCTTGGCAAATAAATCTAGATTATCAAAAAAAAAAAAAAAAGCTGTTTTTTTCTACATTACATACTGTCTGTATTTAACTTTGCATGTGCATATATATATATATCAGTGTTGTGTGTGGGTGACTTATATGTGTTTGTGCCACACACACACACCCAATTTGACCAACTCCGAAATAAAATATTGGAATACATTCTCCTTTCACTTAGTCTGAACAACCCCTACACTGGACTAAGCAATAAAATCGTAAGGTTGGAGAAAAAACAAAATCCCATAATTTCAAACTCTTCAGAAATTATTCGGTAATAGAATTATTTCTAAAAGCATTTTTAACCCTTAACACTCTGCTATTACTTCCCTTTCTACTGCATCCTTCTTCAAGGCCTCTCAATTGCAATAACCTTATTGTTGATTATTTAACTCAAAGTTGTTTTCTGTTGCCATAGCAGGATATGACAACACACCTATGATATTCAAACACACTATTGTTCAAGGATCAGAGTCACGTTCAGTGGCAGGATAAACATTTTGTACAGCAAATGAAGTCACATACAGAGTGATAAAGGCCAAAAGATTTTGTAGAAATATTTTGATGTCCATCACTGAGTTAAAATCTACATGCACATACATAAATGTATATACACACAATTTGAATGAAATTGAAATGGATATCTGTGTTGCAAGAGTTAATTATCCTGTCTGGCAACAACCCCAGGATAACAGGAAAAAAAGAGTATAAATTGAAATGTGCGGTCGATTGAAGTCATATTTAATGACTGTACCCAAACTGAATATATCTCCTAATAAATGTAGTATTTTATATGGAGGCATGGGGGAGTAATGGATAGCGGCTCGGATTGAGGAATCAGAGAACAGAGTTTGAATTCCAGTCGAATCCATTACATTCACTTACTTGCTAATAACCTTGGGAAAGGTATGACTCCTCTTCTCCCCCCCCCCCCCAGCTATAAGTAAATAGCAGAACAGGCCAGGCTCTACAGCCCTGGATGCCAACTGGTCTACCAAAGAAAGAAATAGCAACCTACTGCAGGAAAAAAAAAATCTGCCTCATCAGTCATGTATTGAAAGATACATGATCGCCTAAGTATGCATCACACATGACACCTGATTGATTTTATAGGGACAATTTGAAATTAGATCACCATGTGGTCAACAAATTAAATTTAACATACAAATCAGTAAGTTCTCTTCAGTTGTGAAAGCAAGATTTTTTTTTCTCAAACTTTTGTCCAAAAAGACATTTATAAAACAGATGATTTTCTAACTATATTAATAGGTTGATTTGCCTCGGGCTTTTAAGGTTATATTTATGCTAGCAAGTAAAATGTTTACTAAATGGAAAATGTTGATATTTTTTTTTACACACTGATTTTATTTTAACAGTTGTTATTCTAATTTACAATTCACTATTGATGGGAAAATTGCAGTCAGGTGTGCATAGCAGCCCTGAGGTTTATGCTAAATATATAGAAAGTGTCAGTAGGCAATTGTCATTGAAAAACTTTCCCACTTGATAATTACTAAGTGTCTGAAAAAATATCAAAACATTGTGAATAAAAAGTAAAAATGCAGTGGATTTTAATTTAAGAAAATACGATTTTAACACAGAAGAACTGAAGGAAAAATATTCCAATCAAAAATAAACGTTATTACTCCCCCTGGTATTTATAGTCCCATTTTGGGAAAGCAAAGAAAATTAATTTGAGCCTCTTCTCCAGATCAACATAGAAGAGTCATTCATTAACTGGCAAACATGGTTAAACCTAAAATGGAGTGAGAAAAGGATATTTTTTCCCATGACACTGCTTTTTTTTTAACTACCTCCACTCTTCAGCAATGTTTTCTATTTTAAAAAGCAATTATTAGAATTGTAATAAAACCTAAACATATGATGAAAGTGAATTTATACATTTTCTTTGTTCTTGAGAATTGATAACAAAAATTATAAACACTATTTATTTATTAGATTGTTTATTTACACTATTTATTTAATATATACTTATTGAAATGGTTGACAAAAACATGATTCAAACTTTATAAAACGGTAAATAACGATTTCCTTATAGTTGGTTCACATTTTAATAATTTACTAAATGTTTATAAATTTATGAATAAAAAATGTTTATATTTACATTTTTATAAATTGGTAAATGGTAAATATGGCATTGCATTAGTTTTAATTGTATTAGTTTTTAGAATGTTGTAAATATAAAATTATTCTTGTAAATAAACAATTTAATATTTTTGTTGTAAATTCTCAAGGACAAAAAAAAATGTATAAATTCACTTCCATTTATATGGAATCCTCCATATTTGCCTGTCACCACCTGCGGGAAAATGTACTCTTCCCCCAAGCCAACTTTAACCAATCATCACTTCACTTTTCCAAACTCAACTTCCCATTGGTTAAAAGGACACAAAAATGTAGCAAGTTGAGACGAATCCTTTTTTCCGTGCACCTATCTGGAGCCAGATTGAAATCCAAAAAGTCAATAAATAGGATCGCTTGACTTGACTCAAGCAGTCAGTAACTAAGTTGCGAAAGATGCCAACAACCACCACCACCACCACCATGCGCACCGACACACTGACTCAACAAACACCACTCTCTCTCAGCAGCTCAACACAACTCACACAGTCTTGCCATGCGAGTTAACTCAACTTACAATTTACTAGAAAAAGTGACATTATCACTACAAAGTAGTAATTGTATATTTAGTCAATTTATCAGTCAAAGGTAAATAACTCCTTATGACTTTACACAATATTTACAATTGTCATACACATAAACACTAATATTTGAACTCACACAAGTGACATTTCACCTTGCAGAATTCAAACTGTTTTAATTTCATCGACAAACTTAAACTACAAAATTTCATACACCAAATCTCTGCACGGTCACTCCTTACAATTTTATCTCACTTGCCACATTTAAACAAGAAATCTTAAATTCACTTTGTGTATGTCAAATGTATATAAATTCATGTTATTTGTTGAAATATATAACTCCATTGTTTCTCCTTGATTTCTTCCAATTGATCTGCCTTCAAATGTTTATTTATTTTATTTGTTGTGGATGAATGTTTAACGAATACGTCCATTTTTAAGCCTTCACACAATTTAACCTTCTGACACATCCAAATTAGCACAAATTCTGCAACACCATCATATGTTTAGGTTATATTACAATTCTAATCATTGTTTTTTAAAACAATAAACAGAAGAGTGAAGGTAGTTAAAAAAGTGGTGTCATGGGAAAAAACCATCCTTTTATCACTGTGTTTTATTGTGGGCACATTTATCCATTGCTCGTTAACCTATACTTTACTGCTGTCACTTTAAATTGGTGCCTTCTTTTTTCCTTTTTAATCTGACTATTTTGCTTAAAGTTTGTTTTTTCTTGATTTCAGCTAAAAACTTTGAAATTTTCCATCACGTCATAGTTTATTAGTTTAGATTGGCGTTTCTTAAGTGTTTAAACTGGGTGTACTAATGCACCCTGAGAGATAGTCAGGTGCGCCCCAAGTTAACAGAAGAGTAATTTATGAATTATTTTTATATTTAATATATTTATTTTATATTTAAAAATCTAGAGACATCAAGCACATGCCTTTTGTGCATAAGTATTGGTCATTTGATATTTTGAACTGGATGCTAAATTCCTTAATCTTTAAGGAGTGGATAATTATTTGCCTTCCTCAAGGGATTTAAATTGGCTATTTTTTTTAAAGAGGCCAATAAGTCCTCTTTAAAAAAAAAAATTAGCCATAAATCCCTTTAAATGAAAACTGTACTGCTAAACCAAAATTTCCTATTTACAAATTTTATGACTAATTTTTTTCCCTATTAAAATTTAAAGTGAACCCCAGAGTTTTAGTTATTCTACAAGTGCACCTGAAGTAAAAAAAAAAAAAGGTTTCAAATCACTGGTTTAATTTTTTTTTTTTAATCATTTCAAACCCAAGTATTGTGATAATGCTACCAAGACACAAGGGGCATGAAAGAGAATGAGAGAAGAATTTAGGAGAAGGGACTCAATCCTAAACAGGAAGCAAGGGATAAACCTCTACAACTTTTCAAAAGACTGGGGAGGAGTGTGAACCGGGCGATGGGGAAAACAAGAAAAGGATGCCATTTTGAACAGACACCAGAAGAATATGATTTTACAGTTTGACTGGCTTTCTCATTATCCCATAATTCAATGTCATATTTCAACTTGGTTTTGTATTAATAATTTTGGTCCTCATTTGCTGTTTTTGATCATCGAAGTTTCAGCTTCTTGTCTGAATTTTGTTAGACAATATTTTACCCACTTCAATGTTCAAGCTGAAATTGCCAACTTTAATTTTTTCAATGTAAAGTCATCGTACATGGTCTCTCTGAAAAGTAATGAGACGGTTCACATTCTTCGATGTGATAGGCATTGTCCAGAATGAGTTCTTGCCACAGAGCCAGACAATCAATCAGCAAGTCTATAAAAGTGATCCTGCAGCATTTGCTTTGCCCAGTGCATGAAAAGAGACGAGAGATGATGTGGCAGGACAAATAATCATCTGCTCACGATGCCCTGAGCATCTGGCAGTTCCTGGTTGCGAAGGACATTGCTTTACTGAAACAACCTCGGTGTGATGTTTTCCTTTCTCCAAGCTCAAGGTGATCATCAAGGAGACCTGTTTTGAAGGTGTGGAGTCCATCAAGAGGGGCGTAATGACAGAGTGTAAGGGCATCCAAGAAGAATCCTTCCAGCAGTGCATAGATGCATGGCAGAGAAAGATCGGAAAGTGCATTAGACTCGAGGGGGATTTACTTTGAAGAGGAAACCATGTAGTTTGTTACTTGGAATTGAAATAAATTGTTCATGACACCCAGTCCCGTTACTTTTCAGACAGACCTTGTATGTGACAGATTTGGACTAATTTGTTGATTTACATGTTTCAGCTATGTACCCTCCAGCCTTCCTCAGGAGCAGGTGATTCCCCTTTCGCACACATCATGTCCACCGAGTCTGCATTCTTTCTTGACCTTTGCGGTGGACAGGTCACTTCTAGTTAAACATTTGCATGCATTTCCATCCCTCCTGGCCTAGGCCTAGTGAATCCCAAGTTTATCACTTGTTCCCACGCTTGGTGTACTGATCCTGTTATCAGAGCATGATATGTAGGCATATTAAACAACATACAAGAACACAACGGGCACTCAAAAAGGACTGAGTGATACATGGGCAAAACATTGTGAAAAGCAAGGATTAAAAAATCAGTCCAAACAAAGCACACACAAAGTTGTTCGACATCTGCCTAATAAAAGATCTTTGGAAAAATAAAATTTGTGACTTTAATCGTATCTAAAAACAATGGATTTGTTCATTCATCTTAATGAAGAGATCGGTGTCTCATGCAATTAGTGGAAATCATTTCGTTTTATATAGACTATATTAACCAACATACTACCTGGGTCTGATAATAGTTATTACATTTTATACATATTTCACAACTTAAACGAGGCATGGGCAGCTTTTTTTCAGGTAGTGGGCTGCACTACTAAAATGATTCAAGATAATTTTTCATAGTAGATACCCTCAGTAATTTTCACTACAGAAGACCATATGCATAAGCATATACCTTAAAAAGCGCAAGAAAAGTTCGTTTTATTGGGGGCCGGGGGGGGGGGGGGGTTTGAAAAAAATTTTTTTTTTTCTATAATTAAAAAAAAAAAATTGAAGTCTTGGTATAATCTCACTGGTGACAGTGTGATTAACACACGTCCCTGCATGTGATTTATTTCTAATTTATTCATTTGTAAATAACAAAAAAAGAAACGGTATATTTTTTTTTCTCCAGAGAAAAAAAATTCTTATGAATATTTCCTGCTTCAAAAGAAATCATTTTTACACATACAACCTTCCTTAATGAAACTCTCCTGTTTTAAAATGGTGAAAATGTTACTTTCGCCAAATGTTTGCAAAATTCAAGAAACGTACTTAATTATTGTTTATGTATGCGGTTACATATGAGAGAGTGTGTGAGTGAACAAGTGAGAATGAAACAAAACGGAATTTTAAGAAACGTTATTTTCCTTATGAAATTAAGAGTGCCATTTAGAAAGACCAAATGAGATGCACGCAGGCCGCAGTTTACCCATGACTGACTTAAATTATATATGTTAGTAAGTATAAATCATTCCATTTTCTTTTCTTGCTTATAATTTTAGACAATTCACATAAATTGCCAGCAGACTTGTCAATTGATATCTGATGCGTGCCTTTATTTGTATGCGGTTTTCTCATTCAAATAGAATTTGGATCTCATTTTTGATATCTATTGATTGCCCTGTGAGAATCCATAAGATTCTTGGCTGGAAAAATCAACCACTAGTTTTGAACAAAATCCTTTTTTCTTTTTTTTTAGTCAACATAAAAAGGAAATTGTAGAAACCAATAATTGCATTTTGGTTTGTCCAGACTAATTTCATGTTTGTCCTCTCCAAGATCTTTGGTTTTTGTTTGGTCCTTGTAATGTTTTTGTCCACAGTTTAAAAAAACACACATGATAAGGTTGAAGAAATCATTCTGATGTAACCATAATACAACGATTAAAACACCTTGTCTAAAAAAAAAAAAAAAAAAAAAAAAAAAAAATTCATAAAATGTTTGATTTTTAAAAAATTCCTAATGGCCGGATAAAATTTGTACAAATAAAACTTTTTCAAAAGCCGAAATCTACAGAAACCTTTTTTCTATTTTTCCTTTTCAAAATGGTTTAAATAATTTATAAGATTCATTGTATCAGCATCTAAGAATTTGTTTCCATATATGCTGTGGAGGGCTTTTCAAGGAGTTCCTGCTGTAGAGTCACCAGGAAAAGATCTGCCATACATTCTTGAACTGTATTTGGGAGAGTGTATGTTTCTCCAAGCTGTGCACGGATAAGCTTTAAGTGTGGACGCAATTTATCATGCCAACTAATGCCGGGATCCTCTCGGCAACGTTCTGCAAGTTTATCTCTCAATGCCCAAAGCTTGGCCACAAAAGACTTACTCGTCGAGTGATGAGGGTTTGACAGAATGTTACTAGCACGATTCGATGACTTTAAAGAAACGGACTCGCCACCTCCACTATTACCAGGACTGGATTCCATAGCAACGGCAGACTGCGACGAGTATCTGGACATAATACGAGATATGTTCCGTGGCTCGCTAGAAGAAGGGCAGTCACCAATATCGATGCCAACCTGATTGCGGCCAAATAATGACAAGTCTAAAGATGGAATACGAGCACCAACTTTGTTGATCGGTGATGAGAATCGACTTGGGGTGGATATAATCGCGGTGGCAGAGGAATACCCTGAAGAGGTAGAGGTGAGAGAATTCCTATCAATGGACGAGGTGATACTGATGCTTGAGTTAGAAATTTGCTGTTGAAAAGGGTTACGACCAGATTCCAGACGATGATCTGTGCTCGTACTACCGCTGGCCACCCACATCTCGTCACCGACTTTACCAGGATTAGACGGACTCTGATTTGAAGGAGCATGTACACCACCTGTAAAATTATCCTCAGAATTTGTGTCATCATCAATAGTAATTGCATCTTCGGTTGTCTCAGGTGCTGAGGGCGAAGCCTGTGAGGTGACTGTTCGCTCGGATGAATCTGGTGATTTCTTCTGACTCTTAAGGCGTCCGATGCTAAGAACACCAGAATTATAGTAGACTGTCCCAGCCTGATCCTTCAGAGAATCTCTTCCTGCTGCCAGACTAGAATTTGGTGTACTGTAATCAAAATTTTCAGTATTTTTCTCAACCAATCCGGACGTGCTTGGCAAATCGCTGTCCAGCGAAGGCAAATTGCCATGTGTATTTTCCAACAAAGAGGTTGTGCCTGAATCATGAAACTGACTGTTCCCGCTAAGGTGATTCTGTAAGAGAATATACAATTCTTGCTTGACATCTGCCCATGTGCTGAAGCCGCCATCTTCGGGACTTAAATGAAGCATTTTCTTAAAGCGGAATGCCCAAGGTTCAGTCAGATCGAATACTGTCGCTAAGGCGGAGGTCAACTGACCCTCGTCACTGAATAGATATTCTTGATATTCCTTTTCTGTTACTGTGGCCAGTGGTCGCTCATAGGGGCTCAGGTTCCGAAGCTGATCTTCAGTGTAGCCTAGAAAGAAATCTTTCCTTCTTCTACGTAGCAGGACATCAACTCTTTCTAAAATGCTGAGTTCCATTTGATCAACTGATGGAAAGACAGGCGTGTCATAAGTTGAACTGACTTTGTTGCTGTCAACTGGCCATGACTGGGCGTCGCTAGTGATGGTTGGTGGCACCTCGTATTTATCTTCCCGTTCGACTTTTATAACAGGACTTCTATTTAGACTGGACGAGCTCGGAAACTCGGTCAGTTGATTGTGGTGGGCGTCATCCATGGACGGAAGATGCAGACTCAGAATTTTTTCATCCTCTCGCCTGTAGGGAGAGACAAGAGAGTGAAGGTCCGAGCCGGACATGGTCAGCAGTGAGGCAGCAGAAGTTGCTATGGAGCTGCCAGAACTGGTTAGACGAATGGGCTTGGGGGCTCGACTTGAACCGTCAAGAGAGTGGTGTTTCTCCATGGAGGCTCGGGAGTTATTATTACCAATACGTGCTCGGTGGACATCATACAATTCACTGTACTGCCTCCATAACTGGGTGGCATATAATTTGGCCTCTCCAAGACCTGAGAAAAAAAGAAAAAGAAAAAAGAGAATTAAATTAAAATACTCTATTGACTTGGGTATAATACGACCTTGTGTTTCTGAAGCTATAAACAGGGAATGAATTACATTAAATAATACAACCTCTCTGTATCTGAAGGTAAAAACAGTGAATTAATTATATCCTTGAGTATAATATGACCATATAGTATAGCTATTCCGATGTAAATGTTTTTGATAAGTTGTACCATATTAACAGAGAGAAGGATCTGATCGTTTGAGAACAAATGCATGAGAAAACTTCTTGGCATCTTCTATTGGGACATAAAACCAATGAATTTGTGTAGAAAAGGGTTGAAAGTTTTGTGGGCCATCAGGAACCTCTTTTCGCCACTGTCAAATGGAGAAAAATGATGTGGTTTGGACACATTCTGTGCAAGACCATCATGCAAGGCACCATCGAAGGTGGACGTAGGAGAGGACACCAATGCAAAAACTGGTTGGTCAATGTCAAACAATGGACAGGTATGACTATATCAGAATTGTTGATGGCTGACGTTGAAAGACTGTTGTGGAGGAAATTTAGTGTGACTTCTCCAATCAGATCCCCCCTAAAATTACAAAAGTCAAGGGGATGATGATGATGATAATGATGATGATGATGACAATGACCACATTATCCATTAAAAAAATCAATGTCATACATATATTTCTCTAAAATATTTAATTTTTCATGATATTGAAGAATAGAAATGAACCGTATGTTTAGCCATTGCTCGTTTCTTCTCCTAATTTCCATTTCAAAACTTATTTTCAAGGAAAGGTACCAACTAGACATACCTGGAAATACATTTTCAGGTGTTAATTAATCTGTCATACTTTTTCGTTTGATATAACTTTACTATATTTCTATGGATTAATAAACTATAAGAATAAAAAAAAAAAAAAGGTTGTCTTTCATGAATGCAAATTAGATCTCTTTCTGATTCCCTGTACATGTTGGCCGGATGTGAGTGCTAAGAAAGCCAAACCCAAAATAAAAAAAAGTCCTCCTCTTTGCAGGGGTTTCAAACATTATATGTGGCCCACAAAACAAATCCCCTAAAAAATGGCGAGATGTGTGAAAAAAGAAAGTGTTAGCAAAAAACTTATCTGGTCAGTATAATACGACCCCCTGTAGTACAGCCATCCTTATATAAATTTCTATTGAAAAGTTGTACCATATTATCCATTAAAATCTCAATGTCAGACATATATTTCTCTAAAATATCTAAGTTTTCATAATGCTACAGAATAAAAATGATCCATACATTTAGACATTGTGTGCAATTATATAACTTCCATTTCAAAACTTATTTTCAAATTTTTGGGGAAAGGTGCTAATTAGACATACTTGAAAATACATTTTAAGGTGTTAATTAATCTATCATACTTTATTGTTTGATATGATTTTATTATATTTCTATATATTAATAAACTATGAAAAATTTTATCTTTCATTAAGTATGAAGAGAGAAAACTTTATAAAACAATGAAGAAAATCCAAATATATACAAACTTTATGGTGTGAGCAAAAAGTGAAGCCCCCAAGAACTTCATTTCTTGCTCTTTTTTTACACTAATACAACACCACACAGTAACCTTCTACCTTGAGTGGCCCTTGGGGCTTGTACTGGATGAATATTAGTAAAAAAAAAAAAAAGATGATTTCCAAAGAACAAATATGGCAGACATATCAAATACCTTTCGTAAAGAATTGTTATCAACACCTGTGTGTTTTATTATCTATTGCGCTAATTTGGGTGTATTTGCCATTTCAAACAAAAGGTCTTTTAAGCAGAGTAAAAATTTCTGAACACATACTTGTATATAATATAGTCCCACTTTTTAGCCTTTAATTTTTTCTTCAAAATTTCTTGTACGGTTGACACAAGAATATTAGTGATAGACTTGTGAAAATTTAAAAACTAGAATTTTTTTGTAATACGTGTCAGCATGTTGAAATCCTCACAGTATTGTTGAAGTTATTGCCAACATTTTTTGTCGAGATTTACAAACTCTGCGTTTTGTTCAATTTTGCAAATCAATCGATGAAATTTGAATAAGTGGATTTGTTTGGAAAAATACTTTGATAAAAACCCTAATTCACAGTTTTTATGCACCCTAGTAAAACCAACTGTACTTTGTACCCACTTACCTGTTTCTCCTGAATATTTGGTTTCGATTGGTCAATGTATGGCTATTTTAGGGGGTGTGACAGACTAAGAGAAGTCACAGAATTTTATATATAGATAGATAGATAGATTAAATATCTAAGTTAGTAAAAAATATCTTGAAATTTCTAAAAGAAAATTAAATTTTATTAAATATAATATTACTATTAGAATGTTTGTAAAGTAATTATTCTTTAATAGAAAGGATATAAAAACAAAATAAAGTTTAAATTTATTTAAATATTATTTATCAAAACCATAATCACCAGCAGTTGAATGGGAAGAATTTTCGATTCCATGTTTAACTTTTACCATACTGCAGGTGACAATAATCGCTGTAGAATTCTTTCTCTTGCTACTCTAGATGCATTCTGTCACCTTGAGACAGTTGCTATAAATAAACACTTGTCAATTCTTATTTCTGGTATTTTAAGTTGGAAATTGCCTACTACTGCTTTGGGACAAGGCTAAACTTCCGTTTTCCAACACCATATTGAATTCTAAACATGAGGAAACGCTACTTTTTTGACGAAATGAAAGCCTTCTTAGTAATTTTGTTTCTTATTGCACCCTATTCCACAAATCGATCATCCTGGGTATGACGATAAACTACATCCGCGTCCTGGGCAAGATGATAAACTACATCCAACAGCAGGGCCTCTGATAATACGTTTTTGAAAAAATAATATTACCAGCTATATGTTTTTGAAAAAATATTACCAGCTATACATTTTTTTAAAAATATTACCAGCTATACATTTTTTTAAAAATATTACCAGCTATACATTTTTGAGGAAAAAAAATATTAACAGAAATAGATTTTTGACAAAACAAAAATATTAGCAGGAAAAAAAGAAAAAAAAAGTTGTCAGCATTAAATGACCCATTGAGGTTGATATGCTGTAAACCAAACCAAACCACAAGTTGAATCCATTACATTCACTTATGTGCTAATACACTTGGGAAAGGTATGAATTCTCTTCTCTGCCCCCCCCCCCCCAGCTATGGATAAATAGCAGGACAGACCAGGTTCTATAGCCTTGGGTGCCAACTGGTCTACTGCAGAAAAAAATGACAACCTACCGCAGGGAAAAAATCTGCCTCGTCAGTCATGTATTGAAAGATACAGGATTGCCTAAGCGTCTATCACACTTGGCACATAACTGACTGAAGGTCTTTTTAATTTTCTTATTGTATTTTTCCAGTTTTTGAATCTGTTGCTGCACATCTGCAGCAAAACTATGGATCAACTATTTAAAGATCATGTTTTTGGTTGAATACTTTTGACTGTATCAGTCTTTCGAACGAAATGTAGTCGGTATCATAGACAAGAGTGTATTACTTACATTCCAAATTGAAATATACATGTATAGTATACGTGACATTATGTGTAGAACAGTTTCACAGAGATTGACAACACCAAAAACAGGTTTATAGATATTTTATATATAATTATTTTATAAACATTTTAAAATAACAACTTCTGTGCCAATTATTATACAACTGAAATAACATGCATTGAATATTTTTCACAACAGAAAATGGCATTTTAAAATGTGTATAAAATGAAATATAGTAAAAAATTAAACAGACTTTGTCAGTTGTATCTTAAGCAATTTTTTAAAAGTCAAATGCATATACATACATATATATATGGTTTAAAAATGACAACTGGAAAGAATTCTTAGTTCTTGTTGACGTGTTTTTTCTTTCGACTTTATCAAGGCAAGCAATGAAAGTGAAATGTTTTGTAGCTATAGTTACATCAAATCCAAAATTTCAAAAAAGAGATGCTCCTGCATAAGCCTCTTTCTGGATATTGGTAACTTCCTTTTGTTTTTTGTTTTCCATGTCGACAATATATTGATGTAACTATGGCTACAAAGCATGCAGAAATGGTGGCACTGTGTTCATGAACCTCATGCTTCAGTAGATGTGAAAACCATCAGAAATTGTCATTTCAAGCTGATAAGTATAGGATCTGTGGCAGCTACCCACAGAAGTGGTCGTCCTTCAACATCCAGAATGGAAGAAAGTGGAACTTTAACATTGTACTGTAATTCTATCATTAAACTGTTCAAAATAAA
The DNA here is from genome assembly GCA_964036315.1 of Acanthosepion esculentum. Lineage (NCBI taxonomy): Eukaryota > Metazoa > Mollusca > Cephalopoda > Sepiida > Sepiidae > Acanthosepion > Acanthosepion esculentum. Next base: position 21,053,548 of record OZ038519.1, read on the forward strand.
ACAGGTTTTATCAAAATTGATCAATAATGAATAAAGTTATTAACCATTTTAAATAGGGAAGTTCTTTCCACCCACCCCTGTATATATGCATACACACACACACACAGCACAATTAATTGCATTAAATATACGTTTGAATACAAGTATTTTCTTTTTAATATAAAAATAGAATATTCTTCTATGCGCCATGTGATTTCAGGCCATTGGTGATCGTGGCTCTCCACAATTTCCTGTTCTTCGGAGCTCTTAATAAATTTTGTCTTTTCCTTATCTCTCCTAATCCTTGTTCTGCTATCCATTTACTCAAGCTTGCTACGTAGGTTATACATTGTTTTCCTCTGACCCTCTTGGCTTCAATCTCTCCTTTGAGTATCAGATTTTCCAAACGATCTTTCCTCATTATATAATCCAGAAATTTCAACTCTCTCTTGCTAATGTTAAGTATAAGTGTCCTTTTTATTTTCATTTTCTCTAAAACTTTGTTGTTGCTCAAACGTTCATGGAATTCCCAGCATCCTTCTGTACAATCACATTACTGTTGCTTCAAGTCTCTTTTCCTATATGTCAGACGTCACTGGCATATGGGAGGAATGATATTACATAAAAGTTATTTGCTTCTGTTGCTTCAAGTCTCTTCTTCATCTGTGAGGAGACTGTCCAGTATTCACTGCCATATAAGAGGACTGATATTACATAACAGTTCAGTACTCTTTTCTTTGTTTCTCTTGCTTCAAGTCTCTTTTTCATCTGTGAGGAAATTGTCCAGCATTCACTGCCATATAGGAGGACTGATATTACAGAACAATTCAGTACTCTTTTCTTTGTTTCTCTTGCTTCAAGTCTCTTCTTCATCTGTGAGGAAATTGTCCAGCATTCACTGCCATATAGGGAGACTGATATTACATAACATTTCATTACTCTTTTCTTCGTTTCTCTTGCTTCAAGTCTCTTTTTCATCTGTGAGGAGATTGTCCAGCATTCACTGCTATATAGGAGGACTGATATTACATAACAGTTCAGTACTCTTTTCTTTCTTTCTCTTGCTTCAAGTCTTTTCTTCATCTGTGAAGAGATTGTCCAGCATTCACTGCCATATAGGAGGACTGATATTACATAACAGTTCAGTACTCTTTTCTTTGTTTCTCTTGCTTCAAGTCTCTTTTTCATCTGTGAGGAGATTGTCCAGCATTCACTGCCATATAGGAGGACTGATATTCCATAACAGTTCAGTACTCTTTTCTTTCTTTCTCTTGCTTCAAGCCTCTTCTTCATCTGTGAGGGGATTGTCCAGCATTCACTGGGAGAACTGATACTATGTAATCGTTCAGTTCTTTTGACTCAATTCATTTCTGAAATGTTTTATTCACTACAATTAAAGGAACAACATTAAAAATACTCAGGAATAAAATTACTCTTATACCAGAAAATTATTTTATTTGTGAAATTCACAAAAATAAACAACATCATCTTGACATTTAAATCTGTGGATTTAAAACAATCAATTGTGAATGCTTGTAATTCAAGAATTAATTTTGAAGCAGCAGCTAAGCCATTTTTCAGAACGTCATGTATAACATGGAAAAAATATGTGACAAAAAAACATTGCAACTCTTCCTTGAAGGGCCCACAAGCCTAAACTCTCCATGAAAAAAGATTATCTATCAACGCAAGAACCTTTGCTTTAGATGAAGCAGTCAATTTCCACTAGTAGTAGTAGTAGTAGTAGTAGTAATATTATCTTGAATATTATTATTATTAGCTGAAGCATTATCAATTCTTATTCATTTTTCACTAGTTTCTGAGAAACAATGTTTGATTGGTTGTTTTATTTACTATTTATTGACCATTAGCAAAAGTGAAAACATTTTGGATTGTAACAACAATTTTTTTTGTTTGCAAATTAATATTGCATTAACAATTTTTTGAGAATAACATTCTTTCAAGATGAAAGACCTACTATTTAACCCATAGCTGGTGGGAGATTCAAAGGTATTTGCACATAAGTGAATCTAACGAATCTAGCTGGAATTCATACTTGGCTCTCTGATTTCTCATTGCAAGCTGCAATCTATTACACCACCCACACATCCTTTAGAACACAATGGACACTGAAAAAAGGTCAGAAGGTACATGCCTGTGTCCTTGTAGGAAAAAAATAAAATGAGGAAAATGCCAGAAAAAAAAAAAAACAAAAAAAAAACAGATGAATATTGTAAAATGATCAGATATACTCCGACAGTAAGTACATGCAAAACATGCACTGTTGGACATTGCTTAACTTTAGTGATTGTATGGGAACTGGTGTTTCAATATGATATGGCCATGAAAGACGATTGGCCTTTGACTCAAAAAAGTCAAGACTGAAGCTTTCAGAGAAGCAACAACATAGGAGTTTTTTCTTCAAAAATTGTGACTTTGTGAAACAAATGGAAATTATTTTTAAAAAAAACTGAGTGGGACTGTCTTTTTACATTTCAAACATGGAGAAAATAAGGATGATTTGACTCTGTGAAAGTAGTGAAGTGAGTCTTAGCAGTATAGGACAGAACTGATAGAAGTAGAGATTAGAGCTTATCTGAACATTTGCCATCAGCATTAAACAAGTGCGATGCTTGCAACATTGTGTCTCCAGGAAAGTGGTTGCAGAGAGGAAAATAAATCATATCCCACAAGATTGCGTCAACAATTCTGATCTCTATTGATGGAAAGTGAGGTCTGAGCAGCTCCAGTCAAGATATGGCAGCAATACTCCACTTTTGATCCAACCTGACTGTAATAAAGAGAAAGCTGAAAAGAAGCTTCTGATCTCTTTCAAGACTGGCAAATGAGGACTGAGCAGCTCCAGTTCAGATATGGCAGCAATACTCCATTTTTGATCTAGCCTGACTCTTGTAAAGATGAAATATAGCAGAAGGAGTCAGACTCTTCCTGGAGTGATAGAATGAGCCGACCATTTTCACAGCTTCTTTGACAATGGATCATATGAGTTTTTCTTAAGGTCTAGAGTAAACTTGAGACCAAAGAGACATTCAAAGCATGGAGCCTCATTCAGAGTGAAACCATTCATCATAACTGGAAAAAAAGGTAATGAAGAAACAATACGAGCTTGGTTTTTGTGGTATTGCAAGTTACAAGCCAGTTATTGCCTGACTGGACTGTTAGAACAAGCTAAGAGGAGAGATCAACTGCAAGACACTGATTTTTTTTTGTACATAAGGATAGATGCCATGACACTGACTGGTTCCAAAATGTCATTCAAATGAGCCAATTGATCACTGTAACTTTGTACAATACAAGTTTATCCAGGTTCCAGGAATTCATTTAAAACAACCCTTGCCCAAACTTTCCACTGACTGGCAATGATCATGCGATGTTACATTTCAATTCTTGATCTCATTTGTGTGCACCGAAAGCTGGGAAAGGGTCTGCTGCATGCTCACAAGATAACCAGAGGAAATGTAGGTGACATTGGAAAACTTCTGTTATGTTGATTTTAAAACAAACAGAAAACCTGTTTCCTATATTAAAAAATACACATTTTATTCAGAGTGCTTGTCTGGGTGGGTATGTAGGTGACACTGGAAAACTTGTTATATTGATTTTATAGATCAGCTCTTCCTTCTACCAACTTCTTGTCCATCAACGCATCCTGATGTGGCTGGCAATAAAATCAGAAACAACACAACAGACAAGTTCGTCTCCAACCAAGCGCAAAGCAGAACTGATTTGAATCCCAACGATGACTTAATATAGACCAGCACCTGGATACACCCTATTTCCGGTTTTGTTGTCACGTGATCTCCAAAAAAACCCTCATCCATCCCTTTACTTCCCCATTCCCCTTTAGTCAAAGTGGATGTCACTTAGAAGCCTAGACTTCAAATAGGACCACCTGCAGGCTATTCAAAACCACATCCTGCTTTTCTCCATGGGTGTCCATAGTATCCCACTCAATCTTCTTTCAAATACAACAATTTATCAGTTTTCCAATTCTGACGTCTACCTGAATGCTGTCCTTGAACTCAAAATTCTCCTTTGGCATTATTTCCAGAATCTCTTGTCTAGGTGTCTTTATTTTCTCCAGATGAAACATGAAAACAAAACAGTTGTTAAAGACTGTAATCCTTTGTGTACAGATTGCTAGTGAGTATAAGTCCTGAAAAGGATTATTTGCAGTCCTGAATCATACACGACTTTAAAGGACAGAAACATTATGAAAGATTCATATATATTGAATCCATTGCTCGGTTAGCTGCTAGGAAAGTCGGTTCACTGTGTCATGTGAGACTATTTTTCTTACCAGAATCTATCTTACATATCTATAAGTCTACCATTCATCCATGCTTAGAATATTGCTGCCACATATTGTCCGGTGCCCTTGCTATTTACCTTGAATTCCTAAATGAAATCCAAAGAAGAATCAACAATATTATCGGTCCTGATCTGGCAGCTTGGCTTTAGTCACTTTCCCACCGCTACAAGGTTGCCTCCCTATGCATTTCATTTTCTATAAATACTTTCATGGTAATTGTTTGGATGAGCTCTTCACTATGGTACCCAGACTTTTTGAATTTATGTGCAGTACTAGACTGGCATTGAGACCTCATCAATTTACAGTTGATCTGGCTAGATGTAGCTGTAAGTTCTATGCTAACAGTTTCTTTACTTGCACTTCTTATTTGTGGAACTCCCTTCCAGCTCCATGTTTTCCAGCCAACCTTAATTGCCAAAAAATTAAATGCACTGCCAATCGCTATCTGCTGTCCTCCTGATTACTCTTTTCTCTTCCTGCTCGTTAGTAATGTTTCTGTTCCTAATTCTTCAACACTCTGTAACCCTTTGTGTCTTAGTGGCTTTACTGCCTTGCTTGGGGTGAAATCAATTAAAAAACAATTTCCTTGTTGCTATATGTTTATTTGTTTAATATCTTAGTAGATGCTAAACAAATAAACTCTGGGAAACAAAGGAATCCAATTTGACTCAATTTTGTCGATTTCGAGTCTTGAAAAAAAATGGGATTGAGTTGTAAACTAAAGTATAAGACATAGCAAACTTTTGGATATGATTTTAAACTAAAAAAACTTGTATCTTATACACGGAGGATTACGCTATGCATTTTCATCGAACTTTCCTCAAAAACACTTCTTAAAAAGTTTATACACTCTGGAAATAAAGAGTAAACTTTAAAAACACTTCTAAGATTTTTCTAACATTGTAAGCAACAAACTTCTAAAAATCGTTTTGGGTGAGTTCAAATACTAGACTAGCTAGGAAGTGTGGGTGGTGTAATGGATAGTGGCTCAGAATAAGAAACCAGAGAGCTGAGTTCAAATTCCAGTTGGGTTTGTTACATTCACTTATATGAGGAAGGTATGAATCCATCTCCTTCTCCAGCTATGGGTTAAATAGTAGGATTTGCATCTGTAAAAATCCTAGTTATTCTATAAAAATTGTTAATGTAATATTCACTCATTAGAAAATAACCTACACAGCGTTGGTAAACCATAAAAAAAAAAACAATCAATCCAGCCCAGCCTCTGGCATTTAGTTTTGGATAAATACCCTTGAGAAAAGTATGTACCCATTTCTTCTCCTTCCAACTATGGATGAAATAGCAGGGTAGACTGGGGTTCTCTAGCCTTGGGCAGCAATCTTTCTAAGTGAAAGTAAACTCTGAATTCTAAACTGTGGAGAAGGAAACCACTTGACTATCCCAAAAATATATGGCAATTCTTAGATAAAAAAGAAACACAATCTGTGGAAAGCCATGATCGCTTATGTCTGTAAGGAATTTGGTAGTTAAAAATTCTGAATAATCAGAATTGGAAAAGATGAAAAAAAAAAGAAGTCATGACTATATATGCAATGGCAGGACACTTACTTCTGAAACCACCCTTTGAACTGTCGGTTCCAAGTCGGCGCCGGAAGTCTTTTGCCCAATCAGCATCAGATTCCAAACAGTACTTCAACTTGACAATACGGCAATACTCACTCCTACAAAAAATGAAAAGATCATATTGACGGGAACTTGTAAAATTACATATAGTAACGGACATTGGGGAGATCACCCAATAATCTGAGGCAACAAAAACAAGTTTTGATTTTTTTTTTTTTAAATTAAGTGCAAAAACTGATATCACTTCTACTCAATTGGCATTAACATAAAAAAAATCCTCTCTCTACATATATACATACAAATATGTTTATGCAAATAGCATCACTTTGGTATGTATAAACAAATAAACTTATATTTTTAACAAGGGCCAAAAAGAAACAAGGTCCTGATCGTAATCACTGCCAAAAACCATGAAACCATTTCTAGACTTTTGATGTTGTTAGAGAAAATTCAAATTTTTCAGATGTTTCTTTATTTGTTTATCTTAATACTTATTTTGTTAATATCTAACTTTTAAGTAATGCAAATTTATAGCGTAGTCGAAAGAAAAAAAAGATTAGGTAACTGGAATTTTTTTTATGCAGCTGTTTAGAATAAACATTTTAGAATAGCTTTTTACCAAATGTTTAAAAGTTTTCTAAGAAGTATAAATTTTTATTATGGTCATTAAAATGGACATATTTTATCAAAGTACGAGGAAAACAAAAGAAAAGCAAATATCAATTTGGAATAAAAAATGAATGAAAATTAATCTTTTCTTTTTTTCCCTCCAAATTGTTGTTCACACAGTAATAGTAACTTTTTTTCTTTCATTCATTTTGACTGATAGATTCTTTTTTATAGCATATCATACGATAGCAGGTTATTTAAAAGAAAATATTTTTAGATTGTAAGAATCTTTTCTTCATTTTTAGGGAGGTAATAATGATTTCGTGATACAAGTTTTACTAATTAATCCATAGCTGGGGGGGAGAATAGGTGGATTCATAGGTCTTCTAGGGGAATTTGCATATTATTGAATATAACGAACCCAACAGGAATTGGAACTCAATTCTCCGATTAACAATTCTGAACCATTATCCTTTACATCCACCAAAGCTTACAGCACTTGGTATTCCCAAGTGGTCACCCATCTAGGTACTGACCAGGCCTGACATTGCTTAACTTTGGTGATCATACAGGAACCAGTGTTTTGACATGATGTGGCTGTAAGCCTCTTACTTCAATTAAATGTCCGTTTTAATGGCCATAATAAAATTTTATCAAGTATTTTCTTCTTATTTCTATATGCTCTGACTTATCTTAAAATTCAGCTCCCACAAGCATTTTGTAATTCTACAGATATTCTCAGTGAATGATATTTGGTTAAAAGTCTATTTGACTATATTTCCCAGTCCAAAGATAAACTTTTGTATTCCGATAATTTAACAGCAAATATTTCAAATGTAGACGTTCATTGGGACCCCAGCGTCCAATTTCATTTCTTCATCAACAAAACTTTTGTGTTAAAAACTTTTATTAAAATGAAACTATGTTTCAAGATATATACATCAAAGGAGTAAAATGTAAAAAACTTTTTATTTTTATTTTGAAAATAAGAAAGTTAATCAGTGTATGTATCCTCAAAACTGGTATCATCATAAACTGAGGGGAGGGAAGATTTTAATTAATAAAATGTTTAATTCACTGACTTCTTGTCTTTTCTTTCAATATATTTTTTTTTTTATGAAGACAAAAATTTTAGGCTTTTTATTTGCTAGCAAAATGTCGGAAATTTTATTTTATTTTAAACTAGCTTAAAAGCTGCACTTCTGCAAGTTCTGCTAGTTGAGCCTCCACCCCAAAGCTAATGAGACATGGGGTCCAGCTCAGAAAACAGCAATTATAATTTTGAAGAAATATCTTTGAATTCCTCAATTCACTCTATGGAACTTTCAAAATCTTACTTTAACTCTGATTCGGGCTATAAGTCCAATTCCGGTCAAAAGACCGATTTTGTCTGAACTTTGATTTGGGCTAAACGCAATATAAATTAAAAACTTTTAAAATCACTAATTTTTTTAAAAGTTATTTTAAAATTTGAATTTTAACTGTTCCCTCCTTATCTGGACACAATACTGGATGTTCAAGTGCCAGACAAAGGACAGATTTTTCAATGCCAGGATCATCCTGATTCCAAAAAGGTATAATATGTCTATGTAGAGCAAGCATAGCTCAAGTTAGAGGAGTTTCAGGCATACAGATGTACTGAATTTGCCGTTTATTTATTTAGATTGAATTTTAATTACATCTATAAAATAGGGTATTTGTTTTTTAGTGGTAATTTTTGGACATTCTTAGAATAGAGTGTTCAAAAAATAATTGTTCTACCAGAATGGATGTCAAAACAAATGTAAGTTGAATTTATTTAAAAATTCTTTCTTTATTTATAAAAATTCTTTATCAAAGACTGCAGCCCAATGAGAAGGAAAATTTTCAATTCTATCTTTAAAGAAAACCAGGGAAACACATAATTACTTTCCAAATATCTTAACATATATGATTTGCTATAATAGATTTATTATTTTTACCATCTTCAGAAATCTTGCAAACTAATTACCATGGATAATGAATTCCTACTGTACATAACTCACAAATTTTAGGATCTAAATAATATAATGCCATGAACACAATAACAGTTCCATCTTGAATACAAGACTTTAATCAATGTCTTCAGCTGAAGAATTTAAAATCTATATTCAATCCCACTTGGTACCAATGTTATCCTTTTTCTATTCTTTCAGCCTGAAGAAAAATTATTTTCTTTGCAAGAACTAAATGACTGATTTATTTTATTAATTTTTTGTACTTTTATTTCTCACATCCTAATTTGAGCTGCTTTTTGGCAAAGCCCTGATTGTTATTCAGTCAATTATAGGAGAAAGAAGGAAAAGGTCTTTCAAAAGACTTGAATGCATCCCTTATTCTCAGAAAGCCTGACTGTCCAGGACATGGGGCAGCTGCCTTATCAATTAAGCTACAGAAACCAACTGGTTTCAGTAATTCAAATCTAGTAATGTAGCTTTTCTCTGATCATCTGATACACTGCTATCTTAAATTTGTGTCCTTTATTTGATAAAAAGCCTGCCTGTCCATGGTAGCTGCCTTACCAATTAAGCTACAGAAACCAACTGGTTTCAGTAATTCAGATCTAATAATGTAGCTTTTCTTGATTACCCGATACACTGCTATCTTGAACTTACATCTCTTATTTTATAAAGAGCCTACCTGCCCAGGGTACAGGGCAACTGTCTTACCAATTAGGTTAGAAAAACCTAATTGATTTCAGTAATTAAAATATAATTATTTAGATTCCCTCGAAACACCTAATACACAGCTATTTTTGTTTACAGGCATTTGTAGTAATATTTTTTAAACTTTTTAATAATTTTTTTTCTATCATTATCTCTACAAAGAAAAATGATGCCATGACCCATATTGATGTTAATGTGGCAGAAAATCATCAGCTTAGCTTGTCTTCAGTTACAACATTACAGGGAAATTCTATAAAGAAGTGAATATTATGTCTATAAAGTAAGTTAAGAAAAATTTAAAAATATGGCTAATACTTGTTGCTGCTGAATCTTTTTATTACCCGTTTTATTAAAAAAAAAAAAAAAGAAGAAAAGTGAAGAGAAACAGTCTATTAGGTTGGTGCATAGTTATCAGGCGGTTTTTAAACAATATTTACTATAAAAACGCCTGATAATTATGCACCAACCCAATAGTATTCATTTCGTCATTCTTTCAAACAGGAAAGAAAAAAAAAAAAAAGAAAAAAAACCTGAAAACAACAGGCATTGAAGTCAAATATCTTTTACCATTCATTGATTTTGACAGCATATAAATAACAGATTTATAATTTTGGTTTCAGTTGGGTAAAAATGAATAAAAATTAATTTGTAACCAGATCACAACGTTGGGAAAGATATAATCCATAGCACCATATATTTGTGAAGCCATGTGTATTACCCTTCAATGATAAATAACAAAAGAGAAGGTTTCAAACAAGAAAGGAAATCTGCCTGGATAAATGTTCAGTTGAACAGTAAAGGTGAAATTAGCCATTTCCTTATAAGGAAACATTTGGCATTCATTGACTGAACAGTTAGCATTTACTGTTGGTTGAAGTCTTCATAAAATCTTTGTCTTAAAAAAGTTTTTCAGGAAAGTAGGCTTATCGAGTCCACTTTTATTGCTCTTTCAAAATACTGACAGGAGTTTCCTTCCAAACCTTTTGTTTAAGGTAGTGTGGAAGGCTAACATCTTGATTGCCCTCCTAGTTATATGGGCTATTCAGTTGTTGCTTTTGGATGTCTTAAAGTGATGTGGTTTTCATTATTTGGTAAGGCTCTTTGTAATTCTGTAGTGCCAGTCTATAACATCTGATGAAGGATTTTAATAAGGACAAATACACACTGTGTGATAATGTGTCCCCGCCCCTGTAACCCAAATCAAAATTTAGTTTTATTAATATCGGAAAATTCAACGAGATGCACTCCAGAATTTTTAATAGCCTTTTCTTTTTAACTAGTTTGATGCAACCGTCAGTTTTATTCTAATAATTTCTGTTCTCACACTTCTCACCTGTGGAAATTCCTTCCGACTTCTTGAATCCCTGCCAACTACAATCTTCAAAAATTTAATGCAATGCCAATCGTAATTTTCTGTCTTCCTGAACCTTGTTCTTTTATTGCCCTTTCTTCTCACTAAAGTCTTTTCGTTCTCTTTCACTCCCAGTAACCCCTTGTGTCCTAGTGGCATTATCGTCTTGCTTGGGGTGAAATGATTTATAAAAAAAAAAAAAAAAAAAAAAAGATCTCTCCTATATTTCTAGTCTGATTACAGTTTTTTCTTTATTTTTGAGTTTCTAGTATGCTCAGTTTATATTATAATTAAAGTTTGGTGTCTTCTCTCCTCTGAAAGACACTAATTCCTTTACCCTGAATAAAATAGCACAATCTATTCTAGAAATTAAACTGTACACAGCAATCTTAAAAGCATCTCTTGCAATGTTTAACCTTTCATGTCTCGAAAAAAAAGAAGAAAAATAGGGTGTGTCAAAAGGACAGTTATTTCACTGACACCGCTATTACTGTATACACTTTTGACTCCCTCAACAAGGTTTTATTTTTTAAATAGTGATGATTAAAATTTTAATAAAAATCCAAACATATGAAACTGGATTTATACATTTTCTTTATTCTTGAGAAATGACAGCAAAGATGTTAAACCCTATTTATTAGTTTATTTACAGGAATAATTTCTCTTTTTAAGGAAAAGCACATTTTCACCCAGATTATTTTTCTTGAAAGCCCATCTGAGTGTCCTATTTATTTATTTTTTTTTGTTTGTTTAAGAAATCATTTATTAAACAAAGCAACTAATAATAACAAAACAAAAGTCATTGAAACAAAGCAAGTTCAGTCGACCAATGATGACAATTCCAGAACAACGTAACTATAAACAATTTTTTCTATCCTCTGCCAGCCGCTATGATGGAGAAAGCATTACCTCGAACCGTCGCCAGTGAGACACGCTGCAAGAGCCACTCCATATTGTGAAGCTCGTTCCTTAATTTATTTATTAGACTGCATATTTAGTAGAATAAGCTTATATTTACAGGATTATAAAAATATGTTAATGAAACTATAAAGAAATATTTATTATTTACCATTTTATAAAGAAAAATATTTAAAAAAATTTTTTTATTCATAAATTTATAAAAAAACTGTTTGTGAAGACGAGAATAAGAAAATCTAAACAAATACATAATGACAAGTAATTAATTATAAATTTTGAAAAGAAAAAAAAAAGAAAAAAAAAAGCATTTTACAGTCATTTGATCTCACCGCATAAATTTACTAAAATAGGTTGAGAGGATCTCTTCTGAACCAAACGTCGTTTTAATTTATGTTTTATGTCACATGTTTATTCAAATTTTCTTGTTCTATAGTTATTTATAAAATGGTAAATAATATTGCATTGTAGTTGGTTTACATATTTTGTAATTTTGTAATATTTTTTTTAATAAATTTTTGAATAAAAAGATTTCATTTCTAATTTATTTCTTTATAAAACAGTAAATAAATCCTTATAAAAGTAAATAATATATATTGCATTGTAGTTGATTTACATATTTTGTAATTTTGTAATATTTTTTTTAATAAATTTTTGAATAAAAAGATTTCATTTCTAATTTATTTCTTTATAAAACAGTAAATAAATCCTTATAAAAGTAAATAATAAATATTGCATTGTAGTTGGTTTACATATTTTGTAATTTTGTAATATTTTTTTTAATAAATTTTTGAATAAAAAGATTTCATTTCTAATTTATTTCTTTATAAAACAGTAAATAAATCCTTATAAAAGTAAATAATAAATATTGCATTGTATTTGGTTTAAATATTTTTATAATCTTGTAAATAAACATAGCTGAGGGAGTCAAAAGTGTATACAGTAATAGTGGCATCAAGGGAATAACCATCCTTTTAAGACATTTTTTTTTTTGCAAGCACAAATGTTAAAACATTACCTATTACTCTTTCTTTTCTTTCATGTGTTACACATGGCCATAAATTTTTTTTAAGAGAAATCTGCAAACTGTGCTTATAGTGGGATTTGAATTTGAAATAATTTTACTTTTGTTTTTTTTGGCATCAGTAATTAATGCTTATAAAATCTGTAGAATGAAACAATTTGCTAGTATTTATTCCATCCACTGTTCCTTCTCAGCTATTAATAAACCACTCAATTTTATCATGTTAACACATACTTTTGTATTATTCTAGTTTTAAATTGTTTATATAAAGCAAGTAAAATGTTGAATGTTTTTATAAACTCGTCGTTCTTATTGCATTTGATGTTGGTAAAAAGAGGATTCTAATCAGTTTTATCGTTGCCTCATGGATGGTAGGAAGACGGTATTGGAAATGATTTGCGCTTGCCTAAATCAGTTTAAAATGATGAGAATGAATTGGATGAGAGGAATAAAGAGGATAACAATGTAAGAATTATTTACAACACATCACAAAATCAATTCCTTCAAGTTTTTGTGTTTAGTTCTTCATTTTGTGGAAGTCTTAATCTCAGTAGTGATATTTTTGTAAATTTGATGGGGGAGGGGGAAGTCATTTTTGTTATATTCTTCAAGGAAAATTCAATTTTGTACATTTATTATCAAACTGCTATCAGGAAAAAGCAATTAGGAAAAAAAAAAAAAATTATATCTATATATCATGAACAATATTGTATATGCAGTTTCCACTCATTTTATTTACATGTTCTCATGATCTATTTATATAATTTTGTATTTCAAAAATATAAATTATCACTGTTACTGAATGTTATATTTTACAAGTATAATATAATTTCTATTCATTTTATTGACATTTGATGCACTATGATCCAGTTGGTTCTATATGCATAAAAATCAAACTAGAAACAGTCAAACTATCAACAATATTTATTTCTGAATATAAATGCTGCTTATTGTTGGAGGGGGGGGGATGTTTTCCTGAATCGTTCAATTTGTCAGCTTAACGTTTAAAACAAAAATGCATCTCCTATGCACAATCTTCTTTCACAAATGATTAAAAAATGGGAAAAATTTTTTTTACAATTCTGGAGAAAATTTAAAATATATCAAACATAAATTACAATTCAATTTCTTAAAATAAATTATTTATAAATCCTTCACTTTTCACAATTGTTTTCCAAAGTAAATAGATTGCAGTCTGATAATAAATGTTTATGACAAAGTGGGAAAAAATTTTTGTGTGATGTGTTTCAACCTTTAGGGCTTCATCAGACTAAAGTGATGTTTATGTCGATGTGATCACACATATGCATGAAGGACGGGGTCTCTGAAATTTTAAATTAATTTTTTTTTTAATGTGTTTTGTGTATACAGCGTTGCTGATTTCATTTTGATTCTTTTTCTTTCTATTTTTATCACTTTTGTTATTAAATACCCGACATTGTGATAATAGAAAATCTACCAAGAAAGGTGAAATATTGTAAGAACCTTGACACAAATTTACTGCGGATTATCTAGAAATTAAAGCACTTTCTATACACTTTCATCTTATTAAAATGGTCTTTTAAATAAAGTAGCATTTTTTTTAAAATTAAAATTATGGTCAAACTTATTATAGTGAGTAACTAATGCATTGATTGGTTTTTGTTTAGCAGCAAATCAACACCTCTATGGGTTATTTAATGCCGGAATCTAAATATTTTGTATGCAATTTTTTTTTTTTTTTGTGTTAGTGATACAAGTCTTACTAATTAACTCATAGCTGGTGGGAGAAGAGATGGATTCATAACATTTCTAAGTGTATTTGCATACAACAAACCCAATTGGAATTGGAACTTGACTCTCTGATTAACAATTCCAAGCCATTATACATTACACCACCTGCACATCCAAGCTTACAGCACCTAATTTGTTGAGTGTGTTGTTTTGCAAAAGATCCCTTTCGTGTTCATATAATATTCAGGTAATGGCTCGGAATTGTTAATTGGAGGACCAAGTTCCAATTCTGAACCATTACCCATGACCCTACCTACACATCCAAGCTTACAGCACTCTGTATTCCCAAGTGGTCACCCATCTAGGTACTGACCATGCTCAACATTGCTTAACTTTGGTGATCATATAGGAACCAGTGATGTGGTCGTAGGTCCTAATGCATTGTGTGTGTTGTTTTGTAAAAGGACCCTTTGTGTTCATATAAAATTTTATTGAAATTTCTTGAGGTTACTCCTATGTATTCCTTGGGGCAATTATTACAGGAGATAGAGTAAATTCCACCTTAAAAAAATAAAATAAATGAAAAAAATTTCAGTATCCCCCTCCTTCATGCACATGTGTAATCACATCAACATAAGCATCACTTTAGTTTGATGAAGTCCTAGTGGACAAAACACGTCACACAAAAACTTTTCCCACTATGTCATAGATTTTCCTAAAATCGTTCAGTTTTCCCAGTAAGTGTTAAAAAAAAAAAAATTAACTTAAGTATAGATCAATATATAAAACTGTTTGTGCGCATGTATGTCTGTGTGTGTAAGTAATTTGCTGTCTATCAAGGAAAAGGGGGGATTTGAAAAGAGAAATTTGTCAGTGATGAGCAGATGACATGCGCAAATAACCTCTTACATAGGTTTTTGCAATTACCTCCTCCTGCAATATCTATGTGCTTGTGGTTTAAACAAAACATTATGGCTACATCTACAGCATCTGAAATGACAGAAATGGTCGACGGATTAACATACATCACAGTACAGCCTTATCCATACCATGACTGGTTCTCAAACACTGCTCAGGGTTTAACGAACTTAATTGCTTTCCAGAATTTTAAGGACAAACATAGTTTTTCTTTGTTGATTATAGATAGATACACACAGGTGTACAGATATAAGGTAAATTCATTTCTGTCTGAATTTCTGGGATGAGGAGTTATTGTTTTTTATTATTTACAGTTGGACTAATATCCTCGTCTTTATTATTTTTAAAGTCTCAGATTCTTCAGGTGTCTCTCGATACTGGTAACTTTCATGGAATTTCAAACAGGTCCCTTTATTTAATCTAGCAGAATAGAATGTTCTCATTTTGATATCCATATCAAGGAATATCATGTTTTTATTTTTTTTAGTACAACTCACTAAGTTCTTGTTTTGTTTGCAGAGTCCAAGTCCATACTACCCAGCCCAGGGATTGAATTTAAATTTACAAAATTTGCAAACTAACACTAATCCTCAAGGCCTGTGGTTCCCAAAGTGCATGCCCCACAGGGAGAAGGGGCAATTTGGTTTTTAAGGGGGAGTGCGAATCAATGCATATACAGAATGCGTACATAAAAATATTAGTGTGCATGTACGTACACGTGTAATTATATATTGGGCACATAGCAGAGTGGTTAGAATGTTCGCTATCTGACCAGGAGACCCAGGTTCAAATCTCACCGTGGTCGATTTGTGACTTCCTGATGTTATTGGTCCGGAGAGGCTGATCCCAGTGTGCCTGAAAAACCATACCATGAGTTGACCCATTGATAGCTGTGCGAGCACAAAGTCAAAAGTCATCGTGACCGAGTATTTGAGCATGCTGGCCTTGTTCAGATTTGTTGATCACACTAGATAACATATTCTCTCCCAGAAACTGTAACTAAGGTCTGTTCAGCATAGTTGCAGTATAAACCACAATGTTGAACAAACACAAATGTGCCTGAGCCGGCGTCTGCAACAGGGATTGGCAAGCTGCCCCAGTAGAAGGGTATCCTTGAATATGAATGGCCAGCTAATTATGTATATACTGTGAATATTGTAAAATCAAATAATACTATTGCATATGTGCAGTCTCAAGTTCTTAAGGAAACATGTGAGAGTATATAAAGGTACAGTGAAACATTACCTCTAATTATATATATATATATATATATATATATATATATATATCAATCAATCATTGGCTGATCACTTCCTTTATGATGATGGTGTTGATGACTAAAAGCTTCCAGCTTCACCAAAACTTGTTCCAGTCGTCCCCTATTGCCATTTGATTTTGAAAAATTTGGTTGGAGGTGGAACAGAATCGGAATAAGGGAAAGTGCCGATGGTGTGAATTTGTCTGAGGTGGACCTCAACTTGCCAGCAAGTAACGCACACACTTGATTTCATGAACTTCCCCCTCGGCACATATGGAATGAGACATGCGAATCCAGTGATGAAACTGCAACAGACTGTTATAATTTTGAGTAGTGCCTTATGTAGCATATCTGTCATGTGTAGTCTTCTTCATCTGCTGGTTCAATTGTTGAGATCTGTTGCAATCATCGTCTGCTTATTCCACCACTGGGATCTTTGGTGTTGGTTGCACTTAGTCTGGGTCCTCATTTTCGTCTTTCATCATTGGATCACACAAGCCACTTCACTAAGACAATGAGCGATCATCAGAAGTATGCACATAGAAACACAGATGCATAAACACACACATATATATATATATATATATATATATATATATATATATATATATATATATATATATATATCTTTAGTTGGATTGATGTGAGTTTGTGACCCTATGTTTCATGCTATTGTGATCATCAGACAATATTTATATTCATGTACATACACATAATAAAAATGCTACAAACAGTGAAATTTTACTCCATCTGTTCTTTCTCTCATTTGGATATATATATATATATATATATATATATATATATATATATATATATATATATATTACACTGGATGTCAGAGTAAACTGTACCATATTGTTATAAATATATATAGTGTATCACCATCATCACGACTATGGCTTTCATAATTAAATTAATGAAATGATTGTTTTTTTAACAATTTCTTAATAATGTCTTCCTTAGCACTTCAATTGTCCTTTTCTTTTACTGTTTCTCTATAAAGGATGCCATGTTTTTTTGAAATTTGTTTAGACCAAATTAAAGGCTTTTTAGGCTTCCTCTATGTGAATAGGAGTTCACTTTTTGAATATTTTATGGGGAGTTGTGTGGCATAGCCAAAAAAGGTCGGAAACCACTGCTCTAGGTCAATGTTTTTCAACCTTTTTTTCTAATGATGGCACACTTGAACCTATAGTTAAACTTCTGCGACAAACTTTAATTACGGTGATCAAAAAAAGAATGCACTTTTAGTATTTACTAATTAACACTAATAATTTATTATAATTTTCCATAAAAAGATATTAATTAAAATTCTTTAAAAAAATTATATTTGTTTATTTTCCAGTTTATTATAATTTAACATTTAATGAGATATCTGAGCTTGACGTTTTTTAGAATTTCTTCTTTGCAAGATTGAATTTTGAACAGACAAACTCAAATCTTCTTCCAAGGATTCTAGCCATGATCAATTTTTTTAAAAAAATTTTGTTTATTGGAGAAAAGCTTGTTTTTTTATATTTAAAGGGGTTTTTAATTTTGATGTGTACAATTATTGTGCTTTGAACATCTTTGGAAAATAATTTAATTAATGACCTTTAAAAATGTTTGTGGCACACCTATTATCCTCTCATGACAACATCCGTGTGCCACAACATTCCGGTTAAAAAAAAAAAACAAAACAAAAAAAAAAACAAAAAAAAACACAGCTCTAGGCTATTGTCCCATGAAGCTAGAACTTGGATCCTAATGTCCTTAGTGCCTCCCTTGCTGTTGCTACAGCTTTACAGTTATACTTGACAACCTCTGCAACTATTTTTTATTCTTACTGCTGCTGCCAAAGCTTTGCTGTCAGGCTTCATTCCCTCTGTTGTTGTTTCTCTTTCATTATTAATGGCTCCCATATAGTATTTATAACTATTAGGTTGGTGCAAAAATAATGTCGTTTTTTGACATGATCTTGAACATCAAAAAACGACATTATTTTTGCACCAACCTAATATATTAGGTCTACTGAGGAAGGTGTCATGGTCTAGCATATGCATGGATTCCTTCAGACGACTAATTATCCAATGTTCTGTGTAGGATTTTAGTTCATTCTACAGCGGTTGGCGACTCCCTTTTCTCTCCATATATGATCAGCCATGTCAGATGTCATTGTGACACCCTTAATTACAGCTTTTTGATATTCCTCCAGGCATACTTTTAGGGGGTTGACAGATTTCACTTTTGCATCATTTGCCATTGCCAAATGAGAACAAGTAGATTAAATAAAGGATCCAGTTCAAAATTCCCTGAAGGTTACCCAGACTGACAGACACCTGTTGAAGGCACAATGGTCGAAACATGATAGCAACAGAGATGGGGAATATTAGACGGACTATAAATAAGGTAAATTCATTTTTGTTTATATTTGCTTTCATCATGTTTGGAATTAAGAGCAAAAGTCAAAATTAAATAGGAAAAGAAGTAAAAAGGGGAAGTAAGTAGTGGTCACTGGTAGTATTGCCTACAATTAGTAAAATAGAAGCAGGTAAAAGCTTTAATAGAAAAAAAATATATGCAGGGATAAAAAGAAAAGAAAGTCAAAAATTAAAATGTAGTTCCAAATAAAAACAATTTAGTATTTCCTTGTGTGAATGAATAAAGTTGTAAAATAAATCGATCAGATAAAACCATTTTTTTTTTTTTGAATAGAGAGAAAAACCTTAACAACAAAATAATTCTCACATTTAAAACAAAATTGGCAATAATACATTTAAAAAATATTTCTTTAAACCAACCTTCAAACAGCTTAAACTGGAGTATGAAAAAAACAAAAAAAATAGTGAAAAAGTAAAAATAAACCACTTAAATGTTTTGAACGCTAAATGTAGAAAGTCACATAGAAATAATGTATAAATTGTTTGCAAACATCAGTGTCTCATAGAAATATGTTCAAAGCACACAATTACAAGTGAACGAACAGTTTTTGTTCAAATATAAAAATGCAATTTAAAAATCAATTTGTTTTACATTTGTTGAATTTCAGATCTTGAAAAGAAATTTTTTTTAAATTGAAAAACATAAAAAAAAATAAATTAAAATTGTTACCAAATAATTTATTTATAAAGAAACTTGAAATAATTGCATTTTCAACTTAAACTGGCATCAGATTTTCTCTTTAATGAAATAATGGTAATAATAAAGAAATTCATCAAGAAATGACTTTTCTATTTTTTATCCCCATTTTCTTATATGCTACGTCCCTGCCTTCTTACTCGTTACTAGTAGATAGCTTCACTTATCTGGTTTACACTCCTCCGTGACCTTTTCAACAGGAGTAGAGGTTTGTCTTTTGTTTCTTGTTTAGGATTGGATTTCTGGTTCCTTCAAAATTCCACTTCAACTCTAGACTTTTAATCTCTCCTAAAACTGAAATTTTTACTATTGATTTATTTGTTTCTCCCTAATAGGAGTAGAGGTCTATCCCTTGTTCCCTGGTTAGGAATATTTCCAACTCCTTTTAAAGATTACTTCAACTCTATACTTCTAATGTCGCCACTTGAACTCTGAAATTTTATTATTTTTTCTCCCGTTTTTTTTTCTTCCTAGATAGGGTCATCTATCATCTGGTTCACACTACTCCCCAGTCTTTTGAACAGGAGTAGAGGTTTATCCCTGTTTAGGATTAGGTTTCTGGTTCCTTCTAAAGTCTTTTCATTCTCTTCTACTCCCAGTAGCTTCTTGCATCTTAGTGGCATTATTGCCTTGCTTGGAATAAATTGATAAAAAAATAAATAGATAAATAAATTAAAACTTAATATAAAAATATAGATTTCTGTAAAGTTATTTCTTAATTTTTCAATAATTTTACATTTGCAGTAGTTTATATATATATATATATATATATGGAGAAATATAGTTTTAAGGTGTGTTATATTTATGGGATAAAGTATCAGAGAGCGAGCATATGTAAATATAAAAGTGAACATTGAAGTTAACACTCACACCATATATATATATATATATATATATATATATATATATATCTACAACCCAGTATGTCTGAAGATTTTAATTAATTTTTTTAATAATTTTTATCGTTCAATATATATATATATATATATATATATATATTTTTTTGTCATCCACAGAGACTGTTTCGCTATTTCACAGCTCATCAGTGTGGCTAGACGTCCGGTTGCCTCTAGCTAGGATCGAAACCCGACTGAATTTGCGTCAGTCGGAACTTCTACCTATACCGTCTTCGGCGCACGGCAGGGATGAAGGTGAATTTTAGCGTGTTTATTTTTAGATTTAGATAAACACACAGTGACTGACAGTGACTCAATTCTGCCGAAGAGTCGTGCAATATTAGCTTAAATAGTCACTGTTTACAAACTCACACCTCAAACCAAAGAGCTCAACCGAAATTAATTTTTCAGGAGCCAATATATATATATATATATATATATGACAGATGAAAAGTTTTGATATCAATCGAAAGGATTTGCCTATTTTTCAAACCATCATTTTTAAACTAGAAAAAGGAAAAAGAAGTGATGTTCAACCTATATACCCACATAGAAACAGTGTACCAAAAGAGCATACATTCCCTTGACACAACTATTTTTGTATATTTCTGACTCTCTAGGCAATGTTTGGTTTTAAAAGGTGATGATTAAAATTTTAATAAAACCCAAACATATGATAAAAAGTCAATTTATACATTTTCTTTATTCTTGAGAATTGACAAAAAAGTAGACACTATTTAAATTATTCATAAAATGGTAAATAATAAATATTGCATTGTAGTTGGTTCACATATTTTGATAATTTTGTAATTTTTTATAAACTGTTGAATAAAAAAAGATTTTCAAGTTTATTTCTGTAAAAAACTTCTTAAAATAATAAATATCACTTTTCACTTGGTGCAGATATTTTTTATAATCTTGAAAATAAACATTGCTAGGGGAATGAAAAGTGTATATGGTGTTATACCAGACAAAACCCCTAACCACACATATTTTACACTTAGTGAACCATCTCTTTTTCCATCTGTCTATAAGATGGTATATTCACTCACCCTCTCTCTTTCAATCGGTCATAGTAGTCACTGACTACACAAACTATTAGGCCAGACAGGCTGATGACCTAGCTACAGGTTCAAGCATGATCTAAAAATAGCTTCTCACAAACATGCAGAGTCACATGATCAAGTATAAAATGTTTAGTGGGAAAATAACAAAAGGAATCAGTTGGAATCCGAGTCTTAAGCAAGTAATATCTCTTTATACTTGTTACTGTCAAGCAAAGGAAATTGAAGACAAATTCAATTCAACAGACTATACTGCATATATCAAATGCATGGGCAAATTACCAAGTATGATAATCATCTAAGGCAAGCATGTGGGACCCAGTCAGCGTTGAATCTTCCTACCCGAATGCTGTACTCTACATTGCTGAATATGTGAAGAAGCAAGTAAACAACCAAATCTTGGGGTCGAAACTCAGTGAAAAAAAGAATATCAAAAGATATCACTGCACAAGTGAAATGAACGGAAAGTAAAAAGAACAAAAGAGGAATATAAATCAAAAGAAAGAGAGAGAAAAGGGAAAACCCTATTTTATTTCAGGTGAATGACAAAAGCTAAGTGTGCTCTGATTATTCATATCAGACGTATAATGCATACATCTTTGCACACAGGTATGTATAGCAAGCACCGTTCCATGTTCTACTTTGCATTAATGTTTTCATGTATCATCTTGTTATAATTAAATCTTATTAAATTATATATTGGCATTTGTTGTTCGTTACTATTGATTGCTTCTCCTCATCCGTGTATTTGCACCTGTAAGAGAATCCTTCCACTATAGATTGGTAAACCTTGGTCATATCCTTTGACAACAAGTTGTTTTTCTTTATCTTTTCTTTTTAAATTTAGTGTTGGGGCAATTGATACGTAACAATTGGTACCTAACAACAGTAATAACTAAGTCAGGAGAATGACTGTCCTTTTGACACACTGTTTTCATGCAGGCATGAAGGTTAAATATCGGCAAAAATTTATTCCTAGATTGGTAAACCTTGGTCATATCCTTTGACAACAAGTTGTTTTTCTTTATCTTTTCTTTTTAAATTTAGTGTTGGGGCAATTGGCACGTAACAATTGGTACGTAACAACAGTAATAACTAAGTCAGGAGAATGACTGTCCTTTTGACACACTGTTTTCATGCAGGCATGAAGGTTAAATATCGCCAAAAATTTATTCCTAGAAATAAAATTTTACAAGAGTAGTTCACTTTTCAAACTACATTATTTCTTGTAACCCCCCCAAGATATGTAGATTGACATTTTCCCTAAAATGCCTCATAGGAATAGGCTTTTTTTGTCGGTACTATTTTTGTGATACAAAAACAGTAGAATCTACAGAGCAAAGTAACTGTAGCACAAATCCTATGCTACGGTGTGCAAGACAGAAAAACAGAAATGCTACTGAATATAAGAAAATAATGGACAGTATTCGAAGAGGAATGTTAAAAATATATTGCTAGAGAAATGCTATTCATAAACTCGAGTTAAATTTATCATACAGAAAGAGATTATATGCTAAATTATTAACAATAATATTGCTACATCTGGTCCGAGGGTACTGCTAGATTTTTAGAAATTCTTGATAAAATCCAAAAAAGAATCTGCAATGTTATTGGTCTTGATCTAGTATCTCAGTTTTAGTCACTTTCCCACTGCTGTAATGTAGCTTCCTATAAAACAAAACTCATATTTGGATTGATTTATTCATGTTTAGTTTCTTTCTTTCTTTGTTTTTTTTTTGGGGGGGGGGTCACATTTCGTC
Organism: Acanthosepion esculentum; assembly: GCA_964036315.1. NCBI lineage: Eukaryota > Metazoa > Mollusca > Cephalopoda > Sepiida > Sepiidae > Acanthosepion > Acanthosepion esculentum. Next base: position 21,076,753 of record OZ038519.1, read on the forward strand.
TGTGTAAGAAAAATGATTATGAAAGTAAAACTAAAAGACTTGGTTTAACAAAATTGAGACAAAAAGTAGTTTAAAAAATGGATAACACTGAAATACATTATAGTATAAAAAGAAATGGTAAGTTCAATCTAAGGGAAACAATAATTGAAACAAAGGAAGTTCAGTCGGCCAATGATGACAATTCCAGGACAACGTAACTATAAACAAATTTTTTTCTATCCTCTGCCAGCCGCTATGATGGAGAAAGCTTCCTATTACTTTTTAAACATTTTCATGGTAATTCTTCCGATGAGCTTTTCTCTATGGTACATGAACTTTATGAATTTAAGTGCAGTACTAGATTGGCAGCAAGGTCTCATCATTTTACAGTTGAAATGGCGAGATGTAACTAAGTTCTATGCTAATGGTTTCAATCGTTATGTTCTTTCTTCTTAGTTCCTCTTCTTTTATTGTTCTCTCTTTAATAAGATTTTTCTTTTTCTCAAACTTTCACACTCAGTAATCCCTTGCATCTTAGTGGCTTTATTGCCTTGCTCGGGTTAAATATCAGTCTCCTTTGGATTTTATAGTTGAGCATTGTAAAAGAAACAACATAAGTTGGATCTTTTATTTAAATTGCAAATATATATATATATATATATATATATATATATATATATATATATATATATATATATATATATATAAAAAGACATTTTATGTTTATGCATTCTTTTTTTATAGATACAAATATTTAAGTAAATGCTCTGTTTATAATAAACAGTATTAATAACATTTACCGGCCTGAATGTCAGAGAAATTGTCATAAAAATATGCGTCCTCCGACAGGAATCAAACCTGTACCCTATATGGAAGCGTCATATAGCCTGATGTGCTTTTACCAATTTCGCCACAGAGGAGCGTTCGGTTAGCAAGGTCGATTTTATTATAAACAGAGCTTTTACTTAAATACTTATTAATATTATATTTGTATCTATAAAAAAAAAAGAAAAAGAATGTATAAACATAAAATGTCTTAAAATAATTGTTGGACTTTGTCCATTTCATAATATATATATATATATATATATGCAGAAATATAGTCTTAAAGTGTGCTATATTTATGGGGTAAAGTGCTCAATATCAGAGATAGAGCGTGTGTAAATATAAAAGTGGACATGGAAGTCAGCACTTAGAGGCGACAGTCTGTTTCATGCTAGTGCAATCGTCAGGCGACTAGTGCTTCCGGTAAAAGTACCCGCCAAAATATACTACCCATAATGCACCACTGACCCTTATATAAACAGCCGAGAAAAATAACAGCACTAGTCGCCTGACGATTGCACTAGCATGAAACAGACTGTCGCCTCTAAGTGCTGACTTCCATGTCCACTTTTATATTTATATATATATATATATATATATATGAAATATCTGTGCATATTACATCTACTGACCTGCACATTTGAGAAATCTTAATAAAGAAAATGTTCCACGGCAGGGATCTAACCTGTGTCCTCTTTTGACCGAGAGTGCTATAGCACTTAGCCATGAGGAATGTCAGCAAGCAAGACCTTATTACACGTGTTTGGGTTTTATTAAGATTATGATCCTCACTTGTTAAAACAATAAATATTACTGAGGAAGTGTATACAGTGATAGCAGCATCAAAGGAATAACCATCCGTTTGACACTGTTTTTTTTTGGCTGGGGGGGGGCACAGAGGTTAAAAATTCCTAACTGTTCTTACTTGGGGTAAAATTTCTGCTTATTTTTAAGGGTAGGGGAAATAAAAAGCAACTGCAGGATGCCACACTTTCTACTAAAGCAATTCTCACAAAATCCAAATCCTTTGTGATAAGAATTATTGCAAGCTTATAACACTACATGGACAATTTTAATTTCAAATAGTTCAATTTCAGGTCTAGCTAGAAATAACAGAGAAAGGAACACAGATGTAAACAGATGTGTCACCCCCACCTAGAAGAAACTCAAATATATTTTCATGTAAAAAAAAAAAAAAAAAAAAATGACCTATATCGTTTCAGTTTTGACAAGCATAAGCAAACACTCATTAAAACATAGTAACTCTAAAACTACGGCTCTAGCAATTGAAAGCATTAAATATTCTTGAAATAGTTTAAAAATAAAGATGATAAAAAATAAAGATGATAAAAAAGAAAGAAGGGATTTGTTAAAGTCATACTGATCTTATCATAAATCAATCTTAAATTTTCATTTCTCTGGTTCATGTAGAGTTTTAGATTATGGGGAACAAACTTTTACCATAGATCAACTATTACTCTATATAAAATTTTATAACACCAACCAATGTAAAATAACTAAAATTTAACCTATTTCAAGGCGAAAACTTTTACCAAGAAAGTGCTCAACAGAAGACAAGCACAATAATAGTCATTAAGTTGATAATAGTTCAATTGGCCTATCTTTTGATAGACTGCAATTAAATCGTCTTTATAATCAGTTTATATGGAATTAAGAGAACCGAAAGTTCTTTAATGAGAAAATCCTTTTCTCAAATGTTTATCGTCCAATGTAAATTGTTCTAATCTTTTCAATCAAGATTCAATGGAAATTTAAACTAAAATGTTACTTAAATTCATTTTTAATTGTATGCAAAATGAAATGACTGTTATTTTTTGTATACAAGGATTGCTTTGAAAGTAACGTCTTCTATTTTATCATGTTGGCCCAGTACATCAGAGGCAGATAATAGTGGCAGGACCGTAGAGGTTGAACTTTCTTGCCAATGACTTATAATTTCTTTGCCTTGTTACAGCTAGCAGTCTGGCAAAATGGTGTCTGGCGTGAAAGTGTGTACAAAGCAGAAGCATATCTTTTGAATTCATCCATGCAGGAAAAAAAAAAAAAATGTACCTAATAACAGTTGCAGAATATTTATGGAGACCAATTATTGGATGTCAGCATAGTCATAGAGTGGATAATGTGTTTCAGTAGTAGTGACAGTAAAGTCTATGACAAGCAATGTTTCAGGCAGCCCTGCACTGCTACCAACTCAGAAAATGTTTATTGTTGGTAAACATGCATCATAGCTGATGATAGTGACTATGGAACACTTGCTCTATCCAAACGTGTTATTGAGCTGCCTGTATCTGCTGAAGTTTCTATGAAAATAAATAGGAGGCACTACTTTCAAAGCGCACATATATATATATATATATATATATATATATATATATTCTGTTTATACATTATTTTTATAGATACAAATATTTAAGTAAATGCTCTGTTTAATTAAATATTTGTATCTATAAAAATAATGTATAAACAGAAAATATAATAAAATAATTGTCAGAATTAGTCCATTTCATTAATATATATATATATATATGCTATAAAATCAGACATATTGAAATTGTATATAACAATATACAGCAATAAATATGAAAAAAAAAATGTTGAAAGAAGAGCAAGGGTAATAAAATAAATCACTGTAAAGAGTTGAATTGAAACAAAAACAACACTAGACAAGAAAATAACAAAAAAAAAAAAAAGAGGTTAAATAGTTTTCAAGTCTCAATCTTTGAAGCCAATCAATGTAAATGGTGGTATAAAAATAAAATAAAATACGAACTACCAAGGGATCAGCAGAGATGGAAAAAAACAAAAATCCTAGTCCATTTACATTAAGACCCAGCAGCCATTTCTTCTGTTCACAGAGGGAAAACTATTTACGCATAATATATAATGCTTGTAATAAATTTTATGCAAAACATTAAAAATAAAAGAAATTAAATTAGGAACTATCAAGGAATCTGCAGAGGGTAATAAAAAAAAATAGTCTGATTACATTAAGACCCAGCAGCCATCCCACAGAGGGAAGACTACCTAGATATAATATATAATGCCTGTAATATTTTCAAGTGGTAATCAGAATGCACTCTGCTGATAATGGCTGTTTGATTTATTGGATTTTTTAAATGCTGGGTACACAGTTTACATGTTTGTCTTTGATTTGTTCTGAAGAGAGAGGATTGAACACCGGTTAGCCTTTTTTATTTTCTTATCGTTTCAATTCACCTATTTACAGTGGCTTTACTGTCCTTGCTTTTCTTACCCCTGTTTGTTATTGTCTTTTGTTTCTTTTCCCTTTTATTGCTGTATATAGTTATAGACAATATTAATGTTTGTTTTTATAGCATTAGTAAAGTTTTGTACCCCACATAGACTTTGTATGTGTTAAAATGGATGTTTTTATTCAAATTATTTTTTATTGTTATAAAGGTTATTTTTAGTGGGTACATGTTGATATCCCTGTTTTTTTTTTTGTTTTGTTTTTAAAGAAAAAAAAATGTTAGAGATAACAACCCAAATACTAAAAATAACATTTAATAAGAAATGTGTGTGTGTGTGTGTAAAACAAGTCCTTATTCATTGCAAAAAAACCCAGAACAGTATTCTCGAGCCAGTGAAGGAGATGGAAAACGATTTCTTACTGTGCAGTGTGCTGGCACTTACCTCAGTCAGGAGAGCACCTCCAGCAAGAGGATGGGGAGTAAGAGCAAACAGAGGTTTCAAAAGTAACAACTGACAAAGAGCAAAATAATTCATTAATAAAAAAAAGAAAAAAAAAGAAAAGAAAATTAGGCACCTATCTAAATAAAAAAAGAAAAGAAAAACCCACCAAAAGATACAGACAAGTGTGTGTACCTAAAGGAGTACAGAGGAAACATGAAATTCATACAAAGATATAAATCTGGGTTTTATACTAAGAGATATTCATTTCTTATGTTTTTTTTTTTTGTTTTTTTTTTTTTTATTTCACAATTAAGAAGCTTTAAACTTTATTTCATAATAATTTCAAAAGAATAATCAGAATTCAATTACTGGCTGTAGTTTTCTTTATATTAGAAATGAAATTGATTGAATCGTTTTCTACGGCTTATCAATTCTGTGTAGGTTACTCAAAGCCAGAAAATATTTTTAGATTTTAAGAATTTTTTTTTTTTTAAGATAATGATACAAGTCTATAAAATTAACCTGGCAGGGGAGAGATGAAATCATACCTAAGCAGAATTTGATAAACAAAAAGTTATAATGTGGACATAAAGTGGGGGATCAATTCTATATTACAATCAATATATAAACTGATCCCTCACTTTGTAACCATGGTAGTTTCTATACATTTATATTCCAGAGAATATAAAATCTAAAAGACATGCCTGTGCAACTAATCAGTATTCCATTTTCTACAGCTTATCAAACATTTGCAGGTTATTTAAAGCCAGAAAATATTTTTAGATTCTAAGAATTTTTTCTTCTTTTTCTTTGGAGATAATGATTCAGTGATACAAATTACTAATTAACCCATAAATGGGGGAAGAAGAGCTAGATTTCCCAAAGGTATTTGCACATAAGTGAATAATGAACCCAATGGGAGTCGGCTCTCTGATTAACAATTCTGAAGCATTATATCACCCACAAATCCAAACTTACAGTGCCTGGCATTCCCAAGAAGTCCCTCATCTAGGTACTGACCAGGCTCGACATTGCTTAGACCAAAAATAAACACAATGCCTATATTTCAGGAAATTAATGTGTGACTCACTTAGGACATCCATGTAGTCAACGATTTTATCTGGGCCAGAAGAGCTGGCAGTTTTATTACAACCAACAATAAAATCAAGATAGGAGAGCCTCAAAGCAACCACCCACAAGTAGGGAACAAAGGAAATAAATAAAATTTCAGGATCAAGTGCCACTTGGCTGGAAGGTAGGGAATTCATGGGCCTACATACTCAGGCTGCATTTAGAATAGCTAGTGACAAGCTATCCTTTATAATGTAGAAGAGTTTGCAGTCAGAGTCGATTCATGAGCTGTTCATCAGGATGTAGAAACAGTCGGAGTCGGAGATAGAAGAAGTTATTGCTGGCCAGAGGAAAGATCTCTTCTGAGAGATGGCAGAACAGTGAAGTTGTCCCCAAGTGTCATTTACCTGCCCCCAGACAGTGCTGGGTGAACCTATGAATAATTGATTTATTCATTTTATTTTTACAACTCATCAACTCTTAGTGAGTTATTTAAAGCTGAAACATTTGATTTTATTTCTTTTTTTTAACAGTGGAATAATAGATAGTGGCTTGGATTGAGGAATCGGAAAGCCGAGTTTGAATTCCAGTCAAATCCATTACATTCACTTATGTGCTAATACTCTTGAGAAAGGTATGAATCCTCTTCTTCTCCCCCCAGCTATGGGTAAATAGCAGACAGTCCGGGTTCTATAGCCTTGGATGGCAACTGATCTACTGCAGAAAGAAATGGCAACTTACTGCGGGAAAAAAACCTGTCTTGTTAATCATGTATAGAAAGATACATGATCTCCTAAGCGTGTATCATGCATGGCACATAACTGACTGATTGCATTAACAATTTTTTGGGGGAATAACAATGGTTACTCCAGATAGAACTATTACTATTTAACCCATAGTTGGGGGAAGAGATGGATTCATACCTTTCCCCATTGGTATTTGCGTGTAAGTGAAAGTGACGAAACAGACAGGAATTTGAACTTGGCTCTCCAATTTCTCATTTGGAGCTGCTATCCATTGTCCCACCTGCACACCTGAATCCATAAATGTAGAACCCAGTATATTTCAAACAGGATACACGTTTTCTTTTCCTGTCATGACAATATTTCTCCTTTGTTGAATGTACTGCTTTTGCCAGTTTCCCCTGATACAAATTGGGATCGAAAACATATTGTTGGAGGGAGTTGTCTATTTGGTGAAAAGCTGACTGAGTGTATAGTGGACACTTTGTATTCAAAATAGATGCCCCATGTTTATTTATTAAACAGAAAGTTATTACATCTATTGGTTTGTGCATTCGAGGAATCCAAGTCAAGAAAATGAGTCTGCCAGCAGGGATTGAACCTGCAACCCCCTGTGTAAGGTAAACCATCATTTGATCTGGTGTGTTTTACCACTAGGCCACAAAGAACACCATAGTTAAGCCTGGCTCGATTTTCCCTTTTTAAGGAAAGCACCTCCTCTTCACCCAGATTATTATTTTTCTTGTAAGCCCACATTTACTCAGTTTCAAATCCGAAACACAAACAATTTCTAGTGTTGGATTAAAAATAAGAATTATATTAAAAAAAACATTATTCATGTTTTGTTCCATTTCAAATAATTTTCTCTCCAGGAAACTTTGGATATCCCTGCAAAGATTTATCTATGTTTACTGAAAGAAGACATTAAATGTATATAAAATGTGATATAATTCATTTTTGGGATTGACTGATTCATTTTTACTACAGCTTATCAACCTTTTGCAGGTCATTTAAAAACAGAAAATGTTTTTTTTTTTAATAATGATTTAGCGATATAGGTCTTAATAATTAACCAATAGCTAGGGGGAGAGAAGATGCTGATTCATAGCCTTCCTAAGAGTATTTGCATGAAAGTGAATATAACAGATCTGGCTGGAATTGGTACTTGGTTCTCCGATTAACAGTTCCGAGCCATTATCTCTTACACAACCTGCACATGCAAGCTCAAGTATTCTCAAGTGGTCACCCATCTAGGTACTGATAAGGCTCGATGTTGCTTAACTGGTGTGATCCAATACAGGATATTCAAAAATAGTGATAGAAAGCTGAATGAAGTTATGCACATGGATAAATAAAATGTCAAAATTTAAAATAAGCATCCTTATAACAGTATTTACATTAGTCGGACTATTGTCCTCATCTTTGTCGCCATATTTGTCACAATGTTTCGGCCGTTGTACGCTCCGGCCTTCTTCAGGGGGTTGGAATTTCGAACCAAACCCTTTATTTCGATCACTGGGGTCGACTGTTCTAGTTCCACGAGCCATGTTTGATGGATGTCAGTTATCGGTTATCTCCTGCTAATTTACCCTCTGAAAGTTCTCCACTGCCTTAACTGAGTATTGAACTCACACTCTTTGGGTCTGTCACTGGATCTAACCAACGCCTTTATCCACTGTGCCATGTGTCCTTGAGGAAATATAGACAGCATCCTTATAACTCTTGTGTTTTTGATGTATAAATGTGACCAGCATTTATTATTTTCCCCCAACCCCTACATAAGTCTGACTTCATCAAAAAAACCATGATAGTCTGAAAAAAAGCACCTCCTGGTGACAAAACCTGTTACTTAAGAGATTTTTTTCAACTTGTCAAACGAATACCCCAGTAAAATATGTATTTGTAAGATTTTTTTAAATATTGACATGCCATTGAAACTCAAAAGGTGTCAAATCTAATAAAATAAATAAATTTTATTTTCACCACTTTGGTCATTTTGGTTTAACAGCACGTCAACTTCACAGGGTTATTTAATGCTGAAAGCTAAATATTTTGTGCACAATTTTATTTCATTTTTTAGATAATGCTTTTAGTGATACAAATCTTATTAAATAACCCATAGGTGAGGGTGAGAAGGTATGGATTCATACTTTTCCCAAGGGATTTGCGTGTAAGTGAATATAGCAAACGTAACTGGAATTGGAACTCGGTTCTCCGATTAACAATTCTGAGCCATTATCTATTACACAACCCACACATCTGTGCAGCACTGGGTATTCCTAAGTGGTGACCCACCTAAGTACTGACCAGGCTCGACGTTGCTTAACAACAGTGATTGCACAGGAAAACAAAATATTCTTACATTTTTCAGCATTTTTTATAAGAAACTTTTCCTCTTAATTAATACCATGCATTTCCACTCTTAAAACATTTTGGACAATTTAAATATTAAGCCCTACAGTCCTCCCTACTCTTTGTTATTTTATATATATATACAGTGTAACCTGGATATAAGAGAGTTGTCGGGACTGGAGAAGAAGTATCTTATATCCGGGTTTGGTCTATTATATATACATTAACACAGGCTCTAATTTGGGACCAGATAAGATCTATCTTATATCCGGGTTACACTGTGTATATATATATATATATATATATATATATAGTTTACGAAAAACTAGGTAATCCGTATGGGTAGACCCAAAGAGGATAAAATCCAGAGAGCTCAATGTAAATCAGAGCTAATAATTTAAATAAAAACAGACCACTTTAAGGTTCCATATAATAAATTATTTCCCCACAGCCCTTTTAAAGGACTGTGGATCATCAGATTTTACTTCCAAAGGTTGAAACGAAAAATTTTTCATTTCAACCTTTGGAAGTAAAATCTGATGATCCGCGGCCCTTTAAAAGGGCTGTGGGGAAATAATTTATTATATGGAAACTTAAAGTAGTCTGTTTTTATTTAAATTAAAATATATATATATATATATATATATATATATATATATATATATATATATATATATATATATATATAGGGTTAGGTAAATGAAATAACTAGATATTAGCGACCATATATGCGTGTGCTGGCGTGCATAAGCAAATAAATAAATAATTACCAAATTTAGTCAAGAGGGGTAGACATAAAAGTGCTCATTGTGATTAGACAGAGCTAGGAAATATATGCTAATAAATACACATATACCTATGTTTGGTGTGTGACTTAAGTTTTGTTGGTTACCCAAGCTGTCGGGCACTTCAACAAGTTGGGTAACCAACAAAACTTAAGTTGCACACCAAACGTAGTTATTCGTGTATTTATTAATATATATATATATATATATATATATATCTGACAGATTGTTAGTACTTTAAACTTTATTTTTAGTATATACTCATATGAGTAAGTGGTCTATTTATTTTTGTCTATCAGCCTGAATGTTTGAGAAATCTTATTCAAGAAAAATTTGTACTCTCTGGCAGGATTTGAACCTGCATCCCCCAGGGCATGGGAGAGAAATCTTTAAGCCCAGCATACACTAATGAACTTAGCCACAGTTGGTCTAGAGATGCCAAATTTTATGCCTTTAAGTGAAATTTCCTTTGTCATAGATCTAATGAAATATTTTTCTATATGTGCGCAGTTTCATATTCCAATTTAAACAAAGAGAATTTTAGAATGGATTTTTTTTTATTAATCCGACAGATTTTTATCACTTCAAATGTTATTTTTAGTGGATGCTTTTATTTGAGTAGGTACTCTGTTTATTTATTTTCATCTAATTTTCAAGGAATTTAAAAGAAAATGTGCAGATATGAAAAAAAAAAATTGAGAGATCTATGAGGAGGGAAATTTCATGTAAAGGCACAGAATTTGGCTCACCTGATTGACCATTCTATTTGGCCAAGTTGTTTAGAGCATACCAGGCTCAATGGTAGCTCTCCCTTTCCCTGTGGTTCAAATCCTGGTAGAGAGCGCAAATTTTTCTTTAATAAGATTTTTCGAATAATCAGGCCAGTAGAGGAAAATAAATAAACAGTGCGCCTACTCAAATACGAATATCCCCTAAAAATAATGTTTAAAGTGATAAATATATGATAAAAATATAGTTGTAAGCTATCGTATATTTATGAGTAAGTGTGCTCAATATCAGGGATAAAGTGTATGTAAATATAACAGTGGACACTGGGATCAACACTGAGTGGCAACAGTCATACTTGAATGCAATCTTCAGGTCACATCCTGAAGATTGCGTTCTTCTGAACCAAAAGTTCTTTTAATCTATGTTCACATGATGTTTATTCAAATTTTCTTGTTCTGTAGTCATTTATAAAATGGAAAATAATATTGCATCGTAGTTGGTTTACATATTTAGATAATTTTTAAATTTTTATAAATTTTTTTAATAAAATGTATTCTTTTCAAATTTATTTCTTTATAAAATGGTAAATAATAAATATCACATTGTACTTGGTTCACCTATTTTTATAATCTTGTAAATAAACATTGCTGAGGGAGTCAAAAGTGTATCCAGTAATAGTGCTGTCAAGGGAATAACCAATATAAAATGATAAATAATAAATCTTTATAAAATGGCAAATAATAAATCTTTATAAAAGATAAATAATAAATATCCCATTGGACTTAGTTCACATATTTTTATAATCTTGTAAATAAACATTGCTGAGGGAGTCAAAAGTGTATCCAGTAATAGTGCTGTCAAGGGAATAACCAATATAAAATGATAAATAATAAATCTTTATAAAATGGCAAATAATAAATCTTTATAAAAGATAAATAATAAATATCCCATTGGACTTAGTTCACATATTTTTATAATATTGTAAATAAACATTGCTGAGGGGGTCAAAAGTGTATACAGTAATAGCGGCGTCAAGGGAATAACTGTCTTTTTTGACACGTCGTTATTTTTGCAGGCATGAAGGTTAAATGTTATCTATTTCTGAAAGTATCAGATAAATGTATATTTTCTATTCAGAAGACTTTTTCTAAATATATTAAGCATAAATGTTAATTCTTACAAAAGGACATAAAGCCAATCACTTTGTTCTTTGTTTGGTAAAGGAAGTTCTTCAAGAATGAGAATGTCTGACATGCAAGTAAGGCAGATTTATATTTACACTATTGAGCCAACAGATTCATTTGAAAAAAAAAAAAAAAAAAAAAAAAAAAAAAATTATCTAATTAATATTTTCTTTGTCAGTAGGTGCAGATGTTATATTATTTACAGTCTAAATGAGATAGGTGTCAAAGGTTACAAAAACCTGAAACCAGAATAGATTTGATGAAAATCTATTTTTCATCTGGAGTTTGATCTGCTTTCATTAAACCTGACTTTCTTTCTTTTTTGTTTTTTTGTTTCTAGTAGGTTTTCATTAAAATGGAGGTGAGTAAATTTCTTTTCAAAAATCATCCCCCCCCCCCCCCAAGCAAGTCAATAAGATACAAGAGGTTACGGAGTGCTAGAGGACATGAGAAAAACTAATATTAAGGAGAGAGGACAATAAAAGAATAAGAATTAAGTAAACAGAAGAGAGCATTCGACACTGCATTTAAATTTTTGAAGATCAAATTTGACTGGAAAGCAAGGAGTCAGAAAAGATTTCTACAATGAGATTTTTTTTTATTTGTTTGTTCAATGGCATATCAACTCCTTATGGGTCATTTAATGCCAAATTTTAATTTTCTTGGGAACTTTGAAGTAATAAAAATATGATATATGTTATTCTGCCTTCACAATTGAATACCTGGTGGATGATACTCAGCTTTTATGCATATACATGTTTGTGTGGACTTAATTACTAGAGGCAGTGATATGTGTGTTTTATGTTGTAATTTTGTTGAAGTTATATTTTGGAATATAGTTTGATTTAAGAAATTGTAGGATATTATATGGACTAATGTCATGAAAGAGTTCTTTCATGTTGGTTGTTTTGGGGGTTGACCTTGTTTTGCAACATATCAACACCTATACATGTTATTTAATGCTGAAATCTAAATATGTTGAACCCAATTTTATGTCTTCAACTACACATAAAATGTATTGTTGGTCGTTTTGCTATAAAATTGTATCATTGGTAAATTTTAATATAAAAATATATCTTTATACTTTCATATTGTTTTATTTTTGTTTGGGGTTTCCCTATTTTGCCCATGGATGGGGCCCTAACAGGTCCACAAGCAAGTGCAATAGAAGAAACTGTTAACATAGAACTTACAGTTACATCTAGCCATTTCAACTGTAAAATGAGGAGATCTTGCCGCCAGTCTAGTACTGCGCTTAAATTCATAAAGTTTAGGTACCACAGACAAAAGTATTTATAGAAAAGGCAAGCTACATTACGGCATTGGGAAAGTGACCAAAGCTGAGATGATAGGTCAGGACCAATAACATTGCAGATTTTTCTTTGGACTTTATCAAGAATTTTTAATTATAGAGCAGGAGCACCAGACCAGACGTGGCAGCAATATTCAATGCATGAATGAATGGAAGACTTATAAATGTGTAACAGAGATTCTGGAGAAAAAAAAATTGTCTAGCACAAGTGAACCAACTTTCTTAGCTGCAGACATAGCAATTGAGTCAGTATAATCTTTCCACTGAAAAAATGGAAAGTGAAAAACTGTCAGTGGAAAATGTTAGCCCCAGAAGGCGCACTGAGTCAGTCTGCTGGAGGTTAGCATCAGGCATGTTGATGGAATGCAGATAGCGTTCTTTCAGATGATAGGCTGTGCTGGGGGTAGTTTTGTCCAAGTTTGGAAATGATTACAAAACCAAAATATTAACCTAAGAACACAAGTCATGTTCTTAAATCGCCTTGTCAGAACTAGACTCTCAGGTGGAGAAATGAAATTTTAAGAAATGCCTAAAGTATCTGCTCTCCAAACGTTTTTTCCAGATCAATGATTAAAAATCATTAAGTAAATGAATCGTCTTGGTCTTAAAGAAGACAAAACTTTGTCAGATCTTGTAGAATGGCAACACAGAATCAGAAAGAAAGAACTTTATCAAATAACAAAAACCACATCGTTTGAAGACTCCCAACAGCAGCAACAACTGAAATGGATAGCACATGTAACTCAAAGAGAAAATAATAACGTAATCAAGTTCCACACTACTTTAAATAAAAGATTAGGAAGGAAACCGCCATGAATACTGGAAAGAGTGATAACAGCTACTGGGCTTGAGAATAGAAAATAATGACATAAGATGTTGGCATTCCACACTACTTCAAATAAAAAGTTAGGAAAGAAACTCCCATCATTACTAGAAAGAGTAATAACAGTGAACTGGAGAAGTCTATTTTCTTGAAGGGAAAGATTTCATAAATCTCAACTTACAGTGGCACTATTTGGTCACTGAACCCTATGATGTTTCTTGTATGGAGACAACTAAATTCACCTTTGACATTACCCCAAATATTTTTTTTTAAATTAAAAAAAAATGTTTTTAAAGTTAAAAAATAAAATAAACAATAATAAATATACTTGCATAAGAATTCAATCAGTAATTTTGAATATTACGATAATTTAAATGTTTAATATTCAATAAACTTTTTCTCAATTTGAATTTAATTCAATTTATTGAAAACATTCACTGTCTTGGTTTCCTTAAAATTATTAAACAAATGCTTTTTATAAAAAGTTAAATTATCCAATATGTAACTGAACAATTTCAGATTAAATATTGCCACATTATAATGTCTTTAGGATAGAACAAATTTAAAATTAAGTTGATGTCAATAATTAACATTTTGTTTTTTATACAACATAATTTAAAATAAGTGTGATATGTCAGAATAAATTGACTCGATTTATCCAATCCTGATAAACGGATCTGTGTTTGTGAAAAAGAAGTCTTTTCATATAAACAATTTTTCTTTAAATAAATTCCTGGGGAACAGTGGCTGAATACAACTAAAAGTTTCATGTGTTCTCATGAATGAATGAAACTTTTAGTTGTTGCCGGCTACTGTTCACTGGGAATTTAAAGAATATTAAGTCTCTGGTAGTTACTATGATAATGAGCTATCTTTCTCCAGTGTGCCTTTCTCGCAGACTAGCTTAGGAGTTACTTATATTATTAAAAAAAAAAAAAAAAAAAAAAAAAAAAATGGTGTTGATAGGACGCTTGACCACAACTAGAAGTTTCAGGCAGTAAGCAGTGGTCTTAGTCATTAAAATTAGTTATTCCGTATCAGTCAACCCAAGATGATACACAGCATGTGACCAGTCTATGTACTAACAAAATCACCAATGGAAGCAAACAACTATATACCAAAGTATTAGTGAAACTGAATCTACAAGTCTATTGTTGAAGCCTCCCGATGAATAGACTGAACAATTACAAAAAGGTTTGTCTACAGAACTTTAGAGCCAAGGTGCTGAATATAATATCAATCAGCTTAGTGACAAAATTTTATTTGTGTTAAGCCTATACATTTGTTTGTTTTGTACACATATAATGCACACCAGAATACTTCCTCAGTGAGGTCTACCCTTGGGTCATAGAAAGTTTCGAGCCTCCATAGCCTCAGACTTTCTTTACCACAGCCAAGTGCTATCATTTCTTGACTAGCATTACGACATAACTTCTGCATGATTGAAAGAATTATAACTATTTGTGCATATGAAAATGCGATCCTTTCATTCATTATTACATAAACGATTTTTGTTTTGAGTAGATGCTCTGTTTATTTATTAAATAGTACATTTATTTTTGTCTGCTGGCCTGAATATTCGAGAAATCTTATTAAAGAAAATATGCACTATACTATTTAACTTTGCTTGATCATCGTTGCACTTTGCGGCCAAGATAGTCTAAAGCATGTCTACAATGGTTACCCTGGCACAGGGGGACACAGCTTTGTATCCTGCCGGAGAGCGCATATTTTTCTTCAATAAAATTTCTTGAATATTCAGGCTGGTAAAAGAAAATAAATCAAATATGGGTATCCACTAAAATATATATACGAGTTTCATTCAAAATGACTGACAAGATACTGCAGTTGGCTTTTTTATTTCATTTTTCATGTGTTCTTATATTTTTTTCTTTTCTGGATGTAAATTATAGAAATTGTCCAAATTTTGTGCTTATATTAGCAATTATCAAAGATGATCTTAGTTCTACTTTTAACTGAATGTATGGTTTTATGTATGTATCTACAGTTATAGGAATGTTTTATTTTCCAAACAGGGTCAGCAAATTGTGGCTGTGTTGATATTATTTACAAATTCACATGTCCCTTAAGGAGCCATGTTCCTGATCAATCCAAATTCATAAATAATTATATTGGATATACTACAACATGCCTAAAAAGAAGACTCATATTACATCTCTCTGACAATAGCTCAATTAGGTCTCATTTAAATACACATAGAGACCAGAGTCTGTCTATATTTCTGAGATGAGGTATTATGTACAGTATTTACATTAGTCGGACTATTGTCCTCATCTTTGTCGCCATATTTGTCACAACGTTTCGGCCGTTGTACGCTCCGGCCTTCTTCAGGTGGTTGGAATTTCAAACTGAATCCTTTATTTCGCTCACTGGGGTAGACTGTTCTAGTTCCACGTGCCATGTTTGATGGATGTCAAACCCAAAGAGTGTGAGTTCAATGCCCGGTTAAGGCAGTGGAGAACTTTCAGAGGGAAAATTAGCAGGAGATAACTGATAACCGATATCCATCAAACATGGCACGTGGAACTAGAACAGTCTACCCCAGTGAGCGAAATAAAGGATTCAGTTCGAAATTCCAACCACCTGAAGAAGGCCGGAGCGTACAACAGCCGAAACGTTGTGACAAATATGGCGACAAAGATGAGGACAATAGTCCGACTAATGTAAATACTGTACATAGAGACCAATAGAAATATAATACAGTGGAACCTCGGTTCACAAATTTAATTTGTGAAGGCTGTTGGTAACCCAAAATGTTTGTAAACCAAAACTATTTTTCCAATAGGAATCAATGAAGAGAAAAATGTCACAGTACAATAAAATAAAAGTCACGGTTCAATAAAATTGGAAAAGAATAGCATGGAACAACATGCGAATGTATACAACATGGCGGTCGACTCAGAAATTATTCCGTTCGGGTTAACTTGGTTCAGCTATGTTGTTTGAGAGCCAAAATTTTGTTCGATAACCAAAGCATTTTCATCTCGAATTTTCTGTTTGAAAACCGATTTTTTCACAGGTGTGACATTCAATAACCGAGGTTCCTCTGTAGCCTCATTCACATGTAAATAGAAGACTAAAAGTAATGGAAGCATTATTAGTAATAAAAAAAAAAAAGAAGCCAAATATCAACTATAAACACAGCCACAATGTGCTGATTGTGCTTAGAAACTAAAACATTCTTATAAATCTTAATACGCACATAAAACAATCCATACATTCAGTTCAAAGTAAAACTAAAATTATCCTTGATGATGACTAAATGTATATCTGAAAGCACTTGGACATACAAAACATTTGGACAATTTTTACAGAATTTATGTCCAGAAATGAGGAAAATTATAAAAAAATCTTAAGCATGGTACTTTGTCAGCCCTATTTAATGAAACACACACATATATTTTTATATATATATATATATATATAGCATAATGAGAGGCCACGTATGCTTTCTTGATATGTATATAATATCTGGATAAAATAAATAAAACAAAATTGGGTGTTTTTTTTATGAAAGTATTTATTTCTGTGTTTTTATTTGATTTCTGAGGAAGGACCGAGGTGGTCTGAAATATTAAATATATACAAAAACACAGAAATAAATACTTTCATAAAAAAAAAAACACCCAATTTTGTTTCATTTATTTTATCCATATATTATATATATATATATATGAGAGAGAGAGAGAGGAGAGAACTATAGAGCAAGAGATGATGTTTAAAATAATCAATAAATATGATGCATAAGTTATAATTGAATAGTAATAAATAAATGTAAAAAAGTAATATAGTTAATTATGCAATTATTTCTCATTTGATTTTTAATTAACATGATAATGAAATAACAAAATTTACTTATAAACTTAAAATTACTTCTGTTTTGTTAAAATTACTTTTAATGAGCAAAACCCAGTTTATATTTTTGCATTCATTTCTAAAATAGGTTCAAAAAGAACATAATTGAAAAATAAAAATAAAAAAGGAAAAAAACAAAAAAAAAAAACGAATGAAATAAATAAACAATCTAAAAAAAGATCAACTCAAAAATAAAAGAAATCAGCTGTTTTTTTTTTCATTTTTGTTTTTTTAAAAAAAAAAATAAAAGTATATACATAAAAGTTCCCCATGTTCCCCAGACAACAAAAAGAAAAAAGAAAAAAGTAAAACAGACAGACATTATTTTTGGAACCAACCTGTTCATATGCCGCTTGTACAGTTCGGGAGTAATTATAGTCAAGGGTCGGACTATAGGGTCTAAGTTCTGCAGCTGCTCCTGTGTCCAACCCATAAAATAATTATTATTGTGTCGTTTCACCCAGATTTTGGCCTTTTCAAGGTTGCTCATGCTACTGGGCATCTCTGGAAAGAAAGCACGAAGACCTACGTTCTTCTTTATCGGCTTTTTGTACATCTTGCCAGTATTGCTTCCTGATGGTAGATTATTGGCCATCATTTAGAAAACACTATAACGAAAATAAAAAGAAAAGAAGAGAAAAAAAATGTAATTAGAAAATCAAAGTTAATTAGTTTAATAATACCAGAAAAAAAAAAAAAAAAAAAAAAAAATCAATGATGTACAATTTTAAAAGATTAAGCTTGCCAATAAATCCATAACTTTATGATGAAAAGTAAAGCTTTTATTTTTCACGATAATCTTTTTGTCGATGTATTAAGCTCAACACTTCTGTACAGATCGCAAATTTAATGGAATTCTACAATTCTAAAATCAGAAAGAATTTGTTTTTTTTTAAAATTATTTTTCATATCACTAGAGATTAATCACTCCATATCATGAATAAAAAAAAATATCAAATTTTATAAAAAGTTAATAAGGGGATCCAGTTTTCTACAATTGATCCCCTCTATGGAAGCTAAAACAAAATATGCTCATACATTATTTCTTAAAATAAAAAAAAAAGATTTTTTTTTTTAAATTCAGTCTTGAAAAAAGAATACTTGATTACAAATTAAAAAATTTTTTTTTTACATTTTAAGAATTGGTTAGTTGTTTTTGTATATGAATCTTTATAGGTTACTTAATGCCAAAATTTTGTATGCAATTTTATTTTATTTTAGGAGACTTTATGCAGTACTAGATTGGTGGCAATGTTTTATCATTTTACAGTTGAAATGACAAGATGGAACCATAAGTTCCATGCTATCTTTCTTCTATCACAATTCTTGAGGACATGTAGGAAAAATAACGGTTAACCCTAGATTGACCTTAGACTTGATGAGTCTACACTGCATGCCAAATTATTATTGAGATAACTTTTTTTCTAATATTTCAAAAACCGTCCAATCAATTCACACAAAACTTTCACACAATGTTGGCAATACTGACCTGCGCAATCACTGAAATTTTCGTAGTGATCTGCGCAATGTAAACAAACTGGCGCCATATTTGTTATCAGCACGGTGATTTGAGCGTGCCAAATTATTAGAAAAGTGTAAAGATTTAGTGAAAAGATGGGCCGCAAAAGCAGTTTAAGTGATGCTGAAAAGAAAACTATCACCTCAGAACTCTCAAAAGGTAAATCTACCCTAGAAATTTCTAAAATGATAGGGAGGTTTCATCAAACAGTGAAAAAGTTCACCGTTGACCCTACACAAGTACTCAAAAGGGCAGATAAAGGCAAGCCGAGGGTTATTTCACGTCATCTCATGTCACGACTTAAACGAGAGGCCACAAAGAATCCTGGACTTACCAGTCAAGAGCTTTTCAGTCGCATTGGGGATCCTACTGTGTCTAAAAGTACTCGGTGTCGGTATCTGAGGGAAATAGCAACAACAGTCAAACCTGTATCGAAGCCTCCGTTGACAAGAAATCACATTCAAAATCGATTGAAATGGGCCGAGGACAATATGAAGATTGACTTTTGTTGACAGACGAAACTCGAGCAACACTTGATGGGCCAGATAGATGGTGCAAAGGCTGGGTAATGAACCGACAGAATCGCCATCAGCATTTGAGATGCCAACAAGGCGGTGGAGGCATAATGATCTGGGGTGGTATTATTGGAAAAACATTAGTGCACCCATGGAGAGTACCAGATGGCATCAAAATGACTGCTGATGCATACATAGCGTTTATGAAGGAGCATCTTAAACCGTGGATGAAAAGGCAAAGAGTTGCCTTCAGAAGGGCCATTGTTTTTTTATGCAAGATAATGATCCCTCACATGCTGCTCACAAGACTACTGAATATTTGAAACAGTTAGGCTTCGATGGACCTCGAAAAATGAAGTGGCCAGCAAATTCTCCGGATTTGAACCCAATCGAAAACCTTTGGGGCATCATGAAGCGAAGACTGTACGCCAATTCAGGAGCAACGCTGAGTTGTGGGAAGCAATTCTTGACATATCTCGTGGCATTACAGCAGATGACATCCTACAATTAACAAATTCTATGGATCATCAAGTAATTTCAAAACAGGGAAAGCACATTCCCTATTAATTTGTTTAAAACTGTGCCTTTGTTTGTCTCTGTTATTATTTGTTTGATTATCTTATTTATTAGCTTCTTTTGATCATAAACATTCACGTGCAACATTAATAAACGTTTTGTTTGCTCAATTCTGGGAATTTTACTCAACCTTTCTAATAATTTGGCATGCTCAAAATCACTGTGCTGATAACAAATATGGCGCCAGTTTGTTTACATTGCGCAGATCAGTACGAAAATTTCAGTGATTGCACAGGTCAGTGTTGCCAACATTGTGTGAATTGATTGGACGGTTTTTGAAATATTAGAAAAAAAGTTATCTCGATAATAATTTGGCACACAGTGTATATGATTGGTTGTTTTTGTTTAGTGGTATAGCAACACTTTTATGGGTTATTTAATGCCAAAATCTAAACATTTTGTATGCAATTTTATTTTATTTTTGGAGATAATAATGGTTTAGTGATACAAGTCTTACTAATTAACCCATAGTTGGGGGTAAAAGAGGTGGATTACTACCTTTCCCAAAGGTATTTGTGTGTAAGTGAATATAACAAACCCAACTGGAATTGGAGCTTGGCCCTCTGATTAGCAATTCCAAGCCACCATCTATTACATCACCCACACATCCGAGCTTATAGCACCTGGTTTCCAAAACAGCCACCCATTTAGGCACAACATTTTAAGAAATCATGTGGTATGAGGATATTTTGTTTTGCTTCCATAGGGGGGATCAATTTACAATAAATTTACATTGCAAACTGCCCCCCCCCCATTTATATAAAAAAAAAAAAATTTTTATTTCCGATATTTCAACCATTAGTATTATGTCAAGTTACCGCCATATTTATTTTCATATATAGAAACGCCATGATGGGCATTTTAGTATTCCTTCTTTAGCATTCTAATGCAATTATTCTATTCATACAGTGGAGTAATGGATAGTGGCTCAGATTGAGGAATCGGAGAGCCAAGTTCGAATTCCAGCCGAATCCATTACATTCACTTACGTGCAAACACCCTTGGGAAAGGTATGCATCCTCTTCTTCTCACACCAGCTATGGGTAAATAGCAGGACAGACTGGGTTCTATAGCCTAGGATGGCAAGCGATCTACTGCAGAAAGAAATGGCAACCTACTGTGGGAGGGAAAAAATCTGCCTCGTCAGTCATGTATCGAAAGATACATGATTGCCTAAGTGTGTATCATACATGGCACATAACTGACTGATGTAGAAATATTTCAGTGAAACAAATACTTTGCTATTACATTACCTGTCAATTGATTATTGAATATTGAACAAAAAATATTTAATAAAGACAATTTTATTGTTTGTAAGTACAGTAAAACCTTGAATTAATGGTTCCAGAACTAACGGTCTCCAGAGTTAATGGACAAAATCTGCAGAAATACTAGTGTCCGACTGGAACTCAAAACACCTGCACATAGTGAGCAAACTTCATTAGTTCCAGAATTGGCTGTTTTTCTTTACTGGCGCAACAGAGACTCATAGCAACTGCTGTTTACTTGAGCACTTGTTATGCATACAAAGGCATTGGGTCTCGAACATTTTATGCTGATTTTGATACAGTATACATTTTAAAGGTAAATTTTTAAAGGGAAGTTTAGGTCAACTTCTCAAACTTTATTTAAAAGTAAATTTAAAATGTAACATACACAGCAACTCTCTTTACCTGTGCATGCATAATTTATTTTAAGTTACTAAGCAGTAACTTAAAAATAAAATACACCTACATATATACTGTATTTACAATAATTTTGTACTGTACTGGGTGTTTTTAGGCCACAAAAAAGTGGTCCAAATTAACAGACAAATAAATGGCTTTAACAGACAGTCGTCCCACCTATTAGTCTGTTAAATTGAGGTCCCACCGTACACATATTTCAGGGAAAGCAAGATTTATCTCAAAGTTTTTTTATGCCATGTCTTTTCAGGATGCAGGCAATCACTATAGATTCCTTACCTGTGAACTATGCAATTATGGGGGGGGGGGGTTACTGTTACCTTCTCCACAGTTTTGAATTCAGAGTTGTTCTTCTCCAAGACTGGTTGCTACTCAAGGATATAGAGTCTACCCTACTATTTAAGGGTCCAAAAAGGTATTCATTAACATAAATAAACAACAATTAAATCAACAAGTGTAATTTTTAAATACCTAATTTTAAAAAAAGCATTATTCAGATATTAAAGTTATCTCCCCTTAATTTTGATTTTTTGATGAAGTGAAAATTGCTGTTATGACTGCCCTCTGCTATTTAACCTATAGCTGGAGGTATACTAGATTAGAGAGGAAAAAATGTTTATGATTGCAAAGTATTTAATTATAAACTTCTGTAGGTAGTTCAAACTTGGTAGTTAAGTAGATATTGCAATAATAAAAAAAGCAGAAAAAAGTTATTCTTCTAAGTGGGTCTCTCTAACCTATTTTCCTCCCCAGAAAATACTGAAACAATAAGAATAAAATACTGTATATTTCCACGACCTTTAGATAAGACGAGGTAAAAAAGACAGAAAATTTTCATGAATTTATCCTGTACCTGTAGTATAAGACAATTGCTTATTGATTATATAAAAATGATTTTATTGAAAATGTTGTTACTAACTGTAAACTTAGCAATTCAAAATAAATGAAATAGCAGAATTGATTCTATGTTTTTCCTACACACATCCCCTAAAATGGAAACCATTGTTTTGTTTCCTCTTCTTTTCCTACATCTAAATAGTTACAAACAGCCTGGTGTACTAATGGCTATTTACTTATACTTCATTGACAATCACAAAATATTGCTAATAACAGTATGATAATAGTACATTCCATTGCTGTGAATGCAATCATAACTCGATGTTTACATTTTCTCAGCTGAGTTTGCAAAGATACAAGTTGATTTCATTGATATGGAATTATGCTTTGAATAGACAATTTATTATGAAGTTATGCCAGTAATTTCAGGTAGAAATTGTTTTATTAATTTTATTATCAGTTTTATTGATAATGAATGTACATTATTGGTTATTGCACCAAGGCTGAAGTTAGCCTACCGAAAAACGTCACTCAGAATTTAAGGTTTCCTTTATAGAATTGTAGAAGACGTTTCCCAATTTTTAAGGGTGATTTGGGTCGTCTTATATGCAGAAATATACTGTACTTTATATTTGCTTTCACACACCAACATGCAATGGCTAACTGACTCAATATTTCTCACCCTTCAACTTTGCTTTCAAGAGTTAATTCTGTTCTAAATCAAAAAGTTGGTTAATTATGCTGTGCTTGACAGTTTTTCTCACCAGAATCTATCATACATATTTTATAAGTCTACTATTTGTCCTTGCTTTGAATATTGCTGTCGCATCTAGTCTGGTGCCCCTGCTATATATTTAAAGACTCTTGATAAAATCCAAAGAAGAATCTGCAATATTAATGATCCCGACCTGGCACGTTGGTTTCAGTCCCTTTCCCGCCACTGTACCATAACTTCCCTGCCTTTTCTATAAATACTTTCATGGTAATTGTTCTGATGAACTTTCCTCAATGATATTTTGTATTCATTTTGTATATACTCATTGGGGTTAATTTTTAAAATTGTTATTTTATTCCCCTCCCCCCACAGACATTGAATTGTACGAACGGTACGTATGAATGTAGTGTTTTGGTGTAAGGAATATTGTTCGTACGATTGGGTCAGTGTTTGCGGCTAGCTAAGTTATAGTTAAGACAGAAGAAGACCGTCCTTTTTCCCCCCAATCCCCCCTTCGGCCTTGTGCCACATTTCTGTATTTTCGCGGAATAAATATCACTTTCCTCAATGATACCTAAACTTTATGAAATTAAACGCAGTACTAGATTGGCGGCAAGGTCTCCTCATTTTATAAAAAGGCTAGCTGAAACCGTAAGTTCTATGCTGACAGCTTCTTCTATTGAACTTCTTGTTTGTGGAAATCTCCTCTGGCTTATTGCTTCCCAGTCAACTTTGATCTTCAAACATTTAAATACAATGTCAATCGTTATCTTCTGTCTTCTTAATTCTTGTTCTTTTATTGTCCTTTCTCCTTAACAGTAGTTTTTCTCATATTCTCTAACACCCAGTAAGCTCTTGCGTCCTAGTGGCTTTATTGCCTTTGATCTTCAAACATTTAAATACAATGTCAATCGTTATCTTCTGTCTTCTTAATTCTTGTTCTTTTATTGTCTTCTCTCCTTAATACTAATTTTTCTCATATTCACTAATACTCAGTAACCTCTTGTGTACTAGTGGCTTTATTGCCTTATTTGGGGTGAAAAAAAAAAAGTTAGATCACCAATGTTTTTATATAATTATGAAACATAACACAAATACTAAAATTGATTTAGATTTTTAACAATCTCTCGATGATATGGATTTAATGTCAGCTAAATTCATTCAAGCGCAACAATTTTTTTTTAAAATCATTTTTGTAATTTCATCATAGATAAAAACTTGCAATGTTAATAGTAAAAAAAAAAAAAAAAAACAAAACAAAAAAACCAAGTTCATCTGATTACAGGTAAAACATCTACTCACCAATAAAAAAACCATTCCTCTTTTGATCTAAAAGGTAAAATTTGAGGAAAATTCGTGAGAACACAATTTGAATTTTTCTTCAAGAAATGCAATTAGAAAATCTGCTCCCAAATTCAAAGATTTCAAAATTCTGCCTCGTTCGATTAAAAAAAAAAAAAAAAAAAAAAACTTACCTTATCGATATGTTTTTTTGCAACTTATCAAAAATATATTTTTGGAGGTGGAATAATAATGATTTTAGTGATACAATTCTTACTAATTAACCCATAGCTGGGGAGAGAAGAGATGGATTCATACCTTTCCTAAGGGTATTTGCATGTAAGTTAATATAACAAACCTAATTGGAAATAGCTCTCCAATTAACAATTCTGAGCTGTTATCCATTACACCACCTGCAAATTCTTACACCACCTGGTATTTCCAAGGGGTCATCCATACTGACGAGGCTTGAGGTTGCTTAAATTTGGTGATCATATGGGAATTGGTGTTTCAATGTAATATGGTTGTAAGCCTAAATTTATCTTAAGAATACCAAATGAAAGAATCTATTTTATTTACATGCATAATTTTTTTTTGAGAGTTGCGGCAGAATGGCAAAGACACCTTATACATTTTAAAAATATATAAACGCCTTCTATAACCCTTGTGACTAGCCAAAAACCCGAGTGGTACTAAAAAAAAAAAAAAAAAGGCATCTGATTTGATAGAAACATAAAAAACGTAAAGAAAGTACTCAGAATCATTATAGATAGAAACCCCTCCCACAACAATGGTGTCTTCGGGAGGTATTTCTGCCATACATTGTATAAACCTGCTATCTCCACCTATGGCAGAATGCACTACTCATACAATTGAAGAATTTCAGTCGCTGTGCATTTCCATAGTCCAATGCATCACCACAGGTAGCCCAGCCTTGCTGGAAGATGGGTGATTTCATTGAGTCACCATCTTTAAAATGGTTGCCAGCTAAAGCTATGGAATCCAGGCTGTCCTACTATTTAATCCCTAGCTTGGGGTGGAAAAGATATAAATTTGTACCTTTCTAAAGGGTATTTGCATGTAAGTGAATGTAAGAAACTCAACTGGGATTTGATCTCAGTTCTCTAGTTTCTCATTCCAAACTGCAATCCAACCAGAATCATTATTTGTACATAATTCAAAGTACAAACCAAAACTAATGTCAGAACTAGTGTAAATATACAATAGTTTACAAATTACGTAAGTGCTCAATACAGAAATAAAATATTTACTCAATTTTGGTGAGCAAATATAATTTTAATTTTTTGCTTGTCATTTCATATATATATATATATATATATATATATATATATATAAATAAATATAAATATATAAATAAATAAATATATAAATAAATATATATAAATAAATAAATATAAATATATAAATAAATAAATATAAATATATATATATATAAATAAATAAATATATAAATAAATAAATATATAAATAAATAAATATATAAATAAATATATATAAATAAATAAATATAAATATATAAATAAATAAATATAAATATATATAAATAAATAAATATAAATATATATAAATAAATAAATATAAATATATATAAATAAATAAATATAAATATATAAATAAATAAATATAAATATATAAATAAATAAATATAAATATATATATATAAATAAATAAAAATATATATATAAATAAATAAAAATATATATATAAATAAATAAATATATATATATAAATAAATAAATATATATATATAAATAAATAAAAATATATATATAAATAAATAAAAATATATATATAAATAAATAAATATATATATATAAATAAATAAATATATATATATAAATAAATAAATATATATATATAAATATATATATGTAAATATATATATTGTTAAATGTAACAGACAACAAATGTCTATTATGTTTGATCATGAGTGGCTTTAGTTTCAGGAGAAAATAAAGACAAAAACTGTCCAACATTTGGATATTTTTTATTATGCTGTTCATTGATCTGAGCATTTGGCTCACATGAGCCATCATCGGAGTTATTATATGGACATTGCAACAGAGATGTTCACCATCAAAGATGACATCCTGATGGTGAACATCTGTTGCCATGCCCATATAACAACATTTTTAAAGTGTATACATTTAAATGTTATGAAATAAAACTATAGATTTTGAATTAAACAAAGAATGTTGAATACAAATAGATGGGAAAAAAGGTTAATATTCTTTTATCTAAATAATGGAATTTTTAAGAAGTTAAAAAAAAAAATACTTCATAAAAATGAAAGTATCTTTAAAATAACAATCAAAGAATAGTGAAAAAAATTATTTTAAAAAAATGTTTAATACTTATTCATTTATTCGACAAATACTAATGCTAGTATCTGTCTATATTTCTGAGATGAGGTATTATGTACACTATTTACATTATTCGGACTATTGTCCTCATCTTTGTCGCCATGTTTATCACAACGTTTCAGAGGGGAATTAACAGGAGATAACTGACATCCATTACACATGCCATGTGGAACTAGAACAGTCTACCCCAGTGAGCAAAATAAAGGGTTCAGTTCGACATTCCAACCACCCGAAGAAGGCCGGAGCGTACAACGGCCGAAACGTTGTGATAAATATGGCGACAAAGATGAGGACAATAGTCTGAATAATGTAAATAGTGTAAATACTAATGCTGTACCATTACTACTTCATGTTGGATGCTTTAGTACACATCATCAGTGATGTTTCTAGCCGAGGTTCATTAGGGGTTCCGGGTCTTTCAGCATCATACCCCCTCTTCACAGGTATCAACTTGTGTACCTGCCATCAGCTATAATTTCTCCATCTTCCAAACTACACACCATGATGTCATGACAATATTTTGAGGCACACTAGTGTGTGGCGGCACGGTGTTTGAGAATCACTGATCTTAAACTTTAAAAATTTGTGGGAAAGGATATCAGTCCACCAGGAAGATACAGAAAGATATTTTTAATTTTTACTGTTAAGTGAGCATGACAAAACTTTTTTTTAAAAATACCAAAGCCTCTAATAAAGATAAAATTTTAATGCCTCATCATTTTTTTTTGTACCTAAGTGACTAGCCTGCTTAAACATGTTTTTTTTTGTTTCAAGCATTTTTTTTGTTGAAAGTAAAATAAAGATATTTTTTAATGATATAAAAAAAAATTAATTCCATAGGAATTAAGTAGGAAAGATGCTAAAATTTAGATCTTTCTCTTCCCAAAAACTTTAAGGGGAATTTGATACTTGTCTGAAACAGTGGTCCCATTTAGATTGCAATTAAAATGTTTATTGTTGAGGTCATTTTTATTTAGCGTTAATTAGTTGATTAGCCCTGTTGATTGGACAGGGTTCTGAGTCAATCATTGAACAGCAACAGAAATCTTGCTTGAAGAAATTTTCCAGGCGAAGAATTCCTTTTTGGCATCACCCGAATAGCAAAAAAATTGGTTCTTGCTTGAGTATGAATATGGTCGATAAGTTTCAGGACCGCTCGATTTTCTCAAGGCAGGTGCGAACAATCCATGATACACATTTAAAATAATAATAATACAAAAAAAAAATTCAAGTATTTGTAAACCGTTTTTAAACTAAAAACTAAGTCTTGGTTCCAATTGTTTTTTTCTTACTTAAATGACCAAAAATAAAATCACTAAGTTATTTTTAGAGAACACAGTTATGAGTTAATTAACTTAATCTCTAATTCCACCTATCTCAAAAATGGAGGGACTAGCCTTTCAAACAATAGGTTTACATTTTATTTTTACGTTTTATACACAGGACAATTAAGATTTAAGAGAAAAATACTTGGTAAAAAATAAATGTTGATAATAATCATCCAAGGTTTAAAAATAAAGAACATCGTAAAAAAAAAGTTAAATTTTTAATTTCTAGTACTAAATTGTTTGTTTATTTTTAATGAAAATACCTCCTGAAAAAGAAATAAATGTATATATTCCCCAAACAAAAATTAACTTAATAATAATTACACACATTTTTATGACGACGAACAGGACATTCCGTTATGTTTATTTTTTACCCAGCTTCATATTGCACTTATATCTTATATAACATAATTATTTGCGTTTATAATAGTTTCAGGGTGTAAATAATGGCAAAATAATTAAAAAACATGAAGAATTTTCAAAATAAGGATAGAAATGCAAGAAAAATAATTTTACGACATTACAAAAAAATAAAAATAAATTCATACCAAAACTGAATGTCACCTGATGACGATCTTTTTAAAAAAATTTAAATTATAAAAATACAGAAAAATTTGTTTTTAAGAGAAATTTTAAATTAGATATTTTTTAGTCTTTAATTACAACACATCATAACTATTTTCAGGTCGTAAAAAAACTTTTTAAGATGTCTATTCTTAGTCTCTAAAGAAGGCAGTGGTAATTGTTATATA
This sequence comes from Acanthosepion esculentum, assembly GCA_964036315.1. Taxonomy (NCBI): domain Eukaryota; kingdom Metazoa; phylum Mollusca; class Cephalopoda; order Sepiida; family Sepiidae; genus Acanthosepion; species Acanthosepion esculentum. Next base: position 21,105,699 of record OZ038519.1, read on the forward strand.
AATTAATAATTTGGGGATTTAAAAAGATAAAGAGAAGTAGGGATTAAAATTCTAGTTTCTTTAAATAAAAGAAAAACTTGCTGTGTTTTTTTTGTTATTTTACAGTTACGTCTAAAAATATAAGAGGAAAAAGACAAGTAAACAAATTTTGTTAAGTGCTTTTATGGCCAGAAAATTTTGGAGGAATTATTTCAAGACAGAAAGTCTTTTTTTTTTATTAATTTGTTTATAGTTCCTCAGAAAATCGGACTCGATATTTACTTCTCTATATCGTCATCGATTGATGTACAAAAATTAGAATAAAAACATTTGTAAAAGAAATAAAGAAAAGGGATAAAAACAAATCTATAAAAAGCAAAGGAAAAAAATGGTGGTAGATTTTTTTTTTGGCTATTAAATAAATAAATAGAAACGGAAAACTCCAGGGTTAAGAAAAAGAAATAAAAAATAACGGTTCAAGCTCACCTGAAAAGTGTACATATATTACATATATACAGACATATATATTATATATGTATATATATATATATTAGGAGGTCAAATAAAGCGGCCTCCGAGGCACGATGAAAAACCGCTGTGAAATGCGTACGTAAAAATATAGGTATAATAGATCACGCAATGTTATAAATTATATATATATATATATATATAATATATATATATATATATATGTATGTGTGTGTGTGTGTGTGAGTATGAAATTTTAAAAAAAGGAAAACAACAACACGTACACACAAGTGTTGTAGTTTAAAAATGCAGTTTAAACTGGATTTTCGAAGAAGCGAGAGCAAGGGTCAGCTCGGGCGGACCATGGCGCTGGAGACTCTTATTGTCAAATAAGGCAGAATCCAACGCTTCGAGACATTATTATTATTAATAATAACAGCAACAACAATCAAAGTCCCCGTTTTTTGGTAGGTGCAGACCATAGCAAGTTTAACAGGGTTGATACTAGCAACATTACTATGCAGCAACAAAAAAACAGCTAACCTCTGTAGCTAGAGAGGGGAAAATAAATGACGAAAGCCTCAGGGCCGTCAGTATTTCGAAGCGACCTTAACTCGGTACACAAAGGGGTCAGTGCGTCCGTTGTGCAATCTATTTGCTTTTTTTTGTTATATACCACGTGTCCTTAATTAATTAATTAATTACCTTTGTTCCGATTAAATAAGTATTTTAATTAAAGTAAAGTTAATTATTTATTTTTTAATTGTTGGAGAGATTTTTTAAAAAATTTATTTTAAAATAGTTTTTTTATTTTTGTTTTTAAAGCTTTGATTTTTTTTCACCCCAAAAATATTTTTATTTTTAATTTTAAAAAAAGTGCTAAATAAATAAAGTTTCGTAGTTTACACGAAGCAGACCCGATCAGACAGGTTCTCCTCAACGAGTTTCTTGTTGAAAGTTAGTTATCTACTTTTTTCTCCGTCGTCTGTGCTGTTTGATGGTCGTAGAGTGTAAAAACGACCACAGCATTATGATGAAACAAAAATAAAATAAAGGATAACTGATCAATAGTTGATAAATTAAAAATTAATTATAATTTTTTTCAAAATTTTTGTAATAATACAGTAAGAAATTAAAAATTATTTTTTAAATGGAAAACAAATTTCCAATATAAATTTTATTTTATTTTTTTAGTATTGAAATTATTAAATTAAATTATTATATAAACAAATCATTACTATTGTTAGATTTTTTAAAAAAAAATTTTTAATTTTTAAATTTTTTTTCCAAAGAAGTAACTTTGCATCGTTGTATGATTAGAATGGGATAACGATTTAAATTTAAATTTGGAATAATCAGAAATTTCCAGATTTATTCTTTGAATTCTTATTCCACCGTCACCGAGAATTGTCGAATTAAAATTAATTAAAAAAAATAACCAACAACCAACAGCGACATCAGTCAAAATTTGGGACACCCTTTTTCTCTTGTGGTCTGGCACAAGACAACAAGTTTGTTAACAACATGATCCACGTGACCAGCTTAAATTACTATCCTCTGACAATGTTTTCTTTTTAATTTTATTTGTTTAATTTTAAAGCCATAGTTTATTGAAAATCGTTCTGTAGAAAAGACGGCAAATACTACCAACTACTCAGAACAATTTGTCGAAATCAAGGCTGATTTTAAAAAAGTTTTTTTATTTTTAAAATCAACACTTATTTTTCGTTATTCCTGAAGATGACCCAGGGGCTCCGTAATAATTCCACCTTTTTTTGTAGATTAAAAAAAAAGCTAGTTTAGCAGACGATTATAGAAGCGAAATGAGTTCGATCCTTGCTTTACTAAGTACTCCGGCCTTGTGCCACACTAGGCTAAGCTTAACTGCAGAAACTAAGACGTTTAAGACAAGTACTAGAAGGTCAGACTGTCGAGTTGTTTGTTTCCAATGCATGTGATACTTTTTTTCATGACCTCATAACGTACGTTAAGTAATAATAAAAAAAAGCAAAGAAAAAAGTTTTCAATTTAGCTTAAACTTCTTAAATGCAAGTGAAAATATTATTTTAATTATTTCTTTTTTTAAATCCAGACTTTGAAAAAAGAAAAAAAAAATTCGTTTGCATTTATTTAAGATTTTTAAAGTCTTAAATCTTAAATAAATTTTGATCGTGCTAAACAACTAAACGAGCAGCTAGAAAGGATTTAAAAATTTTTTAAAAAATAATCGAAAAAATACTTTGGTCTTTCATATAAAACTTTGTTTTTATTATCATTTATGCTGTTTTCCCGCGAAAAAAAATTTAAGAAGTTAAATTTAAAAAAATGATCAACATTTTCTTTTCTTTATTTTAATATTTTTCTTATTACTTTTAGTTTACTACAATAAATTTGACTGTTATTTTAAATTAAAATAATAAAAATATTACTTATTTTTTGTGACTTTTTCGTAGACTCACTTGAATTTTTACTTTTTCTTGTGACTTTTTTGTTCCTAGCATAAGTTTTTTTTTTCTTTTTTCTTTTTTCTTTTTTTGACTCGATTGGCACCGGTTAAAGAAAAAAGAGCGAAAAAGATAGAAAGAGAAATGAATTCGTTTCAATTTCATACCTGGAATTCTTTATATAGACGGTGAGGAAAATAATTTCTTTTATTTTTTTATTTTTATTTTTTTGAAAAACAAAAAAATTAATTGCATGTGTTGAGGTCACAATGAATAAACAAACAAAAAATAGATAAACCTACCCCAATTCGGGGTAATGCTAATATTTTTTTTTTATAATGTTTTGACCATTGTGTCCACTAGCCTACTTCAGGTATCTGTTGATCCAGGTAAACGTAAGGGAATTTCAAACTGAACTGTTCTATCGGTGTATTGTTCTCATTATTTCTAGAGATATCTCATCTGGTTCTTTTTAGTATTGCTAATCCTGTTTCTATAATACTACCTGGATGATAGAATTGCCAACTCTGTCGTTATAAGGGACATAAACAAAATATATATATATATATAAACATTCATTTTTAATTTAATCTCTGTAGATATGTAGTGAGTGCGAAATAGCAATTGCTCCCTCCCTTCAAAATTGGAGGAATTGGAGAAAAAAGGAAAGAAATATGTGAAATTTTCTTTGGGTCACAAAAAACCTTTTCCCAAAAAAAAGCTACTGACACTACTTCAAACTATGTAAATGAAGTGAATAATGTAATTTTATTTATTTAATGTAAATTTGTGAATAAATTCCTTATCTATGCTAATAGTTTCTTCTCTTGCACTTCTCGCCTGTGGAAATCTCTTCTGGCTTCTTGCTTTCTAGTCAACTTTGATTTTCAAAAAGTTAAATGCAGTGTCAATCATTATGTTCTGTCTTCTTAATTCTTGTTCTTTTATTGTCCTCTCTCCTTAATAGTAGGTTTTTCTGATATTCTCTAACACTCAGTAACCCCTTGTGTCCTAGTGGCTTTATTGCCCTGCTAGGAGTGAAATGATTAAAAAAAAACAAAATTAGTTTGTTAAGGGCTTAAACAATTTTTCTTTTATATATTTTATAAATTTTATATATTTTAGTTCATTACCCAAATTTTCATCAAAAAATTGGGGTATGAATTTCAGACATAACTTTGACTTTCATATGTATGTATATATAAAAATGCCCATGCACTTATAAATCTGTATGTAAGAATTGTGTTTATACAGATAGATGCCGACAATGGTGTGTATGAGAGTGAGCTATCAAATAAGCAGGACATTGTGACAAAAAGCAACAATAAAAAAATGTAGGCAAATAATGGCATGAGAGCTTGGTTTCTATAGAAATATAAAAGGAGCATTTGTCAAAACATTCCTAGTGTTATGACATCCCATGATATGCAGCATTGAAAACACCAACCATTATACAATGTAAGTTTCAAAGGAACAATGTTAAGTGAGGTCAACTTGATAATATTCACTTTGTGTGTGTCTGTGTGCAACCAACAGAAGATTCTGGAAGAAATACATAATAATAAGATGGAATAAAACTAGTAATAAAATAATAATAGAATGTTTGTATAATAAGAGGGAAAAAACGGCAATAAAATAATAATCAAGTATTAACCGAGCCATGTCATTAAATTTTCAGCTTACGTGATAAATATATTGTGTGATTTTCATCTTTTAATTTCTATCCTTTCAAAAATGTTGATAAGAACTTGCTGTCAAATTGTATGGCAAAAACAAAATGTAAGATGAATTTTTATTTTTAAACAAATCCTAAAAATATCGGCCATAGAAACATATCTGATTATGACAATTCCCCATAGACCTGAATAGTGATTTCTTTCTTATTAGTAAATTCTTGATCACTACCAGATAACAAATCTGAACATGACTGATCTTTGTCTATATTTCTGAAATGAACTATTGTAACTATTTACACTGTTTACTTTGTTTGGACTGTTGTCCTCATCTTTATTGTCATATTCACAACGTTTCGGTCATTGTACACTCTTGTCTTCTTCAGGATCTGTCTATATTTCATTATATCACCTGAGGAAGGTCAAAACATACAGCAGCTGAAACATTGTGAATATGACAATAATGATGAGAACAATAGTCCAAACAATGTAAATAGTGTAAATTGACTGATCACTTTCACAAATATATTCATCAATAAATAACTTACTTCATCATTTGGAGGGAGGAGATGAAATTTGGAATTAACATCTCAGGCTAAATAGTCTCTTTGTTTGATTGGTTATTTGAAAGCCTAACTCAGTCAAAAGCAACATTTTTGTTATTTTCATTGCATGGATCAGTTTGTATAAGAGAATAGGAAATTAAACACAGAATATGCTAGAGTTAGTTTGACCTAACACTGCAACTTACTACAAAACCAAAACATTAACCTGAAAACTAGAGTCATGTTCTTAAATAGTCTCATTAGATTGAGACTGGGAGGCGTGGTGGAGTAATGGATAGCAGCTCGGATTGAGGAATCGGAGAGCTGAGTTCGAATTCCAGTTGAATCCCTTACATTCACTTACATGCTAATACCCTTCGGAAAGGTATAAATCCTCTTCTTCTCACACCAGCTATGGGTAAATAGCAGGACAGACTGGGTTCTATAGCCTTGGATGGCAACTGGTCTACCGCAGAAAGAAATGGCAACCTACTGTAGGAAAAATATCTTCCTTGTCAGTCATGTATCGAAAGATATATGATTGCCTAAGTGTGTATCATACATGGCACATAATTGACTGAAGTAGAAATATTTCAGTGAAACAAATACTTTGCTATTACATTACCTGCCAATTGATTATTTAATATTGAACAAAAAATATTTAATAAAGACAATTTTATTGTTTGTAAGTACAGTAAAACCTTGAATTAATGGTTCCAGAACTAACGGTCTCCAGAGTTAATGGACAAAATCTGCAGAAATACTAGTGTCCGACTGGAACTCAAAACACCTGCACATAGTGAGCAAACTTCATTAGTTCCAGAATTGGCAGTGTTTTTTTTTCTGGCGCAATCAACAGACAGAGACTAATAGTTTCAGACTTTCACATGGATGCCATGCAAGGTGCTAAACCAATTCAGAAATATCTAAACTGCCAACTGTATACAACTGCTTTCTAAGATCAATGGTTTAAAAGGGCTTTCAGCAAGTGAAGCCAGTTGGCATTGGCAAAGACCATTCTTCTTTGAACATTATGGACTAGTGCTAGAGAATCACAAAGAACTGCACCAAACGGTAGAAACTACATCACCTGAGGATGATCAAATATCAGCAACAACTAAAGTCAAAGTGAAAATAATGACGATGTTGATGTTCCACACTACTTCAAACAAAAGATTAGGAAAGAAACTTCCATTAATACTGGAAAGAGCAATAACAGCTACAAATTGAAATTTGTGAAATTTCCCAGAAAAATTGTTAAGAGAGATTTTATAAATTTCAACTGGAAACAGTATTGGCTGCATAATTACATCTTCATTTTTTGTTAGAATCAAGTATTATCACCCATTTTTAATTTCTGAAAACTATTTACTTTCATCTTTATTTTTTATTGTATGAAGCATTGTCAGACATTTTTATTAATTTTTTTTTACTAGTATTTACTTTCATTTTTTCTTTGCCTATTATCACAAATTTTTGACTAGTATTTATGTTTATCTTCATTTTATATTAGCATTGTCAGCCATTATTATTGATTTTTGACTAGTATTTATTTTCATATTCATTTCCTGTAAAATAAAGACAATACTGTTGCTCCCAATAATACTAGTGTAAAAATTTAGCAAATACTGCATTTAAGATGTACATGGAATGTAGACTTTGGTCTATTCAACCAGGCTTTGATTGGGTAAAAAAAAAATGAGTTTGAACCTGTTTGATAGGCTATTATTTTCCTGTCTGATGCAGCCGTCATTCTCCTGTTAAAGATTGATGATCTGAATAAAAGCTATTAAAAAATTAAAATGATATTAGATAATAGTAAAAAAAAAAAAAAATTTATATGTTATTTCTTTTCTAGAATAGACTAATTTGTCCAGAGCTGGACCTTGCTGGCAATCAGATGTCTAAAGATTTCAGATGACCCCCACAACTGACATGCACAAATAAGTGTGATACTTAAAACCTGTTTATAAACATGTAGAAAGAAATGCAGTCAGGGTGTTATCAATCATGATACCAATTCCTGATAAGGAAAAGAAGAATTATTATGGCAGATAAGGAAATATAAGCCTCCTTGTTTTCAAATTTTATTTAGATATGAAAATATTTACACCGAAATGAGAAGTAGTGTAATGGACTCTGGGCACATTATATGAGGTCGACCCAATCTTTATACTGACATTTTTTTCAGTCATTGGAAAAAAATCAAGACTAAAACAAAAATGACTACTTTTAGAGCACAAAAATGGACACCAAGAGAACACAGCCTGAAAACAATGTAGTTTGATGTAATGTCAGTGTTTAGTGATACAATAAAAATCCAGGTAAAGAAAAGATCTTTTATTGAAGCCATCAATCTATGCCAATGAGGAGAGGATCAGTAATAATTTGTGATAATAGTCAAAGAAAAAATGAAAGATGAAAGTAAATACTCATCAAAAATTAATAATGGCTGACAATGGTTAATCTAATTGACAATGAAAGTAAATACTAGTAAAAAGAATTATTAATAATAGCTGACAATGCTTCATGAAATACAAAATTAAGATGAAAGTAAATACTAGTCAAAAATTATTAATGTTATTTCTTTTCTAGAATAGGCTTATTTGTCTGGAGTTGAACCTTACTAACAATCAGATGACGCCCCCCCCCCCCACCAACTGACATACATAAGTGTGATACTTAAAACCTGTTTATAAACATGTAGAAAGAAATGCAGTCAGAGTGTTATCAATCATGATACCAATTCCTGATAAGGAAAAGTAGAATAATTATGGCAGATAAGGAAATAATCATGACTATTAGACAATTTCTGCAACCACATCATCCCTTACATCTGGCCACCTAACTCCTCAGACTGCAACCCCCTAGATTATTATGTGTGGGGCGCACTTGAGCGAGAGACCAATAAAACTTTTTGCAACACCAAAGATATACTGAAGACAAGGCTTATGGAACATTCACCAACTTAAACAAGGAGACTCTCCAGAAGAATTGCAGGAGATTCCAAAGTCATCTGGAGGTCATGATTGAAGCCAATGGTGATTGTATTGAATAAATTTATTCTTTACTATTTCAAGATATTTTTGTGTAGTTTTGGTAAATATATCTGTGAAAATGAGATGTCGGTGTTATTTTCATTTTTGCATAATTTAGTCGACAATTTATTCATCGCACCCTGTATATGAGGGTTGATATTACAGAAGCAGTACACTACTCTTTTCTTTGTTTCTAATAAAACTTTCCTGTTTCTTAAGACTATGCTTAGTTTTTGGAAGGCATCTTTCACTATTCTAATGCAGCTTCTGATGTCAGTGTGACATTTTCTGTCCTCTGTTCAAACACTTCCCAGGTATTTAAATTCATGTATTGACATGATTTTGGTGTCTCCAATTTGTAGTTATCATCTTGAGCTGTCCCACTTGCTACAATTATACATTTTATCTTTTTACAATTGATAGTTAGTCCTTTCTTCTTGCTTTCCTTTACTACCATCTGTAAGATTTTCTGCAGTTTCCTGTCTGCCACTGACATTGCGGGATCTACATAGATCATCCATATCTTTATTATTTTAAATAATGTTGTGAGAGAGGGTACAAAATTTTATAAAAAGCATGTATTCATATAATATATATATATATATATATATATATATATATATATATATATAAATAAATGTATCAAAAAACCAAAGTGAAAAGAAGAGCAAGAATTAAAAAAAAAAAAAAGAATATTACTCACCATGATATGGTGAATCAAAAAATATTTTAAAAAATGCTAACTGGTTATTGCTCCTCACTCTTCAAAGCTCAACTGAGTACAAAAGATATAGATATGTGCACAACCATTAATAAAAAGTGAATAAAAATACTACTAGATAACCACTAATATAAATTCAGATAGATTACAACTCAGCAACCATTCCTTCTCCTTAGAGGGAAGGCTGACTAGACTTAATATACTGGGTTGCGAGCACTTTTAACCACTAAAGAAAATACTATCAGAAAATCAGCAATATAAAATCACAAACAGATTACATGAAGACCTAGCAACTGTTCCTTCTGTTTACAAAGAGAAGGCTGCGTAGACTTAATATACAGAGTTTCAAGCATTTTCAAGTGGTAATCCAAAAGTGTTCTGCTGATTACTGTGAAAAAAATTATTAAATGCAATCCAAGTTATCCTTTTATATTTCACTTCAAGCAAGGCATTAAAGCCACTAAGAAGCAAATGGATTACCGAGTGTGAAAAAGTAGGAGAAAAAGAAAAACATTAAGGAGAGAGAACAATAAAAGAACAGGAATTAAGAAAACAGAAGCTAACGATTGATACTGCATTTAAATTTTTGAAGATCAAGGTTAACTTGGAAAGCAAGAAGCCAGAAGAGGGTTCCATGAGTAAGAAGAACAAGAGAAAAAACTGTTAGCATAGAAATTAGTCACATCTCGCCATTTCATTGATGGGGGATGCTCAAAACAGCTTTATTAGCATTGGCAAAGGTAGTTCAAAAACAATTTTTTTTATTTTTTTTTTAACACTATAGCACATGTGAGCTCAAAACAGCTTTCAGCATATGAATTGGGAGCTCAAAATCAATTTTTTCTATCACACAAGAGCTCAAAACAAGTCTTCCTTAATGATGATGGGCGTTCAAAACAGCTTTCTTAGAGCTCAACAACAATTCTTACTATGGTACACAGACACTCAAAACCATAATCTTTCTTAACAGGCTACAAGTGCTCAAATTGAATATTAATCATTTATTTTATCTTAGAACCATAATTTCCATTTGATGATGAAATTTTTGAGATGAGAAATTATCAAAATTAAATGCTTTAATATTTGAATCAACCTATACATATTTGTTATACTCTGAAATGTTGCCAGTCCCAATTGTAAGGCATATTATATTTTCTAATTCTTAGTTTTAAAAACCAAGTGGCATTGTTTAACCTTTGTTCTTTCACTTGATACTATTATTATTTTAGCTACCTTCACTCCTCGGCCATGTTTATTGTTTTTAAGTGATGATTAGAATTTTAATAAAACCTAAACATATGAAAGTGAATTTTGAACATCATTTTTGTTCTTGAGAATTTAAAACAAAAATATTAAATGTTATTTATTTATTGAAATGGTTAGCAAAACATCAGCTAATTGATTCAAACTTTATAAAATTTAATATAAATGTACAAATAAAAATTGTTTTCATATTTATTTCTTTACGAATTAGTAAAATGATAAATATTGCATTGTATTAATTTTAATACAACTGTGTTAGAATTTTGTAAATATAAAATTATTCTTGTAAATAAACAGTCTAATAAATAAAAAGTGTTTTAATATTTTTGTTTTAGATTCTAAAGAACAAAAAAAAAAAAATGTATAAATTCACTTTCATCTTATCTTTAAGTTTTATTAAAATTCTAATCATCACTTTTAAAACAAACATTGGCAAAGAGTGATGGTATTTAAAATAGCAGCAGGGAAAAAACGCCTTTTAGAAACAGATTTTTGGCAGTCACAAAGGTTAAACTTTGCCAATCAAATTTTATCTGCCATTCTGAATTCTCTGGTAAAAAACAAAAAAAAAAAAACAAGATGTTTACTCAATTCTTTATTTTTTTAATGTCCAAAAAGCAACAACAAGCACCAAAGCATTAATAATTACTTTTTGAAGAACGTTTTTTTTTGTTTTAAACTTGTGAGTTGAGACCACTAAGAAAATCTTCCAGTTCATCAAATGTTGTTTGGGTGTGAGAATCTGTAAGAAAAGTGTCCAGGTCGCACACATTGAAACCTGTTTGAGTCTCCATATCTGAGAATTCAACATCTCTATTCAAGTTCTGGTTGGACAGTGTAGTCTGCGTGCCTGCAGTGATGAGACTGCGATTCTCTAAGCAGTCAAGCTCGCCAGCAGTTGTCTGTGTCTCAATGTCCGAGAACTCCAGCCCAGGGAAGAACGTATCATCAACCGTTGTCTGTGTCTCTGTAGTGTTTCCAAACAGGTCCAGCATGTCTTCAACGGTTTGCGTATACATGTCAATGACAGATGAGGACGAGCGAGAATGTTCGCAGTTATTCAACAGAGCTTCAAAGTCATTGTCCAAAGCGAGCGTTTGAACCTCGGTATCGGCTACAAGTGGTGCAAATTGGGTGGAAATTAAGGAACTACAGCTGGCATTTGATAACGTTAATCTACTTTGATCGAGGAGGTCATCCATGCACGTGGAAATAGTTCTTCTCTCAGGGCTGCCAGTCAGCACATTACTGGACACAGTGTACATATCTGCTGATGAGGGCAGACCAAGATAATGGCTACTGCAAGGATCAGTAGCAACACCCTTATCGTTATTAAATAATTTATTTCTGCTACTGGCAGAACTGGCATGAGAATTGTTCAGATATAAGTGATCGCTGGAGGCATTAGATTCTGTGTTCATGGAAGAATTCATATATACTTTGCTAGATTGGGAATGAGTTTCTGTGGTGTTCCCCAGAGAATGGAAAAATGATTTATTAGCAATGTCGTTAATATTGGAATGCTGACGATCGAGTTTACTTGCATCAGTTTCAGCTTTTGAGGGCTGAAGTAGGAAACTGTCTGTATTGCCATTGTTGTCTGCTGTACCAATTCCTTTTTCAAAGGTTAACAATGACGAATCTGTGATATCCAAGGGGGAGGTACCAGTTGATGCAAAATGGCGCTCATTGTCAAAGGGTCCCATCTGAGCATAATTTAGCTCGTCGTTAGAGTCCCCGATATCTGAAAAAGTTGCATTACTGCTTAAAATCGGATCTTTGTTTACTAGGGAACACAACAAATTACCATTGCTACTATTATGTACTGTATGTTTTCTCTTTTCTTCTGGTTCCTGGCTTGCAATTGATTCCAAACCGTGGAAAGAACTGCTTCGAGAATTCGTATTGGAGAAGCTGGTTAAAGAACACTCAGCATTTTTAAGGTTCTGGCCAATGAAGCTCCTAAATGGTAATTTGGTACTTGTCTCATTTACGATCTCTTTAGATTTGCCTGGATCCGAAACTGGCGATTGGCTCTGAGAAACTGAAGGTTCAAGAGTTGTACTTTCACACTCATAGTTGTTATTGGTACGATGGCTGGTAAGGGTGTTTAATAAACTGGTACAGTTACTATCATCCACGTCCTGGTTGAGGTTGGCTGCGAATGAAGGATAGGAATTGGGAGACTCTTGGCTAGCTAGACTGGTAGGAACAGGCTCGGGAGTCAGAGAGGAATAAATTAAACATATTGCAGGTTCCGTTTGCATTGTGGACTCCATGTTATCCTCAAGAAGAGATTTGGTGCCGACTATGTCATTATTACAAGGTGTATTGTCATTAGTCGAGTCATTAGAATCAAGTGTAGAGAATGATAACGTCTGCGGATGAGGTGGTTGTTCATAAGCACTGGGCATCTGATAGAGGCTACCGACGTTCTTGACCATCATGTGTTGTAGAACCGAACTGATTGTTTGGGTCTCCGTACTCTGTTGACTGCTGAATGTGGAACAGTTTTCAGATGCCGATTTTTCATTGGCCCAGGAATTCATGAGGCAGGTCATATGGGTCTGAGTAGAAATGGCCGGGGCACTGTTAGATAAATTAGTCTGGGTGTGGTTGTCAGTCACTTCTCCAGTTGTACCTGGGGAAAAGAAAAAAAATGAAGTCCCATTTATTAAAATGCAAGAATTTAAATCACTTAAAGCTCAGAAGACTGCATTGAAAACTGCATTTCTGACTGAAGTTCTGTTGTATCTTCCCTGCATATTAACAGATTTCACATTCAGTGGGGGCAAACACAATTTGTCAGAGCTGAACTGGAAATAGTTTGAAATTTCCGTCTAGCCTACAAAATTTAAGAATTGGTTTATGAATTAGGTTGCATGGTAATTGAGAGTTCAATCTCTGGTCTGGGTAGTACAAACAGTTGTTTTTGCTTCGTGCCATATCAACCTCTATGGCTTATTTAATGCTGAAATCTAAACATTTATTGTACATAATTTTATTTTTGGAGATAATAATGGTTTAGTGACAAGTTCTACTAATTAACCCATAGCCGTGGGGAGAAGAGGTGGTTTCAAGAGTATTTGTGTGTAAGTGAATACAACGAACCCAACTGAAATTGGAACTCGGCTCTCTGATTAACAGCTCCAAATCATTATCTGTTACACAACCAACACATCCAAGCTTACAGCACCTAGTATTCCCAAACGGTCACCCATCTGGCTACTGACCAGCTTCAACATTGCTTAACTTTGGTGATTGTATGGGAACCAGTGTTTCAACATAATATGGCTGTAAGTTACAAACTCAGTCTTAGAAACAAGACTGGTAATAACTGAGCAGTAATTAAAAAAAAAAAAAAACCACTAAAGAGAGAGTTTTTTTATTTTTTCAGTTGATGGATTCGTTTTCTATGGTTTATCAACCCTTTGAAAGTTATTTAAAGCCAGAACATATTTTTAGATTCTAAGAATTATTTTACTTTTTTGGAGATAATGATTTAGTGATACAAGTCTTACTAATTAACCCATTGTTGGGGGAGAAGAGGTGGATTCATACCTTTCCCAAGGATATTTGTGTGTAAGTGAATATAATGAACCTGACTGGAATTTGAACTTGGCTCTTCAATTAATAATTCTGTGGCATTATCTGTTACAACACCCACCCACCCACACATATATGTGTATATATATATATATATATATATATATATATGTGTATATATGTATGTATATATATATATATCTATCTATGTATATATCTGTGTATCTATCTATACATATATATCTCTATATCTATATATATATATATATATATCTATCTATGTATATATCTGTGTATCTATCTATACATATATAAGACTTTTTTATGTTTATACATTCTTTTTGTATTTATATTTTTATATGTTTTTATATTTAAAATTTAATGTCTTGAATAATTATTGGACTTTGTTCATTTCACAATGTATAGATATATCTATATATCTATAGAGAGAAGTATATATATATATATATATATATATATATATATATGAGAGAGAGAGATAGACAGAGAGATAAAGAGAGAGAGAGAGATATAGTCCTAATTCCTGTTCTTTTATTGTCCTCTCTACTTAATAATAGTTTTCTCGGTCTAACTCTCAGTAACCCTTTGCGTCTTAGTAGGTTTATTGCCTTGCTTGTGGTGAAATGATTAAAAAATAACAAAAATCAACAAAATTAGTTAAGGACAAACATTTTGTTATAAAATTTTAGTCCATTACCCAAGTTTCTGATGAAAATTTGGATATAAATTTTGAAGGCAGAGGAAAAGTGAAAAGCTGTGATACCAGGTCAGGCAGGATCAATTGCAGATTCTTTTTTGGATTTTATCAAGAATCTCTAAATACATAGCAGAAGCACAAGGCAGATATGGCAGCAATATTCAATGCATGGACGAATGGTAAAACTTACCTGTGGTTTTGAGGAGAAGAAAGTTTGGTGCATTTTCTGGGTTTGCTATTTCATCTCGATCTCCTTGCTGTGTTGTTGAAGCCCGACGTCTTTTCTTCCATCGAGGTGATTGCATCTCCATGGTTTGTGTATGACTAGACTCCATTGTGTAGTTCTTTTGCGCTCTCTGTTTGCTAACTTGTGACCCCTGGGAAATGCGTTGAATAGGAATCTGGGCTGTTGACATGGCCGTAGTGAGAATATAATCACCAACTGTTTGGGTGCCAACCATATTGTGGTGGGATTTCTTTTTCACTGGCGGCACACTCACAGCTGTTTGGATGCCAGTAGAAGATGTAAATTTTTGTAGAGAATAGTTTGGGTTTTTTGATAGGCGTTTGTTAACTTTGCGTCCTGCATTGGCAAAAAATGTACAGTCAGTTTGCGCAATATTCCGACAATATTTTGGCTTCTGGTGACTGGGGTTGTGGAGATATGGCATCATAGGTTCTAGTGATGCCGATGACGTCAGTGTCATATGATTCTTTGCTGCCATATCACGATCTGTTTGGATGCTTATGCTTCTAGACGCAACTGATGCAGCGGATGTTGATTTCTCAAATGGAACCGTTAATAACTGATTAGGAGTTGCTATTTCTGAAGTCTGAATCGTTTTTACTGCAGGGAGTATAGTTGCATTTATGGTCGGTTTAGGAAGAAGTGGTCTTAATAACAAACTTCCCAAGTTGGAGTTGCTTTGAATGCTGGGAGAAGGGGATGGGTTAGGAGGCGTCGCTTGGAGAATTAGAATTGTTTGAGCAGGAGCACTGGAAGGGAGCTTACTTGATCTGAAATAAAAAAAAAAAAAAAATACTGTATACTCCCTCAGCAATTATTATCGTTTAAAAAAACTATTTTAGAATTGACAAAAACATTAAACACATTACATACTTTGTGACGAGTGAATCAAATGATTACAAAAAAGGTTTGTCTATGAAACTCTGGAGTTGGGGGTGCTGAAGCCGAGATATGTAGAAAAGGCGTGGCACATGGCACTAGAACAATCTACCCCTGTAGACTAAATGTTGTAGCATACCTATGGACGATAATGGGTATGTCCCCATTCACATAAATATAGTAGTAAATACTGTATGTTGGTCTGCAGTCAGAGATTTGTCTCCAGCTGTGCTGGTCAAACTCTGCCTCTGGGCAGAGAGGACGACCAGATGAGGGTATGTTGAAAGGCAGAGACCCTCGTCTTGGGAAACAGCTACCTGACCCAGTTTTATATGGGGGTCTACGGGGAATTTTTGGCCGAGCCTACAAGCTCAGATACTCCACATTAAATTTGGCCTTGTCCATGTCCGACTGCGTGGGGCAGTTGGTAGTTATTGTGCAGTTGGAGATTCATTGTGGAATTCACTTGACTCACTTCTAGCAGTTGACTACTTCTTCTACACGCTGCTGGCGAATCTTATACGTGTTGTTCGTGTTCTAAGTATTATCGTTCATTACCAACCTTTGTGCGAAATTCACCTGACTCACTTCTAGCAGTTGACTACTTCTATACACTGCTGGTGAATCTTATATGTGTTGTTCTTATCCTAAGTATTATTGTTCATTACCAACCTTTGTGTGATTATTTTATTCAGTCATCTTCCCTAGGTTACAACACTAAATAAAGGGTTCAGTTCAAAATTCTAAAGTATATCACATGAAGGAGGCTGGAGAGTACAACGGCTGAAATTTGAATATAACAAAGGTGTGTACAACAGTCCGAACAATGTAAATAGTTACAATACCTCATCTCAGAAATATGGACTGTAAATATGGCAATGAAGATGAGGACAGCAGTCCAAGCAATGTAAATACTGTAAATAGTTACAATACCTCATCTCAGAAATATGGACTGTAAATATGGCAATGAAGATGAGGACAGCAGTCCAAGCAATGTAAATACTGTAAATAGTTACAATACCTCATCTCAGAAATATGGACTGTAAATATGGCAATGAAGATGAGGACAGCAGTCCAAGCAATGTAAATACTGTAAATAGTTACAATACCTCATCTCAGAAATATGGACTGTAAATATGGCAATGAAGATGAGGACAGCAGTCCAAGCAATGTAAATACTGTAAATAGTTACAATACCTCATCTCAGAAATAGAGACAAAACACGTGCTGTATGTTATTGTATCTCTACACTGGTTTGGAAATAGCACTAAGTGCTATTTAGTTTGTAGCACAAACTTTATGTCTGACATTTCATGGGATTTTGAAAATGTATGTATATGTTGACAGCTGTCAATGTAAGTTTTATAAGGACAAAGTAACAGAAGTGTTAACAATATTATTACATTTTAGTGTCAATTGGTGGTTACCAAACCTTGTCAAGATGTTGCCCCATTGTCTATCAGGCCTATTCCCTAATGCCTCTGACCACACCCATATGAAAATACTGCAAATTCTGCAATAAAAATGGTGTTTTTCTCTTGATCCCACTATCACTGTATACCTACTCAACAAGGTTTGTTTTAAAAAGCTAGGTTTAGAATTTTACTAACAACAAAAATGCTGCAAACTATTTACTTGCTAGATTATTTATTTACAAGATTATAAAAATACATGAATCAACTACAATGCAAAATTTATCACTTACCATTTTATAACTATCATTTCCCATTATATGAAGAATGCAATATAAAGAGATTTTTTTTATTCATAAATTTATAAAAATGTCTGAGAACAAAATTAAAATAAACACAATGAGTAATTATAAATTTTGAAAAAAAAAAAAAAATGAATTTTCTGGGTATTTTGTTCATTTGTTCTCACATAAATTCACAAAAATTGGTTGAAAGCATCTCTTCCGCTGAACCAAACATTCTTTGAATTTTAGATTTTAGGCAAGATTACATTCAATAATTTGAGATCTAATTTTACCCAGTTTGATTAGGAAATCCTTGATTCAAGATCATGATTACCATTAAGCTGACGGTATGTATAGTACATATTTTTTGCATGAATTTTAACCTCTCCAGAAAAAAAATTACCTGTGTATAATGCAACCAGTCACTGAAAATACACGTTTTTAAACTCTTAAAAAAGTAAATAAAATTACCTGCACATAGTGTGACTCCTATTCTTTTGCATAAAAACTTGCACTATACTCAAGTATATACAGTAACTACTATGTAATATTTATTATTTACCATTTTCTAAAGAAATATGAAAAAATTTTTATTAAAAAAATGGCTGAACTATAGAGCAAGAAAATGCTAATAATGATGTGATTTTTTCATACATACATTTTTTTTACTGGATTATTTTGTATCTCTGATTACTTCTTTTATTTAAAATGGTTACTGAGACATTACGTTTATAAGCCCCCCAAAATTCATTCATTGATGTCCCCAAGGATACATGGCCCAGTGGATAAAAGCATTTATTGAAGTAATCCAAAAGTGACTTGACCCAAAGAGTTGGGAGTTCAATACAAAAACTTGGAACGTTGAGGAACTAGAACAATCTACCCCCCCTGAACTAAATAAAGAGTTTGGTTCAAAATTCCAATGTATATCACCTGAAGAAGGTCAGAGAATACAACAGACAAAACATATATATGATATGACAATAAAAATGAGGACAACTTTCTGCACAATATAAATAGTATAAATATCAAATGATTATTTACATTCAGACTATTGTCCTCATATCTTGTTATTATCATGATTTTTTGGCCACCCCTTTTTTTATAATCATAATCTTGGGTCAAATACCAGGTAAAAATTAGACCTCAAAATATTGAGTATTTGTGGTCTTGCCTAAATTCTACAATTAAAAGAATGTTTGGTTTAGAGGAAAACATACCCTCAACCTATTTTAGAGAATTTATGCTGCCAGAGCAAATGAAAGAAATATATCACCTGCAGTTGTTGGCATTCTGATCTGGCTGGTGCATGGGATCTCAGGATACAAACATTTGAACTTAGCTTTGAACAACAAAATAAAATAAAACCAGTTGCTCACGTATAACACTTAAGTTAATTTTATTCTTTGTAAAGCATACATGTGTCATATCCCCCGGTTCAGCAATCATGAGTGGATTAGCTCCCTTGACTGACAATGGTTTTGTTATGTATCTCCATGTTTCAAAAATTACGTATATACAATACCTTGAACATTTCTGCAATACTAGGAGGTATCTTTGCTTAAAGAAAAAACATTTTCTAAATGTCTACTTAATTTCTTAGGCAAAGAAATAGGAATGACAAGCCAAGTTTTGTTGCCATAACATTTTTAAGACATTTTTTTGTTTATACATTCTTTTTATAGATACAAATATTTAAGTAAATGCTCTGTTTATAATAAACAGTATTAATAACATTTACCGGCCTGAAATTATTAATACTGTTTATTATAAACAGAGCATTCACTTAAATACTTGTATCTATAAAAAGAATGTATAAACATAAAAATGTCTTAAAATAATTGTTGGACTTTGTCCATTATATATATTTGTGTATTTAGACAGCAAATTCTCTTTTCGGCATATCTGACTGAATAAATTAGACATTATGTAATATATGTTGTTCAAGGGTACAAATATTTATACAAAGCTGTGTGTTGCTATCCATTACCGTAATTTTTCATTATATATATATATATGAAAAATTTCTCAGAGTTAACTTGTAGAAAAAGACAATATGTATAAAGGTAAAAGACAATAGGAAAACTGTATTATTAGTTGATGTGTTTTGTCCAATGTGAACTTATTTTTTTTTTCCTTGAAAATGTTCACATTGGACAAAACATGTTGGCTAATAATAGTTTTCCTATTGTCTTTTACCATTATACATACATACAAACACACACACATAGAACTGCCTTGGATCTCTGTGTATCCCCACCTTATGTGCGATCCTGTTATCACAACAGTATTGATCACCTCTGACTGGAAGGGTTTGCCTGAAGGAAGTTAAAAGCAACTTCTGCCTTTTGGTGATGAGGTCCTTCTTGTTTCTTGTTCATCTTTGCTTCCTTTTCCTCTTTTCACCTCTTCCTTCTTGGAAAGATGCAGACATTGCCTTTCCTTCTCTCCTCGGGTTACCCTCTCTCTCAGGAAGATGCAGTGAATCTGCTTTTTCTTACTTTTCTTTGCTATCGTTCCACGTTTGATGCTCGAGCATATCCTGTGCTTTTCTGTCGAGCAACCAAGTCCTCCACTTTGTTCTTGTTGCTTTGTCAATTTATTCATCGTTTTTGCATGTTAATTCTCTTAATATTTTCTTTACAGAAACACCATCATGATGGCCTATGTTATCATATTTGGTTGCTTAGCAACCACAGGAAGGTTTTGGGACACTTTTTCATCAGCATATCGCCTTATTGAATTCTACTTAGCAACACAGAATTCTTAATTTGATTTCCCACCAAATTTCTGGATTTTACATAATGACATGTTGCATCTTCATCCAGCACACTGCTATTTTTTAATTTTATTACCAGTTTCAAATTACTTCATTCAAGTGATTACTTTTGAGTTTAACTTATCCTTTCATCAAGGACTATAACACAAACATTTCAAAAAAACTTACCACTTGCATGTGGTTACCTTGCTCCTTTTCCAAGACAACTAAATTAATCACATTTGCGTATCTACACATTTACACTTTGGAACAATTTTTATGCGTTTTAATATTTCACCCCTTACCAGGGAGGGACTCCTTTCAGTTTTTACAAATCAACATATTTGTAATTAAGTTGTTGGTTGTTTTGCCAGTAATTTATTTATTTATTAAGAACTCTGCCTTTGTTGTAACTCAGTTTTTGGTGTCAATATTTTCCTGTATTCTTTATATTAAGATTCCTAATCATAAATAGTGACCTTTCTGTAGACTGCTACACATCTCACTTAAGTGTAAGAAACTTAAGTTTTGTCAAACAGACTTTGTAAAAAAAAAAAAAAAAAGAATTCTTGCTTCTAATGTTTTCTGCTGTCTCCTATTGATACTTCTGTTACCTCACCAAGGGAGCAGGACTTCCCACTTTGGGAATCCAGAGTGTACATAAACTAAATTTCATTTAAAAAACATGATTAATCAAGCATGATTTTTATCTTTTCTTTCAAGCTTCCTTTTTATCCAGTTAACAAGAAAGGTAAATTTTCATCTACTTTTACCTTAAACGACATTTTTTTTAATAGACAATTAAATTGACAGTATTATAAAAAGGGAATAGCCAATCAAATCAACAGTAATATAAAAAGTCAATTAAATATCTGTCAAGAAATTCAATAAAAACAACTTTTCTTTTTTGAATTTATAGAAGACCTAATTTGCAGATTATTTAAACTATTAAGAATTATTAAAGCTTTTTGAAATTTTGTTGGATTAAAAATTTACCTCAGATTCCTGCATTCTTCTGGGATTTCATGTTGCTTGATGTTGCAGTGATTAATTGTCGCTTCAATACTGCTGAAAGGACAATCACAGGTTTTGCAACGAAATATCATGCCACATGTTAGTTGGTGTCGCCGACAGTCTCGTTCTAGTCCAAAGCCCTGTCCACACTTGGCACATTTATGTTTCTTGTCTGCATGAAGTTTCATGTAATGCTGAAAAAAAAAAATTGCAATTTTTGACTATTTATTTGCAATTTCCATTAAATTGGCTTGACATTCTATTCTTTTTTTCTGGGATGAGGAGTGATCATGGCTCTTCACAACTTCCTATATTTTATTTACATTATTCACATTTGGACTAATGTCCTGATCTTTTGTCTATTTCTGAGATGAGGTATTATAACTATTTACACTATTCACATTGTTCAGACTGGTGTCCTCATCTTTATTGTCATATTCACAATGTTTCAGCCATTGTATGCTCCGGCCTTCTTCAGGTGATTGGAATTTTGAACTGCACCCTTTCTTTAGACCACTGGGGTAAATTGTTCTTGTTCCTACATGCCATACCTTTTCTGGATATCTCAGTTTTGGTTAATTCCTTTTAGTATTTCAACTCTGAGTTTTTGTTCACCTCTGCTGTGCTGTGGCCAGGTATTGAACTCACAACTCTTTGGGTCAAATCACTGACCATATATAGATCACCACCCACTGTGGGATGAAGTTGAAATAATAGACAGAGAATATCATTGGAAGAGATGAAAACTTAAGGAAGCAGCACATATGCTAGCCTACAAAAATCTCATAAGACGGCCAAGCACAGAAATGAATACAATACGGGAACCAGTAATACAGAGTGTGAGAGAAAAACAATTAAAAAAAAAAAAAAAAAAATTATAATATGAACTCTGGTAAAAAAAAAAATTTAAAAAAAAATGAAGAAAGTTACGGAGACATTAGGTCCAAAAAATTACTTCACTAATGTGCCCAAATACACATGGCCCAGTGGATAAAAGTGTTAGCTGAAGTAATCCAGAAACTTGACCCAAAGAGTTGTGAGGTGAACAAAAACTTGGAAAGTTGAGTAACTAAAGGGAAATAACTGAAACTGAGACATCCAGAAAAGCATGGCATGTGGAACTAGAACAATCTACCCCAGTGGACTAAAAGTTTTCGGTTCAAAATTCCAGTGTATGAAATGTCGTGAACATGACAAAGATAAGGACAACAGTCTGAACAATATAAATAGTGTAAATAGTCACAATACCTCATCTCAGAAATATAGACAGATCCTAAAGAAGGCCAAAGCATACAACAGCTGAAACATTGTGAATATGACAATAAAGATAAGGACAACAGTCTGAACAATGTAAATAGTCCTCATCTTTGTTGTTGTTATCACAATGTTTTAGCTGTTGTTCCTCCTTCAGCTAGCTGTCAATTTGGCTTACTTTCAGTGAATTTCAAACTGAACCCTTTATTTAATTTACGGGAGTACATTTCTTCTGCTGTCTATGTCATGGATATCTTTTCTTGTTCTTATTTAATACTGCTCAATTATTGTTAGTCTTGTTCCTTTGTGTGTAAGTCTGTCCTGTGGGTCAACAGGCAAATGGATTAAAGCATTGCTCTGTGAATTTGATAGCATAGTAATTGTAAGTTCAATCCCAGGACTAGGTAGTACAAAATAAAGCACCAAGTAAACAAGAAGGAAATACAATCATCAAGATAGCACTACTGCATTAACAACCTTATTGGGACAGGCCTGTACATGCAACATCTGTAGTCATGTCTGCCTCTCATACATTGAATTTTGCAGTTACACGAGAGTCTGACTCTTGACCATGGAAAATATTCGGTCATCTGAGATGTTGATGCAAATGAATTCTACCATAAATCCTCACAACATATCAACGTTTATAAAAAGAATCTTGTCTTAAATTCATCTCCAATATCTCCATTGATGGATGTGTTTCATCCAGAAGCTGCTAATATCTACAGCAAAATAATTAACAATAACATTCTATATAAGCAGCATTTTATTGTGTTTCACTATATGAGGGGATGGTAAAAAGTTGTGGGCTCAACCAACTTCCTAAAATCTGATGAAACATGGCAATTGTTTTTTGGAAGGGTTTCTTTATCAGCACACTCTACATGCGTGTAGTAATTCTTGCGGGGGTTATTTTATTACTAAATAACATTTGAAAGAGGAACCCCCACTTTATATCCAGTATAAACATATACCTACAACATTGCTAAAAAGGTCTTGACTCAACCCACTTCACAAAATCTGGCCAAGTGATCAAACATTTGAATTGTTTTTGGAAAGACATCTTTCTCAGCATACTCTCATGTGTAGTAATTCTTGGTGTGTGGGGGGGGATCATTTTATTATTTAATAACAATTGAAAGGTGATCCCCCATTTTATGTCCAGTATACCTATGGAGTTGCTGAAAAGTTCTTGACCCAATCCATTTCCCAAAATTTTGAAGTACCTCTTGGTTAAACCAAGAACATTTTAGCACTCCCTCATAATCATTAGATGTTTTGATATACTCACAGGTCTGGAATAGACAGGATTGGCAGACTACATGGATTTTTTCTTTTTCTGACCTACCCACTGTTATTCCAGACCCCACTTTTGTTAATTTCATTTTCCATTGTCTTTTCTAAACTGCTCTGTTTATTCTAACCTCTTCTCTAAACATTTTTATTCAGAAAATAATTCTGGATTAATTTTGCAATCTACACTTCTGTTCCAGACTTAAGAGTATATGTTTTATTGTGACAGAGAGAGAGAGTCTGGGAAACACACACACGTATATTTTTTTTTATTGAAAGTGGAGTAGATCTGAGTAGCGAAATTAGATCAGAGCATTTTGTTTACTGATGGGAAATCTGATCTAGGACAGAAGTTGTACCCAATGGAATCTGGGTCATTAGAAGAGAATGGAAATGGTCGAAATAATTTTTATTGGTTAAAAATTGAAATAGAGCTTAGTAAGCTATAAGGAACTTTGGAATTCACATGATTTTGGTTGAAGCAGCCAGAACCCTGTGATAATCGTGTGTGAAGTAGTAGGGCCGAGGGTCAGTTATGACCAGCCGGGTTTTTCTATATAAACGCGTATTTATGCTGAGAAAGTGAGAGACGGGAGAAAATTCTTGGTGAGACTGGAGAAGAGAATTAGCCTGGGCAAGAGACAGTGGAGAGTCGAGTTGGAGACTCGAGGAGGAGAGGAAGTGACGTCAGAGATTGGAATGAAGTGTCCGTTAACATGTACTGTTGATATAAGTACCACTGCTTCTGCTACCACGAATATTACTACTACTGTTGCTACTGCTGAGGAGGAACGCCACTATAAACTTTAAGCCCCACACAGAAATCTTATCATTATCGCAAGAGTCGTATATCGTTCCAAGATGATTTAACAACAAGTTAATAACAATACACTCTCTGTCTAGAATCCAGAGTATGAGTTTTTACGTCAAATACTTTTCTTTTCTGTACTATTCTTTTCTGCTATATAAAAGACATTAACAATTCAACCATTGATTAGTTGTTTGTCTGGCTTTCTGCAGATATTAATCCTTTTTTTTTTTTTGCTGCATTCTAAATTTCTTAGCACAGACTCTCCAGCCGTGTCTTCATCTTCAATCGACCATGAATGGATGAACATCACTTCTGCTTTCCGGATCAAACCAATCACAACATGGGCAGGAAGCAGGCTTAAACCAGTGGAGTAGCCAAATAATCTATGGATGCTCAGGGGACCTATGGCCACTCCCTTAAGTTTGGTTAGGATCGAGTAGACACCTCAACCCAGAAAGTAAGATGTCGGAGGTTGAGGGGCTGGAGCGAAAGTGTTAGATTATAAGTTTTACTCATATCATGAATGGTATAAACAACTTGTATTTTTAAATATTTTAAATATCCTAGTTAATGTTTATAGTAGGTACCTCCACAAAAACGCGATACGTAATATTTAAAATGAACTTTTAATAATGAAAAAATTTTTTTGAAGCTTTTGTTTCAGTTTTTGTTTGTTTTGTTTTACGGCATATCAAACTCAATAGGTCATTTAATACCAACAAGATTTTTATTGTTAATAATATTTAAAAATTTTTTTTTAAATGTACAGCTGGTATTTTTATTTATTTTTTTCAAAAATTTATTGCTGGTAATCATCTTTTTACAAAGTATTTCTGGTATTAAAACCTATTTTTACACTTTCATAGTGTTTTGACCCCAGTTTGGTGGTTAACTATTTGCTCATAGCTGAGACCCTAACAGGGTGGACCTGGGAACACCAGCAATTAAGAGGTCATTCCATGTTCCTCAAAATCATGTGATCAGAAGCCGTGTTGTCGGACGTAGTTTATCGGCTTACCCAGGATGGTATTTTAGTTTTAATTTCGAGCTGATAGATTAAATTTAATATTTACAATAAACAAAATACTAGGCTGATTTGAAGGAGTTCTTGTTTGGAAATTTCTAAAATTACTGAATTCAACTCCATTTTTATCAAAATAAGCAATAAAAATGTAAATCTCTTTATTCAAAATCTACCAAAAATAAAATATTTTCTGAAACTTTATTTCAGGATCATTAAACTGAAAACTATTATTCAAGTTTAAAATATAACAGAAATGCACTTTTTAACACAACGGTAGCTGTTTATTTAGGATAGCGATAGATTTTTAGCAACTCGATGACAGCTTGATGACATATTTTTATTTAATGTTGTTCGGGGGGGGGGGTACTTTGATCTTACAAAGAATATAATGCAAGTGCTTTTTAAGTACTCAGAGTGCTTAAAAATTTAAGAAAATATTCTTAAAACTGTGTTATCATTAAGTATGCTAATTTTTAGCGATCTTGTGGAGGTATCTAGTTTATAGATATCTGGGGTATCAGACCTGAAAATATGTAATAAGTTCAAAAAAAGAGAAGAAAAATATGGAAACCTGTTTGAGTAGTTTCTTAGATGTAAAATGTCTTTTTGATAAAACATTGTACACACAATTCTGCACTGGGCAATGGTATTGTTTGACAGCATTTTGATCTGCATCAGTCTTTTCCTCAGAGGTAGTTCCATTTGAATTCTGAAAAATAAAATATGTAAAATATTAGAACTAGTGCCATTATTAATTGTGTGTCCACTTAATTCATTCCATGTAAACCATAATTGTATTTCTGGCTATTTGCTATCTACTGGTCATCAATCAACCTTTTGCTTCACCTGGTATTTTTTCTTTTTGCTGTATGTCCAAGCCCACCTCTATTTTTTCATTTAATCATATGAGGGGATGCAGAAAAGTTCTGAAATTTATCACTGTTTGGCTGACAATTTTTCAGTAGCATCTTGTATGATATTTTTTTCTTTTGCTATGTTCTGTAATTTGTACACAGCATGCTCTTTTCATTGTTCTCAAATGATTTTTTAATCTTAAAAATTTAGGAAAATATTCTCTGTAATTTGTTTTATTGAAGTTTAGAAATGTTAACTTAAATTTACTGTAATTATCACTCTTATTTTCTGATAAATGTTGTGTATGGTTGCCTGTACTTACAAAAATTGGCACATTTATACACTTACAAAAAAAATAAAAAATTCTTTTTAAAATATTGGTGTTTGATGATTTGTATTAATCTTTTCCATTTATGATTTGTAAATAGTTTTCACTTAATAATAATATCATTTAAAAGGCTGAAATAATACAGAATTTTAAAAGATTTAAAACAAATTTTTCTAATGAAAATTTAAAATAAAATGAAAACAATTCTTGTAAAGATTCATTATTTATTGAAAACAGATTTTTTCTTAAGACAATAGTGGCCTTAATATATCTCATTTATAAAAGCAAAGAAATCAGCATGTTTATACATCTACAAAAAAATTAAAAATTCTTTTTAAAATATTGGCGTAATTGAATTATACTAAGCTTTACCAGTTATAATTAGTAAATATAGTTTTTACTTAAGACTATTACCTAAAAGGCACAGAGTAATACAGAAAATTAAAAGATTTAGAATTTTATAAATTATTCTAATTAACATTTTTAAAAAATAAAAATTGTAAAAATTCATTATTCATCAAATTTTTTTTTCTTAAGACAATTGTGTTCTTAATATATTTTATTCATAAAAGCAATTAAAAACCTTTGTAATTAAATAACATCTTAAGTTTATTGCAGTTTTATTTTACGATTCAGAGCAGATTTTTGGTAAATGGTGTTTGACAAAAACAAATAGATGATTTAAATTCTCCAAGGAATCTTGCTTTTAACTAATATAAATATGAAGAGGCTGAAATGTTAAATTCTTGAAATTTCATAAAATTAAGTATGTGTGCCTTTGCTTAACAGAAGTAAAAAATAAAAATAAAAAATGCATACATATATATTTTTACCAAGATTTTCTAAAAAATTTAAAAAGTAATTTAATTCATTTGTAAAAAAGTTATGAAATTTTCATTAAAATCCCACAATTATTTGATTTTTGCAACAATTTCCAAAACAATGTATTTTTAATACCAAAAAGATGCTAAAAATCTTTATACTAATCTTTGGCTCATCCACGTGTGGATTATTAGTTATTTGATCAAGACAAATACTTAGTTGAATATTTTTTGACCAAGACAATATTCAAGTTTGGAGATGGAGCTGAGGTTACTGCAACTAGGAAAGTGAAATTTCCAGCAGTTATTAGTAGAAAAGGGGGTTATGATCGAGTCCTGTGTAGTGAATAATGGATGATACAGCAAAGGTTCCGAGTTACTCAATAGTTTTGTACCTCATCAGGACATTACTGTATTCCACTTACAAATTTGTTATTTGACAAGTGGGGTAAATTGAAAGTGTCAGCGATGTTGCACACCACTTCTGTAAAAACTAACACCAGAAGAGAAAAGAAAAAAGCAATGAGCCGACACAGACAATTTTCACATGTCTCAAAAGAAAAACTCTACTCTCCAAGTTTTTGTTCAACTCTACTGTAGCCAGATATTGATCTTACAGGCCCAGTGTATAAAAGTGTTGGTTGAATCCAGTGATTTGATCTAAAGAGTTATTAGTTCAATACCTGGCTACAGCAGAAATGAACAAAATCTTGAGTTGAGTTAAAGGGAGATAACTGATACTGAGACATCTGGAAGAGGCATGACACATGGAACTAGAACTTGGGTCAAGAACTTTTCAGCAACTCCAATCAGCAACAAAGAAAGATACTAAGTGACCAGTTTTCTACTTGTAAAATCTCATACCAAGAAGCTAAAAATATCAACCTATACTTATTTGTTTAAGGTCTTTATTTAATCTTTTAAATGTTTATTTTTACATTTAAACAAGAATTTCCAATAAAGAACAAGAAAATTATAAGTTATATTTAAAATATATAGAATATGATCCGAGACAAAAACCACATCTGAAGTTGTTCTATGTACCATGTCCCTTCAAGACGTTGGCAATCATGGCCCTCCACAATTTCCCATCCTTTGTAGCTCTTAATAAACCTTTTTTTTTTATCTCTTCTAAACATTCCATCATCTATTTACTCAAGTTTGCTAGGTAGGTTATGTGTTTTCCTCTGTCCCTCTTGCCTTCAATAAATCCTGTGAGTATCAAATTTTCCAAGCCCTCTTTCCTCATTACTAAAGATTTCAACTTTCTGATGTTAAGTATAAGTGTCCTTTTTGTTTCCATTTTCTCTAAAGCTTTGTCGTTGTTCACATGTTTCGCTTGATAGTATTCTCAGCATCCTTCTGTAGAACCACATTTCTGTTGCTTCAAGACTTTCATCTGTGAGGAGATTGTCCAGCATTCACTGTCTTATGGGAAGACTGATATTATGTAACAGTTTCATATTCCTTTCTGTTTTTAATACTTTGCTTAGCTTTTAGAAAGCATCTTTTGCTATACCAATACATCTTTGGATCTCAGTGTTGCACTTTCCATCCTCTGTTAAAACACTTCCTATATATTCAAATTTTTGTCCTTACTTGATTTTGGTATCCCCATTTTGTAATTTGCATGTTGGGCTCACCCTTTTGCTGACATGCTATCTTCTTACAATTGATTTATAGTCCTTTGTTCATGCTTTCCTTCACTACCTTCTGTAGAAGTTCTTGCAGATTATTTTCTAAGTCTGCTATCAACACTGTGTCATCTGCATATCTGTTGTTAAGATTGTGGCTGCCAATAATGAACCCTGGTAGAACTTCTAATTCTCTCATAATTGCCTCACTGGTTGAATAGGTCTGGTGAGAAGATACATCCTAGTCTTATGTCCCTTTCTATCTATATATAAAAAAAAAAAATAGCCATACATTGAACAATTGAGACTAAATTTGGGAGAGGAATACAAACAAGTAAGTGGGTACAAAATACAGTTGGTTTTACTAGGGTGTATAGCTTAGTACAATAAATTTTCATTAATTTTTTCAGAAAAATTAAGTTTTATTATTAAATATGCAAGATACTCCCACTATTTTAAAAACAATTTAATGACTAGAATAGCAAATACTTGAAAAATGCAATATTGTTTTTTTGCATATCCTTTCTTTAAGATTTTATATACAAGAATCCTTCGCACTGCATTTGCAAGGACTAGAAACAAATCACAAGGCCAAATCCTTCAAAAAGTTGGAATTTGGATCAAGAAAGAAATATTTACACATGGCCAGTTATATGTTAAGATTAAGAAATTCTAAGAATTTATTCTTTGCTGTAAAAAAAGGGAAAAAAAAAATTTTTCTTAAAAAAATATTGTTTACTATAAAGTCCTATAAGATTAAATTAAAGAAATTATTAAACTGAAGTAGGGTTTTTGTCAAAGTATTTTTCCAAACAAATCAGCTTTTTCGAATCTGAAAAATTGTTTTGTGAAATTGAAATAATAAATCTTGACAAAAAAATCTTAGCAATAACTTCAACAATTCTAATATACTGTGAGAATTTCAACATGTTGGGGGGGGGAAAAAAAAAAAAAAAAAAAAAAAAAAAAAAAATCTAGTTTTTGTATATTTACAGAATTCATTTTCTATCCATAGGCAGGTTGGTTGACTAAAAATTTTTAGTCTCTCTAAGAAGCAATTTGAAATTAAAAAAAACAAAAATAGATTTTTTATGTTTGGTCCGATTCTGGGAAGTGAACTGAGCCAAAGACTTTTCAGCAGCCCCCTTGTACAAGCAAAACCAAGAGATCATCACTTACCTCAATGATTCTGTGAGTTTTAGAAAGATGGATGCTCAGAGAGCCAGCATGAGGTAGAACACTTGAACAGCCGTCTACAGGGCAGGGAATGTTGACTCGGACCACAGAAAGTTCTTCCGCCTTAGGACAAACTTTGATCACACTGCTTACCATTCTTTTAGTCAGATCGTTCCAGATTCAGCATCTGGTGACAGAACAGGAAATTCTTTAAATAGACATTTTCAAAGATAATTTTTATTTGAGTTTTTGTGATGAAGAATTATCATTATCATATACCTTTCCAATTGGACTAGTATCCTCATCTTAGTTGTTATACTCACAGCATTTTGGTTTTGGTACTCTTTCACCCTTTTCAGGTGTCTATTGTTGTTGGTAACTGTCTTGGAATTTTATATCAAACCATTTATTCAATCCACAGAAACAGACAAGTGACAAAGCGTATGGGACTTTTTAGAACTAACATGTACAGGGATTGAACTTACGATTCACAGAGAACTAGGCTTAATTGATATTTCATATCAGTTAATATTCAGTCTTATTCACCTTTGTATCACTTGATCATGTCTTCCACTTGTGACTTTTCAAGGATTGAACTCACAATCTCCAGGGGACCAGATATGTTGTAATTATAACAATAATTATTTTGTTGTTAGTATAACAACCAAGATGAGGCTGATGGTTTGTGAATAGCAAAGCAAATAATAATAATAATTCTTCTTCTGTAAAGAGAAACATTTTTTTTCTTTCTTAGAATAATCAACTGATGTGACTTGAATGAATTTAAAACAAGAAAACTTTATAAAAATAAACAATTGTTATTTTAATCAGAACAATGCCAGGTTATTTTTAGTCTTTAATCTATAAACTGCTTTAAAGGCCAGGGCAAGTAAGAAAATAAACATTTTCAAGATTTTAAAATGAGAACAATCTTTCCTATTGGATTGAATAAAGTATGTGGGCCATAATTTTGGAAAAGGTTATACTACAGAATCTAATTGGTTGGTTGATTTTGTCTAGCAACATATCAACTGCTATGGGATTTTATGCCAAAATCTAAATATTTTGTACCCAATTTTATGTCTTCAAGTACAGACATTTTCTACATAATTTTATTCTTTCAGGGTAAATTTATGTTTTTAGATATATAATTTGTAGATGATAAAATGTATTGTTGGTAATTTTTTTTTTTTTTATAAAAATTTATTACTGGTAATTTTACTATAAAAATGTATTTTTATATTTTTGTAGTGTTTTGATATTTGTTTGTGGGTTCAATTTACATATAGCTGGGACCCTAACAGGTGCTACCACCCCAGGTCAGGGTGGACTTGGGAACTACAATTAAGAGGTAGTTCCATGCTTCTCAAAAAACTATTCTCAAAACCTCCCGTCAGCCTTGCTGCTCAATGTTGTTTATCCTCATACTATAGTCTGAGGGACACCTGAACAAGGCCAAGGTTACAATGACTGAAACAGGAGTAAAAACAACCAAAATAAGGATACTAGTTCAAATCTAAACACATATGATAGTGTTTTAAAAATAGTTTTTTTTTTTATAAAACACAACAGGAAAAAAAAGAAATATTAATTAGCATTTTGTTGTAGGAGAAAAGCAAAAACCAGTTCCTTTTGGGTTTCTTATATTCACTTGCATGCAGATACCCCTGGGAAAGGTATGAATCCACTTCTCCCACAGCTATGGGTTAATTAATATTATGTATCACTTATATATATATATATATAAAAAGAAAAAGAGAGAGAATTTACTTTCTAAAAAAATATTTTCTGGTTTTAAATAACCTGAAATGGGTTGGTAAGTCGTAGAAAACGAATCAATCAATCAACAAATGATAGGAAATTGTGAAGGAGCCATCATCGCTCACGTCCTGAAAGGACACGGTATATAAAAAGGAAGGATTTTGTTGAACATGTTATTTTCATATAGTCAAACAAAAATGTATGTAGTATTACCCCCCTAAAAAGAAGTAACACCTAATTTGGAATAATGTTAGACTCTACGCCATGGGGTTCATGGTTTTTACTTTTTTAAAAATGAAAGTAAAAAAAAATCATTTTTTTTATAGTCTTTGGTTTCCTATCACAAACAGAGCAGATTGATTGTTTAATAAATTTAGGACTAATTTCATTTCAATAACTGAAGATTTGTTAGGATAATGAAATGATTACTCAACAATTCGTTTGCTTCCCCCACACGACGAGCGGCTCGAGCTAGTGCGATGTTTTAGGGCTGATTTATTTTTTCAGAAAGGATGCTGTTGACGTGAATTCTTCGCATGATTCAGTGACGTCACACATTCCAGCACGGACCACAATATTTGACTTGTATCTATCAGCCCATTCTTGTAAAAGTGAAATACTTTTCGGTTCTGGATAGTGTTTGTTAATGTTATATCTTTACCTTTTCAAACTATTGTTAATTTAACTCCCTTACATTTTTTTTTAACTAACCACATTTTGTGGCCCTCAGTGTTTTGTTTGTTACAAACAAACAGTAACCTAAAAAATAAATTCAAAATAAAACAGTGCGAAGCGATGAAGACAAAAAAAATAAGGTACGAGCTCAGAATCATTTTTTTACCATTAAGAAAATTTTGTTTTGTTGTCCACCGTTTTTCTGATAATATTCCATATGAATAAAGAAATTCTTAAAGAAAAAACAAAACAAAAAAAAAACTTTTTTTTCGTTTTAAAGTTTAGTGTCTTTTTAATGTTTATATTTTAATCCATACACATATGTGAGGGGTTATGTTGGGTGGCTCAGTAGTAGGTCGGTAGACATAATTTTATTTAGCTATTAAAAAAAAACAAAAACAAAAATTAAAATCTCAGAAAATTTAAACACGTGTACCCACTAATTAACGTTTGTATTGTAAGTAATCCGCTTAAATCACTTAAACAAACAAACAAAAAAAAAAAAAAGATACCCACAGGCCCTTGGCCTGAATGTTTTTTGGGTGTGGGGGACGACCTTTATTGGGGCCTGAGAGTTGCGAGTAAGAATCTGCACACTAGTAAAAAAAACAAAACTAGTTTCACTGGGGCAGACACCAAATGATTTTCTATTGGGGCCCAGGGCACCTGATTTAGATGGGACTGGATAACTAACCCTCCAGGGAATAAGAATGACTTGTTTGCAGTTTACTACTGATACCGTATAGAACTTCTTTTTTTTTTTTTAATTAACATATGTTTTTTTTTTTCACAGTTAGACAAAAAAAAAAAAAAATGTTTATTACCACAAATTATTAGAAAAAACATAAAAGAAAATCAAACAATTATAATAAAATTTAAAACTAAAAAAAAATTAAAACGAAGTAACTTTAAATATAAATTTGTTAAAGTTTGTTTCTGTTACTTAAATAAAAATATATATTTTTTGTTTTTAGTAATTTAGTGGTTAAAGAAATTGATATGAAATGTATGTTATGTACATATTGCTAAAAGATTCAGTGACTTAAACCTCATGACTGCAAATAAAAACCTCAGCAAACTTTGAATAATAAGAACAAAATTGAAAATAATCCTCTTTTCGGGGAGTAAATTCTTACCAACATTATCAGGATTCTTTATAACGTCTTTTATGAATTAATGTTTCGCGTTGTTATAGGCTTTTTTTTTTATACAAGGGCCCACCATTTTGTGAACAGTTAAGTAATGTTTGGTAAATTTCCATGTTTGTTAACCTAATTAAATATTCCGAATAATGAAGGTCATAAAAGAGTCATGAAACTCTAGTTCCATCACGCTGTCATAAAATGTAAGTCACAGACTCAAAGGATGTCGACAAAACCGCAAAGAATCAAATCAAAACTCAAGACGACATAGCAGTTGTTGGTCGTTCAAGCAGACGTTGTTATGAAGGCATCTGTGTCCTGATAAAAACCGTTGATGAAAGATCGCTGGGGAAATTTGGCATCTTTTCCGATAGGTGAAGAATCCCTCAATGGCCGAGTGACAGATATCCAACGTGAAAATGACAAAGGTGAGTGGGTCAAGCGGGCGACGATAAGTGACAGAAACATTTTTGTCTTAAAAAGTCAATCAACAATATAAATTATTTAGTAGCGTGACATTTGTCTACTCACCGGGAACACGAGGAAAATTCTTTTGAGTTATTGCCCTTGACGGCTGTCTTAGACGCAGAGGTCAAGGGGTCGATCCTTGTTGCTGGCACTATCAAGTCTACTACAGCCTGGTTAATAATAATAAAATTCCTGATAATATTACTACTATTAAATAAGTGGAAATAAACCAATTGAAAGAAATATTAGTGAAAAATAAATAAGAATTGACGAAGCTTCATAAAATTCAAGATAATATTACTACTAATACTACTAGTGGAAATAAAGCAATTGAAATGAAAATGAAAGAAATACTAGTGAAAAATGAATAAGAATTGACAAGGCTTCATCTAATAATAATAATAAAATTCAAGATAATATTACTGCTAATACTACTAGTGGAAATAAAGCAATTGAAATGAAGATGAAAGAAATACTAGTGAAAAATGAATAAGAATTGACAAGGCTTCATCTAATAATAATAATAATAAAATTCCAGATGATATTACTACTACTAGTGGAAATAAAGCAATTGATATGAAGATGAAAGAAATACTAGTGAAAAATGAATAAGAATTGACAAGGCTTCATCTAATAATAATAATAATAAAATTCCAGATGATATTACTACTAATACTACTAGAGGAAATAAAGCAATTGAAATGAAGATGAAAGAAATACTAGTGAAAAATGAATAAGAATTGACAAGGCTTCATCTAATAATAATAATAAAATTCCAGATAATATTACTACTAATACTACTAGTGGAAATAAATCAATTGAAATGAAGATGAAAGAAATACTAGTGAAAAATGAATAAGAATTGACAAGGCTTCATCTAATAATAATAATAAAATTCCAGATAATATTACTACTAATACTACTAGTGGAAATAAAGCAATTGAAATGAAAATGAAAGAAATACTAGTAAAGAATTATGAATGACATAAGTGTATGAAAAATACTATAAAACTGCAAAAAGAACTTGATAAATTAATCCTGAAGATAAGCTGACAGTTTCATAAAAATCTTTTGAAAAATGATGAAAGAAGTATCTCCCTTCCAATCATTTAAAGTTAACAAAATTATCTTTTCAAAATCCATTCATATTATCAGGAATTGATTATAGTTTAGAAATGAAATTTTAATTAACAATACATTTAAAAATAAATTTTAAATAAAAAAGTATAAATTTTTTTATTAGTTACTAGTGTAAAATAATAAAAATTAACAATTAATTAAAAAAGAGTAAATGAATAAAAACTATAATCATCTACGTTTGTCTATTAGATGTACTTTTAAAAAAGGAAATTTTAAAGAAAGACAGTTGGTTTAGAAAAAAGTCCTACATGTCTGTGAAAATTTCTATTTTTAGAATTAGCAGTTGAAGAACTGTCATAATAATTTTTTCTATGTGGATTGTTGCTGAGTCATTTTTTTAATTAAAAAAAATATGTTTTTTTATTTTATTTACTGATCAATCAATGATGTGGGCCTATGCTCTCAAGAATTTTGAAATTAAGGCCCGTCTCTGGAGTCTCTTGATTCTTTATATAAAGAGACTGACCCACAGATATGAGCAGAATGTAATTGGATTTCAAGGCAGAAGGAAGCTTCAAAGTGGAAAGGAAAGATAAGTCACTCAAAAGGGACAGAGTCAGTTGACTGCAAAAGAAAGTTTTAAATCTTCTAAATGTCAACCATCTAAAACCGACACTAAAATTTCATCCAGAAAGCAGATTAAGGAACCAGGAGGGAAATCAATTTTGACTGCTTCTTGAGAAGAATTTGTAAAGGAACCAAATCCTGTTAACAGTATTTTCTATAAAAGAAAAAATATAAAAAATCCCCATGATATCAGTATTTTGAAATCTATCTAAGCTCTCTCCGTGCTGTGACATTTCGTTTTAGGTGGGTGTGCACCTTTTGTATTTTCTGCCTTATTCTAAATTGTTAGGCCCTGTTGTCTGGGGCTTCAGAATACGCCGACTGCAACTCTGCAGAGGAGTAAGACCTCCCCTCCCAAATGAGGCATCCTGGGTATGACGGTAAACTACATCCAACAGCAAGGCCTCTGATCAGGAGGTTTTGAGGAGTGTGGAACCACCTCTTGCTGGTGTTCCCAGGAACACCTTGACCCAGGGTGGTAGCACCTGTTAGGGTCCCAGCTATGGGCAAATAGTTAACCTCAAAACTGGGGTCAAAACACTATGAAGGTGTAAAAATTTAATACCATCAATACATTTTTGTAAAAAATTATTAGCAGTGATGAAGTTTTGAAGATAAAATTACCAGCAATACATTTTTCAAGGAAAAATATTACCAGCAACACATTTTTTAAGAAATAAAAATCTTGTCGCCATTAAATAACCCATTGAGGTTGATATGCCATAAAACAAAACAAACCAAACCAAACCTAAATTGTTTTTTTCATTTTCAAAAATTGTAATCTTTCTTTCAATAATGGGCACATCGCATGAAATGTTATCCTGCTTAATTCTTGAACAAGGCAGATAAAAAGAAATTTTTGTGCAAGCTCTTTTTGTAAAATACTGTGTTTGTTATTTTAAAAATATGTATTGTAAGAAATGTTTGTTCTTTTAAATTACACATAATGGTTGATTCTTATTTGTTTACACTTTCTTTAACATTTGAGATATATAAAAATTTCATTTTTATTACTATTAGTTTTTGGTGTAATAATAATTTTTAATTATCTAGGTTGAGAAAAAGTGTGTTTTTAAGGCAGATGGGTTGCAAAAGAATTGTTACAGTTGTGTGAACATCTACATTGAAATTAGCAGTTAAAGAACTACCAAAATTATTTCTTTGTTAATTGTTGCAGATTCATTTTTTGAATTTATGGAAAAATAAGTTTTTATATTTACTGGTTAATGAGAGACGTGCCCTCAAGCCCTTGTGAAAACCTGGTTGGAGCCTTCTGTGATTCTCTTTTCTTGAATAAGAGGACTGAGGTTAATGGATGACTTCAGAAAACAATTAATCATCAAAAAGAAGGCATTGAAACACCCACACTTCACCCACGGTAGCACTACCTCCTCAAGGCACATGTTGTAGGCTTCTGTGTTGAGTCTGTGGGAAGGTGAACATTGCCATCACTAGTGATCATACTAGACACCTTTGTAATCACCATTGGACTCCTCCAACTCTTCCTGAATCCTCTGTACTGTCCTCAGATTGACACCCAAACACTCCGAAATGTTTTTATTGGAGCTTACGCTGAGAATGCGAAGCAGTATAGCATGCTGTTTTCCAAATTTCTTGCAGAGTAAATTGCATCATGGTGCTCTATTTCTCATAAAATTAAAAATATAAAATTGGCGACAATTTACCCATCGCATCCTGTATATATTTAAAACCGCCAATCTTATAGTTAAAAATAATAATTCACCTCTTAGTTCAAAATTAAATAGAACAAATATTATTTACGAATATAAATGCCCATTAAGGAATTGTATTCCTGCTCAATCAAAATTCATAAACAATTATATAGGCAGCACCACAACATGTTTAATGGAAAGACTTACACTACATCTTTCTGACCATAGCTCAATTAGGTCTCATTTAAATATTCATGGAGACCTACCGGACCCTATTTGTAACATACTTGTTGATAATACAAATATAATAGCTCCGTCTACATGTAAAAAAATGGCTAAAAATAAAGCAAGCCTTATTGATAAAACAAAAAAAAATAACACTCAATAATATCAACTATGAACATGGACACAATATGTTGACTGTGTTTTGAAAATAAAACATTCAGTACTAAATACATACACACAACAATCTATTTCCAGTCAACAGTAAATATAATTCCTCATGATAATGGCTAAAGGTATAGCTGAAAGTGCTTAAAAAATAAAACATTTAGACAGTTTTTGTATAATTTATCTACTGAAAAGAAAAACTTTATAAGATCATATGAGAAATTGTGTCAAAAACTTAATCAAAGCACTTTGTCATATTTAATGAAGCTTGCATATATATATATATATATATATATATATATATATATATATATATATATATATATATATAAATAAAAAGAAAGAACAGTAAGATATAAAATCCGGTGTTCTTATAGATATTTTTATTTTTACACAATAGTGCTCAATGTAAATTTACAGAGCATTAATATTATAAATTAATTGATTTAAAATATGGGTTTTTCGCTACACAGTGATAACCATGTTTCAAAAATGGAAGCTAAAGCCTTCGAATTTAATTTCGTTATTAAACCAAAGACATTAGTTCCATTTTTCTTGTCAAGCGAATTATTGGGACATGTTTCGTTGAATAATTTAGACATATTCTGTCTACTTATTTTCAATTGGATCCTTTCATATTCACGGATAAGCTTTTTGGTGTCATTATTGAAGGGTGAGAGAAAATCACTGTGTTGATACATATTCTTCTATTTCCGAGTACTTTCAACATAGCAATATCATCATCAGGGTATTGTTTATTACCTGATAAATATTGTATTGTTCATTATTGTCAAAGACAAAATTGTTGTGTTCACCTGAAAGTTAAATTTCTTATGAGTAGAGTGAGGAATGCTGTGTCAGGGCATGACTGCTGAAAC
Source organism: Acanthosepion esculentum (assembly GCA_964036315.1). NCBI lineage: Eukaryota > Metazoa > Mollusca > Cephalopoda > Sepiida > Sepiidae > Acanthosepion > Acanthosepion esculentum. The sequence continues at coordinate 21,144,578 of OZ038519.1, forward strand.
TGTTCAAGGGCAGGTAACTAAATATGGTGTAGAAAGTTTTTTTTTACAAAATGAGTAGTAAAAAGAGAAACTATTAGCGCAAATCTTGACATTTCAAACTATTTATTGTACACATTTTAAAGCATTTGTGGAGTATTCTTAATTAATTTTATTAAGGTTTAGTTTCAGTTTTTAATATCGATAGTTTTATAATTTTTAGTTTATGTTTATTCTTTTTGTGAAAAAACACACCTACCTATCTTATAACTTGTTTTAATGTATTTTTCCTTTCATTACAATTGTCTACACATGTAATTCCTTTTTTTTAATACATGCAATGTCATTTGTTTGATTTTTATTGTTTTGCATTGAGTCTACCATTATTGTTTGCAGGATAAATGTTCCAGGCTCTCATAAATATTTAATTTCCAAAGTATTGATTCCCACAACATAATATTAATAAAAACCATTGCTAGTGGGACGCTCCTTAAGCTTATAAAAAGGCATTCATTTCACTCCCTAGCCTCTTTTACAGCTTTTCAACTCTGGTTTTAAGATGTAGTTGCACATGGGTAAAGTCTCCCCTACTGGGACATGTTCATTTTCAGGGTTTTCTCTCTTGACTTTGTGTACCCTCTCTTGTTACATACACACACAGACACACACACACAAAGAAGCACATTCTTATTACAGGTAGATTAATTTTTTTCCTTTCGTCACATGTAATTCCTTTTTTAAATACATGCATTGTCATTTGTTTGATATTTATTGTGTTATGATACTCATTGCCAATATTGCGGGATAAATGTTCCAGGAGCCTGTACATATTTACTATCCAAAATGTTTATCATTCTTTCATTTCATTACCTATAAGGGTGTTTCGTAATTTCATCTATGAATCTACAGGGTAGTCCGAAAGTCTTTTCAACCCCAAATAATATAATTATCTATTTAACTTGGCTTACACGAAAATGATGTTGTTCATACCGACCTTCTCGATGTGTGTCATTACATATTTTGTAGGGGAGTGACAAGACTTTCAGACCATCCTCTAATTCAGATTCTGATTGGTGATGATAAAATGCCTAGTTTGGTTTTCAAGGTATTGAATATAACAGATCTGCCAAAAAAGATGAAATGTAAGAACCTGGATGCAAATTTATTGTGGATGATCTAACTATATACTCAAATGCATAAAAAAAAAAAAGATTTGAAAAATAAATTTAAATTTACAAGTTTACACTTTCAGTGTCCCCTCTTCTACATGTGCATCTGTAGTCACATCAATATAGACATCACTTTAGTCCGATGAAATCCTAAAGATTGAATTGTGTCATGCAGTAAATGTTATTGTTCAAACTGTCAAGGCACCTGATACAAAAAGGTATTCATATAGGGAGACTTGTCAACAATCTGTCCTATCATTAATTTAGCAATCTGCAATCACTGACCCATCCGCTTGAATACATTCCCATTCACCAAAACACCTCACTTACACTACATAGTCTTACCAGAGACACCATAATACCACATTTTCTCAATGAGTGCCTAACTAACCCCGGATGTACAAGAGGGGGGAGCGAGAAGAATGACTTGATACAAAAACTTAAAATGGCTTATGGCCGTATCATGTTGAAACATTGGTTCCCATCCGACCAATGAAGATAAGCACAGTCACCTAGATGAGTGACTGTGTGGGAATACCAGGTGCTATAAATTTAGATGGGCAATGGATAATGGCTTGGAATTGTTAATTGGAGAGCAGAGTTACAATTCCTGTTGGGTCCGTTATATGCACAAATACCCTTGGGAAAGGTATGAATCAACTTCTTCTTCGACTCTCCCCGGCTATGGGTTAATTAGTAAAACTTGTATCAGTAAATCATTATTTTTTTCCAAAAAGAAAAGAAAAAAATTCTTACAATCTAAAAATATTTTTTTGCTTTAAATAACCTGTAATGGGTTGATAAGTCATAAAAAACGAATCAATAAAAAAAAAAACTTACAAAGGATAAATTGGCAGAGATTAAATACAGTTTCAGGATAGAACCATCTTTAACCAGCAGGGATGACAAGCCTCCTGCTGCTGCTGATTTAAATACAATTAGCTCCAATATAGATCGATCGAATATTAATAACAATGATTACTTTCAAGTTTATATGAATTTGAAAGTGATAGTAAAGGGAGGTAACTCTTTACCATTCAAAGCACAAACCTTGAGCTTGAAACTATTAACAATCCGGGATTCTGATTGGCTAACTTAACCACTTTCCAAACAGGACTCCTTCTTGGAGCCACGTGATAAATTCGAATCTGAAATTATATTTGCAACATATAAAGATTTTCTTTGGCTACAGTTAAATTAATGCAGTCAAAAATGGACACACCTGAAGAAGAGAAAAAATTCTATGACAGTATTAAATTTGATGGTTTAATGTGCAAAGGGGTGCACAAGGCTTGCAAATATAATTTATATTTGCAAGTATGATTCTGTCATATCAACATTGTCATGGAGGGTATGTTGCTCAAATTTAGACCCATAATGATACTTAGTCTTTAACTTCTTCTAAACTTGAGCGGTGACAATCTTAAAGTGTGGAACACGTGATGCACATTTTTGAATTTGAAGACACACGATTGTAGTGTAGAAAAACACAAATGGGTAAGTGTAGTTTTGTTTACCCTCCCATCGTCTCTCTTCTTTTGATGTGACACTAAAGCATTTGGCTTAATGATGCTATATTTTTAAGCATATGGTAGCAAGAAAAAGGACGATCACTGGAGTAAGGTTGAATATATTCTGGGAAAATAAAACAAGACACAAGGAGTTAATACAGAATAGGAGTGCGTTCGATAAGAGTTCTGTGCTTTATGGTCGAAGTTCATTTGGAATGGGAGGATGGTAACTGGTGCTCAAGTGGTGTAGATCAGTCAGTTATGTGCCATACGGGATACATGCTTAGGCAATCGTGTATCTTTCGATAGGTAGGTTGCCATTTCTTTCTGCAGTAGACCAGTTGCCATCCAAGGCTACAGAACCCGATCTGTCCTGCTATTACCCATATCTAGAGAAGAAGAGGATTCATGCCTTTCCCAATGGCACGTAAGTAAATGTAATGGATTCGACTGGAATTCGAATTTGGCTCTCCGATTTTTTCGGAAATTTTATTTTCTGAAAGAAAAGAAAACCTGCTGCAACAGTATTTCCTCTATTGCCCGAATTAATAACAAAAAATAAAGAAAAAAAAAATGCAAATCCGATTCAATTACAAAGTAAAATATTTATTTCTAACCAGCTAAACAAGGGTTCTTGCAAAAATTCGTCCCTTTTTGTTGAAAATAAGATAACCTATTCTCTGAATAACACAATGTAAAAAAATAGCAGAAAAACAAAACTTAAAAATTACAATGCACCAAAAAAACAGAAAAAAAAAGAATAGCGCCCACCTGCTGTGTTAATGATAACAATAAAGAAAGTGGGGAGAGCCTTAGCTCTTCAGTACACTTTCAGTACTCTTTCAGTTCTTTCAAGGTTCAAAAGTTTTTATCTTTTTTCTTTTCTCTCTTGTGTAGACAAAGTTCTCTTCTTTTTTCACTTACTTTCCTCCCGTCCGCCTGGAAATTACGCTTTTCTTTTACGGCCGCTAGAAGGTGGAAATTTACATAAACACGTGGCAAAATACTTTTTTGAAAACGAACGTGTTCGCTCCTTCGTCTTCTTCTCAAACGGCTTTGGCTCCAAACTTCACTTACGGATTTCTTTTCAACTTTCTTTTCTGGGGCTTCTTCAAGAGGACTTATCAAAACTTTCTCTGAAGAGGAAACTTGCCCTCACCAACTTATTACTCATGTATCCTTACCTATGAGCAAACGGTGCCTGCCTTTTCAGCAGGGAGAGAGAAAACGAACCTCTTCTCTCTAAGCGGTCTCGTTTCCAACTGCTGCTAAGGTCCCGTCACAGTTCGCCCTTCCTTTCAAAGGGGGCAATTCACCTTTGAACCGTCCAATCACAGTCCATTAAAAAATAATTTCAGCAGGTTCTTAGGGTCAGTAACACAGAGAGTGTCTTTTGTTCTCCCTGACCTAAATTTTTTTAAAAAATTCCTCAATCTGCTATCCATTACTCCACCGTAGTGTGGATAGGAAGTCTGAAAGTAGTGATGGTGAGCAGTAGGTTAGCCCGGCTGCTATGGTGTGTGTTCTTGCCAAACGAGGCCAGCGAAGAAAGCCGCTGACTGTTGAAGTCGCTGGTGAGACGAGAATGTGTTTTTATCCAATTTTTGATTAAAGTTATATAAAGAAAAATCCCTGAAGATATTATTTCAGGGCAACATATGCAATATCAAGTTTGGAAAACTTCGGAACATACGGAAATTTCGCCCTCATTTTACCCAAAATAATTCAATAAAACTCAAGAAATAATTATTTTGAGAATTGGTGCTTGCATAGTTTAATAAAAAAGAACATTATTTTTTAAAAACTGGACAAAAAACAACACTTAGTTAATAATATTTATTTAAAAAATTTTTTTTTTCTGTGCGATTTTGAATTCATGTTGTTGCTTGTAACAAAGATTCTTTATTAAAGACATGTTTGAAGATTTAAAAAATTAAAAGTTTAATGCCATTTTCGAGTGTGAACATTTAAAAAAAATTATATTATTGTTTCATTTTAGCAACTGTTAGAATATTTTTTGGTATCGATGTACAAAAAGGAGATAATTCTGATATCTCGCTTTGACTGACTTCTATTCAATATCGGAACAATATTATGATATTAAACTAATTTAATCTCCAGTTCAGTCAGTTTTTGTGTCTTGAAAGCAATTTCCGATCCAACGGTATGTGTGTTTGTTTTTTCGGACAGGGGTGTAATTAGAATATTTTTATTTTATCCTTTGACCTCACAGACTACCGTGCATGAATAAAACACATTTTTCATTTTAAGTAAATAGTAAGCATCACTTTTAGAAAATCCAGTTGCCAATTAATCCCTATATTTCCTAATAGACTTCGAAACTCATCTCTAGGACGAATAATGGATTTTAAAGGGAATTTTAATTTTGTGGTTTACATTTTTCGTATACAATGGCGGCTCGATGAGTGGCGATAAAACGTGCCAATGACTTTTAAAAAAATTACAACGTTTCGGCCGTTGTACACTCCAGCCTTCTTCAGGTGGTTGGCATGTCGAACTGAGGTAGACTGTCTAATGGATATCAGTTATCTACTGCTTAATTCCCTCTCCAGGTTCTCCACCGCCTTAACCAGGTATTGAACTCACACTCTTTGGGTCTTGACACGGGATCTAACTAACGCCATTATCCACTGTGCCACGTGTCCTTGAGGACATCTGTGTATGAATTTCTGGGTATTATAAACTTAATGTCTTCTCCTCCATCATTTTTTACCAGTGCTCATATTGTAATTTTTGCTTTTATCTTTTTGCTCATGTTGCAATTTTTGTTGTTATTTTCGCTTTTCTCTGGCACTTCTTATTACTGGTTCCCATATTGTATTCATTTCTATGCTGGGTCGGCTCAGGAGATTCGTAAACTTAAGGGATCAGCACATATACTAGGCCACAAAAAATCTCCTGGAGAAGGCCGGAGCGTAAAACAGCCGAAACGTTGTAATAAATATAGCGATAAAGATGAGGACAATAGTCTGAATAATATAAATAGTGTACATAATACCTCATCTCAGAAATATAGACAGAGACTTTTAAAAATGCCTAAAAAGTTTATTTCTATACGGAAATTAACCTCTCTTTTAATTCAGATTCAGTTTAGGTCATTATCTTTAAAATAGAACCGGAATTTAAGTTCAAAGAACGCATTTAAATTATTTAAAATACGTTTTTTAAAAATTGTTTTAGAAAGTCCTTGGTGGTACCTACTAACCCCCATCAATATTTGAAAGAGCTACTGGACTTGAGAAAACAATTATCCTGATAAATTGTTTTAAGAGAAAGATTTTATAAATTTCAACAGCCTGTCACACTGACGGCTCCGTCAATTTAGTGACAAATGTTTCATTTTAAGGAAACGGCTAATTAATATTAGCATTATTACCATTACCACTGCAAAAAAAAAAATATTTGACCAAGGGTTACAACAGGGGACCTGTGGCTTATAGTCAACTGGCACTTTAAAATAATAGTTTTACATCTGTCGCAGTTAGCTCCCCTTCATTTTCTTAACGCTTCACCAGGGGTCTCTCTCTCCCGGGAGTATAAATACGGGCTGACCTTTCGCCTCTGCCTCTCTTTCCACGGCTCTTTCCACGGCTTCGCCCACGTGCGGCCAAACTTGCCTCTCTTGAGGCCGCCAACCTCGCACGTGGTGCGAGGTACAAAAACCTTCTCTTAACATCTCCAGTATGTGAACTCTAATATACAACCAGCGTTTCCCATGTTCAGGGAATACGCTAAAACAAAATTCACAACCGTACGGACATTTCAATTCAACACACAACACAATAACTTTCCATACAGACACTAACGCTTTATTCATGTTTTAAATGATGTATTTGTAAATTCGTGTTTTAATCTGTTTGTTAATAATATATATTTGTTCGCATACATATATATCGGTCTTGTTTGTTTCTTTGGACTCCATTAAGGTCCAACATTTTTATGTGGCTGGACCGGCCATCGAAGTCTTAACCCAGAGATAATTCATCTTCTCTACTTCTTCCATTCACTCCACCGCCGGTCCACTACACATCTGATTTTCACAGGGGGTTAATGTTATAACGAGCGTTTGGTTTCAAAGGATAGGAACAAAAAAGGATTAAAATTTCAACAACGTCAAATATATATATATATATATATATACATATATATATACATACGATACAAATCCTATAACATTCCAACAAATTACTGAAAACACAAAGTAGATTTGCACACCCGCAAAATCGGATCAAAACGATTAAAAACATTTTTTTCGCAATAAGGTGTGAAATTAATTTTCTGACCAATGAAAGGAGGCGATTTCCTAAACTGAGAAAAAAAAGTAACGAGCCAGTGTGAAAAGGAAGTCAGCCATAAATAGAAACATTCCAAATCAATCGTGGTCATAAGGGCGCAGATATCAAAGAGGACATAGGATTGACAGTCAAAGTTTATCACTGACTCAACCCGGCACTAAGAGCAGAAAGTGGGGTAGGAAAGCAGAACAACAACAACAAATTTACAACTGACCCCAAAAACAATTCCACCCGATAAGTACATTTTCCTCTTATCTTTTATTTCTCATTTACACTCTCTTTTTCAACTTAAATTGATCGCCCCTTTTTCCTTTTTCACCAAACTCGGCGGATACAACAAAAACAAGGAACAGACATTATTATCTTCGTTGAAAGACAGTGAACACATAATTTTTTATTCAAGCCACATTTACTTAAATGACCTAAAAAGCATTTATCTTTTATGCAAACAGGAGACATTAATATACAAATTTGTTTATTCTGTATGAATGTTATTAAATATACTATATTCTATTTTTCTACAAACATTCCTTATCGTGTTGTCTTTTCTTGAAATTTGCGTGTGTTTTGTGGACAGTGTATCCCGCATTAAATTCTCATTTTTAATACGGGTATGCTGTACTCCACATATATACATAGTTGTTTGAAAGGTGGCAAAAATTGTCCATATGTGTTCTTACGTTACTATTGGCCAGGAAATTAGATGTGAGAGGGTTGTCGGTAGAACCAGGAGTTGACTGATTTATTGGGTTCGTTGGCTGAAGTCACAGTTTGTGTTAGAGAATAAATCCAGAGCGGGTTAGCCGTTGGTAGGGTTCGACGCACGCCTTTCTTAATCTTGAAATCGATACCTGTGATGGTGTTGATGGGCTGGTGGCCGTGTGATGCTGAAATGTTGAAGCCGAACTGCTTGGTAAGGTGGGTTGGTCGATCGCGACGTCCCGGTAGTGGGCTGATTCGTGGTAAGGCGTATTGTTTGCCGGGGTTATGGTAGTGTTGACATAAGGGTCTTGAGTAGACAGTTAAGATTGATCGAGCGGAATATCTCTCTTGTATCCTGATTGAATATGGTATCAATGGGACGGGGTCGCGGTGAAGAAGGCCTGGAGTCGATTTAAGGCGTTAAGGGGTGGTGACAACAAGCTGTGACCATAATGGTGACAGCGACGTCGACAGGTGGGCTTTCAGTCCGTAAGTCTGTTGGACGGTACAATGGGCTAACTTTAAAAAGCGCCCCCCCCCAATAAAAACAAAAAAAACGGTAGGGTAAACTTTTTTTCCAGGGGAAATGTCTGTGATTGGCTATTGCATTATTTTTATTGCGGGGAATTTGTTCTGTGGACTGGATGTGATGCTCGGAGCCTATGCGCAGAAATTGACTTTTTTATATTGTGTTTTACATTCTTAGTGTTTTACATTCATCGGTCCAACATATAGTGTGAATCAGAAAAAAACTAATTGTAGCGGAGTACAATATTAGTAATAAAGTTTTATATTGCTATTCATTTGGGGAGCCACACAAAGTCTTGGGTCCTACACCGTGGTTTGGTCTACGAGTTTTATTGTGAACAAAGAAAATGGTGATGCTTACTATCGCACGGGCTTAGTTGTAGACAACAAATTTTACGGGAAAGATTTCGGTTTAAGTTCGTTTCTATTTTTAATTTACATGACATAAAATATTGGAATTTAATTTGAGAACCACGAATGCAATATTTTAAAGTTCACATTCTAGCCTGTTTTTACAATCCTCACTCCAACCTTTTTTCTTACCTTCAAAACCGGCTCCCAAAGCCTTGATTCATATAATATAAGAATATATTTTCTGACTAACGAGAGAGCTGGAAAATATAAAAAGGAATTCCGCCACCATTATCCTTTCCATGGTGCCATAAAGTCTGGGGGAAACCTCACAGCTTGTTCACTCCAACCTGTTTTCATTACTTTCAAAACCAGCTCCCAAAGCATTGATTCTTATCAGAGATAAAAAATATATTTTCTGACCAATGAAGGGGCCAGGAAATTTGTATAACAATTTTGGAACGAAAAGTCCCCAATTCCTCTGAGCCTCCCAAATCTCCATAAATTTGGAGATTCTTCGCCTATTTCAAATATCAGGAAGGATTTCTGGAGCTCCTCGTCTTTCAGTTCAACAGAAAACGTACAACTTAGGAGTGGGTACGAACCCGGAAACTGGAATTTTTATTCAGTTTCCGGGTAGGGACCCAAACTGGGAATCGCATTTCGAAAGGGACCACAGGAATCAGATACCAATAGTTTTTGTGACAGACGCCGAATTATCACCACCAAATTCGGCGTCTGTAAGGTCGGCGATTCAGAGCACCAGTCAACTTCGGAACCATTTTCAACCAAAGAAGAACTAAAGGGCTGTCGAGAACGAACGCCGGCCCACTATTAAATATCAGTTTAAAGCTGACTCCTTTCACCTACAAGACTTCCCTCGTCGACCTACGACCTCACTCAACTGCAAAATTCCTATATCTACCAACATTTTCCTACTCTGCAGGAACTTTGAAGAAAACTGACTGTTTCTAACTATTAGTGTTAACAACCTTCTACTCGCTTAAAGAACTTTTAGGCGCCCAGAGAAATATTCTGAGCAAGCCTTTTTTTTTCTGTTATGAACATTTTCTCTTACCTTAAAGTAAGGACTTTTCGTCTCCTTTCCCTTCTCTCCTAATTGTCTTTTTATCCCTTTACCCTTTTTTTGTACATGTAAATAAATACTTTCTTCTTTTATTGTTACACACCGAGCAGTTTAAGTCTTTCTTTATTCGTCCGCCTAAAAGAGAGTTTGCCCGGTCTTATCTTGCTATTTTTATTCGCGTTTGTCGCAAATTTTTAACCTCATCCCTTTGATGTGGGAAAGCCGGGACGAATTTTCCAACAAAAAAATTGCTATTTTACAAAAAAAAAAAGAAAAAAAATGTTTTCCCATTAGTGGGCGAATTTGAAAATTTATAATTAAAAATGCAAATCAAACACGAGGCGAAAAATGTTTGGAAAATCCATGTAGAAAAAAAAAGTTTCTGATCACGACAATCGACTGTTTCTGAGTGTAGCATAATTTGTGACCACTGGACCAGATAGATGGATTTTATTTTTGTCAAATTTCTGATCGTCATTTATGCGGACCAAAGATCTTACTAGATGTAAGTTCTTTGAGATTCGTGTCCCAGGCATCATCTTCCTATTGCATCAAGAGATGCAGGCTCAGAGAAACGCCCTGGATGCTTGTGGCAACTAAGTCGATGAAACTGGACAATCTTTGAGCACAATCTCATAAGGACCCTAGAAACTTGTTTCACATTATTTGTCCCTAGAGAGAATTAAAATGGTATAACTTGCTTTTCCTTATTTTAAATTTTTTATTAGTGTTTATTTAAATAATTTAATGTTTATTTTCTTCTATTTGTTGGTCGTGGTATTAAATTAATTAGCCAAGTCGAAGTACATTTTTGTATTGTTTTATTATTGCTGTATGTAAAAAGAATATGGGGTAGGTGTCTATTCAAATAAGTGTTGTAGTAAAATATTTAATTTCATAATTTATTCATTGTACTCAGTTTTTTGCTGTCTGATGGAAACATTTTTTCTTAAAGTAAAATAATAATAATAAAAAAACGAACCCAAAAAACCCGGAATTTAATTTAGAGGAGACTTTACACCGGTTAAACAAAAGTAGAAATGTTGGCCTATGACGCATAGTCAGATGTCAACAACTTCAGGAATTACAAATGAAATGATATATATAGAATTATATAAACCTGGTTTAGACCAGCAATGATCTCTTCGGTGTGAGGTAAGTGAATCATTTTTTCAAAAATTTATTATTTAGGGACAACAATATATTTATAAATACTTTAATAATTTATGTTTGTACTTTTGAAAACTATAAAAGTCTTTGGTTCACTAAAAAAAATATGAAGTAAATCTCTAAGTTTTTTTTGTTTGTTGTATTGTTCAGAAAACTTAATTTTTGTTGTTAAAAAAACTTATAAATTTATCTTTAGTTTATTTGTTTTATCGTTTTTGGAAGCTTCTTTTTAAATACTTATTAAAAGGTGGCGAGGGTAGAAAAAAGTCAAGCATAAAAGCTAATGTAATGGACGTTTTGAATTTTGTTTATATACTTCGAAACTAAATTTGGTTTACGAGATTTTAACTTAAAACAAAAAGCAAATGAAGAAATGCTGTTGACATGAAAAGAATAAAAGATTAAATTTAGTCACTTTAAAAAAAAAAATTAATTTTTTTTATTAAACGTTTACTTTGGTTAAAGTAAAAATAAGTTTTCAGCTGACTTTTCTAACTTTATTCTTTTTTTATTCAACTAGTCGCTACCTTCTTGGTTGTAACATTTTTATTATTAATATAATCTTATTTTTTTCTTAAATATTTTCAAAACTTTATTTACTTAAAAAAAAAAATTAATCGAAAAATTAACCAAATGTAGTTTTTGTATGGAGACAGTTTAAAAAATTGTATGTTGCTTTTTTAATTTTAATTTTTAGACCTTGAGTTTTTTAACTGAAAGTTAAAAAAAATCATTTAACTTCTTGCTTTAAAACCAGATTGTTATCCAAAAAGGTCTTTATTAGTTGAACAAAGGTAGCAAATAAATAAATAAAAATAATAAAACGTAATGTTTTTATTTTTTTTTTTACTTTTTAGACATTTTTTTTTTTTTAGTTTTACTTTTACTTTTTTAAAATTTTAAATGTACTTTTTTTTATTTAAAAAAAAAAACAATAATAGAGATGATTTTTCTAACTTACAAATGATGACTTTGAGAAAAAAAGGGAGGAATATTTGTCTTTTAAATTTTCCGTGAATTAGCAGAAATTTAGTTGACCAAGTAACAAATAAATGTCATAAAAACTATTTTTGTATTTGATTCCTGTGGTCCCTTTTGAAATGCGATTCCCGGTTTGGGTCCCTACCCGGAAACTGAATAAAAATTCCAGTTCCCGGGTTCGTTCCCACTCCTAAGTTGCACGTTTCCTGTTGAACTTAAAGACGAGGAGCTCCGGAAATCCTTCCTGATACTTGAAACGCCCAAACGGGGAAATACCGAAAGAAATGGACAATTTTTGGCACCACCTATGCACGCTTGTGGGGTTCCATGTGTCCAAGACTCTGAGGTGTTGACTGTTTAATTAGATTTTGTTTTTTCTTTTCTTTTTGGCCTTTTGACAAAGTGTCTATATACTCGTCGGGATATTAAAAAAAAAAGTTGACATTATTTTAAAAAATATCCCATTGTTAAAAAAAATATGAATGTAACTGGATAGCGAATAAATGCATAGAAAATAAATTTAACGAAATACTTTGAAAAATTTATTTACTAATTTTATTTATTTATTTATTTTTTAAGAGACAATAAAGTTAAATTGTTAAGATTTCTGTGGAAATCTCTTGTAAGTTGTACTGGTTGTCTTCGGGATATTCAGACAACCAGAGACTCTGTTCTTAAAAATATGCTCTGAGAAGTATATTTATTTAACTCGAACGGATTGTGACACAAGGCCGAGTTTAAAGAGGTCCCACACATATGGAACCAAAGAGCAAAAAAATAGCCCAGCTTTCTGACACTAGCCCTCCCCCTGAAGAAGTCTTGTAGGGTGGGACGGACGGTCGTCTGGGATTGGACAAAAAAATTCTTATTTATGCCAAACAAAACAAAACAGACACATTTAGTCCGCCTTATCATAAAAAAGTCTGTATGCAAGCAAACTGGTTTTTAGATTCGGTCTGGTGATTTTTTCCCCTCCCCACCATCAACTTCTAGGTTACTTTCTTTTTTACGTTAAGTTAAAAACAAAAATTATTAAAAAACCTTTATTTTTCGTAGTAACAAATAGTAAATTAATTTAGCATTGGCATATGTATTTTCTTGTGCTTTTTTTTTCTGCAAATTCCTTGAGGTCGGACATTGAAACACTGTTTAGTGTGCTTTTTTACTGTTAAGTATTTTTTATATTTAAATTTTAATTTATTCATTTATTATTTCCACCTAATTATTCTTCTAAAATATTTGCTTATATAACCATATATTGAATATAAAGTAGGCGGGGAGGTTGTGTCGTGAATCGGACCAGACATCCCCCCCCCCATTGGTGCTCAGAATATAGTAGAAAATTAATACGTACTAACAATTAATCCTATTAATTAATAATAGTAGTTAATTGATAATTGAAGGAGTGTGAATTATACAGTAAGTAATCAAGAAGTATTTTTTTTTACTGTTGGGGGGGGCGACAAAAGAAAAAACACTTTCTGTAAAAAAAAACGTGTTACTAAGTGAGCTTGTGAGATGACGTAAGTTTTCTTTTTGTATTTAGTTTGAAATAAAATGGTTTAGTGAACTAGAAATAGTAATTGAAGTAATTTTAGTTTTATTGGTAACACGTTAACAAAATAACTTTTTTTTTTATAATGATGACTTGTAAAAATAAAATAAAAAACGTATTGGTGCTGATTCAGCTATTTTAACTTTTTTTTTTTAATCTTTTTTTATCATTACATTTATCTTAAAATTACCTTTTTTACTTGCATTTTTAAAAAAATTACTTAAAATTGTTTCCATCGTTCAATTGATACATTTTCAGATCATCAGGTGATTGACTTAGTCAGTTGTTAAGAAAGTCTATTTACCTTTTTTGAATTCCATTCTTTTTAAAAGACTTTTTGTTTTTACTCAACAAAGTTTTGTTTTGCCTTTAGAAAATAAATATTTATTTATTGATAACATCTGGAGCATTATTGATTCTGTCTCTAGTCTGTCCCTAAGTTATATGACTGGTTTGGTTGGTGAACTATTGTAAACATCAAAAAAGTATTTTAAAAGTGGAACCTTTTAAAATTTACACTGGTTTGAGAGTCGTACTATCTTTTACTGACCTTCAAGAAGAATTCTACGAGCCTCTAGCAATTGTTAGTACAAAGGATGTCATTTTAAAATATTAAAAATGTCATTCTTAAACAGTGACCAGGCCAGGGAAGGAATACTAAACATTTTTGTAATTTAAAAAAAATATAAAACTGTATATTTTTTTTTCTTCAACAAGTGATCTAAAAATCCTTACCCCATTAGGCTTGATTCAAGGTCATAACTAGCTTAGAGCTCTTCAGATATAAGGTAGTTTCAGATATTGCTCAAGCTCCCAAGGCATCATTAATTGGCCCTTACACACTTTTTTCTTTTTTTCTTTAATTGTTTTATTGATTGATTAGTTTTTTTTATGGTTTATTAATACTTTGCAGTTGATTTAAAGCAAGAAAATATTTTTAGATTGTAAGATATATATATATATATATTAGTGGTTTAGTGATACAAGTCTTACTCATTAAAACATAGTTGGTGGGAAGACAATGTGGATTCATACCTTTTACCAAGGGTGTTTGCGTATGTTGGCCAAATTGAACAGAAACAAAGTGGCAGGGCCAGACGTATTTATAATAAAGATGCCGGCAGCTTTAGACAATTTTTGCATAGACAAGATTACAAAATAATGAATGAAATCTACAGCTGTGGTGATATACCAGGAGGCCTAAGCGGATTTATTTTCATAGCACTGCCTAAGAAACCAGGTGTAAACAAGTGTGAATTCCACCGAACAATCAGCCTAATGAGCCACATAACAAAACTCATCATCCGAATTATGATGAATAGAGCACACAGCAGAATCAAGCCAGTGATAGGACAAGAACAGTGCAGGTTTGTCAAAGACACCGGAACAAGGAACACAATATTTATGCTCAGAATGTTATCAGAAAGAGCAATACAAATGCAGAATAACGTGTATCTGTGTTTTATAGAGTACGCAAAGGGGTTCAATAAAGTACGGCACAAAGATCTATTAGAACTGCTCAGCAACCTTGACATTTGGGAAAGTCATTAGAATAATAAAAAAAATCTGTATTAGCAGCAAACCGCCTCCATATGGATAAAAATGAGTTCAGCAAATATAGAAAAATAGAAAGGGGTGTAAGGCAAGGGTGTGTCTTCTCACCAGACTTATTTAATCTATAGAGTAAGGCAATTCTGAGAGAACTGGAAATCCTGCAAGGATTCATCATTGGCGACCACAATCTTAACAATATAACATATGCAAATGACATGATGCTGACAGCAGAAAGGAAACATAGAAAGGAAACAACAAAACCTCCCGCAGAAGGTAGCGAAGGAGAGCAAGAAGAAAGGACTAAGCATAAACTACAAGAAGACAGAATGCATGGTCATCAGTAAGAAGATGAGCCCAGAATGCGATTTACAGGTTAGGGACACTAAACTCCTGCAGGTACAGAAATTTAAATATCTGGGAAGTGTTCTAACATAGGACAAGAAGTGTCACACTGAAGTCCTAAGACGTATTGAGATGGCCAAAGATGCATTCCAAAAGGTAAGCAGAGTATTAAGAGACAGGAAAATTTTACATCCTGAAGAAACATGGCCTATAAAAGAAGAATTTGTAAGGGAATATAACGAAGCCGATGAGAATTGGAACTTGACTCTCCAATTAACAATTACATCACCTGCACATCCGAGCTTACAGCCGTTGGTATTTCCAAACAGTCACCTATCTAGTATTGATCAGGCTCGACATTGCTTAACTCCAGTGATTGTTTTATTATCTCTGCTATTGATGACAGTTCTACCAGGACGACTATGTTGAAAGTTCTGCAAAAAAAAAAAATAAATACTTTTTAGTTCAATGACTCTATTATTTATTAAATTCAATCTTAAGTTATAAAATTATATGTAATTTGTTGACTTTGTTGCTTACCGTATCTGTTTCAGTGGTGTCCTTTATTCTTTCTTTCTCCGTTTGTTTACATTTATTTTTATTGATTATATTCTTTACATTAACTGGTATTATGATCAGTTTTTATGCATATATTGTGCACCAGATTGCTTCTTCACTGATGTCTAATCTGGAGCCATAGAAAGTTCTGGGCCCCGATGACATCACACTTTCTCTCTCATTGGCCCAGCTGTGAGCGATCATTTCTCGATTAGCATTCTGTCATAACTTCCATATTTATTATAAAGAGTGAAGACTATTTATTTGCTATAAAATATGGCCAGTACTGCAATATTTGACCTTGGTAGCTGATTAGTATTGGTCAGAAGTTGGGCTCGTATTATACATGAGCTATATGAAAAGAAATTGAGTTTTCTATAAAAAAAAAAAATCGGGGGTTGCACTACATATGAAGTAGGCTTATATACGAGTATATGTGGAGTGAAGACGGAAATAAATACTAAGACAGTCAATCATCAAATGGCAAAAAAGTGATTTCTGACTTGTAGGATTTGTGCAACCTTCTGGTTAATAAATTTATCTTTTTGAAAATAAATATTTAACATTTTTCAGCCAATAGGTTGCATTCCTGACGATAAAAAGAAAAAAAGTCTTTCGTGATCCCTTTTGAAGAGTATTTAAAGTCTCCTGATGGATAAAACCAGTAAGGCGATAGACGGTTACTTGTGACATCAGTTCACAATGGTGGCTTCAAAGAGATCCCTTAATCATTCACACATCTTCCTCGCCAAGCCACGTGGCACTTAGACTTTCCTCCTTGCTTCTCTTTTTAACATGCGAAGAAATAGAATTTCTTTTCATCTTAACAAACAACTACAAATAAGGAACTTTAACACAAAGACATGCTGAGAAAAATTTAGTTGTAAAAGTATGAAAAAATATTTTTATATTTAAAACCTTTCTTGTCAAATCCATAACATATATATAGTTTAAGTTAATAAACATTGAGAAATTAATATTTGTTACCTTCTAGTGGCTATTACCTGTACTACAAATTATGTATAATAGTCTTTTTTTTTTCTTTTTTTTTTTTTCTTAATTGATTTCTGGTTAAGAAAATATCTGTTAGATCTCCACTATATGATTAAAGTAAAAGTTAAAGATTTGACTTAACCAATCTAACAGACTGAAAATAAGGGTCTAGTTTGTAAACCAAAATCCCTGCTGCAAACTTTTTGGAATTTTCGAGAACTAATATACTAAATACAGGCTCCTGGGTCTCCTTAATAATGATGGTAAATTGAATCTGTGTGATGACACACAGATGGGGAAGAAAAACATTATGTTCGTTCCAGTCCTGGATAAGAATGTATATTTATTGTTATCAAATTAACAATTTTGGCGTGAGGCTGGTCTTCATTAACTATCCTAAACTTAGCTAATCAGATTCATGACACATTCATTCTTTACAATTTACTCATTCACCACAAGAACTCATCCATCACCATTCAATCTGACATACACCACAATACCATATATAATACAGGTCATCGACAGAAATCCCCATGGCATAAAAATTTCTTCAGGAACAAATGTATCATCATTATTATTATTATTACTACTACTACTATTACTATTGTTACTATTATTACTACTACTACTACTACTATTGTTGTTACTACTACTACTACTACTGTTACTACTACTACTACTATTGTTACTACTACTATTATCGTTACTACTACTACTACTATTATCGTTACTATTACTACTACTATTATTATTCCGAAGATATATATAAAAATATAATGATATGAAATTGGGGTAAGGGGCGACCCCAGCAAATGAAACTAAAATATAACACTCCCGGATAGGAATGGCCGCAAAAGACTTTCCTCTTGTTAAATAATAGTTTAGCAGACTATTATTTTTAGAGGAAGTGTATCTTGGCTCTGACTGGGGTCAGATGTGAACCATAGTAGAGAAGTCGATTTTGATTGGCTGAGCTAGTGTGGTAAAGAGATAGGAGAAAAGTTTTCGGCGAGTTGTTTCTTATCTGTCAAGCGATGTAGACATGTTCTCTTTCATATCTGAAATGGCTCCCCAGTGAGGCGGGGACAACCCCACTGGGTAGTTAGATAATGTAGATGTGGACATGATTAATAAAAATAGTTAAGTTAAAATCTTCTCTGTTGAAGTCTTTCATTACCGAATGATTGGCAATTACCCGGCCAAGAGAAAAAGCCGAGCTGAGATCATTCACTGCTTTCCACATGCAGCACCTCTCCCCAATTTATAGGCAGAAGCACACAAATGCATGCTGGGATTTCTTTTTAGCCAATTCATCTGACTCTGTCTCTGTTTGTCATGTCTTGAAGTCAGATGGCTACTTTTGTTTATCTGAATTTGCTCTTGCATGTCGGCCCCAATTCTTAATCTGTGAACTTTTTGCCATATTGCTGTTGCTTTGCCTTGCATACATTGTCTTATATTATCTTTTGCCCTGTTCTTTTCTTTTTATTACTTATTAGGAACTTTGTCAAATCTGTTGGTCAGTTCTACCATTTATTTACATTTGACCATGGTCACTCTACATATTTGCTAAATGAAATCAGTCAGTTGGTGATTTGTATGCTCTTTCATGTATCAATTTTCCGTGTCTGGTCCGTATGCTCTTTCGTGTATCAATTTTCCGTGTCTGGTCCGTATGCTCTTTCGTGTATCAATTTTCCGTGTCTGGTCCGTATGCTCTTTCATGTAGCAATTTTCCGTGCCTGGTCCGTATGCTCTTTCGTGTATCAATTTTCCGTGCCTGGTCCGTATGCTCTTTCGTGTATCAATTTTCCGTGCCTGGTCCGTATGCTCTTTCATGTATCAATTTTCCGTGCCTGGTCCGTATGCTCTTTCATGTAGCAATTTTCCATGTCTGGTCCGTATGCTCTTTCATGTAGCAGTCCATTTGCCTTAACTCTTATTGAAACCTCAACAAGAAAAGCATTCCATTTCTTAAAATAGTTAGGTTTTTTTTTAAGCATTTTAAAAAATATTTTGTTGACGCTACATTATTCGGACTATTGTCCTCATCTTTGTCGACATATTTATTACAACGTTTTGGCCGTTGTACACTCCAGCCTTCTTCAGCTGGTTGGAATGTCGAACTGAACCCTTTATTTCGCCCACTGGGGTTGACTGTTCTAGTTCCATGTGCCATGTTTAATGGATGTCAGTTATCGGTTATTTCCTGTTAATTCCCCTCTCCAAGTTCTCCACTGCCTTAACCAGGTATTGAACTCACACTCTTTGGGTCCTGTCACTGGAACTAGAACAGTCTACCCCAGTGAGTGAAATAAAGGTTTCAGTTCGACAGTCCAACCACCTGAAGAAGGCTGGCGCGTACAATGGCCAAAATGTAATAAATATGACGACAAGGATGAGGACAATAGTCCGAATAATGTAAATAGTGTACATAATACCTCATCTCAGAAATATAGACAGATACTGTTTTGTTGACTGTATTCTATATGACCGTAATACTTTGAATAGGTTAATTCTGTGCCAAATGCAATTGTAATGTCTGGAGCAAAAGAAAAAAGGTGACTATATCTGGCATGATTAATTCATTTTCTCCTGCTGTCAAGTGTCTTTGTCTGCTTTAAACAAAGATAAACTTTGTGAATGACATTGCTAGTTCTTTAGAATTCCCAGTAAATTGAAATGTCCATTTAAGTGTAGTAATGAATGGAGTCATGGGATCTTTCCTTTTAATTCACCCCAAATAATGTAAAGTTACTTATCACAAATATTAATTCACCCCAGCAAATTATAAATTTAAAATCAAAGTTTATTAAATTTTTAGCACTCTTTTGAAATAATAAATTTTAAATCAAAATTTGTTTAGCTTGTCTTACAACAACTTAGAATGAAAAATTACCAAAAATCAGGGGGTTATTCCTGTTTTGTAAGCATGGATGATATTCAAATTACTTACAAGGAATTTTTTTACAATTTAAAAAAATTGGCTTGTTTATTCGGATGAGCATGAATGGAGACTCCACACTTAGAAATAGCGTACATGTGTCACCCACATTTGGGGTAATTGCAAAAGTCAACCCAACCAGAATGCAATGGAAGGGCCTCGTTCTGTGAGAATGTTTGTGTGAATTTTAGTAAATATAAATTTTTTATTTTTTATTTTGGGATGAATTAATAGAAAAGATCAGTCATGTCTGTCCCCAAATAAATAGGGAACCGACACGCTTAAACTAATGTCCTCATCTTTGTTCATATCGCATTTCAGCCATTTTCACCTCTAGCCTCCTTTGGGTGTCTGAACTGGGTAACCTTTGAGGAATTTTGAACTAAACCCTTTATTTAATCTACAAGGATAGACTGTTCATATCTACAGATGTCATGTCTTGTTTCACGGGACAATTTTTATTTCTTATTTAGTTGAACTAGCTCGGACATTCCTGAGTCTGTCATGCCGACATATCCTGCTCCTGCATCAAGGTTGAAAGGTCATTACAGTGGCATTCTGTTTCATAACATAGCTGGTCAATGTAGATCGTGGAACCTACACTTGGATGCTGAGCGCTATACTTTACATCTCTCGGAGACAACACCCAACTAAATCACAGCTTTATGGACATATCCCTGATATTTCTACAATTTTAAATTCTACTTGGTTTATTTCAGATTCAAGTTTTCCTAGAGCCTCCTCCGAACATATTTTACGGCTCCTAATTATTATTTTAAATTTATTGTTCAATCCATTCTTTCTTTTGTCATCCTCCTCAGCACTTGATTAGCATCCTTGAATTTTTTCACTGTTTAATCTTGTTTGAAATTGTCATTAGTCCTTCTTGGGCAATAAAGTGTTGAACCAGAGTTACCACCCTGTGATATGGGGAGGGTGTAATCCTCCAGTGTATTGCTGTTTCTATTAGGTTGGTGCAAAAATAATGACGTTTTTTTGACGTTCAAGATCATGTCAAAAAACGTCATTATTTTTGCACCAACCTAATAATTGTTTTGGTACTTTAGTTTCCATTCTGAATTTATAATACCGTTTCTGTTACATCTTGTATATGAAGTACAGTGTTTGTGCATGTGTGTGTCCAAGCAACACCTCCGCTCCCATTGGTCTGATTTCAATGATTCAAAGCTCATTCCAAAGCCCTAGAAAAGCTAGGTGCAGGAATAATTTTCATTGAGCTCAGATTCAGGGTTGCCAGATTATGCAAGGTTAAAAATATATATTAATATAGCCATTAGCGTTTCTTTCATGGTTCAAGGGGAGTAACTCTTCTTTTCCTTTTGTATCCAAAATTGCAGTGCATGTTTTATTACAAACTAGCTTAAAAGCCACCCTGTCGATTTAAGCTAGCTCCTGTGGAGGACTCTTGGTTTAGCCATCATCGCAATAGCAAGGGAGGAGTAGATGCAATAGACATAAATAAACTACAGAAGAACTCAAAATTGATTACTGCATTTAAGTATTGAATTAATGTTGTGTTTTAAAAGTTCAACATTAATTCTTGTGCTGCCATTTAATTTAAAGATGATTTGATGTATGTAGGTCCTTATTTTCCATACGAACAATTATTATTATTTCATGGATGACAAAACGGGACAATTTATAAGATAAAATTAATATAGTGTAAAGATGGGAAAATAGAATTAGTTACACATTCAACATTTGAAGAGTTAAAGAAAGATAAACCTACATTATGGAATGTATATTAATAAATGTGAAATTGGAGCACAATTATCCAATGAATTCTGGGATTAAAAAGCCCCAACTCTATAGTAATTTATATGCAGTGTTTACTTGTTCCCGCACGAGAATGAGATGTAACACAAGGTCTTTTTAAAGTGGGGACCCGAGTGCATGAACTCAGGCGGCGACAAAAATTGCCCACAGCCCCTGCAACCGACAGTTGCGCTGGCCTCTGTGCGAGCACTGATCCCTCCCTCTTGAGGGCACTCGGGCAGCTGTTCCCCAGGGCTGGGCTGGGCACCTCTCAGTATTATTTTCTCAGTTGCCCCTCTGTCCTTTGACAGAGACGCAATAATACATACAAATTACTCATAGTAATTTATATGCTAAAAGCTCAATATCTGTATTATATATTATCTACTTTTAGGTGATATCACTCTTCAGGTTTAACTAATTTGCATACTGATTTTAAAGAAGTATATTTTATTAATTAACTGTTCTTCATTACTGTTCTTTTATTCAAGGATTGTTTTGATTTTCATATCAAAAATAGTTCTGTTTAGGAATATTGTCTTATATAGTGCAGAAAAGTGTTTGAAAATTGCATTTTACTTGGCCTTCAATAAGTTGGCATCTATTTGTAAAACTTTCTTTAACTATAAAAAGCCAATTTATGAATGAAATATTCATTTAAAATTTTTGTTTCAAATATTTCAAGTAGTGAATATATCTTACTTTGCAGAGTGATAACGAGTGGGTGCAGCCTGCTAGTTTTACATAATCTAGAATCTTTTTTTTTTTTTTAATTATTTTTTATTATCAAAGATAATTACTTTTCAATTGCCTGATTATTTCAGGTCTTTCCATAGGGCAGAATTTTCCAACTTGGGTGATATTGCCCACTGGGTTGGCAATAAGCAACTGGAGAGAAAAAAAATACACTGGGCTAAATGGGTCACATTCCTAGATAAGATATAAATATCTCTGTAAATAATGAATATTTTGGTATTTTCTATAATTTTGAGAAGGGTCATTAATTTTCAGATAGTTCTTTAGTCAAAATAACATTATTTTCAGATAAGGGAAGATTAAGAACAATTTTGCCAGTAAAATTAAGAAGTGATCTCTGGATAAATTGTTTTTTTTTTTTTTTTTTTTTTTTTTTTTTTTGGCCATCTTCAGTTTATGAAGGCAGGAAAAGTGCCTGTCAAAACATAATTTACCCATCACCAGAGATTAGTTTTGCCTAAGAAGGGGCAAGTAAAAATTGCTTTGGTGGACCCCTTAAAAATGAGGGCACTTTGGCAATTTTTTTTAGAATTTGCAAAATTTGTTTTTTATTTGTTTGTCTCCTTGCTGCATCTTTTTTCACATTGGAAGTTTCTTTATTAAAAGCATCAACACCTTTGTTAAAGCAGCTTTGGGCTTAGTTCAGCCTGTGCCTTTCTACAAATAGGGCAAAACATTCAATCAACAAAGATATCGTCTTCACTGACCCAACCAAGACATAGTCCATGACTTCAATGTATGAATCTTAACTTTATTTTGAATTTTGTGAGGGTGTTGACTTTTTGAAGGCTGATGGGAGGCCTTGATGTAGGTTCGGGTTTGACACTTCTGTTTCAGCAGAAGTGCTTTGAGTTGATCAGTGGAGAAAATATAATAACAGTAAATTAAGAATGTAATATGTTAGCAGAATATTTTGAAAATAATAATTACGATTTTTTTTCTTCATTTGAAGCTCTGAATAAAGGAACTGTACTTTGTCAGGATTGACTCAAATCCTCATCACAGTAAAACATTAAATAGAAATAACAAAATATATTTCTGTGAGGTTTAGACTTGTTTACATTACAATATGTACAATAAACATCAAAAGGATCCTGTACTTTCTGACATGAATTATTAATTAGTAATTTCTTATAGATAAAAATATTTTCCAGACTTTTTTTTTTTTTTTTTTTTTTTTTTTTTTTTTTAGGGCACCTCGACATTTTGGCATGGTGTCATCGTCTAAGCTCATTCTTGCATCACTTTTGAATATTTACTTAATTGTTGTTGTTCCCAGGTCCACCCTGACCTGGGGTGGTAGCACCTGTTAGGGTTCCAGCAAATAGTGACCCCCCCCCCCTAACAAAACCCAATGAAAGTATAAAAGTTCTTTTTTTTTTTTTTTTTTTTTCTTGTAAAAATAACAGCAATACATTTTTTTTTTTTTTTTATTTGTTTATTTATATATTGCATTAAATGACCTATAAGGAGTTGGTATGCTGTTAATCAAACAACATGTAGGTCAGTAGTGGAAATGTTCTTCATATTTAAAGTGGGGGATAAGGCAAAAAAAGGTTGGGTTCCTGCATTAATGTGCATGAACTAAATTCAAAGCTGCAATCAAATTATTTACCAGTTTATTATTTTCCTAGATGGATAGGAATTTTATTTTCCTCTGAAAATTCCAGTAAATTTTCATTTTTATTATTATATTTTTTCTAACCATTTGATTAAAAAATATTAAATCAAAAGAATTTTTCTAGGTTTAATTAGAAATATTGAACAGTAAAAAGATAAAAAAGAATGTAGAGAAAAATAATTTGCAATAAATCAGTGTGATGCTTATATGTGAGATTATATAATTGATTATATATTTAGAATCTAGTGAGTTATTTCCCTTGCCTTCCTAGGTTGCTTTTTTTTTTTTTTTCTCATTTTCATTTTTATTTTTATTTTTATTATGTGGTAATGATAATTTTAAGGTTTGAAGTTGACTAAGCTTTCACTTTTATCACAAACAGACGATGAAAATTTTGAAACATTAACTGTCAATTTATGAATATATTTCCCAGCCTCTACCATTTCTAGACATGTATATAATATGGAAAATGAACCTAAATCAGGATTGATGAATTAATCTTATCCATTCTCTGCTGCTGCTGCGGTCATCTTAACATACCCAGAGCTGAAATTGGATACATCCACAACCCACACAGTCTTGCATAGACCCGTATATTACCAACCTCCTTCCACCACCCACTGGCGACCTTAGACATCCACGCAATCCTGCACTGAAACTAAGCATATATACTTTCTTTCACCCATATTAAGCAGGCATCTAAATTTGAGTGCATACACATACACACTGGGTGAGGCAAAAGTTGTGCACCATAGGGATAATTTATTAAAAGTATAATTACACACAAAAATTTTATTTAATAGTTATTTAATTGTTATATGTGCTGTTCAAAATGTCCTCCACCTTTTTCAAAATACATTTCAAATCTGTGCCTGCAGGATTCATTAACGCGTCAAAGAGTTTCCTCTGTCATTTTACGACATTCATATTTTATTCTTTCTTTAAGTTCCTCAATATTTCTTGGGTGCATCTGATAAGCAACTGATTTAAAATGATAACCAGAGGGGGGAAAAAAACCCAAAAAAAACAAGGGTGTGAGGTCTGGTGACCCTGGTGGCCACTAATATATATATATATATATATATGTGCACATTGTATATGACAGACAATGTGCTTTGATTTAGTTTTTTATACAATTTCTCATGTGATCTTATAATTTTTTTTCTTTTCAGTAGATAAATTATATAAAAACTGTCCAATTGTTCTTTTTTTTTTTTTTTTTTTTTTTTTTTTTTTTTTTTTTTTTTTTCAAGCACTTTCGGCTATACATTTAGCCATTTTCAAGGTTGAAATATATTAACTGTTAACAAGAAATAGCTTGTTGTTGTATGTATTTATATAATGTTTTCATTTTCAAAACACTATATTGCGTCCATGTTCTTAGTTGATATTATTGAGTGTTGGTTTTTTGCTTTTATTAATAAGGCTTTCATTATTTTTATTAAATAAATCAAAGCACCTTGTCTGTCATATTCAATGAAACATGCATGAAAGAAGGATTGCTGCCTAAATACACACACATATATATATATATACACACACACACACATATTCTCCTGATACACTCTATCTTGTATACACTAGGACATTACATTTGAACTCTTAAACCCCCAATTTTCACTCTATTCTTCTGTGTGTGTGTGTGGTACTTATTGGAAAGTGCTCAATATCAGTGATAGAGCTAACATATTCGGTTGTATAGATTTGAGATTTTAACCTTTGGCTTCATGCTTTCGTGATCATCACACTTTATTTTGTTTGATCGCAAAAGCATGAAATCCAGGGTTACAAACTCGTATCCATACAACTGTGTGTGTGTGTAAAAATATATATTAGAATGTTCGCTTTCTGATCATGAGACCTGGGTTCAAATCTCATCATGGTTAACTTGTTGGGAAGACGATTTCCTGATGTTATCGGACTGGATTGAGGTCAATCTAGTGTGCGGCAACTTTGGAAAGTGCTTGAAAACCATGCCACGGGTTAACTCAAGCCTTGTGAGTGAAACTGGGTAGGTGGAACTCTTGTGGGCTGTCGATAGCTGTGCTAGCACAAAGCCACAAATCATCATGACCGAGGGCTTGAGTGTGCTGGCCTTGTTCAAATTGGTGATCACGCTAGATAACATGCTCTCTCTCAGAAACTGTAACTAAGGTCTGCTCAGCATAGTTGCAGTATAAACCACAGGTGGGCTCCGTGGTTGTTGAGCAAACACAAATGTGCCTGAGCAAGCATCTGCAATAGGGATTGGCTGGTTAGCCACCATAGTAGGTTATCTTTGAATACGAGTGGCCATCTATTATTAATTTTATTTTATATATGTATATATGTGGTTTTTTTTTTTTTTTTTTTTTTTTTCCCAAGGAAGCAGATTTTTATTTATCAATCTGACAGATTTTTATCATTTTCAATGTTATTTCTAGTAGATACTTATATTTGAGTAGGCGCTCTGTTTATTTATTAAACAGTATACACTCTCTGGAGGGCAGGTTTTTCTTTAACTAGATTTCTCAGATATTCAGGCTGGTAGACGAAAATAGATGTATTATTTAATAAATAGATAGCCTGTCTACTCAAATATGAGCTATTCACTGAAAATAATGTTTAGTAATAAATTATATACACACACACACACACACACACACACACATGAATGCAGTTCCTTACACAAAGCCTATATATACCTATGTTGTCATAATACCACATGATGAAAAAAAAAATTTCAGGGTAACATGAAAGCTTAAAACTGGTACCATATATTCTTGAGTATAGTGAGTTTTTATGATCAGTTTTTTTTTTTAACGCAAAACCTAGGGGGATCACATTATGTGCAGGTGATGGACCTTGTGTGTCACCTTCTGATGTTTCAATCTATTTAATTTTTTTACTTGTCGAGCCTTGACTACATCGAATTAATGTCTGAAGGATTTATCCAGGTCATTTTGGATCCTTCTCTGGTCTTCTTTGTTAGTAATTCTGTTGAATAAATCCTCGAGCCTCTGGGAGATGTGAGCTTGTAGTCTCTGTTTTATCCAACGATTGTACTGGATTCTCTCTCGGACAAGGGCGTGTCCCGCTTTCTCTGCAACCAGACGGGCTCTCCTTGAATTGACGGGAAGTCTTGGTGCCAAGCCGGAAGGGATGAGCTGTAGGTCTCTGCATCGGTTTAGGAATGTCAGATGGTTCGATATTAGTTTTTAATTTCGCATGTGCACATTGTTTTTTGATTTTGTTGACAGTATAGTAAAAAAATAATACAGAACACACAATTTTCCTTTGTGTGCCAAACACTTAGGCAAGATAACGGTTCTAAATATAATTCTGTTGGGCTCTTAAAACATTTTTATCAACAGAGTATACATTTACTTCAATCCATTTGACTGTTGAAATGTGTTGACCAGGAAGACTTTCACAGGTGTTACTGGGTTTCTGGTTATAATGAGCAAATGGTTGCAAAGGAAAGAACGAACAATGGTTAAAATGTCAACCACGTGTATTAATCAATTTTCAGAATACAGGGTGCGATGGGTAAATTGTCGCCATTTTATGTTTTTAATTTCTTGCCTGCGTGTTGTTTGTTTTTGACTTTTGTCAACTGCATAGTATAGTGGGGTCAGTTGGGCACCATCTGTGAGAGAGAAAAAAAGCACCATGATGCAATTCACTCCCCCAGAAATTTGCAAACCGCACGCTGTACTGCTTAGCATTTGTGTTGGAAGCTTCCATATGAACATTTCAGAGTGTTTGGGTGTCAATCTGAGAACAGTGAAGAGGAATTGGAAAGAGTTGGATGAGTCTAATGGTGATTACGAAGGTACGGCAAGTCAGAAAACTCACTCTGATCGTTTTGACAAGAAAATAAATGCTGAATTTGTTGGTGAGGGCCCCAGACTCACCATGGAGGCCTACATAAAATGGCTTGATGAGGTAGTGATGCTCTGTATTAAGAGGGTGGCTGTTGGAAGACTCTATATCTGGCAACAGGACTCTGCACAATACCCCACAAACAAGAGGACCCAATCATGACTGTCAAACATCACCCCTTACATCTGGCGATCTAACTCCCCAGACTGCAACCTCTTTGATTATTATGTGTGAGGTGCAGTTGAGGAATTGATCAATAAAACTCCTTGTAACACCAAAGATGAACTGAAGGCAATAATTATGGCAGCATTCACCAACTTAATCAAAGACTGTCCAGAAGGAGATTCTGAATTCGTGGTCGAAGCCAATGGCCATTTTATTGTATAAATTTACCCTTTAGTATTTCAACATTATTTTTGTGTAATTTTGGTAAATATCTCTATCTATAAAAGGCAGTGTGTGTGTGTGTGTGTGTGTGTAACAAATGCATGGCCGCAATTTTCGACGGATTTGCACCAAAATTTACATGCACATGCTCCAATTTATGGGAAGGCCAAGACCGACTTTGCATTTCCTAACTCCCATTGATAGGGGAAATAATCGATTTTTTTTTTCATGCTTCTATGGCAGTTTTCATGTAGTTTGCGGCCATTTTCTACTGGCCAGAGTGAGAGCCTATAGCTGGCTGCTACGAATAGGCAGGAAGATTCTATTGTCCGGCGTGAAAGCCAACAGCTGACTGACACGAATGTTAACTAGCATGCTAGCATGCAAAAAAAATTGATAGCTGCATTCGTCACAAGTGAGAAAAATTTAAATCTGCATGGCACTTTACTCCAATTGGCTCATTCGCTTGCTTAAACTCAACGTTGATTCTGATTCCGCAGAACTGGTTTGGGTGTGAAAAAGTATTTGTTGTTAACATTCTTTTTTCATTCGGTTTTTCCAGTTATGAGTTCTTTTTTAAAGCTGATCGTTTTGTGTTGATTTTGTTTAGTTCTTTTTTTGTAACAGATTTAATGTTTAGTATAGAGCTTAGAAAAAATTTGCAGTGTGAGATAGGCAAGAAATAAGGCATGTAGCCACATCAGCATGGCAAAGGGCACTCCTTTAAAGGCAAGGAAGGGCAAAAATATTTTAAGTCAAGTGATAGCGATTGCTGTATGAGTTGTATGATTTTTTAATCTAGCACGGGCAATACCAGGCCATGCTGCTAGTATCTGTTAAAATGAGATGTCAGTGTTATTTTCATTTTTGTGTAATTTAGTTGACAATTTATTTGTATTGTGTGTGTATGATACATTTTATCCTTAACGACTTTAGTGGCATGTTAAAAAAAAAATTTACAAATGAAAAATTCTTCTTGAAGCTTTTATTTTAGTTCTAATTTCAAGCTAATAGATTAAATTTAATAATTCCAATAAGCAAAATACATTGCTGTATTTTAAATTGAAAATGGTGTATTTTTTTATTTTTATTTTTTTCAGCCAGTGTTTATTTCCAAAAATAAAATATTCTTTTCTTTATTTTTGGAAATAAACACTGGCTGAAAGGATTAAAAAATTTTATAGAATAATCAAAAAATAATTTAGTCTTTTCTCTTAAAAATAACAAACCTTTGATGATAAAATTTTGTTTTATTAAGTTTAGGGCCTTTTTTTTTCATCATGGTATCCATTTTTTTTTCAGTGAATTAGTGGAAGTACCTCTTAGAGTTGCAGAAATTCTCAAATTGTCACCTATTTGCTAATGACTGTAAAATGTTTTTTTTTTTTTTATTTAGCACAAGACCACATGATTCTTATTGTACTTGATGTTCTTATTTGGTCATCCATGAAAATCTGTTCATTCTTATTTAAGCTTTGTAATGAGACTTTCGGTTGTTTACAAGAAATTCTGCTCCTAAGTAGTCGTCCATTAAAGTACTAATTGGCATAATTTAAGTAGAATACAGTTTATAATACTTCATAACCATCTGTAACTGTCATTACAATCTATTGATGATACACTCGTAACTTACTGAGTGCAGATGATGAGAATTACAGTCATTGTAGCATCAGTCTCACTTTTATAGTTACAAGCAGGGTTACCCAGTGTTGCCCATGTATCAAAATAACACCAGTAATGTACAAATTCATGATGAACAATAATATGTTAAATGTGATGCTAATCATCATCTGTCTTCTTAATTCCTGTTCTTTTATTCTCTCCTTAATGGGTTTTTTTTCCCCTTATATCCTTGAACATTCAGTAACCCTTGTGTTTTAGTGGTTTTATTGCCTTGCTTGGAGTGAAAAAAAAAATGATATATATATTTAAATTTGATGGCATTTATTATAACAATATTCAGTATTATTTAATTGGAGTGGTCCAGTTAAAAAAATTTTCTTAAAAATAGATCTAGAAAGATTTATTTTTAAGAAAATATTTTTTAACTGGACCACTCCAATTAAATAAAAAAAAAATCTCAATTCTATGTTTTCTAACATAGAATTGAGTTTTTTTTTTTTTTTTTTTTTTTTTAAATTTTTGTTTTAATCATTTTAGAAGGGGTGTCCTGTTTCTAATATTGATACAGTGTCAAATTAATATTCTAGAGTTATCAGCTCTAAGCTGTTATCTATGAATGGCATATTTGAAAAATATGTGAATGAACGAGTGAGGACAAAATGAAACCTGGAAAATTTCAATGTAAATTATTTTCTTCCTGAAATTAGGTTTGCCATTTAGAATGCCAAATGTGGTACACAATTTGCCCATGACGGCACTAAAATAGCATGACAGCACTAAAATATATATGAGTTGCCTGACGATTGCACTAGCATGAAACAGACTGTCGCCTCTAAGGGCTGACTTCCATGTCCACTTATATATATATATATATATATATATATATATATATATATATAATTATTGAATTTCAAACACTTAAAATACCATAGGTAATAATCTTTTATTTCATGAAAACTATAAAAATGGCCTTCAATCTTTCAGACCTGCAAAACAAATATAAACGGAAAAAATTACTCCAGGTTAAATTCAACATATACAGATATTGTATTGAAGGAGATAGAAGAAGAAGAAAAGATTCAAAATTATGAACATGTAAATGTAGTGGGGGGGGGGGAGGAAGAAGACCCGAGGATTTATTCTCAGTATATTTTACGGTTTGAGTGAACCTATTTAATATGACATGTGCTACAATGTTGCATTTTGATTTAGAGGTTGAACGGAAATCTTTTTAAGTCAACGGGAATTAAGAAACACTGTGTCACTTACTGGCTAAGAATTTGCCATACATATTCCATTTAACAAACTTTTATAAATATATCTTAAAAAATAGTGTTTGGATAAGGATATTTTAAAAAATATTCAGAACACTGCAAAAAATTTAGAATTCACCGTACAATAGTAAAAGTTCCTAATATAATTCCCCAAGAGATGTTAATTAAATTACCCGAGATATTTAAATAAAGTAGTTATTCAGATATACCAAGAAACTTAGTTTATTCTATTTGTAAAGTATATTAAGCAGAATGTATTTATTACATTTTAACAGGGTATGGAGGTACTTAAAAGTAAAATAAATGGGATACTAATTTTCCAGTGTATATTGAAGTTTTGAGTTTAGTTCAAAAAATATCTGAAATTATATTTGAATCTTATTTTAAATGCACACCTACACCTATCTATATATACATACATCCATCCATCTATATTACAAACATATACCTACTCATTTACATATTTATAATAAATATATATATATACACACACACACGTGTACAGATAATTTTTATTCATAAATTACAAAGGTGAGTAATGTGATTTGTTTTATTATTATAAGAAATAAAAAACGCAATCCAATATCCAGATATCACTGGTTCACATCCCTAGTTCTTTACACAGCACCTCATTCAATGGCAATTTTCCACCCTATGAATGAGGGCATATATCCTGGTTTCGTAAAAAGTCTGCTGGCTGCTGATGTAGCCAATTCCTGACACCAGTTTTCACTTCTCTCATCAATGCCTTAAGGTTTGTAAGCAGGTTGCTCATTTTTGGTTCTCACCAGTTGAGGTGCGAGTAAATGCACCAAAACAAGGTTGCATCTTTGTAGTGAGTAAATTGTTTTTGTCTATATGAAAAATTATAATAAATAATTATTGCTCTACTCTCGGTATTGAGCCCTCTTTTGAATTAATGCTATATATATATATATATATATATATATATATATATATATAATTTTTTTTTTTATCTTATCTGCCCATATTTTATGGATTCTTTTTTTTTGTTTTCCTGTTCAATGGAGATCCTGATGCCTGAAACAAATATTGACAAATGAAAAGATAACGTTGCTCAGATGTTACAAAAATTTCTAATTAAAATTCTATTTATTCTGAAAGCAACTAATTTCATAAAATAAAACTCTTACTTTTCACCAATTGTGGCGGCATTTTAATAAATGGAAACTCCTAAACAAAAGAGTAAAGAAAAAGAAGTTTCTTTTTACACTGAATGAATGAAATCTAAATACAAAAAATAAAAGTTGAAGCATTTAAATTTAGATATTTCTTTCATATCTCCTAATGTGAAATACATTAGGATCTAATTATAAAAACTAATTTTGCTTTAATGAACAAAGCAGGAGAAATTTTGTTAAAAACTTGAATGAACCATTTAACAAACAAGTTTTATATCTGCCTATATTTCTGACCTGATTTATTGTCACTATTTACGCTTTTCAATTGGACTCTTGTCCTCATTTTTATTGTCACATTCACAATGTTTCGGCCATTGTATGCACTGGCCTTCTTCAGGTGATATTTCTTTGAATTTTCAACCAAACACAGAATAGTCAATCATACAACATACAGATTGACTTTTCTGAGTTCGGTTTGAAATTCAAACAAATATCACCTGAAGGAGGCTGGAGTGTACAATAGTCGAAACATGAGTGTGGTAATAAAGATGAGGACAATAGTCTGAATAGTGTAAATAGTATAAACCGGTTTTTCTGCTTATCATAAAAAATTTAGAATACAAGGGACAATTTAAAAATAATAATAAAAAAAAAATTTTTAAATACAAGGGAAAATTTAAAAAAAAAATGAACCAAACAGAAAATTTAGTCACGACATGAGGTAGGTAATTGTTAATGAAAATTTAAAGATTCTAAAAAAAATCTTTTGAGATTGTGAATTGGAATGCACTAATAATCTTTATATGAAAAATAATTGCTTACAGCACAATTTTTAAATTCGGATAAAAGTTACTCAGAGCATGGAAATTAATAAGATCATTTTTAAATAAAATTATTTAAGGTGAAATGTTTACATGAAGAGGATTTAAAAAAAACAAAAAAACTGAACTAATTTGTATTTATTGATTTTAAAAATTTCAATGAAAAAAGCTAAAATATTAATTTTCTGAACATTTTAATTGTGTTTTTATCTTACAACTATTAATAACAAAGAAACCAGCACATTTCCGAGGCCACAAAAATCTCAGCTGGCCAAGCATAGACACGAATACAATATAGGAATCAGTAATATAGAGTGCTAGGGAAAAACAATAACAAATTGTAATATGAGCATATAAGAATTAAAAAAAAAATATTGTTACTGAGACATTAGGTTTATAGGTCCCAAGAATTCATACACAAAGACACATGGCCCATTGGATAAAAGCATTGGTTGACGTAATCCAGCGACTTGACCCAAACAGTTGTGAGTTCAATACCTGGCCACAGCAGAGGTTAACAAAAACTTGGGGAGGGAAATAACAGAAACTGAGGAGAATTATGGCACATTGAACTAGAAAAATCTACCCTGTTTCCGTTCAAAATTCCAATCACCGGAAGAAGGCTGGAATGTACAACAGCTGAAATGTGAATATGACAACAACGATAAGGACAACAGTCTGAACAAAGTTAAAAAAAAAATTGGGATTCCTGATGAAGGCTGGAGGGCACAACAACTGAAATGTTGTGATAACAACAACAAAGATGAGGATATTAGAACTGGTGTCTTCAACATGATATGGCTGTAAATCAGTGTTTTTGAATACATTTTTGCTAGCTTACAAAGTTTTAATTTTTGTTTTTAGCATTTTTTCTTCATTTACATTACACATGTTCAAATTCATTTAAACGCAGTAATTGTGAAGTGGGAATAATATGCTCAGCTCCAGGGGGACCATGCAGCACCTCTCCTTGAAGGGAGGAGAGTAAGAGTCAGTTTCTGATAGCTAAGGTATCCCAGTAGGTAAGTGCTGAGGGAACTGAACAATGTTTGTTGATAATCTCAAATACATGTGTAATTCCCACTTAAGAAAATCAGCCTTATGAGATATTCCATTTGAGTGGATAATACCTACTTATCTGGCACAGATTAGTGATCAGCTATACTATTTTTCAAGAATTAAACTCTTCCCTTCCTACTCTGGTTGGGTTGATCTTCACAATTGGCTAAAAACGTTGGTGACTTGCAGGAATTATTTCTATGTATTGGGGGGAGGGGAAATTGAAAGTTGATGCCGGTGACCATGAATGTTTACAGAACGATAATACTAGGAAAAAAAAATAGTCTGAAAAATGTAATTTGTAATTTCTATTATTAATGTGTTCACATTTTGGTTGAGTACTTAATAAGTAACTGTTTTAAATCTCTTTTCTAACCAATCATTTAATTGCATTTTTTTTTTTTTTTTTTTTTTTTCACACAGTTAGGTTCACCCTGTAAAAGGTCCAAGTGCCATTTGAGGTAGAGATTTACAGAGTAAGAGGTACAGTGGGGAAGATAATGATTAACCCTAAACTTGAATAGGTTAAAATTGTAGTGATTGAGGAAAACGTTTTCCTGGGAGTCAGTTCCATAGAGCAGTAATCTGTGGGAAGAAGCTGCTTGAGTGGAATACGAAGGGTATGAGGGTTGTTTGCTAAAATGCACATAGTATAGCTGGTCCTAGTCATGAGGGTCAGAACTGGTGGAACTAAAGAATGTAGTTAGTCAGAGCACTTTCCATGGAAGTAGTGATAGAGTAATGAGAGGCTTGTGATATAATATCTGAGAGGAGGAGCTGCAGAGTGGAAAATAATTCATCACCCACAAGGATGTAGAGACAATTTTTGGACTGGAAAGTGAGGACTGGGCATCTCCTGCCAAAATATGGCAGCAGTACTCCATTTTTGGCCTAATCTGGCTCCCGTAAAGGTAGAGGATAGCAGGAAGAATCGAGTACTAACTGGAGCAGTACAGGGAACCGACTATTTTTCCTTTATCTTTAGCGATGGATCGTATGTTCCACATCTGGGCTGAGTTTAAGGTCTAATAATTGCTCAAGGCATGAACCCTCCATGAGTGGACCTCCATTCATCTTGACTGGAGGTAATTCGGGGTTTGATTGGCGATGATGGAATGTAATTGTTTTTGAGACATTGAATGTAACCAGCTAGTTTTTCCTCCACTGAGACGTTAGAGAAAGATTGGATCCATGAACTGATGTCGACTTGACGTTTAATTGTCAAAAAATAAAGTCAATGAATCTGTAATTTATTTTTTTTTATTAATGGCACTTATTTTGACTGTAAATGTGAACATTATCTTAAGAGAAAAAAATTTATAACCCCAAAATATAAGCATCAAGTAAGTGCTATGTAAAATTTTTGCATCCTCAACTGCATTGAGAGAATTCTTCACAATCACCATTTTCAGTTGATCTTGTTCAATAATGGAAGATTATTTAATTACTTTGACAAAATAGATGTGCATGTGTAGTTCCATTGGTGTAAAGATGGCTTTGTTTGTGGTGTGTAGTTCCATAGATGTAAGCCTTGCCTTGTGTGTAGTTCCATAGATGTAAGCCTTGCCTTGTGTGTAGTTCCATAGCTGTAAGCCTTGCCTTGTGTGTAGTTCTGTAGATGCAAGGCTCGCCTTGCGCACGGTTACTCCCGTAGACGCAAGGCTCGCCTTGCGCACGGTTCCTCTCATAACCTTGCTATAGTCTGATGGCTTAAAGGACGCAACATGACAGAACAATTTTTTCTGCTTTGTCATTTACTTTCTTAATAAAAAAAACAACTAATTTCTGTATTTGTAGATGACTGCAGCATGAAGATGGAGTCAGATCTCGAAGGCAGTGGTCTTCCATATATGCCTGATGACATTACAACTTTACAAAACTGCTTGACCAGTTCTGATAGAAATTATACTTTGTATCCAGGTTAGTTGGCTTGTTTAAAATATATTTAAATAATCACTTGACTCGTTGATTTGGATTTGTTTTCCTTACAATGGTGGGGGGGAGTGTTTTTTTTGTGTGTGTGTGTGGGGGGGAAACTACATGAATTTTTAAGATGAAGAATTATATATGATATAAACAGCTGGTCCTCATCCTGGTTGTTATAGTCTGAATATTTCAGCTATTTCTGTGATGAAAAATGATTCATTCAAACTGTTATCTTCATCTTGAGTGTGTCCTTGTTTGGTAACTTTCTAGGTCTGGCTCCATAGCTGTTGTAGCATACCTACGAACGATAATGGGTATGCCCCCTTTACTATAAATACGGTAGTGAATACTGTACGTGGTCTAGAGTTAAACTCTCTGCCTCTGGGCAGAAAGGATCCTAGATGAGGCTATGTTAAAGAGCAGTCTTGTCTCTGGGGAAACAGCTACCCGACCCCATTTTATACAGGGTCTGTGGGGAATTTTTGGCTGAACCTACGGGCTCGGATACCCCGCATTAAATTCAGCCTTGTACCACATCTGACTGCGTGGGGCAGTTGGAGATTCATTGTGGAATCCACTTCATTGTGAACTCACTTCTAGCAGTTGTTATATACCGCTGGTGAATCTTGTATGTATTGTTCTTGTCCTAAGTATTATCATTCATTACCAACCTTCCTTTGATTATTCTATTCATTGGGTTACAACAATTGCTATGTTTGCAGCCAGTGTGATGATACAACTGCATACGGGACAGAAGTATTCCTAGGCTGAAGTTAACGAAGTGGAAGATTTCTTCAATGGAATCAATGATCACATGTCAGTAATCAAGGTGAGCCTTCAAGTTGGGGTACATTGGCTGCGCTTTGATCTAGAGATTACTGCCAGGTCTACTTGTCCATGACATGAGATGAATACCTTTCTGGGATGAAAACCAGATATTTTGAACTGGTCAGGTGTTTAACTGTGCAGCAATGCAATAACCACATGATGATCAGACTGAACATTCTAGGAATTTAAAGACTGAACTTTTTTCAATATATGTTGGTAGATTGTTATTTACACTATTTATATTTGAACGATTGTCCTCATCTTTGTTTCAGCTGTTGTGCTCTCTGGCCTTCCTCAGATATATATTGATCTGAGTAACCTACAGGGAATTCTGAACTAAACTCTTTATTTATCTTTTAGCATTCTGTAGGTGACTATTTTCACCAAGCAAAATGTTAGCCCTACAAATGCAAGTTGAATTTGAATTTCTTGGTTGTGTAGTCATATCCTTCTATGGCAACATCTAAAACAACCTTGACTGAAATTGTGAACCAGACGACTGCAAATTCAAATATATAGGACTAATATATAACCTTATATTTTGAGGTCATGCATGTATGGTCACACATGCGCATGCACGCATGCATGATGAAAAAAAAAAACTTGCATCAATGAAAAGTGTATATAAAAAAAAAGAAGAAAAATTGAGAAGTATAAGCAGTCAATTGCTGCTAACCCTTGACGTGCAGATGGAGTGATTCCCAGAGTATCTATGAAACTCTGGAGTTGGAATGTTGAAGGTAACAGCAATCACCTAATTGACAAACCTTTTACTTGTATTCATATATTTTATTTTAAAAGTTATTTTTGATTGTATTTTTTATTTTTTTATACTCATATTCCAGTAGAAGGTCTGTTTTTATATATATATATATATATATATATATATATATAAAATATCTTTTTTTTTTTTTTTTTTTTTTTTTTTTCAAATAATAGGAAAGAACAGTCAAATTTATAATCTAGAGTTTTTTAGCAATTATTTTATTTTTAAAAAAACAGTGCTCAATACAAAGAAAAACATATAATTATTTTTTAAAAATATCTCCATTGCGACACAGAAATTACTGTTTCGAAACCAAAGCTTAAATTATAAAACAGTAATTTCTGTGTTGCGATGAAAACATATTTAAAAAAAAAAAAGAAATTATATATAAATAATAAAATTTGTCACTTAGCTTATTGATTTATATTCAGCATCTTGACTCCAGTTTCGTAGATGGGACCAACTGCCTATTTTGTCATTTTTTGCTATTTTTACATTAAGTTAACAAATAATGTATGCACTTCATATTGGTGTGAGGTTGAATTTTTTTTTTTCCCCTTCTCCCCCCCTCTTCTTTCATTGTGTGTGTGTGTGTACACATGCACTTGCCTGCACACACAGATTATGGATTTTATTAACTGTAATATTTTAAAAATTTTTATTTTACTTTTTGAAAATTTTTTTATATTGAGTCAGTAAGAATGTGTCCTTTTCATAACTTTGGATTTTTTTTTCTTTACTATTTAAAAAAAAAAAAAAAAAAAAAAATAATAACTCCAGCAGGCTTGACTTCTGACCAGCTAAAAACCTCTGACAAAGAGAATCAAAATTTCGGTGGCACCAAACGGTCTAGCATCTACGACAATGACAACTCTTTACAACAGTCCTCTTCGTCCCCGCCTCTGTCTCTATCTTCAGACCTACACCAGGACTGCAAGAACCTGCCTCCACTCAAGACAGTGCGATTGGACAATGATAAAGCAGCCAAAGAAACATTACACACCAACCTTAAGTCACAACGTGGAAGTGGAGGCAGTTTGCATAGTACATCACCTCGGGACCGGAACAAGAATCCAGCGTCAATAAGTGACCGAGAATGGTTTGAAGGTCAGCGCTTCAACCCTTTCAACACGGAAGTCATTTTTGAAGAAGATCATTATTCAGAAGTTGAATCAACAAGTAAGAATTTTCTTTTCTTTATTTTAACTGGCATCAAGTAAATTTGGATTAATTAGAAAAGATGTTAGCTTGAAAGTGTTTAAGCCTGAAAGTGTTTGTTTCATCATCATTTATGCGACCCTGACCTTTTCTCCAGTCATGGGAAAGGGTTACACTCTCAGTTT
Organism: Acanthosepion esculentum; assembly: GCA_964036315.1. Classification (NCBI taxonomy): domain Eukaryota; kingdom Metazoa; phylum Mollusca; class Cephalopoda; order Sepiida; family Sepiidae; genus Acanthosepion; species Acanthosepion esculentum. Next base: position 21,183,501 of record OZ038519.1, read on the forward strand.
GAACATCAGTTCAGATCACAAATGGGTCTTGTATCTAGGATCCATTGCGAAAGATGCTGGAAAAATGGTAGACTTATTCTATCTCCCGCAAATTATCTGACTCTTGCCCTGTTTTCTTTACAAGTGTCAGATTAATCCCAAAATAGAGTATTACTGGGCTGGAGCTGTTTGATCCACACTTAACCTGCTCTGATAATTCAAAATCATTTACATAGTCTTGTAGGGAAAGACCTGTTCTCCACTCTTCAATTGCTTTCCCACAGACGCATTGCTGCAAGCCTTTTGCTACTATTTCTATGGAAAATGTTCTGATGAGCTCCATTCATTCTTTAGGACATAGCATGCACACTTCCACACACTCGAATCGCCTTCATTTCCTCTGTATTCCAAATGTAAGAAGGACGTTCTACTCGGATTTTTCGCAAGAACTTTGTGGAATAGGCTCCTGCATGGATGCTTCCCTGAACAGTTTTAAGTCAAGGGTCAGTTGTTATCTATCCACCTTATCCTCATAATATTCACTTCCTATCATCTCCTTTTTTCATTCCACACATTGCATCAATACTAAAAAATAGTACCTTTACCTTGCCTGGGTCATGAGCCTTGCATTGAGTGGATTCTAATAAATATATGATGAGCTGTGATACAGCAAAACAGGCCTGTATGCGAATGACATTTTATTGTGTGTGTGTGTGTGTGTGTGTGTGTGTGTGTGTGTGTGTGTGTGTGTGTATGTATATATATATATATATATAAATAAATAAAAAAACACCAAACAAATCTCTTTTAGGTTCTTCTGACAGCCATGCTTGGTCATTTATTCATGATAGTTCAATTCCCACAAAGGACAGTTTGGATATTTCCTTTGCTGAGCTTGGATTAGCCGAAGATCATTTCTCTCATCCTGAGGTAAGTTTTAAATATTTAAAAATCTATTAAACTCATCAGCAAAGAAAAAAAAAATTGGAAAACACACTTTTTAAGCAGTACCAGCCTTTTCATTTTAGTTACCATATTTCGCTGCTTATTAGATGCCCCACTCCAAATTTTGAAAGAAAAATTTTTTTCCTTGCACTATCTTCCACAATCTCCAATTTTACCCACTAAATAACATATTTTGGCATAAGCTTACTTGGTCATGACAAATTCATACCCAGGACTCAAATTAATTTTGATTTTTTTTTTTTTTTTTTTTTTTTTTTTTTTCTCCAATCATCTATCCAATCATCTATCCAATTTAGCTATTTAGAATGTAATAATTAGAAGAGAACTTTAGAGTGTATAATACAACTGAAACGTAACCTGAGTGCAGGTTAAAATCCTCACTAATTATGATGAATTCATAACAAAACCGGATGGGGCACTAATTTTAAATTTGATTCATGTCAAGGAACAATGCTGGATGGATGCGTTTTCTTTTTTTTTTTCTGGAATAAATATCTTTTTAAATCAGTGGATTGCCAAACCATGGTTTCCCAATCGTGCTGAGATAGATTTTTTTCTTCTTTTTTTTTTCTCTTTTTTCTTTTTTTTTTCCTTTTTTTTTTTTTTTTTTTTTTGTTGTTTCAGAAAGACCTGGTTTTTTGTGTTTTTTTTTTTTTTTTTTTTTTTTTTTTTTTTTTTTTAGTCTTTTCTGCAATTTTTTGTCCCCCTTTCTTGACTTTTTGTTATTCCTTTTTTTTTTTTGTTTCTTTTTTTTTCATTTTGCCTTGTCTTTTTAGTGGAAATGTAATTTTTCATTTCTTTGTTGTTGTGAAAGGTAGATGATTTCAAGATATCTTCACTTTCTAGGAGTATGTAAAATCACACAAAAGTAGTTCTCTCCCTACGTTCTATAATTTCACAGATCCCTATTGCCCACCATATGTCTACACCACTGACAACACCCATTTCTTGATAACGACCAAGATGGTCAAAAGTATTTGAAGAAAATGTGAACTTTGGGCAGTTTATCTTTTGTTTTTAATCCTCATGTACAACAACTTATTCGAAAATTTAAAAAAATACAATGAAAAATTAGACCAGCCTTGTTGGTTTAATTTAACAATTTTTAAATTATCTTTTCACTCATCCAAAATATAAGAAAAAGATGGTTCATAGACGAAATCGAAAATAATTTTAAGCTAAAATTCACTTCATTCCAGCCACAAAACAGGAAATGACTTTCACTGAAACTAGACTTCTTTTTTCCTTCTAGCTTTTCACCATCTTTGGTGCAGCTTCATGATTCCATCCTCTCAGAATAAATATAAATGATCTAATTCCATATTTCATTGAGATTTTCTTTGGCTCTTCCTTTGCTAAAAAATACTTGTAACATTTCTACTGTCACTCTAAACATTGTTTTATTTCTTAGTTTTACTTTTGTCAGATTTAAATCAAACACTGCATCCTACAATAATAATAATAATAAAAAAAAAATGCAAATGCGAAAAGCAGAAAGCATTTTAGTTGCAAAACACCAAAATATGTACGAATACAAAATATCTTAGTAACTGGTTCTTGGTTGGTTGCGGATCATACTTGTCTGGTCAGTGGAAAGCTTTGGTGAGGGGTACCTTTACCCTTTACAGTTGCTGGGAGTATCATGTCTTTTTGCAAATAGTAATTTTGCTCTTCACTAACTCCCACCCACCAACCCTATCGCATTGAAAATGGTGGTTCTTAATAGGGATTGTATCAGTAAATCCTTATTATCTAAGGAAAAAAAAAATTGTACAATGTAAAAAGGAATTGATAGACTGTAAAACCGAAATAAAAAAAAAAACAAAAAAAAACTAAGAGCAATTAATTAAAACCCTCAAAACTCAATGATGGGTTCAATCCCTGGCTGGGTTTCAGACAAGAATATTTTTATTTTATTTATTATTTTTTGCTGCAATATTTTATCAAAATGCTGCTCCCCACACACATTGCCAGTTCTGAATCCCTCATTTGAATATCGGGCGAGGAATTCAAGTGGGGTCACAGAACTGGCAATGTGTGTGTGGGGAGCCATTACTTGTCATATTTGTCATATCTAAATTATAAGCAGGTTTTTAAAAAAAAAAAAAATCATTAAACACTAGACTCCTGCAGATTTAAGAATTAGTAGAAATACAAATAAAGCTAATTTTTTAAATATAGTTGGAGTTTTGTTAATTGCTGAGTAGTTCTCGTTATTTGTAAATTTCAAGGAATGACTTGGTGTTGAGTTAAATTGATTACTTTGAACATTAGAAATACCCATGAAAATTTCATGGTTCTCCTATTTGAATTTTCTGATGAATCTTAATTCTTAAGTTAATGATTGAATTAACTCATGGCAAGTTCTACAACAATAAAATATCCATAGAAATTCCCTTATTGCGTTGTTAAATGTTTGAATTTAACAACTTTAATAAAATATTGCAATAACATTCATAAATATGAATGCTGGTCATTATTTTAAGAAGTGGGTACAAATGAAAAGATTTTAAATTGACAACTTTCATTTCACTGAACACTTCTCTCGTCCCTTTCTGTCTCTCGTTCCTTTCTCACTGAAACTAAGTAGCACCTCTGATATGTCTTTTTCATCTTACCACACAATCAAAATGGAATAGTCAAGACACAGTTTCCTACATTCAGTTGAACCATTGAACAAGAGCAACTGTCCCTGTGGTGCAGCCACCATAACAATGTGGAAGACAGGTTCTCTCTCTCTCTCTCTCTCAGCCCTACAGAATCCCTCCCTCCCGGCTCCAGTGATGCCTGGCCCTTCTGGTTCTGTCTGAATCACCCCGAAGCAGCTGTTGGATGCTGTAGAGTCAACCTTCAGAAATGGGATATTCCACCGACGTTGATCCCAACTGCTAATGTGGGCAAATACAAACTAAGGAACATCTTCTACTTTGTCTCGATCTTGAAGATCCATGCACACTTAATGACTTTGAAACCTTAACACCCCAGCCAAGGCTCTGTGTGTAACACTGGATGGGTGTAGTGTAATGACTCTAGAAGAAAATCCTGCAATTAATATGTAAATTGGATTCTCTTTTCGTTTGTTTTAGCCGAGTGGTTCCCTAACTTTTTTTTTCTCTGGGCTTCATAAAATCAGTCAATAATTATTTATACTGGGACTCGTGCATGCAATTGCAAGTAATCTGTAATCATATTTATTTTTGGCATATGAATTTTTTGAAACCATTCTAAATCTTTGATTGTTTTTCAATCATTCTGCCTCACCTGCTATACTCTTCTGCTACACCTATGAGGTGTGCTGCACTGTTTGGGAACCATTGCTTTAGGCTTTACAAGGTCAAAGGTTTAGCCCTGTTCTTTTGCAGAGATTTGGAAAGATTAACCAAATTTTAAAAATAAACAATAACAACAACGAAATTGCAATATGAGCTCTGGTTAAAATACAAAAAAAAAACAACAAAAATATACAATGGCTACTGAGACATTAGGTTTATAAGTCCCAAAAATTCATTCACTGATGTCCTCAAGGACACATGGCCTAGTTCATGAAAGTGTTGGTTGAATCTAGTGACTTGACCCAAGGAGCTGTGAGTTCAATACCTGGCTACATGAGAGGTGAACAAAAACTTGGAGAGTTTAATTAAAATTAAATTAATACTGAGACATCCAGAAGAGGCATGGCATGTGGAATTAGAACTATCACCCCTGGTGGACGAAAAAAAAGGGTTCACTTTGAAATTCCAATCACCTGAAGAAGGCTGGAGTGCACAATGACCTAAATGTGAATATGGCAACAAAGATGAGAACAACAGTCCAAACGAAGTAAATAGTGTAAATTTCTTTCACTGTAATTTTCTTTTTTTTTCTCTTTTTGTCTTGTGAGATTAAAAATGTTTTATAGATTACAAGCCAAGTTTCTTGCACAATCAAAATATTTGGCTCTAATGCAAGCAGGACATAAAAATTCAGTGAGATTTGTATTTTAAGACAAAACAGAAACTGTTTTTTTTTTTCTAATTATTGGAATGATAGCTGGAATGCAGAGAGTGTGAATGTTTGTCCAAAGGTTTGAAGCCAATTATTTCAATGAAAACTAAGCCATGCCAAGTTGTGATGAATGTCAATTCTAATATTGTATGAAGTGAGCTGTGAAAGTCTTGGGCATATTTAAATGCTATCAATAACCTTATTTTATGTTTGCATACACATTAAATCTATGCACTAGTTTTCAAACTCTGTGGTTAATAGATTTATGAGATGACTTACATTTGGCCGCCTCCCTTCAGGACATTGATCATGGCTCTCCATAATTTCCTGTACTTTGTAGCTCTATAAATTTTTGTTTTGTTATCTCCGCTAAACTCTGTTCTGCCATCCATTTACTCGGCCTCTTAGGTACGTTACGCATGGTTTTCCTCTGTCTTTAATGCTTTCAATGTCTTGTGAGTGTCAAATTTTTCAAGCCCTCTTTTCTCATAATTTGTTGTATCTGATTTTAATAAGGCAGATCTCGAAAAATTTGATCGGTGAAAAACTGAGATGCTGCCACCTTTTTTCTATGTACCATGTCCCTTCAGAATGTTGGCGATCATGGTTCTCCACGATTTCTTGTCCTTTGTAGCTCCTTATAAATTTTGTGTTTTTGTTATCTCTCCTAAACTTTGTTCTGTCATCCATTTACTCAAGCTCTCTAAGTAGGTTATGCATTTGTTTTCCTCTGTCCCTTTTGCCTTCAATCTGTCCTGTGAGTATCAGATTTTCCAAGCACTCTTTCCTCATTATGGGCCCTAGAAATCTCAACTTTTTCTTTCTGATGTCAAGTATATGGATGCTTTTTGTTTTAATTTTCTCTAAAACTTCATTGTTGCTCACATGTTTGGTCTATGGTATTCTCAGCATCCTTCTGTAGAGCCACATTTTTGTTGCTTCAAATCTCTTTATCTGTGAGGAGATTGTCCAGCCTTCATTGCCATATAGGAGGACTGATATTACATAACAGTTCAGTACTCTTTTCTTTGTTTCTGTTGCTTCAAGTCTCTTCTTCATCTGTGAGGAGATTGTTCAGCATTCACTGCCATATAGGAGGACTGATATTACATAACAGTTCAGTACACTTTTCTTTGTTTCTGTTGCTTCAAGTCTCTTCTTCATCTGTGAGGAGATTGTCCAGCATTCACTGCCATATAGGCGGACTGATATTACATAACAGTTCAGTACACTTTTCTTTGTTTCTGTTGCTTCAAGTCTCTTCTTCATCTGTGAGGAGATTGTTCAGCATTCACTGACATATAGGAGGACTGAACATTACCTAACTGTAATTAGAGACCTCCTTGCTTAGCTATTTGACAGGCAAATGGTAACAAGCTATTTCACTTATTAATGTGATAAAACCAATTGCAAATGCATTTTATGTCTTCCCCTTTGTAAATATTTTTATAGGTTTTCAAGAAAGTAGTGCTAGTTGATGACTGAGGCTTCACAAACCCTCTCCTCGCTTATTTGATTCTCAATCGGCACCCTCTTCGGCCAGACTATATTAAGCTTTGCAAATTCTGATCGAGGCTGTTGCAATCACTTTTGCACAGATACCCTTTAGAAAAAAACATGAAACCACCTCTCCCTATTGCTGTGTGTGAAATGGCACAGTAAACTGAACTCTTTAGACTTAGCTGGAAACCAACCTTGGAGAAAGACATCTTTGACTTCAAAACTGGTTTGGTGTGAGTCTAGCAGCTCCACCCTGTTTAAAAAAACAAAAACAAAAAAAAACAAACCCTACTTGCCATGGTGAGGCCGCACCCATGATGAGCTCTATGGGCGAGTCTCCAGGACTTGCATACATAATGCTGCTGTAGTGAAGATCTTGATTAAAAGCAAGAGAGACAGAGGAAAGCGGTGAATAACCTCCCTAACAAGCTTGTGTAAAAGGAAGTTATGGAGAGTCATGATCACTCAAGTCCTGAAGGGACATGTCATATAAAAGAAGCTTGGCAGAAATGGGATTAGAAGAGACAGCAAAAAAGGCAAACGTTACTAATGGCGACAAAGGACGGAAAGTTGTCGAGAGGCTGAAGTGGGAGGGGGGAGCATAGAAGAAATGAAGACAAACTTATGACTACTTTTTCCTGCCAAATAAACTTTGATTGCTACTTGTTATTTTCTCATAAAATGCAGGGTCATTTTGGTCAGACCAGTGAAGAGGAACTTCTAATGGCCATAGAAAATTGCAAAGAACTTATCAGGCAGTGCAATGCATTGGTCCCAGCTGGGGCCGAGCGTCAGCAAAAACTTGTACGCAAACTCATTCAATTGCGAATGTACTATCTCGACTTGAAGGTAAGTGTCGTCTGATTCCTCCATTTATTAGTTGTTATTGATTTCTTCTTCAACCTGTAAAACGAGTTTAGCTTTCAGCGATTTTTTTTTTTTTTTTTTTTTTTTTTTTCTTCTCTCCCCCCCCATCACACTTAGCTAAATATAACTTGCTTATATAATCAAACTGTCAGTGTCGTGTTTTTCCTACATTTTAAACGATACAACTTTAAAAATTTCACCATGTTATTTATGTCTTCTTTTATTAAGAGCACTTAAAACGATTACTTAGTTACTTATTTTTGTGGAGCTGTTTTAGAATTATTGCCACTGGATGCCTTGTTGGCATCCAGTGGCAATAATTCTAAAACAATTAAACAATTAATTTAAACAATTTATCTGTAAATAGTCCCTTTTTATAGCTGGCTTATGGCCATATCACATTGAAACTCCAGTTGCTGTACAATTGCTGAAGTTAAGCAATGTTGAGACTGGGTAACGGTTTGAGAATACCAGGTACTGCAAGTTTGGATGTGCTGGTGCCATAATGGATAATGGCTCAGAATTGTTAATCGGAGAGCAGAGTTCCAATGCCCGTTGGGTTTGTTGTATTTGCTTACGCGCAAAAATCCTTCGGGAAGATATTAATCCACATATTCTCCCTCCAGCCATGGGTTAATTAGTAAGACTTGTATCATTAAACCATTATTATCTTTAAAAAAAAAAAAGTATGATCACTGAAGTTAAGCAACATCAAGCCTTGCCAGTACTTAGATGGGTGACTGCTTGAGAATGCCAGTGCTGTAAGCTTGGATGTGTGGGCCACATAATGGCTTGTAATTCCCATTCCAGTCAGATATTTTATATTCGCTTATGCTCTAACAAATAACCTTGGGAAAGTTATAAATCCATCTCTTCTCCCCTTAGCTATGGGATAATTTGTAAGATTTGTATCCCGAAATCATTATTTCCAAAAAAGATTTTTACAATCTAAAAATATTTTCTGGATTTAAATAACCAGCAAAGGGTTCATCAGCTGCAGAAAACGAGTGACTCAATCAATTTTTATAACCATCTGTGTCTCATATTGCCAACTAATGATGTTTTCGTTTGCATAAGCATCGAAGTAATCGTTCTAAGTAATGCAGTTAATCGAAATAAGTGCTGGGTAATTTGTTGGGATTTTTTGGAGTTGATTGATGTAAGGGAGTTAACTCTTTATGATTATTTTTAGCTGATACAAAATATTTAATATTTATAGTTATATAGACTAAAAGTGTTTGAGGCAGGAAATGAAGGCAATAAATCGGGTAAAATTTAATTTCATATATTAGAAATTTCTGGAAAAATTTCTTATGTTAGAAACTTCTTGAAAAAAATTGTTATTAAATTATTATTAGAAACGTCTTGAAAAAACATTGATATTAAATTCTTATATTAGAAACTTCTTGAAAAAAAATTGATATTAAATTCTTATATTAGAAACGTCTGGAAAAAAAATTGATATTAAATTCTTATATTAGAAACGTCTGGAAAAAAAATTGATATTAAATTCTTATATTAGAAACGTCTGGAAAAAAAATTGATATTAAATTCTTATATTAGAAACGTCTGGAAAAAAAAATTGATATTAAATTCTTAGAAACGTCTGGAAAAAAAATTGATATTAAATTCTTATATTAGAAACGTCTGGAAAAAAATTGATATTAAATTCTTATATTAGAAACGTCTGGAAAAAAAATTGATATTAAATTTCTTTTGTGTGTATGTGTTTTGATCTGTTCTTAGTTTTTATATTTTTTATAATCTGTTGTATTGTTGTGGGATTTTGTTTGCTTGGGTAAAAATAAGTAACAGAAAACATGGAATTTAAAACAAATGATAATGCATGTTATTGACACAAGGACTTACATGTGTACACGATGGAAAGCAGAGAAGGCATTAGAACTAGCTTAAAAGAATGCATTTGTTTGTGTGTGAATTCAGTCAACAGAGGATCAGGGAAGCGGACGTGCCCCATCAACAGGGTTATTTATCTCCATTTGACTTCATCTGGAAGCAGGAGGAAAAAGAGAGAGAATATGTTTGCCTTTTTATAGACTTAAATAGTGCCACCTAATGGGCGTTTTTGGTGAAGCCAATTGTGGTAACCCATAGTTTCAAAATTCAGGTGTAGATAAAAAAAAGAAAAAAAAAAAGAAAAAAAAAAGAAGAAAAATGGTTCTGTTTTGCTCAAATGGCTGAAAAGTTTATTGATTGAGAGTAAGCAATAAGACAAGCAGAACTATTAGTAAAGTAGTAGTAGTAGTAGTGTTACTAACAGTTATACAATGCACCCCATAAAAAAATAGGTTATGAACAACACTGTTAAACAATCATAGAAGACCATGAAGAGATATATTGTTTTAACTTTTGGAATTATATTGGCAAATATATAGAAATGAATAGACTAGATAAAGTGATTAAAGACTACAAAAAAAAGATGTCTTTTTATAAATATGGCTGTCATTAGATGAAAAAAAAACAATTCTGTTAAAGAATCTGATAAAGTAAGTAAATACAAGGAACATGTAATTGAAAAAAGGCAGCAGATTGGAACTTACAAAGAGTTGATAAGCTGTAAAAAAAAACAAAAACCAAAAAATACAAGTATTCTAAGTTTGTTTTTTTTTTTTTTAATTTTTTTTTAAGTGGATACCTGTCTTTGAAATAGACGCCCCATTTTATTTAAAAAATTTTTATTTCAAAAAATGTGTATTAGTTTCTTGGCCTGTGCACTCAAAAAACAAAAACAAACATGTATGTTCCAGTGGGGTTTGAATCTATGCCCCCACCCCCCTATAGGAGAAAACATGGGTATCCAGTAAAAAAAAAAAAATGTTTGTAATAAAAATGTCAGATTAACAGTAAGTCCATTAATTCTTTAGAAATGTTATGGATAATTTATCAGAATTAGTGCAAACAGAATGCATATATTTTCCACTGTACCTTAGGAAATAGTGGCTTTTTGGGTCTTTTATTTTAGTTTATTTTTCCCAGTGTTCTTACATTTTTCCGTTTGGGAGTAGGGGAGTACAAAAATTTTCCCTATCGTTTTGGACACTTTGGCTATCTTAAGTGGGTTGATTTAGGTGTTAATTTCCTATGTTTTGATTGTTTAAGATGTATTTTATTTTTGTGTTTCGAATGATAGTAGGACTGTTTATTCTGACCCTTCACATGTTGAGAGTGTTGCTGGAATATATATATATATATAAAAAAAGTGTGTGTGTGTGTATATATATATATATATATATATATTTTATACATTCTTCAAAGTGTTCTGTGTTTTTTTTTTTTAATGATATTTACAATTTATCCTGCATCTTTGTCAATCCATTTTGTACATGTGTGCATTCATGAATTTAACTTTTTTTTACACATGCACGTGAATTTTTGCTTTTGTTTACATCTTCTTTTGAATGGTAAAACAACAACAAAAAATTGATATTAAAGTTAAGTAATCTTTTTGTATGATATTAATACTCTACTTTTAATAGCATTCATATTGAGCACTATATATAAAAATATCTGCTGTTTCTTGTATACTGTTGTTTTTAAATTGTTTGTGATTCATGTTTCAATGATCATGTTGTTGAATTGTCTTTTTCTAGGAAGGTCCAGTCCAAGCTGATCCTGAAATTAAACTTGTAATGTCCCATCATTTTAAGCAAAAAGTTGGTGCCACAAAACATCCCTGCGAGAAATGTAAAAGAGTCATTTGGGGAATGATTGGAATTCATTCTTGGTATAAATGTCAAGGTTTGATATCAATTTTCTAAATGTTTCTATTTTTCACTCACACACTAATATATAATAATAATAAATTCCAGATGGACACTTAAAGGCTGAAGATGGCTGGTGTTGGACTAGCTTGAAATAGACTATACCCATGTGTTGGTCTTTGCTGTAAAAAATATATATGCTGTTATAATAAAATTTATTAATATTAACCAGGTGACAAAATTGAAACATGGAGATTTCAATTCTAAGTTCGAAATTTTTGTACTGATTACATCGGTACCCTTTCGTTAGACTTTGTTTTATTGACTAACTTATCTACTCTACTTTATATGAAGCATACGTGGACTCCTTTTTCTAATCATGTATTTTGGACTTCACCTTGACAACCCTCAAATCCATGCTAAAAGACAAAATGAAAATAACCTAAAGAAACTTGCCTTACCTTGATAACACCTAACGCTAGAAGACAACATGGATATAACTTAAAGAAACTTAGACAAACAAGATCGGACATTCCCTTCCTCACCATTGGCAAACAAGTAATTATTGTCCCTAAAGGACTGTGGTAGCTATACACACTGTCAGATGCACTCATGCTCACAGAACATCTTTTTTTATGTTTTATTCCCCATTTTTTCATATTGTCATTATCATTATTAGTATTTTTTGTTACATTTTTATTTCAGTTGATTTTTTTTCCGTACTCACCATTTTCTGACAATTTTCCAAAAGGATTCTTTAATCCTTTTTTGTAGTATTTCTTCCCTTTTTTTTCTTTTCTTTTCTTTTAATTGCCTTTTTACACTCTGATCCTATCTTAATACACAACGCATCTATTTTTGTATGTTTTTTCCCTTTTCACATTATCATTATTTTTAGAATTTTGTGATTTTTTTTATTTCAGTTTATTTTTTCCACACCCCCTTGTCTAACAATAATTTTCATAAAAGAATTCTTTATCCCTTTTTTGTGCTTTTTCTTTTCTTTTTCTCTTTTCTTTCTCTCTTTTTTTTTTCTCTTTTCTTTTTCTCTTTTTCTCTTTTTCTCTTTCCTTTTTCTCTTTTCTCTTTTTCCTTTTTCTCTTTTTTTCTTTTTCTCTTTTTTTTCTTTTTCTCTTTTTTTTCTTTTTCTCTTTTTTTTCTTTTTCTCTTTTTTTTCTTTTTCTCTTTTTTTTCTTTTTCTCTTTTTTTTCTTTTTCTCTTTTTTTTCTTTTTCTCTTTTTTTTTCTTTTTCTCTTTTTTTTCTTTTTCTCTTTTTTTCTTTTTCTCTTTTTTTTCTTTTTCTCTTTTTTTCTTTTTCTCTTTTTCTCTTTTTCTCTTTTTTTTCTTTTTCTCTTTTTTTTCTTTTTCTCTTTTTTTTCTTTTTCTCTTTTTTTTCTTTTTCTCTTTTTTTTCTTTTTCTCTTTTTTTTCTTTTTCTCTTTTTTTTCTTTTTCTCTTTTTTTTCTTTTTCTCTTTTTTTTCTTTTTCTCTTTTTTTTCTTTTTCTCTTTTTTTTCTTTTTCTCTTTTTTTTCTTTTTCTCTTTTTTTTCTTTTTCTCTTTTTTTTCTTTTTCTCTTTTTTTTCTTTTTCTCTTTTTTTTCTTTTTCTCTTGACAATCTCACTGTTTCTAACTTACAAAATCTCTCAACACTAATATTGTCCACACCCCTGGTCCAATAACCCTTTTATCTCTGTGTTCAATATCCCACTCCCCTTCCACCCACCACCAATCACAATTTTTAAAACTAAGATTATTTTCACACAAAGTTTTGCACAGCAAGAAATCAGACAGGGAACGGATTTTTTCTAACGATTCCACCTACAAACGGACTCTAACCACCTCAAAAACTAATGTCGGATAGTCTCTGTTTATTTCTCACATCCGCTGATGAAGAACACAGGCGTGTTCAAAAATTCCTAACTTGGAACTTCAATCTCTGCGCTTTATTTTTGTCACCTGGTTAATATTAATGTTTTTCGTACTGATTTTATCAGTACCCTTTCAATTGACTTTCTTTTATTGACCAACTTATCTACTCTGTTATGAATTATATGAAGCATACATGGACTCTTTTTCTTATATATATATATATATAGTAAAATGTTTGTTACTTAGCTGATTGATGATACATTCAGCATCCTGACTTCAGAGTTTTGTAGATGCGGATTCTCTGGAGATTATGCCATCCACACATTGGGGTTATCAGCAGTTGATGGCTTATACTTCTCGACTTTTTTTTTTTTTTTTTTTATATGCATTTTCCATTGGTGTAAGATTTTCTTTTTCTTTCTTTCTTTTCTACTTTTTCTTTTCTTCTTCTTTTTCTTTTCTTTTTCTTTTCTTTTCTTTTTTTTCTTTTTCTTTTTTTCTTTTTCTTTTTTTCTTTTTCTTTTTTTCTTTTTCTTTTTTTCTTTTTCTTTCTTTCTTTTCTACTTTTTCTTTTCTTCTTCTTTTTCTTTTCTTTTCTTTTTTTTCTTTTTCTTTTTTTTCTTTTTCTTTTTTTCTTTTTCTTTTTTTCTTTTTCTTTTTTTTTTCTTTTCTTTTTTTCTTTTTTCTTCTTTTTTCTTTTTCTTTTTTCTTTTTCTTTTTTTCTTTTCTTTTTCTCTTTTTTTTTCTTTTTCTTTTTTTTTCTTTTTCTTTTTTTTTCTTTTTCTTTTTTTTTCTTTTTCTTTTTTTTTTCTTTTTCTTTTTCTTTTTCTCTTTCAGTTGTTTCCATATGAATATCTAGTATATCTATCTACACATGTTATTGTTAATTTTTGAGCGTTCTAGTTTTTTATTGAGTCAGGAAACTTGTATTTCACTTTTTTATATATGTCTTAGCCATTATTTCATTTTCTTATCTGATTTGGTGGTATCTTAAGTACCATTAGGGTATTAATTGTAGGAGGTTATGTTTATAATTAAGTTTTTTTATTTTATTATGGTTTGAATTTAAGTGCATATGCTTATATTTATATGATTATGCACACACACATAAAAATACATGCACACTAGTGCTTTATTGTTAATATATAATAAAATAATTTTATTTCCTGACCCCTTGGTGTTTGATAAATCTTGCAAGGTAAGTCAAGCAGGGTGAAATAGCTATACATATTGGTTAGAACATTTGCTTTCTGACCATGAGACCTGGGTTTGAATCTCACCATGGTCGATTTATCAGGAAGGCAACTCCCTGATGTTATCAGACTGGATCAAAGTTGATCCCAGCATGTGGCACCTTTTGGAAAGTACCTGAAAACCATACCACAGGTTGACCTAAGCCTTGTGAGTGAAATTGGGTAGACGGGACACTTGTGAGCTGCCGATAGCTGTGCTACCACAAAGCCACAAGTCATCATGGCTGAGGGCTTGAGAGTGCTGTCCCTTTTTCAAATTGTTGATCACGCTAGATAACATCCTCTCTCCCAGAAACTCTAACTAAAGTCTGCTCAGCATAATTGCAGTATAAACCACAGGTGGGTTCTGTAGGTGTTGAGCATTTGCAATAGGGATTGGCTAGCCACCCTAGTAGATGGGTATCCTCAAATACAAGTGGCCAGCTATTTTTATATATATATATATATATATATATATATAAGTGTTAGTGGAAGTTGACTCATAATCAAGAAAGACTACTCCAGGTCTCAACTCTCAAGCAAATATTTGAATATTTCAAGAATATTTTCCATGTCATTGAAGACCTTTTAAATGGCCTATAAAACTGTTGTTGCTGGGTGTGCTTATTTGTGTGAAATAAGAATGAAGACACAATTTGAACCTTATACATTTTATTCACTGTTGGATAATAAATGTAAAACATCACCAATGAATTATTGGTAGATTGATAGTTGGATTCAGAACAAGTGAGAATGCGTGACCACCATCTTTTCTGTGGTCCTAGAGAGTTAGACTCAAGGGGCATAACTTGGTTCTTATCTAGGGATTGAGTTAGCTCCCTTGTTATGATGTCTGTCCTAACAAAGCTATAAGTGACCTGCAAACTATTCCACATTGAAGACTCTCCCATTTTCAACTATCAATCTGATTGTGTTGTGGAGTGGGAAAGTGACTGAAGGTGAGATGCCAGGTCAGGACTAATAACATTGCAAAATCTTTGAATTTGGAATAGTTTATATTTTCCATCTCTCTCTATTTTCTTGTGTTTCTCTATTTTCTTGTGTTTCTCTATAGATCTTTTAGAAAGCTTAATATGTTGAGGAAGTTAGAATTTTCTGAAATTACTGAAATTTTAGGGGTTCATGTTTGGGGAAAGGTTCAAATAAGTTAAGCTACAAAATTGTATTTTATACAGTAAGTGATACAAAAAGAGAAATCCCCACTCCCTGTTTTGATTCTTATTTTCTTTCTTTTAGATTGTGGATACCACTGTCACCAAAAGTGCCTTAACACAGTAACTCGGATGTGCCCGAGTGCAAAGGTTAGTCATACAAGTAACTCTGCTCACCCTTAATAATACTTACATTTGCTTTTACCAACAACTGCAAACACAAGCTATTAAGTTTTGACTATTATTTCTTTCATTTTCATTTCAACTGCTTTATTTCCACTAGTAGTATTAGTAGTAATATTATCTGGAATTTTATTATTGTTAGATGAAGCCTTGTCAATTCTTATTCATTTTTCACTAGTATTTCTTTCATTTTCATTTCAATTGCTTTATTTCCACTAGTAGTATTAGTAGTAATATTATCTGAAATTTTATTATTATTATTAGTAGATGAAGCCTTGTCAATTCTTATTCATTTTTCACTAGTATTTCTTTCATCTTCATTACAATTGCTTTATTTCCACTAGTAGTATTAGTAGTAATATTATCTGGAAGTTTATTATTAGATGAAGCCTTGTGCATTGTAAATTTTTTTTTTTTTTTTTTTTTTTTTTTCTCTCTCATTGTAGATTGCACAAGGAGTTGGATTTATCACAGACATTTGCCCTGAAAAAGGTCTTAGCCGGCAAAAATTTCGCTGTGCTGATTGTCGGGAGCCTATTGAATATCAGAGCAGTAAGTATTGTCTAAATATAACTTTGACCTGTTTATGGAGATGTTCTGGTTTTGTGAAGGGTCATCAGTATATCTGACATTGTTCAGATCCTTGTTTTTGGCTGATCCATTCTTTAATCCTTGTCATGTGCAATCTTTGAAGAATGACTAAAAAAAACAAACCCTCGTTCCCCCGGAAATAATCAAATGAGTGTTAGAAATCCTATTACAATTGTTTGTCCCTCTCTTTGCGAAAAGACACTACTTGGTTTCGGTGAGAAAATGAAAGAAGGAAAGAAAGAAAGAAAGAATGGGGAAGAGAAAATCAGATTAAGCTGATAAGAACAGATACTACACTTTGATATTAGCAAAATGGCCGAGAAACGATTGTATTTTCTTGCCACCTCAAGCTGGCAGGATGTGACACAAGGTCAGCTTAATGTGGGGAGTCTGAGTGCGTGCACCCAAGCAAAGTACAAAACTAGACCAGCTCCCCATAACCATTGGTTGCACTGGCATTGGTTTTACTACCGATCCCTGCTCTTTAATGCAATAAGGGAGGTACTCCTGCAGGCAACTCTTTCCCGGGGACAGGCACCTCCCAATAATATTTTCACTTGTGCCCTCTCTCTCTGCAGGCAGACACAACTGAGTTGTGCTCTGTCTGAAGACAGATGAAATATAGTTTATAAGCCTGAGGGCAGATATATTTTGATCCCAGTGAAAAAAGCTGAAACGTAATAGCGACTGCGATAATTATGCCATGTTTCAGATGCACAGTATCAAACAATGGCAGTAAGGTAATCACCAAAAATCCAGTAACCATGAATAAAATATCATCTGCTGAATTATTATTATTATTATTAAGAGAAATGTTTGGAAGATGGGGATTTGGCTTGTATTCATGAATGTACCCATTGGACTATTCTATTTCGATGGTTCTGCGTATGCAAAGTACTCAAGTGATCGCAAACACCACGAGAGAGATATAGAGATAGAGAGAGATATAGATATATAGAGAGAACTTTCTAACAAAAAGTTGAGTACGAAAGGAAATCTATGCCATCCTCTCTCAACAGACCAATATATCTGCCTCTTTCAATTCCTATTTATGGTACTCTTTGACAATAAACTTTGACCTCTTATCTCTCTCTAAATGATCTGCCATATCATTTTCTCTTGTTCTTAGTTATAGATGATTTTCCCTTTATATATCTTGCCACACCTGCAAGGTATGTTATAAATGCAGTTCTTTGTCAGACTTTTACCGTGCAAAGAATAGATTTACTATTGAATACCAGCCCAATATAACATTGCAGCTGTTCTATCATCTCTCTTACATGAAGAATGTTCTCTGTAATTACATTGTCATACTGGAAATTCTACAGTTTTAGGCAACATCACGTTGAAACACTGGTTCCCATAGGATCACTGAAGTTAAGCGATGTTGAACCTGGTCAGTGCCTACATGGGTGATGGTTTGGAAATACCAGGTGTTGTAAGCTTGGATGTGTGGGTGGTGTAATGGATAATGGCTTGGAAATATTAATTGGAAAGCAGAACTCCAATTCCTGTTGGGTTCATTATATTCACTTATGCGCAAATACTCTGGGGAAAGGCATGGATCCACATCTTCTTCTCCCCCCACCCAGACTTGTATCACTAAACTATTATCTCAAAACAAAAACTCTTCTGAAATTAAAAATAGTTTTTGGCTTTAAATAACCTGCAAAGGATTGATAAACTGTAAAAATGAATGAATCGACCTAGTTTTTCATTCATGTTCAGAATTTTTTTTTTTTCTTAAATCCTTTCACTCCAAGAAAGGCAATAAAGCCACTAGGACGCAAAGGGTTACTGAGTGTTAGAGACTGTGAGAAAAGCTACTATTAAGGAGAGAGGACAATAAAAGAACAAGAATTAAGAAGACAGAAGATAATGATTGACATTGCATTTAAAGTTTTGAAGATCAAAGTTGACTGGGAAGCAAGAAGCCGGAAGATCATTCCACAAGCAAGAAGTGTGATAGAAGAAACTGTTAGTATGTAACTTAGGGTTACATCTAGCCGTTTCAGCTGTAAAATGAAACCTTGCCGCCAATCTTGTACGGTACTTAAATTCGTAAAGTCCATGTACCATAGAGGAAAGTAATATTCATTTTGAAAATACAAATGTGGCACAAGGCCAAAGGGGGGGGTAATGTGAATGCAGGTCTTATCTTAAACTTAGCTAATCACAATTACTGACCCAGATACTACAGTATTCTTTAAACCAGAACAACACATTCTTACTTACCATTCTTACTACAGCTACCATAGTACCTCAGAGTCTCTATGAAGTTCTAATTAGTTCCTATATATACAATTTGCAGCCACCATAGTACCTCAAAGTCTCTATGAAGTTCTAATTAGTTCCTATATATACAATTTGCAGCCACCATAGTACCTCAAAGTCTCTATGAAGTTCTAATTAGTTCCTATATATACAATTTGTTTGGTGGGAGGGGGATAAAAATAACCACTTTTAAAAAAGAAACCCAAAATAATGTTCATCAAAACAATTAGTCTGATAATATGTATAGAAAAGGTATAGGAAAGTGACTGAAGCTGAGATGCCAGGTCAGGACCAATAATATCGCAGTCTTCTTTGGATTTTATCAAGAATCTCTAAAGATGTAGCTGGAACACCAGACCAAATGTGTCAGCAATATTCAAAGCAAGGATGAATGACTTATAAACATGCAAGATAGATTCTAGCGAGAAAAAATGTCTAGCTTGACACGGTGAACCAATTTTCCTTGCTGCAGGCCTAGGAATGGATTCAAAATTACTAATCATACTGGGAATTCTTGAACTATTCTTTATTCATATATTTGAGGTTGTTTCACAATTGTTGAAACAAAGCAGCGACCTCTCAGATGGGGGAGAGCACGAGGGCTGTGAGGACTCTGATGAGGAGGAACAGTGGTTGTAGCGGGATGGTTCTCCTCATCACACTGGTGAGGCTACCATAGCATGACCCTGTGAAAAATTTGGGGAGGGTCTCATCAGCCACAAAGCTGAAGTGGAATGGGTACCTCCCTCACCTGACCTGAACCCCCAGATTTGGAAGTTCCTCAAGGACAACATCTCCCAGGGCAACCCTCTTTCCATTGCTACATTGAAGGCAGCCATCACTGAGAAGATCCAAGCGATCACCCAGGAGGAATGTGTATGCATTATCAACAAATTTGCATTCAAAAGTACCTTCAACTGAATGGTGGACATCTGGAGACTGTACTCTAGGGCTCTTCTTGACATTTTTGGTTCATGTTTGAGACTAAATGGTTTAAGATCCTAAAATGTTATCCTTTTAAATTTCAATAAATTTCGGAGGCCTGGGCCTTCAATCAGCAGTAAATTTGGCCCTTCCAGCATATCTTTCTTCACTTCCGTCCAGTTGCGAATTAATTGATGAGATACTCTGTGGATCGTCTCGGAGTTTCTAGGGTAGTTCTTTCGAACAAGCTTGCAGTGTCTGGGCCCAAGAATTACTTTCTATCCCACTAGACACATCAAAACAAAAAAGCTGGGATAAAATAAAATGCGAGGCCAATTTTACTAATTTGAGGCTCTCTCTGGATCAGCATCGCCTCGCCTCGCCTGTCTACTATCTGCTTCACAACTGAGTAGAAGCGCCTGGCTCAACACAGTGCCCTCTTCATCTACCGGTACCCTTCTAGATGATGAGTGCACTTGGGTCGGAGTTGCAATCTGTCCTGGACTCAAATTATGTGAGCGTCACAGATGCAGATGTGGAGCCGCCATCGATGAGTTTGGTTTGCATCCTCTCTCCTGTCATCGTAGTGCTGGCTGCTTTCCATGACATGCAGCAATTAACGACATCATCAAAAGAGTTTTGGATGCAGCTGGGTTCCCTTCCCAAATCGAACCCGTAGGCCTAGACCGTGGTGATGGAAAGCGGCCGGATGGCATTACCATTTTCCCCTTTTAAAATGAGTAAGTCTTTGATTTGGGATGCGACCTGTGCAGATACATTTTTGGCCGGTAATTTGATCAAGTCCATGGTTGAGCCGGGATCCGTCGCCCAGGACACAGAGATAAAAAAAAAAATACTTAAATATTCTTCTCTTGCTGATAGATTTTTTTTTTTTTTTTTTTTTTTTTACTCCTGTGGCAGTGGCGACTTCAGGGGTTATTGGCCTTTGTTTGATGACATTCTTTCGGAGGATTGGCGTGATTGCGTATTGATTAAGGGACAAGCCTCGCAAAACGGAGTGGCTTCTTGCAGCATGTCTCGTTGGCGATGGTTTCGAGGTAATGCTTTCTCCATCATTGCGGCTGGCAGAGGATAGGAAAACAAAAAAAATTGTCTATAGTTACTTGTCATCAATGGTCAACTGAACTTGCTTTGTTTCAATAAATGTCATTTCCATTACTCTATCATTTGTGGTACTGATTTGTGCCCAATCGTTTTGTTTCCAAAATTGTGAAACCCTCTATATTGGAGGATGTTATTACTGATCCTGAACTCTGAAGTGGTTTGTTCGGAAATACTGATAGTTTTTAATTTTAATTTTGATTTGTGATTTCAGATCAAGGTTGGCAGGAGCCACGGCAATGTGATTATACGGGCAACTTCTATTGTGAAATGTGCCATTGGGAGGATCTTATGATTGTTCCAGCTCGGGTCCTTTATAATTGGGATTTTGAACCCAGGAAGGTAAGAATCTGAGAATTTAACTTTCTTTTTCGGAGGTGGCTTGGCATATTTTCTTTTTCGGCCTCAGCCTGACCAAGAAATGTTCCCTTACAGAAATCTTAATTTTGGTCATTTAATTAGCTTGGGAGGTGGGTCATCCTCTGCCCCCATTTTTATATATATATATATATATATATATATATACATAAGTGAACATTGAAGTCAACACTTAGTTTGGGAGCTGGGTCATTCCCCAACCCCCTCTCTCAAGATCCACAGGAATACTGGACATTACATTTGGGACTAGCATGGAAGCTGGAAGTTGAAAGTCGGCTGCCTTTGGAGCTTCACTCTGTATTTACTTCCATAGCCTTTTCTGTGTTTGGATATGACCACAAGGCAGCAGCGGTTAAAAATAGGATTTTTCTTTCCCCTAGATGGACTGTCCTCTGAGCTCCCTCTCCGAAAAGCAGCTGGTTATGAGGTGACAGTAGTCTGCTTTCAGCCCTTCTGTTTGTGGCTGGATTCTATTGTCAGAGGCTATTTCAAATGCATGACAGTGCTTCTGAAAACTAAGTACAACTCCATTAAACGTAACAATTATTATGGAAGAGATATATCATAGTTGTTTTGGGATTAGAAAAATTGCGTCTGTGCTAATCATATAACTTTGTACAACCATTGCTTTTTATACTTTGTTTCTCTTTCTTAAAGGTGTGTCGTGCCAGTCGACAGTTTCTCAAACTGCTTATGAAAAAACCAGTTCTGGATATAGAAAAATACTGTCCTTTAATATTTAAAATGTCAGACATGACAGAAATCCAGGTAGGCCTTTTTTTTTTAAATTTCATTTTGAATATTTTCTTTCTGATTCATAGAAAAGTTCTCTGTGCTTCCAAATTAGTGAAAATGGTATTAATTTGTGTTTTCAGGGGAGATAATTCCATCAAGTTTAATTCGACATTTCAGTCAAAGCTTGTTAATAACTTAGACGTCTTGACAGTTTGTGACAATTACTACATAGTTTTATTTTAATAGTTTCCTCTTTCGCACTTCTCCCCTGTGGAACTCTCTTCCAAATTCTGCTTCCCTGTCAACTATGGTCTTCTAAATTTTAAATGCAATGTAATTGAATCCTGCAGTCTTTATTGTTCTTTCTCCTCAATGATGTTTTCCCAGTTTCTTTGGCTTTCAGTATCCCCTCCCCCGGTCTTAGTGGCTTTATTGCCTTGCTTGGAAGTGGAAAGAAAAAAGCCTATCGCAGAAAATGTTGTTTCTTGAATCTTTTGGTAATTTTAGAAAATGTCTAAGTGTTTTAATGAAATGTTTTCTTTATTTTCTATTAGGTTTAATCGCTACTATAACACGTTTGGTTACAAAATTCTTTGGTCATTATTTCTCTTGCATTGTTCTTTGGGGTAACGAATTTGACTGAGCATATTATTTGCAAAAACCAACACTTATGATAGCAAGTCTGGCATAAGGCTAAAGGTGCAAAGCGCTTGGTAAAGATCAAACTCTCTTAACAATGCTTCGCTCACAAGCATATTGAGTGTGAACCTTTATTCAGCCGAGTTTTTCTCTCTCTTTTTTTTTTTTTTTTTTTTAACAAAGCCAAAGAACCACTCAAGGTAGAGAATAACTGTATGGTGTCATATGAGCATAATAAAGGCAAGAAGTGCACTTCATGGGGTTATGTAGAAAAGATAATGATTTGAGCTAGACCTGAAGAGGTGAAGGTTGTAGAAATCTGGGAAAACGTCCTGCCAGGAGTTTGTTTGACAAAGCAGCAGTTTTTGGGAAGAAGGTGTCAAAGTGGAACTTATGAAGGGAGTGAGGATGATTCATTCATGTGTATGTGGCATGGCGGGTCTCAGTTGCAAAAGTTGGGTGGTGGAACCGAGGAATGTAGCTTGTCAAAACATTTGCCATAGAAATAGTGATGGAGCAGCAAGAGGCTTGCAATGTTTTGTCCATGTTGAACTCGGGACAGCCTGGTGAAGACTGGTCATTTCCATGCCAGAAAGGTTAGCAATACTACATTTTCAGCCTGTCCTGGCTCTTGTAAAGTATAGTAGTAGATGGGGGAGTCAGATACTTACTGGTATGGAATAAATAATATATATTATGCACACACACACTAAAGCTGCATTTAAGCTAGCTCCTGTGCAGAGCTCTTAATTGGCCTGTCAGCATAACAGGTAGGGAGAAGTAGATGCAACAGGCAAAATAAACTACAGAAGAACTCAAAATTGATCACTGCATTTAAGTATTGCATTAATATCTAAGCTTACCTTTTAAAAGTTCAATGATGATTTTTTTGCTGCCACTTAATTTAAAGACAATTTGATGTACATAGGTCCTTACTTTCCGTACAAACAATTACTTTTATATCATGGGTGACTTTCACTGGATTTTGCAATTTGATTATTTCCAAATTTATTTCCAAGTCAAAAGAAATTTGTCGCAAAAAATCACATTAAAAAAATTGCTGAAAACAATGGCAGTAATGAAAACTTGGGAATCCAAAATTTCAGGATTGCAGGTCCGGACCCAGCCTGGAATGTTTTTTAATTTGCTCATGGAGTTGGCCTGATTCCAGAATGGTAAATGTTGGGCTACAGTGTCTAGGAGTAAAGTTGAAAAAGTGTAACAAAGTGACATTTGCATATATATATATAATATATATATATATATATGTGTAACCCGGATATGAGAGAGATTTTCTCTGGTCCCAAATTAGAGCCTGTGTTAATGTATATATAATAGACCAAACCCGGATATAAGAGAAACCCGGCCCCGACAACTCTCTTATATCCGGGTTACACTATATATATATATATATATATATATATATATATATATATATATATATAATTTTCAACCTCAGCGTTGCCGTCCTGGGTACAACGTTAAACTGCATCCAACAGCAAGGCCTCTGATCAGGAGGTTTTGAGGAAGCGTGGAACCACCTCTTAATTGCTGGTGTTCCCAGGTCTACCCTGACCTGGGGTGGTAGCACCTGTTGGGTTCCCAGCTATGGGAAAATAGTGAACTTCCAGGTCTTTTCCAGCACATTGAAACAATGATGTTGCCAACTACACTTTTTTGAAACCATGATGTTGCCAGCTATACGTTTTTGATATATTTAGTAAATACTTGATCTGGCATTAAATAACCCATAGTGGTTGATATAAAACCCCAAACAACCAACCAAACTCAGCGTTGCGACGGCACGCTCCAAAATTTCTTACCGTTAACAATAACCCATTTTAAAAAACATATTTCGGATCACATCTAATCTTTGGTTGTCCTGTTATTACCTGGATATAAAAACAAATCTATTTCCATACCTGAGGATGTCTGTATGAACAGATGAACATACTCGTATAAAAATACCTTATGCAACTGGAATTTATTAAAAACAGGGATCATAACATTCATCTACAGGTTCGTGGGTTAATGTATCTTAATAAATTTGTTTGCGAAGATGTATCCTCACCATTTATATCATTAACTTCACTATCTGATTTTTTGTATGAATGATTCATGTAATATAAATTGAACTGCACCACATACTTGTTGGGGTAACCAATGAGGATTGAACTTGCTACTCATTATTACTGTTCCACTAGACATTTCTAAGAGATCCTTAAAGAAATCCTTTTTGGTAGGTGGTCAGGCTAAGTAAGAACTTTCCAGTACACCTTTGTACTATATAAACATGGCAGACATGTTAAGCATGATAACTGAGTCTTTGATATAATTTTCACCAAAATAGTTCCAAACTAGTGCAAGATTTTATAACTTTCTTGATTCAAATAATCATTTGATTTGATTTTGTCTCCAAAGATTTTAAAATGGGAATATCTATTACATGTTTTTATTTATATTTCTAGAAACTTCGAAATGACATTCTCATGATGAAAAAATATTTTATCCAGTGTAAAAAGGCAAGAGATAGTAAACTGCTGTTATCAGTAAGTAACTATTTTTTACTTTTCTTCTTTTATTTGTTTCTACTTAAAACAATTGTGAAGTAAAACAAAACAAAAATTAACATTACTTTCATCAATTTATATGTTTTTATTCTCATTTTTTATTGCCTCCTCTCTCTCTCTCTCTTTCTCTTTTTCTTTTTTTTTTTTTTTTTTTTACTGACTGGCTATTTCCACTTGCTTATTGCAGACCCCCACCATGTGTTTTTTTTTTTTCATTTTCCACTTTTCCCTATTTTGTCTTTTTATACCAACTTCCTCCTTTTTTGTTCCAAAGGCAAATTAATTTAGAATGTATTTTCCAGTTCACTCTTTTTATTTCACCCTACCCTTTAGGGCATTGGTGACATACAGCTAAATTAGCACTTTCTGACTTCAAGATGACAAAGATGAAATTACCACTTGTCTCTTCATTTTATGTTCTTTCAAAGAATTTGGTCCTCATTGCAAAATATTGACAGTTGAATTATTCTCTTTCTTACATTTTTTAGTTGGAGAAGCGTCAACATTTCGTGGAAAACTCTCATATGTATTCCTTACGAGACCTCATTGATGCCAACTCTCAGATACTGCTACCCGAATTAAGAGAAATTGTCCAAAACTTTTTGAAACATATCAAAACTGATTGTAAGGTAATTGTTTGTTCGTCTTTGTTCTTTCTTTATCACTTTTTCACTAGGGGTGCTGAAAACTTCATGGCTCAAGTAAGTAGGAAGCTTAAAATATATTTTGATGTTGAGAAAACTGATAAATTCTAAAGTGGATACTAAGGTCAATGCCAAGCAACAGCATTGGGACCAGCATACTTATCTTGGTTGTTATAGTCACAGTGTTTCAGCCGTTGTCCTTTGCAGGCCTCTTCAGGCAGCCGTTGCCCTTTGCAGGCCTCTTCAGGCAGCCGTTGCCCTTTGCAGGCCTCTTCAGGTGGCTGTAGTCCTCTTTGGGCTGCCGTTGGCCTCTTTGGGCGGCCGTTGTCCCACACAGACCTCTTCGGGCGGCCGTTCTCCTACTTGATAAACTTTGTGTCTGTTTATTGAACCTTTTCATTAATACTCACCTCAATACATGGATTTTACCAAACTGGACAGAGCCATGTACTGGTTTTGATATATAAATAATATTTTGAGTTTTGAAGCTTTAAAATTCACCCTTTTGTTTGTTGCGTAGTTCTAGGATTTAACTTGTGATAGTGAAAAGAAAAAGAATTTCTTTGCAGAATTGATTATTAATTGTACTGTTGGGCCTTTTCAATATTTAGATTTAAGAATAAAATTCTGCTTCATTAAAATTTGACTTCATAAAAGTGTTTAATAGGGGGATGTAAGGGAGATAACTCTTAGAATTAAGAATCGGAGGTGCATGTCTTTTCTTTTTCCTGCCTAACAACTCTGGGCATCTACTTGGTTTCACAACTTATGTCAGGCATCCAACTGGACCAATGTAATTTTTTTTCTATCCTCCTCATTATTAACACATACTTGTAAAATCTTAGATTTCACAAATTTCCATAGGAGGCACGGTGGAGTAATGAATAGCGGCTCGGATTGAGGAATTGGAGAGCCGAGTTCGAATTACAGTCAGATCCATTACATTCACTTATGTGCTAATACCCTTGGGAAAAGTATTGTTATACTCCATGCTAATCGGAATATATACTTGAAAAACACTGTGGATAAAATAAGTAAAGGTTTATTGTAAAAAACCAGTACAATAAGAGTAAAGGTAACAGTTATGCACAAGGTCGTCGCAAGTCAATCCAGTAGTGAGTGCTACTATTGGAAGGTCGGTAGTCCTTGCATAAGTCTGAGTCGTACTCAACAGATCCCATCTAGACTCCGTAGTCCATTGACTTACAGATACTTATAGGTAGCTACTACCTATAGTATAATCACTTGTTGGGGTGACAGGTTATTCCATTACATCAGGTATGAATCCTCCTTTCTTCCCCCAGCTATGGGTAAATAGCAGGACAGACTGGGTTCTATAGCCTTGGATGGCAACTGGTCTACTGCAGAAAGAAATGGTAACCTACTGTGGGGAAAAAATCTGCCACGTCAGTCATGTATTGAAAGATACATGATCGCCTAAGTGTGTATCACACATGGCGCATAACTGATTGCTTAGAGCAGCCATTTCTCATTAAACTTCCAGTTAACAAATACAAAAGCATAAAACACTCTTGCCACTCAGTGTTGACCGCACTGTCCTCTTTTATATTTACATACGCCCTATCTCTGATGCATGTCGAGCACGTTTATCCATAAATATAGCATACTGTAAAACAATATTTTTATCATATGCACACAGGGATCCACACAAAATGTCAACAGTCTGTTTCGCGCACGAATGCAAATCTCTAGGCCATCTTTCATATTTAGATATAATTCATGCATTCCTTTTAATATTATTTCTTCCTATGATAAACCTATTTAGTAGGTACGCATGTTCGGGTAGATATTCTGATGTCCTGGATACTGTATTCAAGCATGAAACAGACTGTTGCCACCTATACTTACATAAGTTCTATCTCTGATATTGAACACTTTTACTCAAATGCCTCTAGAATAATTTGAGACATAAATGTAAGCACAACCCAATAACTGTTAAGATAATACAATAGACCTTGCTACACATAATGCACCATTGACAAGCATATATAAATAGTTGAGCCAAAACATGATCAACAGTCCGAACAAGGCCAGCATGCTCAAACCCTCTGTCACAATGACTTGTGGCTTTGTACTAGCACAACTATCGACACCTCCTCAAATATTTCCATCTACCCAATTTCACTCAGAAGGTTTGGGTCAACCTGTCACATGGTTTACAGGCACGCTGCAAAGGTGCCGCATGCTGGGATCACCTTCCTGAGACTGACATCAAGAAGTCCCCTTCACGACAAATTGACCATGGTAAGATAGCAAACGTAACTACTTGGTCTCACACACACACACACACACACACACACACACACACACACACATCTCTCAAGAATAGTTTGGGAGGAAAGATGTATGATAAAGTGGAAAAAGTTTTTGTGTTTCGTCCTTCATTGGACTAGGTTTGTTTACACTGATGCAACTATACATATTCATGAACGAGAGATGCTGAGAATTTAAAAAAAAAAAAAGTATAATTTTTGTAAATTTTTTGTTTTTTATGTGTTTTGGGTCTATAATCTGGCTAATTCACTTCTGATTCTTTTTCTTTTTGTTTCCATCACTTCTGCAATTAAATATTCTACATTGTGATAATAAAAGATCTGTGAAACGTAAGAACCTGGATGCAAATTTATTGTGGATGAACTAGCAATGAAAGCACTTTCTAAACATTTTCTCTTTTTTTAATGTTGTCAGTCTCGTTACTGTGAGCTTTTAAAGTTTTTAAACACACTATAAGCCCACCTTCTGGATTTCAAAGAATTACTTAAGAATTTAAGGTTTCTAAAACTAATTTCGTCCTGGGTACGACGTTAAACTGCATCCAACAGCAAGGCCTCTGATCAGGAGGTTTTGAGGAAGCGTGGAACCACCTCTTAATTGCTGGTGTTCCCAGGTCCACCCTGACCCGGGGTGGTAGCACCTGTTGGGGTCCCAGCTATGGGAAAATAGTGAACTTCCAGTTTCCAGCACATTTCTTTTTGAAAAAAAAATATTATTACCAGCTATACGTTTTTGAAAAAATATTACTAGCTATACGTTTTTGAAGAACAATATTATTACCAGCTATACGTTTTTGAAGAACACTATTATTACCAACTATACTTCTTTGAAAAAGAAGAAAACAAAAAAAACCTTTCAGCATTAAATGGCCCAACGAAGGTCGATATGCTGGTTAAATAAACTATCTATCCATCTATCCATCTAAAACTAATTTACTCCCTTCCTTTATACCAGAGCGACTATGTCTTCCTGAAGGGTTTTAGCATATATTTAATAACAATATTAACCCTCTGCTACATAAATTTCCCTTAAAATTTTTGCTCTTTTTACCTAATCTGCCCTGCAGATTCATAAGTAATCTTAGAGGCTGAGGTATTTAAAATTTTTAGTAACCCTCTCTCTAAAAAAAATGTTTTCATATAATGCATTTTATCCCTTAGGACCTCATTGGTTTCTTTATGTTGATGTGATGACATATGTGGACAAACGAGAGATGCTGAGTATTTTAGATCTACAAAAAAATTTTTTTTTATATGTGTTTTGGGTCTTTAATCAAGCCAATTTAATTTACTGTCTTTGTTTTTGGTTTTCATCATTGTTATTTAATATCCGACATTGTGCTAACAGAGCCTGAATGCAAATTTACTGAGGATGAACTAGTAATTAAAGTGCCTTCTAAACATTTTCATCTTAGTGAATTGTTTTCTCTTTTAATTAGAGTAGTATTTTTTTATGTCAAAATTGTAGTCGGTCTTGTTATGGTGAGCAACTAATGCATTGAGTGTATTATTTTGTGAAAGATCCTTTTTCCATTCATATAATCATTTACTTTCCTTGAGGTTTCTCCAATGTATCTAAAAGTTGATGGAAGAATTTACTCTATTACCTGTAATAATTGCCACAAGGAATACATTAGAGAAACCTCAAGAAATTTAAATAAAAGATTATATGAACAAAAAAGGACCTTTTTTTTTTTACAAAATATATATATATATATATATATATATATATATATATAATATATATATATATATATATATATATATATTACATAGAATAGAAATCAAAATTTAGCTATTCGAATGAGGTAAATTTTGATTTCTATTCTATGTAATTTATATGCTCTGTTATAATAAATATATTGAGCTCTTTTTGTGGATCAGTTGTAATATTTTATATTATTAGGATTCACTTGGATTATATACCAACAGATTACCTGTGTGTGTAATATATATATATATATATATATATATATATATATATATATATATACACACACACTCTATTACCTGTAATAATTGCCACAAGGACTACATATTTTTTTTTTTTTTTTTAGATAATTAAAATTTTTCAGGATGTTTCTGGAATAATGGTGCCAAAATTTTAATCTTGGAGCATTGGTTAGGATACTATGCAATGTCCTTCATGGGGTTTTTATTACATCAGTGGAATCACTTCCTTTTCAAATAACATGCAACAGGTTGAAAATATGTATTGCCGGTAAAATTTCCAGATAAATGAACCAGATACTGTAGAAGCATTTTATCAGAAAATGCTACTCATTAGAATGCAAAGTTAATGTAAAATTTTTTTTTTTTTCTAGTTATGCCAAGCCAAAGGCTACGTGTGTGAACTGTGTAACAGTTCTGAAATTCTATTTCCCTTTGATGTTTATACGAGTTCCTGTACATCTTGCAGCCAGGTTTTTCACAGGTAAGTAATCCTCATTAATCATTTTCACAGATAAAGATCCCCATTAATTTTTACTTAGAATTTTTCATGTGTGAAGATGATATATAAACGGCAGAGTAATTGAAATGGTTAAAGGAATGACAATGGAAAGAAAGATCTCATGTGACATGTTTTGTGTTTCAAAAGAACGTCTTCAGACTAATGTTTAATAATATTTAGTCTGAAGAAATCGTCTGAAGGACAAACCTTGTCACATAAGATATCTTTCTCTTTCAAAGATGTTTTCTTCTTTAATTAATGAGATTTTTAATTACCACCAACTTATTTCATCTTGACTTTTTAAATGAAGCATTGTCAGCCATTATTATTAATTTTTGGCTTACATTTCCTTTCATCACCTTGCTGGCCATTAATTGTTTTTTTATTAAGATTTACTTTTTGATTATTTTTT